>CM057056.1:19597500-20847500 GCA_029948455.1 Solanum rostratum
TACAGATAGCTCTGACAACAACGTCGAGAATCCCCGACCTGGTTGGTACCTTACTATTAATCAAGATAGCATGCAAATACATATACTAATTATTTTGTATTATAGGTACCCTTAGGCACGCGGTGATCCAAAAGGAGCCCTTGTGGATCGTCTTCCAAAGACACATGCGTATCAAACTAAGCAGGGAGTTACTCATGCAAAGCTTCAAAACCATCGATGGCCGTGGATTCAATATCCATATCGACTCTGGAGCTGGAATTAAGATGCAAGGCGTGAGCAACATTATCATCAGTAACCTTCACATTCACAACATTGTTGTCACCGGTGGTGGCATGATCAGAGAATCAGTAGACCACGTTGGCCTAAGGAGTGGGGATGAAGGCGATGGCATCAGTATCTTCGCCTCACACGATATCTGGATCGATCACGTGTCCATGTGGAAAGCCGCGGATGGTCTCATTGATGCTGTCCAAGGATCAACTGCCATCACCATCTCCAACTGTCATTTCACCGATCACGATAAAGTAATGTTGTTCGGTGC
This sequence comes from Solanum rostratum, assembly GCA_029948455.1. NCBI lineage: Eukaryota > Viridiplantae > Streptophyta > Magnoliopsida > Solanales > Solanaceae > Solanum > Solanum rostratum. Next base: position 19,598,042 of record CM057056.1, read on the forward strand.
CAACGATAAATACGTCGAAGACAAGAAAATGCAAATTACCTTGGCATATAACCATTTCGGTAAGAGGTTAGATCAAAGGATGCCCAGGTGCAGATTCGGATTTTTCCATCTCGTCAACAATGACTACACCCATTGGATGAGGTAACCATCAATCCATCCAATTTTATTCATTAACTTGTCCCTATATATCGAATGAAACTATATTCTTCTTTCCAAATAGGTACGCCATTGGTGGAAGCAGTGGAGCAACAATTATTAGTCAGGGTAACCGTTTCATCGCACAACAGAATGTCATAATTAGAGAGGTGACACACAGAGAAAAGGCAGTAGAATCAGAGTGGAAGCATTGGACTTGGCTATCCATTGATGACGATATGCAAAATGGTGCATTCTTTAGAACATCTGGTGACCAAAACGCACTAAGCAAATTTCAGCACCTAAGGTTGATGCCAGCAGAGCCATCATACAGAGTTGGAATTCTTACAAAATTTGCAGGAGCACTTTCTTGCCGCGCAGGACAACCATGCTAGATCATACTCATACCACAAATATGTGTTCCATTTTTATTCATTTTTGTTTCAAAAATGAACTCTAGCTTGCCCCAATTTTTACCTAAAAAAAGATGAGATACGTGCCATGCACATATCAACTCTGTTTTCTGTTTGTCCTTTTTTGGGGGGAGGGAAGAGTTTGAGGTGGTTAAGGGTATCATCTGCAAATAATTTTTACTTGTTAGGTAGAATCAAGTTTATAATAAAGTTTGTTTTTATATCTTATATTTGATATCTATACTATCTATTATCACTGGCTTTCGTCTCTTATTTATTTAAATTTTTAAATATGTATTACTGAGTGCAATTTTAATATGTATGACAGTACAAGTATTAAGCTGAATGATGCTTCTATCGATCTTCAGGACAAAATTTAAAAGAATCATTGTACAAGCAATTAATCTGTTCAAATTCAAGCTTAAACGAATTGAAATAACTCATTTGAATGTATGGTGTGATCAAACAGGTCAAAGTGCAAACCCAATTCAAACATACAAATCGAATTTGAAGATTGTAATTTTGAAGAACTTGAACAATGTAGTAATTTTTAAAATTATATTAGTTCACATTTAGTTTTCCACAAAAATCGGCATAAAAAATGAATAGCGATTGTCATGTCGGATGTTTTGGGGAGAAGGGGGATATACATCTCGATTCAATCATTTTTAATTCGAATAGATTTTAGACATATTGAAGCATGACATGTCTATTGATTTGACCTACTTTAGTTTGCCCAAATTTAATTCAATCGTCATACATATTTGATTTCTCTAACCTTTTTTTTTAAGAAAAAAAACCTAGTGGAGCATGCATAAATCGAGTAGTACAGTCTTTTTTAACTGCAACTTAATCTAGATTTTTTTTTCTAACATTTTTTTTCCTAGCCTCGGGGTTGGCCTGGTGGTCATTGACTTGAGCGTTGGGGTATGCTCTCTTCCAAGGTCTCAAGTTCTAAATCCATTGGGTGCAAACAAAATCGTGATGTACTTGCGGGAAACTTCTTGCCGCGAAGGTCTATGCATCCCGGGATTAGCCGGAGCTCAAGGAGACTCGAACACCTGAGACAAATAAAAAAAAACTATATCTGTGGGCGTAGACTTTTTACACATAATACTACAATTTAAGAACATTGTAAGTAGGTTTTCTTTCACACACTCACTGTGACTTCATTTCCAATTATCCATTTTTCCCTTTCTTATGCGCGAAAAAAAGTTAATAAAAATATGATTCATCTAATCTATTGTAATTTGGATGGTTTAGTGACTCACTCTTGCTTTTATTATATTTTCCTTTTTATTAAAATAATTATTGCGGCTAGCAAATATAAAAGAATATACAAAATTATGTATTATATATGTTTAGTTAGGCATATATAAATCATGTATATTATATGTATATATACATTAATGAATAAAAATTAAAAATCATACGATAAGAGACTGACAGAAGTAGCAAGATTGGATTTGCAAGTGAAATTCTAAAACCTCAAATCCCTTAATGGCTATCAAATAAGAGTTCTACCAAAAATCCAGTGTCTAAGGTGTCTAGGATTTCTCCAAAAAGTGGTAGCCCAAATAACTTACCCATTTTGCCATCCCTAGATTACACTAAAGAGTCCTTAGTCTAGAATCTGAGAGAAATAGTCTTAGAAATTCTCTTAAAGTTACTACATCTTTGTATATACACTTTTGTTCTGAATAATATGACTGTTGGCTAAACTTTTCTCTTGTTCTTCTCTCTTTGGGGGGGGGGGGGGGGGGGGGGCACAGTTCGGTCCCGTAGTTTCGGAGCATGGAGGGGTTAAGGTGACACGTACGCTGGAAATTGATGGCTTACTAAGTTATCCAATATTAACTAGGCACTACTACAACAGTAAACCTTTGCCGTTACGCTGCTTGTTGTGATTATAATAGCCTCTAAAAAAAGAATCGAGTAGGTAAACCGATATTAGAAGCACGAGAATTGTTCCCAGGCGAAGTTGAAGAGCGCTATAGGCCAGGGAGAGTTGCTCAAAGCCCCATATGAAAAGCCCTGGAAAAGTTCAAAAAAGAAAAACTTGTTGTATAGTTTACTGCTTGGTTGGTAAGGTCACTATTTATGTTCGGATCGAGTAGATTTGGGATGGCATGCCGCCTGTATGGACGAGACGCTAAAAATATTGTTGTAGTGGTGCTTGATCCCGCCGGCCCTGTCTGTGGTGTTCGCTCGGGCCCCTACTCGCCTCCTAGCTGCTTGCCCTATATAAGCGAGCTAAGGGGTTCGAAGTTATTCTAATACGGGAGTGTCACTTCACAGAGTGTGATACTAATGATTAGAGGGATAGTAGTAACCCAACTGCAAGCACATGAACTCACTATACTAATAACTCTCTTCTTGCAACTCTAGCTCCTACTTCGAAAGCTAGAAGATTCGAAAGAGGCATACATACAACTTTGACTAGAGGACTAAGTAAGACTAATGAATAACACAACCAAAAGCAGACGTAATTGAAAGAAAGCTTGGGACAAATGGAAAGGGATTACAACGATGGAAGGCTTACAGAATAGGGGCATACTCATTAAAAAAAATTCTAAGAAAACCAGTTAAGGTGATAAACCTGCGAGCAAAAGCTTTTTCCCTAGCATTGAACCTTATATTCAAGACCGAAAAGCCTACAACATAGGTAATAGAGAGAAGCCTTGGGCTGATAAATTGGTTAAAGGCAGAGCATGAGTATTACCTACGCAGATTTATTATGAAGGCTCAAAGACGAATATGATGGAATTAGTTTTGGACTATGAGAGAGCTGGACAACAGGATAAAAGGGTTACGAGGAAGAATCAATGGCTAATGGTTCTATAAATATAACAGTACTTACTGAAAAACTATTCTTCATGCATGGCATTTAGCAAGTTTCTTCTTCTATAAATGTGAGATCGACCAATAGTCCGTATAGGACTAAGGGATTGAGAGAATAGTGATGGACTGGATTCAAAGATATAGGCAATCAAAAGAAATATGGTGAAAGACCACTACAAAGAGATCCTCGCTCACGCATTAGTCTTATTAAGTAAAAAATAAAAGTGGATGGACCTTCCTCGAGAAAAAAGCCAATTTGATTCAGGAGGCATATAGGCAGAGAAAGGATGAGAAACTATAATGTCTCATAGGAAAAAGACAAAATGTAGGTAGGCTTTCACACAGAGTGAAGGTAACTAGTAGATTCCCCAAGGTCTAGTAAACTAAGGTTGTAGTGCAGATAAGATTAATTCACTCTGAATTGGTAGTCCTGTCTATTCTGACGTCGGAATAATCATTATAATACGATGATAGCACATGATTAGGAAGAAATTCCCAGCTCTCCTCTTAGCAATTAATGATTTGTTTAGGACTACTTTCAAAACTACCAATTCTATAATAAAACCTTATTCATGGGCATTCTTAAATTTAGAATTGAATTCATGCCCGGCTACCTGTGATTTACCCAACGCCTTAGTTTTGTGTTGAATAGGCATACCTAACTTCTAGCTAATTGTCAAATAAAGCTACTGATGCTTAAATTCCTAGTTTGAGAGCATTCTTTGAAGCAAAAAGATTTTGTAAATCAAGCATGCATAGAATATTTGACTTTTCAATGTGTAAGATATCTAAGGTGGTCGTAATCTGTTTATGATAGAGTTCAAGAAAGAGTACTATATCATACTCTTATCAAAATCAGCAGATAGAATGTTAACTTATCATAACTTGACCTACTCAAATTTAGTTTTCTAAAAGTTGTGTTGATTTGGGTTAAGTAAATAAACTAAATTAAATCATGAGAACACTTTTGTAAACATAGTTAAAAATGAAATTTGTTCGATGTGTTATCTTCTATTACATCTTGCTATTAAAATGACCATAGTAAAATCGCTTTGGTAAAACAAATCTCGATCGATCTAGGTCCGACTAAGCTGTCCTTTTTTGGGTTATGAAAATGAGTTTTGCATTGTTATATATGAAACGACTGATAGTTAAGATGGTGGTATTTTGATGATGGAAATGAATGTATATTTGCTGTATCTTTTTTGATGTATATCTGTTACACAAAATGACATACAAAATTGTATAACATATGTATATTAATTGTACACAGGTACATAAAATGACATACAAATATTGTATATTATGATATGCTGAATATATGTATATTAATTATATGTCTTGTACGTTATGCATATGTCCATATATATCATAATATGTCAACTGTAATCTGTATATATTGACATACAATTATGGAAGAATAAAATTCCAGTGAAGAAAAAACACAACCATTTAATTTTTAAACTAAATTCCACAATTTTCTAGCAAAGCAGTGACATGGGACACAACGACGGTTAAGCCGTTAAGGTATGTTTGAAGAAAAGATAGAAAGAAAGACAAAAAAAAAGGAAGTAAATTTGGAGAAAAAAAGACGATTAAAGACGTTGTGTCATTATCTATTCAAATTTAGTCCGAATATATTCATTTCACACTTAATGAACCTAATGATCTTATTTAGATATGCCCGAGTACATCTCATGCGAAATATACAAAGTTTTTTTTTTTTTGGAATTGCGTTATTCTCTTTAATTCTTCCCTTTTTTTAATACCTAGCAAATGTAATGGATTTTTCTTTTTGTTGTAAAAAGAAACTTAATCTAGTTGTGCAGCCATGCCAAGAAGAAGCATGGGCCTCCACTTGGAATACAGCAGTTAAGATATATATGATCCAACAGAAAAAACATTATTAACATTTGAGACAAGCAATGGGTAACACATTGCAGCACGTTTGTCTTCACGCTTTTCAATGACCATCGTAGCTAGCATTCTCCTTTAAGATATTTTTAGGTTTCTCCTTTAAAATTTTGTATTTATATTCGATCTAATTAAATATATATTAACATTTCTATAGAAAATTAAATTTAAAATATTTAATTAAAAATGAAAAAAATTCCACCACCTGAAAATTTGTATACGTGTAATCTACTATGGTATATATTACTTCTTTGTAAAATTAATTTTCCCCCACCAACCCATGTTTTGGACGTTTGAATTTCCGAAGTGATAATTCATTTACGATTTTAGAAGTGCACCGTTTTGACAGAAAAATATAACGACCTCGTGAGGCTGATATGCATTTAAAATAATTAAAAAATAAAACTACAAACCTCGTGAGGTTGTTGTAGTTAATTTAAAACTTTTTTTTTTTAAAGAAAAACAATGGTCTCAGGAGATTATTTATTAATTTTTTTCAAAATAAAACATAAAAACCAAAACTGATCATCTTTTGAGGTCAATATTTTTTAGAAAAAAATAAATTTTAAAAACATAATAAATATTTTTTTTTCAAAATAAAATATAAAAACCAATACAATGTTTATATAGACTGTACGGGTTGCTATTGTTTAATAATAATTTGTTATTTGATTTGACCTTATGGTTATAAATTTACAAAACATCCTTAATTATTATAAATATTAAATTTATCAATAGTTTTTTAATAACTTTTATAAAAAGTAAATACGCAGAATCGAGTAGGGAAACACACAAGCTAATATATCTTCATTTTATACAAACAATACAAGAAAATAAAAAAGTAAGAATTTTTAAATAAACAAACCTAAAAAAATACACTAAAACGTGAAAGAAAAGACAGAAGGTAGAAAAGAAGTTTCAAAAATTGATGCGGAGAAAGTAATTAAAAAATAATTCATATATAAAGCCTTAAGGTAAAGTTTAATAAAGAATAAAGGATAAATTATAATTATTTAAATAAGAGTATAATTGAAAAAAATAAAATAAGAGAACCATGGATACCACTTAGTGGTTTCAAAAAGTGGAGATTTTCATGGTTACAGAATCATGAAACAAAATCATACCATGTCATATAATTAATGAAACAATCAAAACAAATATCATATTCTTAATAACCATACGATATCATATTACGAAAAACCACCGTCCAAACAAGCTGTAAGTTTGAACCCAATGTGTTGTATATTTTTTAAAAATTGGGAAAAGATTCGACCTCATGGTAAAAGCGACCAGTCATTTTGCCTCACACAGTTGAGGTCGATTTTTAGATCTATATTTCAATAAAATCGATCTCATGAAGTTTTTTTTTTATTTAGTAATTATATTTTCCAACTATATACTTTTTCATGGGCTTATTTTGGCAGTAGTAGAAGCAGCTGAAATTTCACGCAATCTTTCTAGTAGGCAATAATCAAGACCAGCAGATTACAATGACTTTGCGTGTGAAGCTATGGATTATAAAATAAAACCAAGGGCGTACAAATGAAAATTTTCAGTCTGTGACAAGAAAGAGATCAACAACGTAATACTCAACTCTTGGGAATCCATCTCTCTTATTTGTCCTTCATATCTTCCAGCTATATACAGATGTGGAAAAAAAAAAGAGAAGTACTAAAAATACCATCAAACTTGTGACGAATTATTAGTTTTGTCCTTAAATTATTGATAGGCTTAAAACACCTCTCAACTTGGTGAACTAAGCTTAAATACACCCTCAAACTTGGCACGAGTTATCACTTTCGTCCCTAAACTATTGATAGGCTTAAAAACACACCTCAACTTGGCGAAGTAAGCTTAAATACACCCTTGAACTTGACACGAATTATCAGTTTCGTCCCTAAACATAGGTTATTGGTGAGTCCTCCCTGCATTCGGAGGATACCATTTTTTATTTCTTATGCTTTGAGTTAATTTCATTTTGAGTTGTGGTAGTCACGGCATGTCATAGTACCATTCTAGACTGTAGAGGTAGAGATAGGCTTAAAAACACCCCATAGCTTCATGTTTCTGTAACTTATTAAATTTTGACTTGAAATTTTGTAAAGCTTCAGTTGCTGCCATATAATTATAGTCCCAAAATCTTCTAACGAGATTGTTATCCGACCATGAAACTTTTAACGTTGCCGGAAGTCCACGTTGACAAAAATAATCACAAACAAAATAGGAAAAATAAAAGAGAATCAAACAATTAGAAATGAGAATAAAAAAATAGATCTTGCTTTGAGGTCACTATTAATGGAAGAAAGGTTAAACGGGAAGAAGAAGGGTATTCTAAGTAGTTGTTAATTAAAAATTGAAGGTATTTTTTTTTTAAAAAAAGGAAATATTAAGGCTAATGTGGTCTTTTTTAACCTTTCACATGGTTTAAATAAATTGTACTCACTTGTTATGCCATGTGGTATGGGACGGATGTATTTAAGTTTAGTTTATTTTTACATGTTTATTTTATAAACAAGAGTTGGTGATAACAAGATTCCAAAAACACACAATATTATAAAGGACCGTTAGTTAACAATAATAGTAACTATCATTTTTTTCACACGGTACATACCATTTTTCACACTTGGCATGAATATTTTGTACAAAATTTAAAATGATGGATCATTTTCTTATGATTTATGGATCAAGTTTTACAATTAATTATTATTTTTAAAATTCCAAATAATGTGTTTTGGAAAACTTGATTTATGAAATCATGATTTAAATCACCTATTCGAATGTTAATTTGAAGTCACTATTTAAAAAATTATGATATGAAATTACATGAAAAGATAAGCTTAAAAATGTAAATGTTGAAATAAATTTAATTTGTTAAAACGAATCATTTTGGGACCAAAGGAAGTATTAATAAGGCACTCAGATGGATGGATTGACACCTAAGATTAGGGGTGATAAATTAGCGATTAGGACAAATTTAAGCGGGTTAAAAAAAATTAAACCAACAAATAAGTCATTGCTCAACCCTAAAAACGATAAGAATATACATTTTAAAAGCTTATATTATTAATTATGTCAACTCTCAATAATATTCACGGATTTTAAATTTTTATTTATATTCATGTCAATTCTTAAAAGTTTTTTTCTTTTCATTTTTTTAAAAAAGAAAATGCATCTTTAATGTGCATTTAATTCTATTCTAAAAAGACATTTATTTATGGTAATGTCTTATATTTATTTGTGTACATTATATTTATTAAGTTAAATTTATATACTTTAATTAATGCTTTGACTTCCATTTTCATTCAATATGTTTTGGAGATTAGTTAAAAAAATCCTTATTTATTTTTTTTCCACTATTTTTGTCCTAACTATAACTCAATAAGAGAAGAACAATCCATAAAAGTAAAAAAAAAAACACAATTGACCTAAATAATATGAATAAATACAAACTAACACCAACTAATATCATAATAACATTTACTAACTAATCTCAACTTATAAATACCAAACATTAACAAACAAATACACCAACAATGTTTTTGTTTAAATTATTTATGGTATAGTTGTGTGTACCAAACATTTTTTGTTTAAATTATTGACTTTTTTATGGTAAAGTTGTGTGTACCATCAATAATTTCACTGTATAATACCCAAATATAACCAATGACATCAACCAAATTTTTTCACAAGTTTATTTTCAGAGGGCATTAAAAAAAACCAACCTAAACACCAATTACTTTACCATTTAACTGAGAATATACCAAAAAATTCATAACAAATCATACAAACTTTCAATCAGACACCCACAATATATATATTTTCAGCACGTAAATACTTAATTATGACCAGAGACAACAACCAAACTTTCACCATGTAAATATATTATTATTAATTCAATTTGGTTATGATCCTAAAGCTTGTTGTTGTTGTCTTAATGCTGGTGAAGACACTATTGCTCACATCTTTGTTACAGGGGCCTTTGCAAAACATGTCTGGAGAATTTTTGCTGGCTTTTGTGGTATCAGCAGTGATCAGCTCTCCTTGCATCAGATCATTATGAAGTGGGGGCAGCATAATCATAAAAATGATGCTCACAGGTTGTTTCTGCAAGCCCTTCCCATATTTGTTTGCTGGAATCTTTGGAAGAACAAATGTGCAGGTAGATATGCTGGGAAGAAGTCCAATATGTCTAGAGTCAAATTCCTGATTACCAAGGACATCCATTCTCTCATGCAGTCAGTGTATTCCTATATTCCTTGGCCTACCAATTGGAGTGAGTTAGTACAGTGTGTTGAGGGGTGCTTTCATGACATAAAAATCACTCAGGTGATCTGGAGCAAACCACCTGACCAATGGTGCAAGTTGAACTCAGATGGAAGTTTTCTTAACAATGGCAGCATGGGAGCTGGGGGTATCATCAGGGATGCTAAGGGTGATCTCCTCATGGCCTTTTCGATTCCAATGGGCAATGGTTCCAACAATCTAGCTGAAGTGCATGCTGCTCTATGGGGTATTAAAGGTTGTCTACAGCAAGGAGTGAGGAGGGTGATCTTGGAAGTCGACTCACAGCTTCTTTGTAGATGGATCAACAAACAAGCAGTGGCACCTTGGCATATTACTCAGGATCTGATAAGTTTACTGGATCATGTGGATCGGCTAGATGACTTCAAATGCATTCATAATTATAGGGAAGCTAATGCTGTGGCAGATTGCTTAGCCAAGCATAGCCACAATTTGACTTCTCCTATGTTCTATTTCGATTTTCATCAGTTACCAAAGGATGTCAAAGCTCTATATTACTTGGACAATCTACAGATGATAACTTTCAGAAGAAGGATGCTGAAATCAATCAGGAAGCCACCTTGATGTCCCATTTCCTTCTTTTTTCCTCTTCTTTGTTTTTATTGTTGTAAAGGGAGAGTCTCCCTAGGTTATTGCATTCCTAGATAACATGTACTGTGAGGAGTCCTCGCATAGGCGTATTCTAGGTTCTGCTCCTTTTTAGATCCGGGGAATAGTTGGTCATCTATAGTTGGTTGACCGACTTGTGATCCGACCATGTATGGAGGTAAGGCTTATGCCCTCCCTCCTTTTTGTATTTACTTTGTCATTTATAATAAAGCTTGGGGGTGTCGCTCAACCCCTGTATTTATATAAAAAAAAAAAAAAGTAAATATATTATTATAGTTGATATTAATTAGGAAAAAAAAAACACACCAACCTTAAGATCAACTATTCCACCATTTAATTAAGGAGAAGATTTCCAGCAAAAATAAAAAAAGAAAAAAAATTAAATGACAATATTAATTAAATGGCAAGATTGAAGTCTTCACATTACATCTCAATAAATTAGTAATAAATTTATGTGTTTTGTGTTCCGTGCAAAGAGTGCCATTAGCAATAAATTAGGAGAAAAAATATATATTCCAACCATATAAAATCAATATATATATATATATATATATATATATATATTTTTAATGGGTTAATAGATTTGCATTCTTTTGTAAATAAAATATTAATATTTAGATGTAATTTTTAAGAAAGCTGACATGTCATTATAATTTAGGGTATTAAATGGTATAAAAATGTTCTTTTCCCTATTATAAATGTAGATATCATACTATTTGTTCAAACAAAATATATATTATTTCGACAATAATTGCTCAACTTTGAATTTGCTAAATTTGAACAGATGAAAATATTTTGAGTTGATAAATTCTTCAAATGGAGAAGTGTCACGACCCAAAATGGGGTCATGACTAAAAGACCACTTAATTTCATTCCCAATAATAAATGTAACCTAGAAGGAGAGAAATCCAATAAACAAATAGTCACCACATAAAAACAATGTCCCAAAACCTGGTGTCACGAGTATAAAGAGCATCTAATAACTAATTAAAGAAATAAATGTATTTCAGTCTTCGAGTAGAAATAAAGACTAAACATCTAGGATAGAATCCAATGGAAGCTCGAAGCCCTGAGTCTCACCACTAGACCTGGTATGAACCAAGTGCACGAGCAAATCAACTACCACGTGGATGATCCTGACGAGAATCTGCGGGGGAGAAAGGAGTAGGGGTGAGTACACATAATATGTACCCAGTAGGTTTAACCGACTGGGAATTAGAAATTGAATAAACCATGAAATAATCTAGGAACGCTTCCACCTGCAACAGAAAAACCAGTCCGGCATCGGTGCCGCCAATTTATATAGGATCGCGCAAGCAAAGTAAACATATAATCTAACATAAGCCAACCAAAACAACCATAAGAAGTAAAATAAAATGGTATGCAATATCGTGCAGTGTAATGCAATGCAAGGTGGTATCAAGACCGTCGCACAGCCTGTCGTATACACCCCCGTCGAGCTAAGGCTCCCAGACTAAGGGGACCCATGGGGACCTCACAGGCCATATACCTCAATCATAAAATATCAACTACCTTGCCACCCAAGTGCCCGTGGTCAAGGACTCATGATAAGAATCATCATTCACAACTTCCCAAAATATCATGACATGTAGTATAAGGATGCATGCAATCAAGACACCATCACAGACACAATATTCAACTCAATAATGTGATAATTGCCAAAATACTCAAAGTTTAGCGGTTGTAATATTCACCCTCTTCTATACACATTGAGATATTGCTTCTATTCACATTCCCAAAAGCTCTTGAGAAACTAGTCTATTAAAACCCAACATCAGCAGAACATTTTATTTATAGGATGCTTCGTGTTACACTATTACTTTAAGAAACGAGGTAGTTTAGCACTTAGGAATTCAATAACAAATTTCTTATTATTTATTTATTTATTTATTTATTTATTTTACTTTTGCAGGTTGTCATTTAGGTTTTCACTAATATTTCCTTTTCTTTTTGCAGCTTATAGCCACATATGGACACAAGGCTTCCTCTAATCTTCATAAGAACCTTTAAAATATTTCATATGCACACTGCCCAATTCCTAACGCAACTTTTAGTATTTAAGAACCTGTAGAATATTTTTCCTAGATGTCAATAGCAATAAGTTTAAGTCATTACGCAGGTTGTTGCTAATTTTCTTTTGCAGTTTATGATAACATATGGCTGCAACACTTCATCTATTTTTGTATGATCCTTTAGAATATCTTCCTAGGTATTTATAGTAATAAGGTTCCAGTTAATGGCCAGGAAGTCGATAATTTGGCAGCTTACGGCAACATACGAATACCAAAACTTCATTAAATTTTCATCCCTATTATGTAGTAGTTTATGCGCACGTTACATGATTCCAAATACAAAGATAAATTAATTTTAATACGTCACAAAGCTGCCAACCAGATGCAGTTTCTTTCTATCCACATGATATCACGATAAAAAAATTTTAAACTCAACACTTTATACGACCTCCGCCCATAGATTACCACATAAGAATATTCAATAACTCAGTCTCAGATAGCCAAACCTACCTCAATGCCGAAGCAACACTCGAATACTTCACCGAATAGACAAATCTTGAATTCAACGTCCGTAATAACACTCCTTTCTCTTCTCTGTTCCAAATTTTATTTGATTTCTCTTTCTCTTTCACTGCAAATCTCCCTCTCTTAATCTCTTTATTTTTTTCTTCCAAAAACTTCCGTCCCTGGAAGTGTGTTATATATATATATATTGCACCTAGTAGTATTGTATGATATATGTTCCAGCCTTCCAGGAACGTGAAGGAGTAGGGAAAAGGGAGTCAGTTGAGGGCTTTTAGGAGGGTAACGTGAGGGGGTTTGGGTAGTTAGTGCAGATATTGCTAACTACTTAAGTTATTAAAAGTGATAATACTACTATTTATTTTAATCATCATAAAACCAGTAACATGGGATAAGTTGCCACTTTAGTCCATTAATTAAATTAAACGTCTAACTTTCCCTCGTGAATTTAGTAGCTTTAATTTGTCGAATAGTCAAAAATACCCACTTAAAATTTACGAGCAGGTTATTTGAAGAAAACAGGATGACTAATTTTTAAAATAATCTACCGGGTCATTACATCATCCACCACTAAAAATCATGTTCGTCCTCGAACATAAGGTAGAAGAAAGTACCTGAAGCTTCAAAAAGCTGAGGGTATCGAGCACGCATATCCGACTCTGTCTCCCAAGTAGCCTCCTCAACAGGCCGATGTCGCCACTGAACCTTAACTGAAGCGATCCCCTTAGTCCTGAGCCTACGAACCTGTCTATCTAGAATGGCTACGGGCTCCTCCTCATAAGTCAAGTCCGGACCCAACTCTATGGTATCATAAGAAATAATGTGAGACTCGTCTGGTATGTATTTTCGGAGCATGGAGACGTGGAATACTGGGTGAACAGCTGACCATCTAGGTGGCAAAGCCAACTCATAAGCCACCTCACCTACTCTCCTAAGAATCTCGAACGGGCCAATAAACCTCGGGCTAAGCTTGCCCTTCTTTCGGAACCTCATCACACCCTTCATGGGGGATATCTTCAACCACACATGCTCGCCAACCATGAACTCCAAGGGACGAACTCTCCTATCAGCATAGCTCTTCTGCCGACTCTGGGCTGTCAATAGTCGACTCTGTATCAGGCGCACCCGCTCCATAGCATCTCTGAGCAAATCAGTGTCCAATGCCTCGGCGGTGACTGAGTCGAACCACCCAATAGGTGATCGACATCTGCGCCCATACAATGCCTCAAACGGTGCCATCAGAATACTGGAGTGATAACTGTTATTATAAGCAAACTCCGCTAAGGACAAGTGTTGATCCCATCGAGCACCAAAATCAATCACACAGGCCCTAAGCATGTCCTCCAACACCTGAATGGTCCGCTCGGACTGACCGTCTGTCTGAGGATGAAATGCCGAACTCATGTCTAATCGTGTACCCAACCCATGCTGCAATGCCTTCCAAAATCGGGAGGTGAACACCGAACCTCGATCTGACACAATAGAGATAGGCACCCCATGCAATCTAACAATCTCCCGTATATAGATCCTAGCTAGCTGCTCCGCACTGTGGCTAGTCCTTATTGGAACGAAGTGAGCTGATTTGGTCAACCTGTCTACAATCACCCATATAGAGTCAAACTTGCCCAACGTCACGGGTAATCCAGTCACAAAATCCATGGTAATACGCTCCCACTTCCACTCGGGAATGGGCATCCGCTGCATCGGACCTCCTGGCTTTTGATGCTCATATTTAACCTGCTGACAATTCAAACACTTAGCCACAAACTCCACAATGTCCCTCTTCATTCCACACCACCAATAATGTTGCTTCAAGTCATGAAACATTTTTGCCACACCAGGGTGAATGGAATACTTAGCACAATGAGCCTCCTCCAATATCAAGCGAACCCAATCACCTACCTTAGGCACACAAATGCGCCCATTAATTCGCAAAACTCCCTCAGGATCAAGAAAAGCTGACTTAGCTTCACCCCTCAGCACTTTGTCCCGAATCACACATAATTTATCATCATCAAACTGGCGAGCACGAATCTGATCCATCAATGTAGATCTAGCCTCGACGAAGGCCAACACACTGCGAGATGGGGAGATGTCAAGTCTGATCAACTGTCTGGCCAAAGACTGAACCTCCAAAGCTAAGGGTCTCTCTTCTGCTCTAAGATATGCCAAACTACCCATACTAGAAGGATTCCGGCTCAAGGCATCCGCTACCACATTAGCCTTGCCAGGGTGATAGAGAATAGAGACATCGTAATCTTTCAGCAGCTCCAACCATCTGCGCTGCCTCATGTTCAAATTAGGCTGAGAGAAAATATACTTGAGGCTATGGTGGTCTGTAAAGATCTCGCAATGCACCCCATAGAGATAATGCCTCCACAACTTCAAAACAAATATTACCGCGGCTAACTCCAAATCATGGGTAGGGTAGTTTCGCTCATGGACCTTCAGTTGTCGCGAAGCATAAGCTATAACCCTTCCCTTCTGCATCAACACTCCACCTAAACCGACACCAGAAGCATCACAATAAACCACAAAGGCTACACCTTCCTCGGGCAATGCCAAAATAGGTGCTGAAGTCAATAACTCCTTGAGCCTTTGGAAGCTCGCCTCACATTCAGCGGTCCATAGAAATGCAACTTCCTTCTGAGTTAGTTTAGTCAAAGGAGCTGCGATAGAGGAGAATCCCTGCACAAATCGACGATAATAACCTGCCAGCCCAATAAAACTCCGAATTTCAGTCACTGAAGTGGGTCTCACCCAATCACGAACTGCTGCAACCTTGGCTGGATCAACCATAATACCATCCTTAGTCACCACATGACCCAAGAAAGTCACAGACTCAAGCCAAAACTCGCATTTGGAGAATTTAGCATACAGTTTCTCCTCACGCAATCTCTGGAGCACGACCCTCAAGTGACGAGCATGGTCTGCCTCACCCTTGGAATACACCAATATGTCGTCAATAAATACAATCACAAAGGAATCCAGGTAAGGTCTGAATACTCGGTTCATCAACTCCATAAAAGCGGCAGGGGCATTAGTCAGCCCAAATGACATAACCACAAACTCATAGTGCCCATATCGAGTCCTGAAAGCAGTCTTAGGGATGTCTGACTCCCGAACCTTCAACTGATGATACCCTGACCTCAGATCAATTTTTGAGAACACTGAGGCACCCTGAAGTTGATCAAATAAGTCATCAATACGAGGCAAGGGATACTTGTTCTTGACGGTCACTTTGTTCAACTGACGATAGTCAATGCACATTCTCATAGTACCATCCTTTTTCTTTACGAACAACACTGGTGCACCCCAAGGCGACACACTAGGCCGAATAAACCCCTTCTTCAACAAATCTTCTAATTGCTCTTTCAATTCCTTTAACTCTGCAGGAGCCATTCGATAAGGAGAAATGGATATGGGCTTAGTGCCCGGCTCCAAATCAATGGCAAAGTCAATGTCACGATCTGGAGGAACACCTGGTAGATCTGTAGGAAACACATCCATGAACTCCCTCACCACCCTCATGGTCTCTAAAGAAGATGACTCCTTAGAAATATCACGTACATGAGCCAAATAAGATAAACACCCATGCTCTATCATATGCCGAGCACGAACATAAGAAATAATCCCCCTAGGGTAAGAGTTGAGAGCACCTGCCCACATTAACTAGGGTAAACCCGGACACGCTAAAGTCACAGTCTTAGCATAACAATCAAGGATAGCATGATATGGGGACAACCAATCCATACCCAAGATAACATCAAAATCAAGCATGTCTAGAAGGATCAAATCAGCCTGGGTCTCCCTACCTGAGAATATCACAATACAACCCCGATAGACCCGATCCACCACTAAGGATTCACCCACGGGTGTAGAAACAGAAATAGGCACATCAAGAGGCTCACACACACCATCAATATCATGAGCAAAATAAGTGGATACATATGAATAGGTGGACCCAGGGTCAAATAATACTGAAGCTGAACGATGACAAACTGGAATAATACCTGTAATCACAGCATCAGATGTCACTGCCTCTGTACGGCCTGGAATGGCATAACACACCCGGCGCTCTCCACTAACTTGGGATCCACCACGAGCACCACCTCGAGCTCCACCCCTAGCACCTCTAGTGCTACCCCTCGCACTCTGTGAAGCGCCTCTAGCTGCTGGAGCTGGTGTAGACCGGGTCGTCTGTGCCCTCGATGGAAAAGAAGCAGGAGCACGCTTAGGACAATCCTTGGCATGGTGGCCGAACTCATCACACACATAACAACCTCTAGGTCCGGACCTGCCTGTACTACCTACACTAGGAATGGCAGCATGAACTGGCCTCCCCTGATAACTCTGAGCGCCCTGCCTCTGAGAATCTCTGTCTCTGGGTGCATAACTGCCAAACTGACCGTGATAGCGGGACCTCTTACCACCACCTTGCCGGGCCTGTCTGATGCCCTCTATCATTCTAGCATGGTCAACAATGCTCTGAAAGGAACCACCAGATAACACAAGAGAGGCTGTGGCCTCCTGAAGATAACTTGTGAACCCCTTCACAAACCGACGGATCCGCTCAAACTCTGTGGGAATACTAGACATGGCATAACGGGATAACTCATGGAATCGTGCCTCGTACTCGGTCACAGTCATGGAACCCTGCTCCAATCTATCAAACTCATCATGACGTCTATCACGAAGGCTGTAAGGTACAAACTTCTCAAGAAAGATCTCAGTAAACTGCCCCCAATCCATCGCTGGAGCATCAACTGGTCTCCGAGCCATAACCGACCTCCACCACTCTCTTGCCATACCTGTGAACTGATAAGAGGTGTAAGCTACTCCATGGGCCTCCAGAACACCCAAATTAAACAATCGATCTTGGCACTCTGTCAAGAAGTCATATGCCCCATCCCCGGCGGTACCATCAAATTTGGGAGGAGTCAATCTCATAAATCTCTCAAAGCTCTTCTGCTCAGACAGGGACATAGCAGCACTAGCAGAAACTGGCGGGGCTGAGAATCTCGGGGGTGCAATAGAAGGCATAGAAAATGGACTCGGTGTCTGAAATCCCATATTAGGTCCCTGAGCTGGCTGCGAAGGACCAACCGGTATAGCAGGAACTGGGGTACCTGGAACATCACTAGAAGCAGGGGTACCCTCCAACCTTGCCAACAATCGAATCAATAACTCCTGTAATACTGGCGTACCCTCTAAGGATGCAGGAGGCTGAACTGGGTCCTCAGTTTGCTCCTCAGGCTCATAAACTGGGTCAGCAATAGGCTCAGGTGAAGCCCCTCTAGTCTGACCTCGGACTGGTGCTGCTCCTCTAGCTCGACCCCGTCCTCTAGCTCTGCCACGAGCTCTACCTCGCCCTCTAGCGGGGGCTTGGACAGCAGGTACCGACTCATCTTCGGTATTTCTAGCTCTAGTTCTCGCCATCTGTTCAGGAAGAATAGATTAGAAGCATACAAAACTTGAATGAACAAATCGCACGAAATGAATCAATGGAAAGATGATTTTTCTCCTAACAAGTATCCCGTAGCCTCTCGAAGATAGATACGGACGTCTACGTACCGATCCGCAAGACTCTACTAGACACCCTGCTCTTTAACTCATGAGACCGGTGAACCTAGAGCTCTGATACCAAACTTGTCACGACCCAAAATGGGGTCATGACTAAAAGACCACTTAATTTCATTCCCAATAATAAATGTAACCTAGAAGGAGAGAAATCCAATAAACAAATAGTCACCACATAAAAACAATGTCCCAAAACCTGGTGTCACGAGTATAAAGAGCATCTAATAACTAATTAAAGAAATAAATGTATTTCAGTCTTCGAGTAGAAATAAAGACTAAACATCTAGGATAGAATCCAATGGAAGCTCGAAGCCCTGAGTCTCACCACTAGACCTGGTATGAACCAAGTGCACGAGCAAATCAACTACCACGTGGATGATCCTGACGAGAATCTGCGGGGGAGAAAGGAGTAGGGGTGAGTACACATAATATATACCCAGTAGGTTTAACCGACTGGGAATTAGAAATTGAATAAACCATGAAATAATCTAGGAACGCTTCCACCTGCAACAGAAAAACCAGTCCGGCATCGGTGCCGCCAATTTATATAGGATCGCGCAAGCAAAGTAAACATATAATCTAACATAAGCCAACCAAAACAACCATAAGAAGTAAAATAAAATGGTATGCAATATCGTGCAGTGTAATGCAATGCAAGGTGGTATCAAGACCGTCGCACAGCCTGTCGTATACACCCCCGTCGAGCTAAGGCTCCCAGACTAAGGGGACCCATGGGGACCTCACAGGCCATATACCTCAATCATAAAATATCAACTACCTTGCCACCCAAGTGCCCGTGGTCAAGGACTCATGATAAGAATCATCATTCACAACTTCCCAAAATATCATGACATGTAGTATAAGGATGCATGCAATCAAGACACCATCACAGACACAATATTCAACTCAATAATGTGATAATTGCCAAAATACTCAAAGTTTAGCGGTTGTAATATTCACCCTCTTCTATACACATTGAGATATTGCTTCTATTCACATTCCCAAAAGCTCTTGAGAAACTAGTCTATTAAAACCCAACATCAGCAGAACATTTTATTTATAGGATGCTTCGTGTTACACTATTACTTTAAGAAACGAGGTAGTTTAGCACTTAGGAATTCAATAACAAATTTCTTATTATTTATTTATTTATTTATTTATTTATTTTACTTTTGCAGGTTGTCATTTAGGTTTTCACTAATATTTCCTTTTCTTTTTGCAGCTTATAGCCACATATGGACACAAGGCTTCCTCTAATCTTCATAAGAACCTTTAAAATATTTCATATGCACACTGCCCAATTCCTAACGCAACTTTTAGTATTTAAGAACCTGTAGAATATTTTTCCTAGATGTCAATAGCAATAAGTTTAAGTCATTACGCAGGTTGTTGCTAATTTTCTTTTGCAGTTTATGATAACATATGGCTGCAACACTTCATCTATTTTTGTATGATCCTTTAGAATATCTTCCTAGGTATTTATAGTAATAAGGTTCCAGTTAATGGCCAGGAAGTCGATAATTTGGCAGCTTACGGCAACATACGAATACCAAAACTTCATTAAATTTTCATCCCTATTATGTAGTAGTTTATGCGCACGTTACATGATTCCAAATACAAAGATAAATTAATTTTAATACGTCACAAAGCTGCCAACCAGATGCAGTTTCTTTCTATCCACATGATATCACGATAAAAAAATTTTAAACTCAACACTTTATACGACCTCCGCCCATAGATTACCACATAAGAATATTCAATAACTCAGTCTCAGATAGCCAAACCTACCTCAATGCCGAAGCAACACTCGAATACTTCACCGAATAGACAAATCTTGAATTCAACGTCCGTAATAACACTCCTTTCTCTTCTCTGTTCCAAATTTTATTTGATTTCTCTTTCTCTTTCACTGCAAATCTCCCTCTCTTAATCTCTTTATTTTTTTCTTCCAAAAACTTCCGTCCCTGGAAGTGTGTTATATATATATATATTGCACCTAGTAGTATTGTATGATATATGTTCCAGCCTTCCAGGAACGTGAAGGAGTAGGGAAAAGGGAGTCAGTTGAGGGCTTTTAGGAGGGTAACGTGAGGGGGTTTGGGTAGTTAGTGCAGATATTGCTAACTACTTAAGTTATTAAAAGTGATAATACTACTATTTATTTTAATCATCATAAAACCAGTAACATGGGATAAGTTGCCACTTTAGTCCATTAATTAAATTAAACGTCTAACTTTCCCTCGTGAATTTAGTAGCTTTAATTTGTCGAATAGTCAAAAATACCCACTTAAAATTTACGAGCAGGTTATTTGAAGAAAACAGGATGACTAATTTTTAAAATAATCTACCGGGTCATTACAAGAAGAGTGATGCAATTAATCGAAATAACCTTATTCAATATTAAAGAAAAGGAAAACATAATATTATAATCTTATTCAAGAATGGATTCTATTTTAGTTTAAAAATTAAAACGCTAAGAAAATTATGCTACAAAAAATAAAAAATATAAAAAATTACATAAAATCAAGTGAAGTAAAACTTGAAAATGAGAAAAAAAAATATAAGTAATAAAAATAAAAATAAGAAAAGATATATAAAAAGTTTAATGTAATTAGATGATGTAATTACACCAATTTCTTACCCTTCCTTGGGAATTGAAGTGTATAATTACACTCAATTTTTCTCCTGCCAATTAATTACTTGACCTACCAAATAGATCGACGAGTATAATTACACCGTCCCAATTAAATGATGATTTTCCAAACAGATTACTTGTTATTTGTGTTTTTTAAATTTCTTTTCCTCTATTTTGTTCATATAGTTGGAACCTAAACTCTGATTAATGATAGATAATTCCAAGCATTCCATGCACATCGCTTCTTACGTAGTAATTAATTAGTGGTAACCATCTAGATTTTTTTTTTTTTTTACTTTAAAATGTTATCGGTCTGAATTGCCAATTCCATAATTACTAGTGTTGCTACTTCGGTTTAACCCTATTTGTAATCAAGCTAACGCAAATTCATTTATTAAATTATACCAGCATTTTTATCCTATGGGCAATACTTGATACTCTTTAAATATGTTGCAATTTGATTTCATTTGTATTTGTATTTAGTTGTCCATATTTGTCAAGTTGAAAAGCCACATGCATACCAAATTATTCCAAGTGGTTTTGGCCCCTAGATAGGAATTAAATTCATTCGTTTTAATTTCTTAGTCGTGGATCAATTAAGGGAAGAGTTATGTAGCTTCTTTAGATTATTGTTTTTTATTTAACAAAACAAACATACTTGCAACACTTACTGATTAAGACTTAAGAGTGGACTTCAGCTTTTAGTTCATAAGGAGGTGGAAGATGACTTTGCAATTCTCCTCTTGCTTCAAGAAATTAAGAGGCGGTTTGGATTGACTTATTTTAAGTGCTTTTAAGTTAAAATAGCTTTTAAACACTTTTAGAGTATTTGGATAAATTAAAAAAGAATGCTTATAAATATTTATTTTAAGTCAAAATGATCAAAATAAGTCAAAAGTTATAAGTTAAAAATCATAACTTATAGCTTTTAGCTTATAAGTCAAAAGCAATAAGTTCATCCAAATGGGCGCGAAAGATATAAATATTTGATATTTATCATTCTTTTCTTTAAACTTTATGTTAATACTCCAGAGATTTTTCCTATTAAAAAAGGTTGTTAGGGCACAATACAAAGGAAATATAATAGGGCAGAAAACATAAAATGGGTTTCAAGTACTAAATCAAGAAGATATAAGTATGCTAGTTCCACAAAGAAAGGAAGGGGGGTAGGGTTAGTATATAGCCACCTAATGGATAGCTTCTTAGTGTGGAATGTAAGAGGACTTAATGTGCCAAATAAACAAGAAGAAGTGAAGCTCCTTTGCAATGAAATAAATGCAAGAATAGTTGGCATGGTGACCTTCGAGTGGTTCAACAATTTAGACTTCTACGTAAAAGATTTTAAGTTTAAATTTTTTTTATCAGCAAGCAAGTAATTTTCCTTAATCTTGCCTAGTTCAAACTATTATTTCTAGTAAAAACCTTACTCTACATATATATATGAGGTACTAAATATTTATGGACAAAATATGTTCCACGAAAGAATCTATTTTACGTAGATTTTTATAACTTTATCTACGTAAGAAATATTGATGATGAATCTTAACTTTGACATTTTCCATTTCTTATCTTTTGTTTTTTCTTACTTATATTTAAAAAATTGTTCTTTATATATATGAAGACAAAATAAGTATAACTACAAAAACATAATAGAAAAAGCAAAAAGAACGTTGGAGTTAGATAAAAAAGAAAAAGGCAGACGTTAAAATCGATTTATTTTACTCATTATAAGTAATTAATAATTTTCTATTGATATAATTATTAAGGTAAACCATTGATCATTAATAGGGCAATGCATTGGTAGATCAAACCTAATTGTGCATGAGTCAAAGGGGCATATGTTAGCGAAGTTACCAAAGAGAGTGCATTTAAATTGCATTAAATCTTTTGATAATTTGATATTGGACAATTCATTTTTTTCGATGGTACTCGAGATTAAAATTTTAAAATTATAATATTTGAGTTTGAATTTGATATGAGACATTAATACTATTTGATATTTAATATTTTTTTAATATTAAATTATTTACTAAAGAAAGGCCATATATCAACATATCCATTACTCATTAATATAAGTCTAAAAAGAAAATTAAAGATTAAATGTAAACAATCCAAATATATATATGTCTTTTAGTTATGTTAATTTGTTTTTCTTGATATTTTCTTACTTGTTGATCTTCTATTATACCATGTCTCCATATAGAAAAATAGAAATAATTGGAGTAATAGTATTAACTTTCTAATGCTATCTATTACAAGTCTACAACTTCAAATACGATATTATTAAATATTGAACTAAAGTTTAATTTACTTATTATTGAATTATCAAACTGAAATTTACAAATTCAATATTTGATATCTGATTTAAAAATATTATAAATTACAATCCTTCTTATAATGTACTAATTAAAAGGTAAATATTAAATATTGATTAATATTTATATAATTTAAGTTTTAAAAGTAAAATGACAAGTAAGTGTGAATAATAAGAAAATTAATAAGCACGCAATTATTAAGGAAATTTTAGTGAACATGGGTGGGGTTGGTTAGCCCAAAACTGTTGGATTTTACAGTGGATTAGTTGTTTAAAGACAGGCGGATAGTTTTAGTTTCACATGAATTACACGTGGAGGCCTTATGGAGTATAAAGTACCTATCAATTTTATTTTTTAAAAATAAATGGTCGCTGGTTTAGAGACACTTGTATAAGCTTTTAAAAATAAGTAAATGTTGGATTCTCCATTTTGTAGTTTCTCCATTATTTTTTCTAAAAATACAAATTTGATGCTTTTTAGGGATATTTTGAACTCTTTTCTCATTGAAATCTAACTTAAAGTTACTCATATTACTGCCTCTATCTGGTTTCTTATTTACTTCCTACAATAATTAAAAAATAATATATGATAGGAATAATTTTATCAAGTTACTCTTTGAATACAATAATATAATATCTTGAAAAATGTAATAAAAAATGACTATAATTCATAATAAGGATAAAAAAGAAATTAAAGTATAAAATTATCTCTTGATTTCATAAACTAGACAAATATAATTTTACAGTTCTAAAATAATATAGTTAACAAGTAAAAATAGATGAGGAAAGTATATTACATTTTCCAAATTTCAGAAGTTAAATAAATTTTCTTTACTCATTTTTTACAATTTCTTTTTAGTTTTGTTAAAATCATAAAAATCATTTTTTTAAATTCTAATCATCCTGTAAATTGGAATAACAAAAGTAAAAGTTAAGAAGATAAATTATAGTTCGATAATGACAAAATATCAACATAAATTATGATGACATTATCAAAATCTCTAGGTCAGTCAATTAAAAATCTCAAAAATATATTAAAAAAAAGTGGATCTTACTCTCTTTATTTATTTTTAGTTATTATAATTTTCTTTAAAAGTTAAATAATATGAATTTTGACTAATATTTTTAAGATACATTATTTTATTATATATTAATATAAAAAATTATAATTTTATAATACTTTTCGAATAATTATTATATATCTAAATTTTTATTTTAAAATATTAAAAATTACTTAAATTTACTTTAAAAAAATTACTGCCGAAAAATAAAACAACTGGGGAAGGGCGTGGAAGAGATTGAAAAGTGGAGAAAGGATAAAGAAAAATCCACTGTTAGAACAGCCCATTGGAAAATGGCCCCTGGTTTTACATTTTTTTTTTCACTATTTTTGATTTTCTACAATATAAATGTACTTATAGAGATCGCTATCCATTACCCACCATCTATACTCATCTAATCCTTCACGCACTGCACCAGGGATTTGTAGAATTTCATTCCTCTGTTTTTCACTCTGTACATGTACAACACTGTTCATACAACAGTAAAAATTTGTTGCTCTTTTCTCGAATTACTCAGTATTTGAATTAATGGTGATGGAGAAAAGTATGAGGGATCGAAATGGTAAGGAGAACGGAGAGTTGAAGAAGAAGCGTCGGAGGCGGAGGACAATACAAGTCTCAAGGGTTCAGAAACTCTATCAAACTTGCAAAAAGGTTTTCGCTAATTGCAAACCTGGCGTTGTGCCGTCACCGGAAAACGTTCAACGTGTCAAGGCAGTTTTGGGTATGTTATTCTGTTTTAAAGTTTTATATATAAATCTGTAGTTGTTTCATGCTGTTTTTTTTTTTTTTAATTTTGCTTTGGCGCCATGACTTGTTTAATTTCTACTCATGTTTATAAAATTGATGTAAGTAGTTTTTGAAACGAAGTGCGTGTAGTGAGGTACGTGGTGCAAGTTCTAGAAACGGAACGTGATCTGGCATATTGATAAAACTGCTCTGCCATTGCCATTCTCATTGTAAATTTGCTTGCAAAAACAACAATAGCATATCTTGCCCAGTCTTATATCTGTTGCTACATTATGTGGATAGAGAGAATGTCTTCGTATAAACTCTGTAACAAGTGAAGCATATCAAAATCAGTATGAAAAGGATTTAAGTACAAATTTGTTTGTTTAATTCACAACACTTGTAATTCATCATGACAATTTTTTGTCGATAGACCCTTTGTGTGACAATTGTACAATTCTTTTTCCTGATTTTTGTCTATATTTGGACTGCTGTTTTTTTTCGCTTTCAGATGCTATATTTAGTATATGATCTTGACATTTTGTCATACATTTTCATCCCATTGCGGAAAGAAGTCTTTCTTAAGGGTGACGTATAAAATATTTGATAATGCTGCTTCATTTTAGCTGAATTTGTTTAAAACTATTTTCTGGATTAGGTGTTGAATCTATCTGCACTTTAGTCCATGAAAATTATTGTCTTGTTGGTTAAAAAAGGAGCAGAAGTAACTGCCACGCTGTTCCCTCCCTCACTTTCTTTCAATCTTTTTTTGTCAATACTTTCCCTTTCCTAAAACTTAAAGGAGATTTACACCAATTGTATGAGTACCTGACATGTGTTTGAACATATGCAATTATCACCTAATCGCGATTAGTTCATATGTATTTCTACTTGTTTAAATCACTTCATCATGATCTGGATAAAAAAAATTTAAACTTTTCCTTTTTTGCTTTCCGCATGATTGTCCATTATTTGAGTATTTTCGTGTCTGTCGGGTTGTTTGTGGGAGTTTGAAGAGATTACGCTGTTCCATTAAAATAAAATAAGTCACTACAACATATAGTGATGAAGACTAATCCTTTGTTTGCTTCTTTTTTCTTCCTTATATGACAGTGTCTTTAATTAATTGTTGCTCCATTTTCCTTTGTACAGATAAGATGACTGAAGCAGATGTTGGCTTAAGACCAAATCTGCCATATTTCAAGTCAACAGTATCAGATAGACCTCCTAAAATAACATATTTGCATCTCCATGAATGTGACAAATTCTCGGTATGTATCCAATTAGGTCAACCTTTACTAAAATTTTATATTTCACTAATTAAGAATATTTGCTGAGTACTTTATTAATGTCGTTGTAGCAGATTACTTGTTGTAATTAGTTCATCTATGATTATCTTTTAGGTGACTTAATAGTTAAATTCCTCAACATACTGCCTATTTATAAAAGTTAAACTCGCTATTTCACTTCTTCTTGATTGAAGATTAAAGTTTGTTATGTTTCTGTTAGATGGGCATCTTTTGCTTACCACCAAAAGCGGTCATTCCTCTTCATAACCATCCTGGAATGACAGTTTTCAGCAAGCTTCTCTTTGGGAAAATGCACATAAAATCTTACGACTGGGCAGACAATGTCCTTGAATCAACTACTCCAAATGGCAATATTTCTGACAGTAAGTCCTATTTAGATTGCATGTCTTGTTAATTTACAATTTGAAAATGGCTAGTTGCATGAAATCTTTTGCGCCGCAAAATTCATATAATATAAAATCAGATTTGAGACTGAAAATATCTACGGATGCAACTATTAATGAATTTTCCTACAATATTCAGTACATTAATTAATAATAGAAATCAACTATTAATGGTATACTATATATAGCGTACATATCGTATTTACTTCTCTAGTATGAAGTCAGAGTCATATAGAGTCATTTTTTATTAGATGATGCAGGGGATTGTACAGGACCGCGTCTTGCAAAATTGAAGGTGAATTCCAATTTCAAATCTCCTTGCAAGACTTCAATCCTCTATCCAGCTGATGGAGGTAATATGCACTGCTTCACAGCAAAGACAGCCTGTGCCGTACTAGACGTTCTCGGCCCACCTTACTGTGATCCTGAAGGTCGCCACTGCCAATACTACTATGACTTTCCCTTTGCCAAACTCTCAGGTATAATGCAGTATACTTCTACTGATTTGAAATTTACTCGATGCACTAGAAACTTGTTAACATTGTTATACTTCTACCGAATAGCTCTTGAAGATAGCAGTTGGTTTTTTGGATTGTTATTGCCTTTTTCCATTGCTCATGAATCATTCTGTGCCCTGAACCTTCTGGTCTTCTAATTTAACTCTGTGTCGTCAAAGTCAAACAAATTAAAACGGAAGGAGAACCTCTTTAAGATACTAGTAAAAGAAGTACTTTGATTTGATTGTCAAGAATATAGGACAGTTGCCCAAACAAGTGGAATTTATATATGTTACTGTCATTTAGCCGACAACTAAAATGTCATTGTCGGTGTACCTCTTTCTCCAATATTTACCCAATAATAGTAAATTGATTTGATTGATTGTACTTGAAATGACATTATAAATATGTACATTTTTTGGGTCTCTCCGACATTATCCCTCCTAATACTAATACTAATCTTCTTGTTTCTTGTCTCTTTTGCGGAAGTACAGTGGATGGCTTGTCAGTACCTGAGGAACAGCAAAGTGAATATGCGTGGCTCAAAGAAAGGGAGAAACCTGAGGACTTTACTGTAGCTGGAGCAATGTACAGTGGACCAAATTCAGTGTAGTAAAGTGATGGATCATTAAGTCAAATTTGTCGAAGCATGCTGCTTGTGTTGAAGCAGAAGAGAAATTTCCTTTTTTTGGTTAACTTCTTACTCTTTTCAGTGATGAATGAATAGTTTCAAAGGGATAAAAGTTAGGAGGGGGAGTTTCTTTCTAACTTCTGCGAATAGCTTATGTACATATTCAGACTGCAGATTGGAACAGATAAGGATGACGGAACTGAGACTCTATTTTCACAATTGTGTGTATAACTTAATGTTTTTCCTTTGGTTTTGGAAGAGTTATAAGAAAGGCTAATCCTTTACACTGTAAGTTTCGATTATATATGCGCGTATGGGGTTGGGTTACATTTGGTCTATCGTACGAGTAGTTGTGGAGTCAGGAATTTCACCACTAGAGTTCAAAATTCGAAGAAATGAATACACTGACTAGTAAAAAGGGATTTACCATTTATTATATATATGTAAAAAGTAATTTCAGTCATAGTGTAATTTTTTAAGGAATGAACCTCAACTATCCGAATTCCCTAATTATAGGCTAGCTCTGTTGGGTAATTATGCATGGAGTTTGTAGAAGGGTCGAATCATAACAAGTCTATTGTACGAGCCATGCATTTTTTTTAGTGAGCTATTTTTTACATTTTGACAACATGGAGACTTCTGTTATTGTTTTCCAAACTGCTGTTTAAGATGATTGTGAAGATCATTAAGATTTAAGTGTACTAAGGAAGAAAATTAAACCTTAATATTTCGAGTTATTTTAAGAAACAATTCCGGAAGGATCTGCATGCTCCTGCGTCAAGTAGGGTGCATGGACTATGTCTCGCACGCGATATTAAATTGAATAAGACGACCAGATTTAATTGCATAAGTGTTGTTAGCGACACAATACTACATTCATGATAATCTCACAAGTGAAATAATTGATGTACACTATTTTATCAATATTTTTTTTATAGTGTCATTAGTGACATGAATTCAAAATATAGTCTGAGCAAATATTAATAAAGTGAGTTGATTAAATGCATCTCGATTCAACTTGTTAGGTTCAATTATTACCAGTTAAATATGCTTCTGAATAAGTTAAAATGATAACTGAAGACAACAAAGAACTAGTATATGAAAATATGAAAAGAAAAAAAATCAAGTAAAAACTTGGTAAAAATATGAAAAGCTTGAAACATAAGAATATATTGTTTAAAATCCAACCTCCTACGATTGTGTTAAAATAAAACTACGATTTATCGGTGAGAAAGGTAATACATAAACTAATACAAAAGCTTCACGAAAATCGTAAATATTATAAACCTTATTTTACGTGAAAATAAACTAATACAAAAGCTTCACGAAAATCGTAAATATTATAAACCTTATTTTACGTGAAAATACCATTAGTTGTCCCCGCTAATATTCCTCTATTGTTCACATCATAATGGACAAACATATCTAGTGTATTTGTCCTTTCATTGTGTCATCGAGACACGAGCCTTTCTCCATCTTCTGGCTTGAATTTTCACCCTTTTTTTTCGATGACTATAATTTTTTGATCCCTATAATAAGTTAAAGTTGAAGCAACACACCGCTGAACCTTTCAACAAGAAAACCTTATCTCATGTGCCACGTGTCTACCCTTGGTCCTACCATGTACATAAGCAATTTCTTGCCCAATGAGAGGAGGACTTCCAAACTTGGGAAATCCTAGCTTTTTTAAAGGATTTATGGTGTTGGTATGTAGTAATCAGCAGGAATAATTATCTAATTATATTCATTTATTTATCATATTTTTATTATTTCTGCTCATTTTTAAAAATTTTAAATTTTTTTTTTTCTATTTAGATATATTAATTCAATCATCCGAATACATTAATTTAATAATTTGAATGCATTAATTTTGATTCTTAAAAGAAATTTTACATAATTATACAACTTTTGAATACAAATTACTCTTTCCATTTTATTTACCATAATAGCCCATTTCCCATTTCCCAACTCAAATCACATCATATCTTTTTCAACATTAACATCTATATATTTAATGTATCATTCTTCAAATCTTATTTGTTAATACTTAAAATTCTTAATTTTTGTATTTAAAACTGAATTAATGTATCTGGATTGCCATGTTTTTAAAAAGATTTCTGTAAATTGAAAAGGGATTTAAAAAAATGATAATTAACTCTTTATATTATGCTAATTATGTAAACTCTCCTAATTAATATGTAGAAGAAAAAATAGTTAAGGTGTAAGCAAACTCATCAAAAATACCCCATTATCAAAACAAACCAAAAAAGAATTGGAGCATCCTATGTAAATCATAATCAAGAAGAAAATATCATGGACTGTATTGGGTGGCCCATACAACTAAGGAATTGAAAGCCCATGGTTGGTTTTGGGATAATTTGACCCGAAGGAGAAGAGAGAGGCGAGCAAAATCGAAAGAGGAAGGAGAGAGGTGATTGTATATATATAGTTGTCAAAATAATTATATACATACAATTGGTATGTAATTGTATATCTGGCAAAAAATTGCAGAGAGAGAGAGGAGGGAGTCAAGAGAGAGGAAGAAAGGAGAGAGAAAATAACAACAAAACTCTAACTATAACTATAAATTGTAATATTTTCAAACTATAGTTATATAACCTAGTTATGTAATTTTTTCAAAATAAATTTAAAAAAACTATAGTTATATAACCTAGTTATATAATTTTTTCAAAATAAATTTAAAAAAGCGATCTCCAATCATATCGTCATTTAAATTTTATTGAGAAGGTATTTCATAAGGGGAATCTTTGTAATATTAAAATTATGTCCTGCTTCTTCAACTGATATATTATTATTGCTCTCGATCACAATTACACATGTTAATAAATAATGTCCCAATTATTATAAGAGTTGGTTCCATGAAACGTCATAGCTTCAGGTCAAAACTATTAATAAATCTTGTTTACTGATCTTCTTTTTTCATTTTTCTACTGTCAACTCTTAAATTTCTAATTAGATGCTTGAGTAATCATCCTCAGTTGAAATACTATTTTTTAAATTTTCTGTCGACTTAAAGTCTAATCTAAATCATTGACCCAAATTCAATTTGAAAAAAAAAAAAAACAACTTGGCCTCAGTGAGATAATTATAATAAAAAAAACGTATCTTCAAATTTGGATTCTGGCTGGACCACCGTTTTTTCTTCCTCATTCATCAATACAATAATATTTTCACGTATTAGTTCTTT
The DNA here is from genome assembly GCA_029948455.1 of Solanum rostratum. NCBI lineage: Eukaryota > Viridiplantae > Streptophyta > Magnoliopsida > Solanales > Solanaceae > Solanum > Solanum rostratum. Next base: position 19,629,159 of record CM057056.1, read on the forward strand.
CTTTAACAAAAATAAGCAAGCTTCCGCGATTGCATCTGCGCTGTCTTTCAACGATCATTTAGGTAGTCTTATTAGGACTCTTGAAAAAGTAAAATGGCTGACACTTATTCACTCGGACCTTTTTCACTTTTTCAAAGTTTTATATTTTTTAGAAGATATATTATACTACTTGCAGAGATATATTTATGACTTCACGAAGAGCAATAGTGAAAACATCGATTTGAATTATGTCCTTAAATGATTTTCTTAATATGTAATAAACATTACTTCATAAATTAAGTTAATATGGAATAGAGAAAGTATAGGTATGATAAGAAAGAACAACAAAAACATCTGGAGAATTTCGTATTTTTTCACATAGTATTTTGACAAGTATAAAAGAAAAAACATAATTACATAAATATGTCCTTTGATTTGACCTTATCTTATCTATACCTTTCAATATTGAGTGCGAACAAATGAACACTTAAATTTGTATAGAATTGAACACGTAGACACATATATACAATGTGACATAATATGTGAAGTGTATCATATAGATGTTAAGTAAGACATATGTGTCTACTTGTTTAACTCTATTCAAGTACTTACTTATATGTACATCCAAAATAAAAAAGTGCATATATCAAATAAGATCAAATTAAAAGACATATCTTATACCAAAAATAAAATTAATTTATCGCTAAATAAAATATTTATAAATTATTATAAGTTCGAACTAACCAATTTACGATTTTATTTTTGTTGTAGTTTATAAACACTTTAGTGTTATCAAATACATAGACAAACAAAATACGTATAAACTAGTACTAATTTATTGACCAATTTATAAACTTAATTGATCTGAACATTCAATTAAAGTTGATTAATGTGATAGGAAATTGGAACTTTCCTAGATGTGAATATAGTAACACCGTCTCTACTTTAATTAGTTGCCACGCCCGGACCTCTTTAAAAATTAGTTAAGTATATCACTTAACGTTTTGTACTATAGTATAAATAGATAATGTTCAATTAATTAGTTTTATAATATATATAAAGATTTAGAATATTTAATTGGATAAATTATGTAGATAAACAAACATATACTAGTTAATTAGCCAACATAACTATAGATTGAATAAAGTACGACTCGTGGCAAACATCTTGCTATAATTACAATTTGAGTTTTGTATAACTCGCGTGATTTATACAAACGTTGTGCGCGATTATACAATAATTGTGCGCGAATCAAATTATATAGTGAAATATACGAGCAATGCGAACTATATAGCGAATTATACAAATACTATACAAAAATTGTGCATTATATAACGAATTATACAAACATATACAATGTTGTGCGAATTATATAAATGCTATTATAACTGTAGTTACGAAATATAATTATCCAAACTATATTTTTATATGGTTATATGTAAAAATTTCTCTATTTAATTTTACGAAGAGACCACGAATGTAGTACGCATCCTATATTTTGACATTAAGTTAGTTGCGACACATCGACCTCTTTAAAATACTGTACTTGTCACCAACTGATTGTATCAACAACAAGAAGACTTGAATCTAAGTGAGATTAATCACTCCTTTTCTTTACCAAAATCAATATTTTTTGTTTTAATTTGTGGGCTATCACTATACTATTATAGCATTTAAATTTTGGAGTGGTTTGCCAAACGTTGGTGTAAATATAATTTAATTAGTCAGTGCATGATTCACAACTTATGCTAGAAAACAAAATAAGAGTTTTAAGATTTGACTTTTGAGTGAAAAAGGTCTAAGGTTTTGTTTGATTAGACGTTTTAATTATATCTATATTATATAATAAAATATGTAGAAAGTAAACTTTTGGGGATGCTCTCTTCCTTCTTGTTAATTACATATGATAGGAAGTTAATACTTGTAAAAGATTATTTTTTATCTAACTTTTTGTACTTGGTTGGAGTTCATAATGGAATACATGCAAACCTATGACAGAGAACATTATTTTTAATTTGAACTCTTAATGGATGCAGGTAAAGTAAATTATGGTATCTTTTGTGCTATTTAATGAAGTAAAGTAAATTATTGTATTTTTTGTGCTATTTAATGAAGACTATAGAGCAATATTGAGTGTGAATATATAAAGAAAACAACACAAATCTCGTTAGTTTAGATCATAATTATGTCTGATCATAATAGTTTAACAAATTATACCTTCCATACTATTTTTTATTCAATAGAATAGAAAGATGTATCTGACGGGCTCAAATACATGTTTCGTGGATATATGCGGGTCAAATTAGGTGTAATTTGTTCAAGATACTGTTAAAGAATGACAAAAGTCTCATATTGATTGGTTAATGGAGATGTGTGAACTCTTTATAAGGCTTGGACAATCCTTCTTCATTTGATCTAGCTTTTGGATTATGGGTTACGCCTAAGATATAATTTTACATGGTATCAAAGCAGGACTCATCTCACCCAATGTTGGGCCCCCAAAAATTAAAAATTGCCCACGCACCAAATACTAAGCACTGACGTAAGGTGGTGTGTTGAAGAATGATAAAAGTCCCACATTGGTTAGTTAATGAGATGGGTGAACTCCTTACAAGGCTTGACAATCCTTCCTCCCTTTTACATATACATTGTGTGTCCAAGTGTGGCCAAGGGCAAGCCCGGTATACTCCAAGGCTCCCCTTCATAGAATTAACTTATACTTAAGAAAATATGTCCGCTTCCTATGAATTTAAGTATCACACTTTTTAAAGTCTTATACTTGCAATAAATAATATTCCCTCTGTATCAATTTAAATGTTCCATATTTTCTTGAAACATATTATAATCGCTCATTTAAAAAAATACACACAATCTCTTTCCAAAACATATTTCATCCAATATTTTTCTATCTAACTAAAAGCCATAATCTCAATTTGCATTGTATTTGTATACAAATTATATACGGTATAAATATGTATTTGAAAGTCACTATCGATTTCGTCATACTCATAAAGACATAATTATATAAACAAAGAAATTTTCAGCAATATTCAAATTGAGTTGGCAAAATATCATTAATTAGCACATAATTAATAAAGTCACTATAGCAAAGAAAATTGAAGCACACCTAGTCTATAAATTAAAAAAATAGTGTAGAAGAACTTTACAATATTATCTGATTGCCTAAAAAAATGATTAAATTATTCGTTTACATAATAAATGAAACTTATTATAACAAGTCAAATTAAATTGATAATATAAAAAAAAAGAAGTTTATAATTCCCATGTAAGTTAAATACTAAGATAAAATATTAAAAATAGCAGTCTTCAAGAGATTGACAAGCTATAGGGATTATGAGGAGATCAGAAATGTGTCATTTCAACGGTAGGCTAATTAATTAGGAGTTCAAGAAAGTTGAAGAATCACTATAATTGGGGTGTATTTTTTTTTAAACAAAGAAATCATTTAAGATATTAATGTCATGCCATGTTCAATTTTTTTAAAAAATATATAGTTGACACTTTGACAGCAGCTCATTGATGACCAAGTTAGGAGGTTGAAAAGGAGAAAGAAAAATGAAAATCAGGTGCACCATTTCAAAACTTCGATCGGTCGATAGGTGCTTCCTCATTTTTAATCAAAAATTTTAAATTTAAATTTTAAGAATAACATTATTTTTGATAAAAAGAGTTCTCTAAATATAGTACTTCTCAATGCATTAATCTGCAACATGTATCTAATATTAATCGAGAAAAATAACTCTCTTGTTTTAAGTTAGTTATTACTAGCTACTACAAACATTTTATAAATGTTTATCTAGGGCACTTGTAATTACATCTCATATATAAATAGTTCAAATATCTCTCTCCTACCTCTAAAGATTGTGGTGAACCGGTAAACATTCTTTATATCGAAAAATAAATTCGTTTTTGACAGAGAAAACTCTCTCAAATACATGAATTCTAAAACGTTTGTATCGAACAGCTAAAGAGATCTTGTTTTGAATTTGATTCTACTACTACTACCTTTTATAAATGTTCATGTAGGACTCTTGGTGATATTTTGTAGAATTAGTTCTTAGGTCAACGTGTCTTATTAAAAGGGCTGTGTTACCAATGCTCTTTCAAATTGGCAGTCCTTTTCTGTCATTGAAAATTAATAGGACAATTTTTAAATATTAGTTTTTGAACATGAATAGTTCAACCGTCTAAATAATTCAACGATATCATAAAATACTTTTGAGAGACAGATGTAATTAGAGATAAGAATATTATTTTTTTTAAAGAAAAAATGTCATAATCTTTTTGAAACTAATGCAGTGTAGAATTCACATTCTTTAAATTTTCTATTCACCGTCAAACTAAATAAAATATGCATAGATGAGTTAAATTTTATGCAAAATGTAACAACACATATTTATATGGAAATAGGAGTTAGGTGTTACAAAATAAATTTATACTCCCTTGGGTCCGTTTTAATTATCATACTTGCTAAAAGTTACTCGTCCAAAATACTTATTTTAGAAATTTGAAACAAAATTAATTGTAAATTTTCATTTTTACTATTACTTAATATATATGGAGACAGATCATTAATGTGGTGAAGAAGAGAATAGGATTAAATTGAGATCAAAGAATAAATACGAATTATACCTCAGTTACATTACCATTCTAGTTGATTTTTTTAAGGAACATGTGAAAGGAAAATAGGAAAATATGACACGTAAAATGGATCGAAGACATTTTTTTTTTTACAATGATCACGACTTGCGCTAAATCAGTATTTATGAAAAATAACTCGTTATTGTAGTTTCCAAAGTTATTAAAAAAAGAATCAAAGTTACTATTGGGTTATTAAAAAAGGAATCACCAACAAATTAATAGGGGTGGTGGGATAATGGGGGAAAATCTTCTTATATTGTTTATATCAAGTTGCATTGATTGTGCATGGTTAATTGATAAATTGAGGCGATATTATATACTCTATTAATTAATTATAGTTAAGTACTAATAAACATATAAGACATGAATTAATGGATTTAATTTAAACACCAAGTATGTAATTATGATTCATCATCCGAGAAGCATGCAAGATCGGTGTGTTCGATTCGTGAGAATGAAGAATTTTTAACCATAATAAATATTTTAGTTACTTGTTTATCTTTAAAATGGTACAGTTAAATTTGTGCACATAATTTAAGAACATGTGAATTAAATTGACCAAATTTAAATAATTCGAATTCAAATTTTATCTTAATTTATCCGATTAGTAATTTTCGAATATCAAACGGTTAATTTAAAATCTTTATTTCTCGTTTGGACCCTACGAATCAGTCTGGTCACCGGCCATTGCAAATTAAGTTACTAGTATGATATCGTTGACCCTTTTGCCATGTGACTTTTCATTTCGTACGAAGCTTCAAACCCATTACTGCTAAATAAATTAAGTGGCACCATTAAAAAATGTAGTGCAACGGATAATATTTTCTTTTTAAAATTCAGAAGTCTTGATTTCGAGTTGTGATTACGAAGAAAATTCTTTATAAAAAACAATTCCCTCGAATGTCTTTTAGGCAACGCAGATTTAAATTAGCTGGACTTCAATGTGAATATCTGACACTGAATGATAAAAAAAGAGAAAACTAAAAGGCATAATATTTTCCAAATATATATAACACAGTCTCTCTCAAAATATATAGATATATATGTATATGAAGATCAGGTACAGCTAAAATATACGTTTTTTTATCATAAAGTCTTCAAAACTCGTCTGTCACTAACGTTGAATTTGAATTTCAACTGTTCTTTTTTTATAGTTTTTTCTTCTAATTGTCAGGTCATCAACAGAGTATGTATAGAATAATGAATATAAAAATAGAATATGATTGGTGTGTAAGAATAGCTATTGGAGAAGACTTAGATTCAAGTGAATTTAATAATAGTATTAGTTTGAAGACAAAAGGCTCCTTTGTGGAAGAGTTACTACTATAAGATACCTTGAACGACTCTTAAAAAAGACCAAACAAACAAACAAATGGAGAAAATTTGGAATAATTCCATGTTAGGAGCTAGAGAAGGCCAGAATAATCATGAAGAAGAGGATATCAAAAAAGCTATAAAGGTAATTCACCTGTTTCTTCATTCTATTTGTCTGGGTGGACGTGCAGTTAATTTATTATGTCATTTGAGTTTTGCTTTTGAAATTCGACCTCTATATATGTCGTTGATTTTGGCAGAAAATTCATTAGTTTCCATATTTGTTTCAAGTCAACAATGATTGCTATTTACAATATACAAAATATACATTACCCTTCTTAATCAATGGAATTCAAGTATATTTCTGCCTTTCCTTTAATTTCTCTGAATTTTTTCTTCAAATAATATATATGTATATACAAGAATAAGACATTAGCAGTGTTGAGACATAAATTCACATGAACAAATAGATGAAAGTTTGTGTTGAAAATAGTTATTTCACTAAGTAGAGTACTTAATACTGATATCAACATTTATTTTGCAGAATTATACTATTTGTTAAATATTGAAATATTATTAATGATATGGAAAAATGATGTTTGACTAAATTCTACAATTGTGAATTGTAGGATGATGAATTTAAGTCAGCCATAGCAGAAGTGAATGAGGTCAAACTAGAGAACGCAAGATTAAAGTTGTTGCTTCAACAAATAGAAAAGGATTACACTTCTCTCCAAACTCGCTTCTTCAATATTTGTCAACAGGATCTTAAGAAGAGTGTCAGCCCAACATGTACAATTGAAAAGATTTTAGAAGAAGATGAATCTGAACTTGTCTCGCTTAGACTCGGGCGAAGTCCGAGTCCAAGCGAGCCCAAAAAAGTTGATAAGAAAAGAAGCTATGACAAGATGAAAGAGGAGTATCATTCTTGTGATGATCAGTCCAATGATGGGCTTAAACTTGGGCTGGACTACAGCACTGGTGTATCTGAATCAGATCTTATAAAGCCCAGTAACAAACCAAGCCCAGGCCCAACTGGCGAAGCTGCCAAGACAGTGAAAAGAGGTGATGATCAAAGTGTCAAAAAGGGAGCTGCTGATGATGAAGTTTCCCAGCCTAATGTTAAGAGAGCTCGAGTTTCTGTTCGGACAAAATGCGACTACCCAACAGTAAGTACAAAAAATCAACTAACATATTAGCATCTGCTTCGTAATAGCTGTGAGTTCGATTCTTACTGTTTTCTAAGTGTATATTTTCTTTTCTTGATTCATGTCGGGGTTATGATTTATCGACTACATAGGAATTCAAGTTCTTTTTTTAAAACACAATTAGTTGATTAGATCAATTCTAGCTTTATTGAGCTTGATTTCTAGCTTTCAAGGATATATATAATACATGCTTAGCGTACTAGCTAGACTTTACCTTTAGTTATTTGTATAAAATATGAAATTTAAACTCATTTAAGAGGAAAAATATGATGAAGAAATGGTTTTAAGTTATATAACATATGTTTAGTGTGCAAAAATTAAATTCCCAAAGATAAAAGGACCACTTTAGTTTTTTTGTAGGACAAATGTTTAAATTCTGAATCCACTCGTCTATTTAATTTTAGCTACATATTTGTTTTTCCCACGCGCTATTCTCATTTTGTCCCCTTTCATGATAGTTTTAGCTCATGATTACTTTGTTTATGGCAGATAAATGATGGTTGTCAATGGAGGAAATACGGACAGAAGATATCTAGAGGTAACCCGTGTCCGCGATCTTATTATCGTTGCTCGGTGGCTCCATCATGCCCCGTGAGAAAACAAGTACAACGATGTCTGGAGGACATGTCTATATTGATCACAACGTACGAAGGAACACATAATCATTCGCTTCCTATTGAGGCTACAGCTATGGCCACTACTACTTCTGCTGCAGCTTCCATGCTTCTTTCTGGTTCATCAACAACTTCTCAAACATCGAATAATTTGCCTAATATATCGAAAACAACACCTCTCTATTTATCCAATTCTTCTTCGAATCCATTTCCCACCATCACATTAGACTTCACCACATTCCCAACTACTTCATCATTCACTAGTTTCAATTTCCCTTCCAATTTTCAATCTGGGTCGGGATTTCTCTCTAACAGCTTAAACTTTTCCTCGCCCGAATCCTCCACAATGCCCAAAATTTTAGGGAGTGGGTGTCAAAATTATGAATCTACTAGTACATTACCATATCACAATAACCTTATAAACATTGGCACATCCCAAAAACAATTTGACATTAGTAGTAACAAATTGAAGGAAGGATCTTCTCAGCAAGCACTAACTGAAACATTGACAAAGGCAATCACATCAGATCCTAGCTTTCAATCAGTTCTAGCTGCTGCTATTTCATCAATGGTTGGTGCAACCAAAACTTGAACTGGAAATTAGATGACATATTTTCATTAGACTTTTTTTGGAGGGTCATTTGATATAGCTTGATATATACAGAAAAATGTAAACTCTTTGACCATTTGTTTTCTTAATTAAAATGACTTTAAACTCATCTTAGACCTAATTATATATACACACTATTTGTAATGTATATGTTGGGCATATTTTAGTATGTTGATAAACTAGTTGACCGAATGGTATATATTATATATTTTTATTTAATCATAACAAAAAGCTTTAGTTTAGCCAAGTAAAGCATGCTATCTTATGCTTTTGGCTACATTTTCTTAGAGGCATTACTGTCAAATAGTGCTTGTGAAGAGTTCTCTTCTTGGTCTAACATTTGGTTAATGGAGGCAAAAGGGATCTCATAATTCTTTCTTCTAGTGTTGGTTACGGGTCACTTCTTGGAAACAGCCTCGGACAGAAATGCAAGGTAAGGCTGCGTATAATAGATCCTTGTGGTCGGGCCCTTCCTCGAACCCTGCGCATAGCGAGAGCTTTAGTGCACCGAGCTTGCCCAATATTGATCATGAAAATTTGTAACATGTTTTTTGACTGGATCTTTATAATTTCAAATAAGTTGTTTTTTCTCCTTTTCATAAAAAGTATAATTAAATACAATTTAATCTTTAATTTCAACTTCAAAAATTTCACGTAAAATCTGAAGTGACTATTGCTTCTAATATTTTGCAGGTGTGATCTTAAAAAGGGTGGGACAACAGTCCCAACTCTCAATAGCTTTAGCTTTAATTTTATATTTACCTTAAAATTTTATTGGACATGCATTAAGCTAATAATGTAAAACTAAAATTCAAAATTCATAAATTTTCAAGGGGAAATTTCATACATATATATATACTAGATTAGTATGGCCCGTGCCAACGCAAAATTTTAGTAGAAATTTAAAATAACGCAATATAAATGATTTAATCATTAAACATAGTTTAGCTGCCAAACATATTGTTCATATACATAAGATACTTAAGGAGTACTAATTACATCAATAAATTATTTACAAAGTATACCAAAATAGATGTAGTAATAAATGCATTTATCATGTTGTGATTAATTTTTCCTACACCATTTTTAATCAGAAGCACCTGTTACATTTAAATTAAAAATGAAATATCAGTATCATAATAATTTTAGAAAGTCAAAGTTCAAAATAATGTAAAAATTATATAGGTATTTTAGTATAACTAAGAAAATAAAGCATAAAAGTTCATAGAAAACTAAGGTAACAATATGTTACTTTGATATTAACCTAACATCATAGCAAATAAGATGTTCAATCTGCATAAAAAAGCCAAAAAATAATTCATCCAATAATAACATCAAAACACATTTTTTATCAGAAGTACCTATTACATTTAAATTTAAATTAAAAATGAATTGTCAGTATCATAATAAGTTTAGAAAGTCATGTCGCGCCCTATTTTTTCCTCGCGGAGAAATAGGACGCACTGTCTAAATGCGTCCGGGGCAAGAGGTTCTTCGAGGGATGCAACATCCTATTGCAACTTTGGGCGATGGAGCATTTTTACAAACGTGGAGGTGTGATAGACGCTCTCGACGGAGTGGGAAACAGAATTCACTCCCATTTCTCGAGATTGCGTAGATTCATTAGGCCAGCGGGTGCTGAAGACTGGTTCAGATTCATGACAGGGTTATCAGGGCACAACATCCAGTGGAAATACCCTTGGTTGAACATCTCACGGGCCATAGCTAGGGGAGATGAGCTATACTACATTGAGCTCATTGGCTTGAAAGGGGTCCAACCATATGCTCCTTTGCGGGTCCTTCGATAGTTTGGCTTGATTCAAGTGATCCCTTTGCGTTCCAACATGAGTTTAGCTGAGTATGAGTTCGGAGAGGAAATCCCACAAGTACACAACATATGCCGGAGGTGGGAAAGAGCAATGGCCATAGTCGTCCAAGAGGATCGCCCTTATTGCACTCCGGAGTACTACGTGTGGATTCTGGAAGATGCTGAGAAGGTAGACCTAGACCAAGGGGGACAGCCAGGGTACGAGGACGTAGAGGAAAAAGTCTGGGCTCGGAAGCTGCTGAACAAAGATTATGAGGTCACTCCGGAGATGAAGGAACAGATTGTCCCAACCTATGGAAGCCGCCACATTTGAAGATTTATTTCCTTTTTAGCTATTTTCCCCTTGTTATCCCTACTTCCCTTAGGCTTTAAAAGTTTGATGTAAGGCTTTTTCTTTTCCTTATTTAATAAAACAATGGTTCCTTTTCTTATGTCTCTTATTCTAAATTTCAATAAACAAATTAAGGCTTGGATTGACTATCACGTGCCACTTGCTTGTCGTATTAGGCCTACCTCTGGCTCAATGAGGTCCCTTGCATTTTAGGACGATTCTTTTGATTGAATTACATGTCTACTATTATTATTACCCTAACTTCTAACAAGACTTTGCTGTTTTTGTTGTTTGTTTTCCCCTTCCCAAGGTTGATCTGTCCGTGCATTCTGGCCTACTACACTAGATCCAAAGGGGCTCCTCCTCCTCCTCCGCCACTCCAAAATCCGAACAAGAAGAAGGGTAAAATGGCCGATGACAACAGCAGCAACGTGAACTCCGACAAAGGGGCTCACTCCACTGATTTGGTCCTAAGGTTAGAGAGGAAGATTTTGGAACTGGAAGAGGAAATGGCTAGCATGCGAAGTTTGGCGAGGCTGTCAATTTCTCTTGGCACCCCTTTTGGGGATAACATGGAGGAACAAGTCAATACTACTCAAACCACATTGACAATTACACAACCTATTCCTCAGAAACAACCTAACTCCACTAGCTTACCACCCACAAATACCCAACCTCCAAATTACCATTTCCAAAACCAGCACCATGCAGGCCCTTCCGAGCCAACGCTACACCCTCTAAATACTAGCCCCATCCTAAATATGCCTCCCAAACCTACCGTTAATACCCCATATACCCAAGCTCCAGGAAATTACTACCAGAATCCAATATTCGTGGAAACTGCTCCCTATACCCACGAATACCATGAATCAGAATCCTCCCAAAAGGATGCGCTGATTAAGTCCATGGCCGAGAGACTGGACAGCCTCACCAATCGTTTGCAGCAAGTCGAGTCCAGCAAACAGGTAGTTGGGCTGAGTTATGAAGACTTATGTATACATCCTGACGTGGAGCTGCCAGAGGGATATAAACCTCCCAAATTTGAATTGTTCAATGGCATCGGAGATCCTAAAGCCCACCTACGCATGTACTGCGACAAGCTCGCTGGGGTGGGGAGAGACGAAAGAATCAGGATGAAATTGTTCATGAGAAGTCTTACTGGTGAAGCTCTTACGTGGTACATCGACCAAGACGCCCGAAAATGGTCGAGTTGGGTAGATATGGCCTCAGACTTCATGGATCGATTTGGGTTCAACACGGAGAACGCGCCCGATTGGTTCTACATCCAAAACTTGAAGAAAAAGCCCGGTGAGACTTTCAGAGATTATGCCGTCAGATGGAGGTTCGAGGCTGCCAGAGCCAGGCCTCCCATGGATGAGTCCCAGATGAAGGACTATTTTATCAGAGCGCAGGAGCCCCAATATTACGACAGGATGATGTTGGTCGCAGAGAAGAGCTTCGCCGACATTATTAAACTTGGCGAGAGGATTGAAGAAGGTATCAAGAATGGTACCATTATCAACTTGGAAGCTTTACAGGCTACTAACAAGGCACTACAGTCGGGAAATTTGCCCGAAAACCGGAAGAAAAAGGAAGTGGGTGCGGTCATGTTGGCGCACAAAAGCCCTATTAAGCATCAAACCTCCTATTATTTTAATATCTAAGCATTTTCTATGCCGCGAACGTTCCAGTTCAAGTTTCGAAATTCGTACGGTTTTGTTTATTTTAGAAATTTCAGTCATTCCTAAACCCAGAACTACACACGGCCTGATTCTCGTATAACCAGAGATATGTAGGCGACTTTTAAACCAAAGTCTCGGCCATAAAACCTTTTGTTTTATCCGGTCCCTTCGATAAAATGCCATCGGTCGGACAAAATCGGCTACTCCGTCAACTTTCTTTGCTCAACAATTCATCCTTCATTCCCGAGCAAAGAAAGGGCAGCTGTTGACACCCGATTTTGACCGACCCTTAACGTATTTTACGTTTTATTTATTTTTAAATTAGTATTAAAAAATAATAAAGTCCATGTCAATTTTGGTCATAGCGCCTCAATTTTAAAGTTTTACAATTTTTGGACTAGTATTTAAATGCAATTTATTAATTTGAGGCTCGATTTTTAAAATTCCTACCACTTTTGACTAGTATTTAAATTCGATTAGATAAATTGTGGCATTTTTTTTATTTTCTTGCATTTTGTTGACTAAAATTTAAATTTAATTTACCAGTTTGTGGCCTAATTTTTAAATTCATACGATTTTCGAACTAGTATTTAAATCCAAATCACCCAACTTGTGGCCTAATTTTCAAATTCCCATGATTTTGACTAGCTTTTAAATCAAAAGTATCAATTCAAGGCTAATTCCTTAATTATGGCTACTTTCTAAATCCGGGTCGCCCGAATCCGACCCGGATTCAAACCGAACCGACCCATTTCCCCCCCTATTTAAACCACCAAACCCTAACTTTCCTTTTCCATTTTTCTCCTCCCTCCTCAGCCGCCCCGCCCCACTGCTCCACCAGGCGGCGGCCGGCACCGCACCACGGGCAGCCATGGCTGCCGCCGTGTCTCTCTCCTCCTCTCTCCGTCTCTTCTCTCCTTCTTTTCCCATCTTCTCCATCGACCCCCAAAAACCCCGCAGCAACCCCCAGCCCCAAAACAGTGGCGGCGCCCTCGCCGCGACCCCATTTCACCACCTCCCAGCACCGCGCCGCACCACCAACCAGCGGCGCCACCCCCTCTGCTTCTCCTCTTCCTTTCCTCCTTCCCTCTTGACAGCCGAAACGAACCCATGCAACAACCCCGAACCCCTCTCCGCTCCAGCTCCGGCGGAGGATAGAGCAACCACCGACAACTCCGGTCAAGCTGAACCAATTGATTGTCCTAGATTTCGGAGCATTGGAATTCGGTTTGATTTCACGATCTCTTGCTTTAGATCTAAATTATATGATTACGTGTTGATTAATCGTAACGTATAGACGAATTACCGAGAAGTATAACATGGGTCTGCGTTGGTTGAGATTTTCTGTCGGCAATTTACTATTCTATTTCTTTTTTTTTCTGTTGATTTTAATGTGCGTAATTTTTTTTTATTATTAAAAAAAAAGAAATTTCTTTTAGAGGAGGCGATATTCATGACCCAATTTCCCTTTTTGGAATATAATTGACATATGAGTAGACTTGGTTTGTAATTATCTGTGAGGCTTGCTTTAATTTTGAAAATAGATTGAATAATTGATCAAAGATTGCCAGTGATTTAGTCACATATTTTCTTAGTTATGCTCGAAAGGAAATGAAAATCTCTTTATGCTATTGACATACTGCCTTTCCTTAAGTTTATTAGTTTACTTATGGAAAGGTTTGATTCTGTCCTTCTGAGAAGCAATATCTGTCGCCTGCTTTGAAAAATTTGAAAATCAAGGTTAATTAGTTCATATTCTCCGCTTCTGTTTTTATGGCAAGTCTAATTTGATTTCTTTACCTTTTATTTTGACATGTTCTACTATATAAGGACTAGTCCTTTTTCTTTATGAAAAGGAGAGGAGAAGAAAAAAGAAAACTGATAATTGAAAACTCTAAAGTTCCACAGCAAAAGAATTCTCCCCCTTTCTGCTTTTTTTCTACTTCCGCTAGAGTTACTGCTCTCTTAGTCCTTATAACGCCTCACGTATTCAGTTGCTCTTCCGACTTTCAGACTGGTAAGCACGTGCTTATTACTATTGTCTGCACGTATTACTTCGTATTTTTTTTTGCAGTGAGGTCATGAAGAATCGCTGAGACAGGCGGAGAATGAGCCAAGAAGCTTTCTCTTTATTAATTTTTGCTGTTATTTTTGTATTTTAATTTCTCTCTGCCAAGGCTTGTAACAAAAAGGGTATATAGTGAAAAGGGGGGAGGGGATCGTGTGCTATTTCTCTTTTATTATTTGTCTCGCCTAGGCAAATCTCAACATAGGATTCAAAAGCAAGTATAACAAATAAGATTAAATAAATACCACGCGCGATAGTCTATTATTTCATGTCCCAAATCTTACGTTACGCTTGTGCCAATTTGATATTGTTTAACAAATTATTTTTGTAGAAGATTATCCCTAGGATTGTTTTCCTATCCCAGATCTTATGTTGTTTTCGTAATAATTTGATATTGGTATATGATAGGATTCAACGAGTATCTTATAGAAATCATGCTTAGATTGTTCAATTTTATAGAAATCATGTTAATATGCTTAAATATCTATTTTTCATGTCCTTGAGTTGTTTATCTTTATAGAAATCATGTTAATATGCTTAAGTTTGTTTAAATTTATAGAATTCATATGCTTAATTGCTTATCTTTATAGAAATCATGCTTAGGTTGTCTAATTTTATAGAAATCATGTTAATATGCTTAAGCGTCTATTTTCCATGTCCTTGAGTTGTTTATCTTTATAGAAATCATATTAATATGCTTAAGTTTGTTTAAATTTATAGAATTCATATGCTTAATTGCTTATCTTTATAGAAATCATGCTTAGGTTGTCTAATTTTATAGAAATCATGTTAATATGCTTAAGTGTCTATTTTCCATGTCCTTGAGTTGTTTATCTTTATAGAAATCATATTAATATGCTTAGGTTTGTTTAAATTTATAGAATTCATATGCTTAATTGCTTATCTTTATAGAAATCATGTTAATATGCTTAAGTTTGTTTAAATTTATAGAATTCATGTCTAGTATGCTTAATTGCTTACCTTTATAGAAATCATGCTTAGGTTGTTTAATTTTATAGAAATCATGTTAATATGCTTAAGTGTCTATTTTTCATGTCCTTGAGATGTTTATCTTTGTAGAAATCATGTTAATATGCTTAAGTTTGTTTAAATTCATGACTAATATGCTTACTCGCTTATCTTTATAGAAATCATGCTTAAGTTGTTTAATTTTGTAGAAATTGTGCCTAATATGCTTAAGTATCTATTTTTCATGTCCTTGAGTTGTTTATTTTTATAGAAATCATGTTAATATGCTTAAGTTTGTTTAATTTTATAGAATTCGTGTCTAATATGTTTAAGTATTTTATAGAAAATCACGCCTATAGGGTATTAACATTTCTTTTATTCGCTATGCATATGCATTTTGAGGCCTGTATGAAACCCATGTACCAAAACATTTGTCTCGTTTGTTTTTCTATGACGCGCGTCTAATAGGAAACCTAAGTTTGTTTTGGTCTAGAACCTACCAAAATAGATGTCCAACGCCTCTTGGACATTAGGAGGGACGATAGGCATTTTTAGGAAACGTTAGATTTTTTTCATTTTCTTTTCTTTAAAGCGCTCTTAAGATTAATAAAATGAAACTTAGGAGGGGGGTAGGGGTAGGTAGGACTCGGAAAGGATGATATACGCTTAACCCCAATAGGATGGAACCATTGGTTTTCCTGGGGCTTGGTAATAAACCAAGTGCGTCTGATCCGAGAAATTAAATAACCCAACTTGTCTAAACATTTATTATGTGTGTTTTGGCACTTAGAGTTAATTTAGAAATGTTAACGAGACCTTTATTTGCTTTTCACCCCCACTTAATAAACACGAGACACGGTCGGGACCCGCCTTTTGCGGACCTCGAAGGGTGCTTAACACCTTCCCTTCGAGGTAATTTGAGCACGAACCCCCTCTCTGGTTGACCTTTGACCCTTAGGCTAGAATGGTGTCCTAATGCACCTTAATTCATTAGGTGGCGACTCTAAAGATTGAAAATCCCAAAAGAGTCATTGTCACGACGTCGTCCAGGTTCCTATTTCTCCGCGAGGAAAAAATAGGGCGCGACAAGTCAAAGTTCAAAATAATGTAAAAATTATAAAGGTATTTTAGTGTTACCAAGTAAAAGAAAACATAAAAGTTCATAGAAAACTAAAGTAACAACATATTACTTTGATATTATCTTATATATATTGAAAGAAGATATAAGTGTAAGAAAACAAAGATAGTAGTTAGTTAAACTAACCTAACATCACAGCAAATAACATGTTCAATTTGCCCAAAAGACCCAAAAAATAATCCATCCAATAGTAACATCAAAACAACGCAAAACTTGATATCCATTGGCAGCAGCAAAAGAGTGCAAAATGATGTCCAATACTAGCAACAACAATGATTTTTTCAAAAGATTCTGTATTTTGTAAATTTATGAAACAATAAGTGAATATTAGAGAATATTCGGAAAAATATAAAAAGTATAGGCGTTTCAAATGAGGACACCAGAATAAATTAGAATTCTAACATATTACCAAAGCGTTTTAGTAACAAAGTAGCAGCTAAATGGTTAAATGTCAAAATAAGTAAAGCAAAGATATAATAATTTGAAACTTCAGCAATATAAAACTTAAGATATTGCAAGAGGTTGATGGCTATTTGGCAATCTAAAAGTAGTGAACACAAGCAATAAGAGGGAAAAAAAGTAGAACATATACCATTACTATCATATTAAAATCCTAATTTTTGGTACTACACTTTCAATGTTGTGATATTTGATAGGCATCTTTTGAAAAGTCAAAAATTATAATTTTCTATCATGTATAAAATAAGTTAAAGTGGAATAAATCATACTAATTTAACACATCATATTTATCAAAATCAAATTTAAAAATATTAAATTCATAAACTTAATTTGATATACTAATAAAACAACATTTTAAAAAATTAAAATTTTTATGTACTGCATTCATACCCTAATTAAAATTGTACTTTGAACTTTGAAGTATCATTAAAGATTATAGTGAAATAATAAAAAAGAATAAGTATTACGTTTTCTCTTAAAAGAGGTTTACAGCTATCAAAACATACTAACCCACAAATTCTTTACACGTGGATACCAATTTTTCTCTAATAAATAAACCCCCAGGCCCCAACTACTCAATTCCTCTTTCTCTCTTTTCAACTCCAGCGCCTTTTTCTTTTCACCATTTAAGAATCATTCTTGTATATAAGATTTTATCTTTTCTTTTCTATTTGAGTTTTCGGGGGTCTAAAGATCTTAACATTAACTATTTGAATTTCATGGTATTAAAGATTTGAATTTTTTCTTTTTTATTTTGTGGGTTATCTTGATTTTCTTGAATTGGTTGGTATGGTAAAAGGTAAAGAGAGATTTGTGGAGTGAAATTATCTGTTATGGGAATTAGGATGAGGGATGAGATAGTGGGGTACAAAGAAGAGGAAGATTACAAGAAGAAGGTAACACCCATCTCCTCTGCTTTAAAAAAACCCATTAAACAAACAAAGCAACCACTGCAAAATTGTAACATTCATTGTTCATTTGAAGGGTTGAAGAACTCCAATAGTCAAAAATTGAAGAGCAAATAAAGCAAAAAAAATAAAAAAAAAAATAATTGCTTAAGATTAGAAGATGAACAAACCTGTAGTGAAGGGAATCAAAAAGTTTTTGGGAGTGAAAGTTATAGGAGATCTTGAAGAAGAGACTTTTCAGATGGAGATTTGAGATTGATATATATTATATATGTATATATATATATATATTTTAACTATATAGACAACTTAGCAGATTTTTTCCGGTGGGAAGTTACGATTATATTCTTAATACATGTATTGTTGGTTTGAATATTTTGTAGAAGATTTTTTATTATGTGAAATTACCATTATACCCTTGGAACATCTATTATATTGGAAGATTTTTTAGCTTGTGAAATTACCTATGTCAGAATATTTTTTCATCTCAATTGCAGAAGATCTTTTAGCTCATCAAATTACCAATGTCAGAATATTTGTTTGTCTCACACGCAAAGCAATCTAATTTCTTATGCAGTACACGTGTCTCTTGAGGACAAGAATCATGATCATTCCCTCAACTTTATTGTATGAAATTTGAGCTGTGGAATATAGCTGTTTGGCAACAATTTATATTTGTTCTTTGTACAATTATTATTTGTACTTTTTAGAAGTGAATGTAGAAGTTTAAATGAAAGTGACCATTATACCCTTGGTCGGCCATTCATTGGCTTTTCTATATAATACAAATATATATATATGTAAAATATTTATCAAAAAAAAATAGCTCATTCTTTTTTTCTTACAAAAAATAATCCAATAAAGTCATGGGCTCAACTTAAATCAAATCAACAATAAAGTCATGGGCTCAACTCAAATTAAATCAACCCGAGTTCATTAGGGCCTTTTTGCTCAAAACCAGTCCAAATTCGAAAAATTTGTCTTGCTTTTTTTTTTTCTTTTTTCTGACAGCGTTTTTTTTAAAAAACTTATTTTATTTTTATTTTGCTATGACTTTTTATATAAAAAAAAGAAAAAAAAAGTTCTTTTTTCTAAAAAAACTTTTCTATGTATTTTTTGGGTAATTTTTTTTCGAAAAAACTTATTTTATTTTTATTTTGTTGTGGCTATTCTTTTTTTAAAAATAATCATGTATTTTTTTCATGTATCGATTCTGTATACATGTATATTAACGTGTATCAATATTGCATAGATAGTCATGTAATGTAGAAATATTGTATAAATTGCGTATAAGCATGTATCATTATTATATAAATAGTTTGTAAACGTGTATTGATATTGTATAAATTGTATATAAATGTGTGTTGACATTATATAAATAGATATGGAAAATATCAGAATTATATAAATGGTACATAATTGTATATCAATATTTAACCATAAATAATTATGTATTAAAGAAAAAAATTAAAAGGCCGAATGGCCAATTTCAAAAGAAAGAAAAAAAAAAGATGACAGCCGAATGGCCAAAATTTAAAAAAAAGTCAAAACGAAAAAGGACAAGAAAAAAAAAAAAAGGAAAAAGAGAAAAGGCCGAATGGCTAGTGGAGGAAAAGAAAAGAATCAAATAACCAAAAGGGCTATTTTAAGTAATTAACTAAACTTGAGCTAAAAAAGATGTAAATAACAATTATGCATTATTAGCCCATGTAGTTTTCCCAATTCTAAATTTGGCTCGATTACGCTGTGGATTGAAATGGAGCCCTTGTGTCCATTTGGATTAAGTTATTTTATGTGTTTTTAAATTAAAATAACTTTTAAATAATTTAAAAATATTTAGATAAAATCAAAAAATGATTACAAATATTTATTGTAAGATAAAATAATAAACATAATTTATACTATATTAAAAGTGTAAAGACCCTAAAAAATGTGGTTTAAACTTTTTGTCCTTCGTTAAAAGACTTCTGCTTTAGATAAAATCGTATTTTCACCATTTTTCTTTAAGCTATTATTTAATTATATTTATAGTATTGTGTACACCCAGTAAAATTACTAAAATACCCCTAGAGGAGAGATGTTCGCATAACTTGTCTTCCCATGCTCCAATGGCAAATCTGAGGCCCAATATGCGATCATCATGCTAAATTGAGTGGGAAGTGGTCTCAGTTGATTTTTAGAGCAATCGGATCAAAAGATAATTTTTTGACGCGAAAACGAATTTCAGTGAGGGTGCGCAATAGGTGTGCTATGCGCACTTGACGCGAATCTATACCTAGATTTTGTGCAAAAATTTTCTACGAGATTAGAAAACTCGTTTGGAGAATTTTCAGCAAAAAACACCGAAAATGTACAAGGTTCGCGTCGCGGACCCCATATTTCCAAGGCAAACTTTTTTTCAAATTTTGTAAGGGGCATTCCAGACTTTTTCCAACCCCTCCTAAACTCAAACCACAATCCAAATAGGTCGTTTTGAGTATAAAAAGAATTTTAACACCCATTCCTAAGGCCTTTCTAAGTTCTTGAACAAGACTAGGGCTAAAGAGAATAGAAGAGGAGCGAGAAATTAAGGAGTTTGAGGAAAGTTCTTCGAGGTTGATTATCCAAAAGCTTCACACCAGGTATGTAAAACTAACTTAAAACATGGGAATGTTATTCTATGTGTCCCATTGATGATAATACAGGAGTTGAGAGTTTAATGAGTCTACATACGTGATTCTTGAAAGTTTCTTGTAAATTATATATATATATATAATTTTATTTACTTTCACATGTTGATGATCATCATAAACTTGACTAACTGATTTAATGCTTTTACATGAGTTGTTGCAAAAACCCTTTGTGTTATTTAATAAAGATTGCATGAATGAACCTAGTGATTGAGTCTAGAGCCTTGATTTGAGTATGTTGATTGTAATGGTGATGTGAGTATGATGAGGAGTTAGTAGAGCTTGATGGTCCCATGAGTAGTCATAATTTTATTCGAGAGTTTTATCTAATTGACTTCTTCCTAATGATTATTCTGAATCCTTGAGTTCTTAAATGAGAATTGAGTTAATTGAGATGAGTTAAAGTCCTTGAAAGCAATAGAGGACTTTAGAGTTTGAGTTAATGAGAAGATGAGAGTCTCTATGAGACGAATTGAGATGAAGAGTCTTATGAGCATTGAGTCTTGGGAGGAGTATCAAGCATCGAAATGAGTAAGAGTAAGTCCAACTCGCACTCATTAACTACGTCGCCAAGTGTATGTGAGACTTGAACCATCATATTAGAGGTTCCCTTTTGAGAAGAAGTACCTGAAAGCAATAGAGGACTTCTGAGGCCGTTTCCATTATGGACTTTAGTTGTTCTTTACCTGGCAAGTACGGAACGGTTGTGGTGACATCAATAGGATTGTTATACAATCAGTGGCTCATAAGTGATTGTTGTCGAATTAGAAAAACTCCCAAATAGGTCTCACATTGATAGTCTTTGAGTCCAGTCGAGTTGAGTTGAGTCGAGTTGATTAATTCGGTTTGATTGGTATGGATGGGTCATTTGTCTACTATTTATTCTTGCTTTAGATAGACATTTGAGATTCTGATTGAGTATCTTCTGAGTTGATGCTATTCTTATATTATCCTACCTTTTTCTGTTTCATTCAACCATTTTACATACTCGTATATTCCATGTACTGACGTTTCCTTTGGACTGCATCGTTTCATGATGTAGAGACAAGTATTAGAGGTCATCAACAGACGCTTCATTGAAGATCTATTCGCACTCAGTTAATCGGTGAGACCTCCTTGTTTTCGAAGGATTTCCATATTGCTATCATCTAGCTTGAGCTAGCAGTTTACTTTCCTTGAGTTGGGTAGCCATCGCCTGTCATGGTACCATCTAGATGTTAGAGGTAGATGCTTCATAGACATTAAGTAGGGGATGTTGAGTATTACTTCTTTTCCAACTCCTATTTATGAGAAATTAACTTTTTATACAAAGACTTGGTTATTTGATTATATTACAGTCTTTTTCCTTTGAGTATGAGGTGATGATGAGGCCAAATAGTTCGCTCGGGACTAGCAATAGGCTCTAAGTGTCGGCCACACCAAGGGTACCCTCCCAGGGCGTGACATAGTGACTTTTAAAATATAGGGAAATAAGTTATCAAATAAGGACTTCTAGCCATGAAAAGACTCCTAAATCTTCCTTACTTGATAGTTTCTACTTCTTCCTTATTTGAGTCAAGAAAATACATTTAGCTGTTAAGAAAAATCCTAATTTATCATAAGTTCTAATTAGTGATTAAATCTCTATAAACAACATTTATAAATAAATAATTTATGAAAAACTGATTTTGCAGTGAATTATTTAGTTCATAATTAAATATATTTTTTCTCCGTAACATTTGTTATCAATTTTTGATAGTAAATTAAAAATCTAACTTATGCTTTTTGGAAAAAAAAAAAAACCAATCCAAACAGTCTCACAGTGTCTAACACCACCCTGCTTGGCAGCTTATACGTTGCGCAAACTCAAAATCTTTCACTCCAGGCGAACCCATCAGGGGAGGCCGAATCCACTCCATTTTTTTCAGAAATTATTGCCGCCTTTGCTCTCAGGTAAATCAAACAATCGATCTCCCTCTCCTTCCCAGTATCAATTCACGCAATTGGTTTATGTGCTGTCCGTTTTTTCCACATCAATCCTAGTGAATTCACCTTTTTTTTTTTTTGGGTTCTTTATGCCATACTCTTAGTTGTTGCTTGGATTGAGGAGTGTTGTTTTTGCTGCATTGGAGTACTAGCTCTTTGTCATCTTCGTACTCTCTGTTATGCCTTGACTTAATAATCTAGCAGTTACAAAGTAGGAGTAAGGTCTGGTTACACACGACCCTTACCAGATCTCACTAGATATATTGTTGTTGTTAATTTTCTAGCATTTGGTGGCAGATTGGCAGTTCGTAAGGCATTCTTGTTGCTTTTACTCGAACGATATAGTTGAAAAATTAAATAATATATATACATGGTATGTCTTTACCAAATGTACGTTATGTATGTACTCTCCTTGCTTTCTAATTGTTTCATATAATTTAACTAAACCAATAAGAAGAAAGATTGTTTAACACAAACTAATCCAAACCCAACCTAAATAAACACAAAGCACTAAAAACCACTTGTACCAAACAAAATTATTAACAATTACAACAACATGCCCAATGAAATTCCACAATTGGGATCTGAAGAGGGTAGAATGTACTCACACTTTACTACTATCTTGTAGAGGTAAAAAGAGTTTTTTCGAAAGACCTTGACTCAAATGCGATATATTCAGGTACAAAGAGGACAAAGACAATGGCAAAAACACAACAAGTGACAACACAATAGTGTGATAAGCGAAATATTCTTTCCTAATACTTTTCCTGTAAAATTAGCTCAAAGGAAGGAGGATTGCCCAAGCCTTATAAGGAGTCCACCCATCTCATTAACCACCAATGTGGGATTTTTGTTCTTCAACACCCCACCTCACGCCCAGTGCTTAGCATCTGGTGCGTGGGCAATTTTTAATTTTTTCGGGGGCCCAACATTGGGTGAGATGGGTCCTGCTCTGATACCATGTAAAATTAGGTCTTGGGCCTAACTCACACCCCAAAAGCTAGCTCAAAGCTAGCTCAAAGGAAGGAGGATTGCCCAAGCCTTATAAGGAGTCCACCCATCTCATTAACCACCAATGTGGGATTTTTTGTTCTTCAACATTTCCACCACACTTCCTATCTAGGGACTGGGGCCATGTCCTCGGTAAGCGAAGTTGAATTATAACCCTTTGCAACAGACAGTTTATTTTGTATTCATGGGGCATTCAACAAGTAATTTCAGTAACAAATGGGAGTTAAAACTAAGTATCTTCCAAACTCTGGAAGGTACATTTTTTTAAAAGATCTCTAAACAAATTGAGACTGAGAGAGTATGTACTGATATAAAGTCCATATCCATTGTCACAGAAAATCTATGGGTTCAATCTTCAAGTTCTGTGACATTATATTCTTAAAGTTATGGGTTCATATCTATTGTTTATTAGTATAAAAACAACACAACCCAGTGAAATACCACTATGTAGGGTTATAATATAAGCAGACCTTACTACTACCTTATGGAGATAGAGAGACCTACTATTTATCAATGTAGTTTTAGTAAAATCTTACACATAAATTTGTACTCCGCATTGAAATTACTGCATTCATATGAACCCGGTATTCTAAAGTTACATACGCCCCTGAGTGCAGTGGTATTCTATAACCACTAGTTTATAATCTTGAATTTGCCTATTGGCCAGAGAAATTGTGTTATGTTTCTTAGCTGCCTTTTTACTTTTGGAAAGTAAGGTTTTTTTTTGAGTTTTCTGTGTTCCTGAATTATATTTGTTAATTAGAAGGTGAGGATGTCGACACCGACGAGGAAGAGATTGACGAGGGATGTCAAGCGGTTACAGCAGGATCCTCCTGCTGGTATCAGTGGTGCACTTTATGACAACAATGTTATGGAATGTTGTTATATTCACGTATGACATCTGGAATTGAATGAAAATCATGGTTCCATGATGATTTGGACTTTGGCGATTGATCCCTTCCTAACTGTTGTATCTTTGTACTTACAACTTCTCTTTTTTCCTTGAAATGTAGCCCTTATGATACTCCTGGGGTGGAGGTGAGGCAACATTGTTTAGTGGCTACCTTTGGCTTGTGATATGAATTGAAGCATTCCTGTTGCATATCACTGTGTCATAGCTATGCTTCCGTAGACTTAGTTATGCCTTGGCGATTGCCGTTTCCTTCTTTTGTTATGGTAAATCTCACTGATTTATGAACAAGTGTCCTTTAACTGGCATATTGGAATGTTAGCTGCATCTATGAACAAATATTGTGTGGATATGGTCAAGTGTGAGTTGGAAGTTGTAATTTGGGTATCTTTGTATATGTTGGTTTGTGCCTTTAATTCTGGGATTTTCTTGTTCTAGCCTCCAGTGAAGATGGTTTTCTAGGATTGGTGGTTGGTTCATGACCAGTGACTCTGGTTTGTTAAATATTCTTATAACCTAATGCAGTTGGTTAGAGCAATTGGCCCTCTTTTTATCACTCACTGTTTCTTTAGTAACTTCTAGTTTCACTTTGATCTTTGTCATCATTGCTTTTTTATGCTGTTTTTTTCCATCTTCCATTGAACTTCTTCAAATAAAGTCAAGCATCAGAGTTTTGGCTAATTTGTTTGGACAATTGCTTCTCCACCCAACTTTGACTGTTCTGTTATAATGTTTACTTACAGGTACGTTTAAGATGACACTTCAATTCTCAGAGGACTATCCTAACAAGCCACCAAAAGTGCACTTTATCTCCAGAATGTTCCATCCAAATAGTAAGTAGCTCAAGTAAATTAACCCCCTCTCCTTTCATCTCTACTCCTCTTTCTTTTTAGCAGCATTGTAACCCTTAGAGAGGGTAATACCCTTCACTATATGAAATCTATTTACGTTGTCTCTTTTGTATACACATATATGTGCATGTTTGTGTATGTGTTACTGTTATGTACGGGAGGGCAAGGTTGGTTAGTGTAAATAATTGCAGCATTTTCAGGCCTTTTGACACAACAATAATTTTGTCTCAATTGCAAGCTAGTTGCCTCAATTCCAAGCTAGTTGGGATATGCTATATAAATCTTTACTATCCAATTTGTTCCATTTAGACTCGTCTCATTTCCATACGCAATAATTCTATTAATGTACAAATCATTCAACAAGATAAAGGAGAACTCCTAACAAATATTGGACTATCATGATTATACTAACAAATTAACTCTTGATCGCAACTAGTTGGTACACAAAGATCTTTTTTTCCATTATACTCTATTTTTTGCTAAGTTTGCATGAATTCTAAAAGATTATTAGTCTTCTGAAACAGCTTCCATGTAAATTTAGGTCTACCCCATCCCCTTTAACACAATCGACCATAATAGTTTCATGCCCGAGCTGCATATTTGGTGGCGGACATAACAAAAACATCTCAAGGGACCTCTTCTTGTTTTATCCTTTATGTGGTACTTTGCACTTTTCACCAATATGAGTAATCATTTTTAACTCCCAACTGTTTCTAGTTTCCACTGTTTTTGCAAATTCAGCTAACCCAAGATCTCCGACTCCAATCTGTGTTTTTGCCTCTTTTTTTCTCAGGTGTTGCATATTAGCTTGTCTTATGCTTTTTCGTATTGCATGCAAAGTATAGTTTTGCTGATCTCATATGCCTTTTCTTATTGTTGCTCAGTTTATGCTGATGGAAGTATTTGTTTGGACATCTTGCAAAATCAGTGGAGTCCTATATATGACGTAGCTGCTATTCTTACCTCGGTACAGGTATTATAAGATGTTCTAAATTTCACCTCTATACCTCCTTTTTGGTGCCAAATATTGTTGAGTCCATCACACCATTTGAGGACATAACGTTTTCATTGGTCCGTAGGCTGGTGCCATCTGCTGCTGATTAACACACACAAACGAGTTTCCCCCACAACCCCCCTTTGTTTTGTTTATTTTGGGTGTTTTTTTTTCTTTTTTTTGGGAGAAAAGAACCTATGCCTCTATCATTTCAGATCATTTAAGAACGTAACAGTTACCTGATGGATTAGTCGACGTGCAACTTTATAAAATAATAAATAAATTGAAGGGGAAAAAAGAAGCATCATTAGAAATGCTCTAAAGTAGACTGGGCCTTGTTTCTTAAATAGATATATTCCCAAGCACTATTTTCGATGCCAATCAAGTGCATTTAGCTTTGGTAATAAAATCCACAGAATCAAGTCTTTCTTCATTTTCTCTAAAACTTATTTGTTATTAGCAATTTCGTGCACGAGTTCTATTCTCATGTAAGAAATACTCTCAATAGTTGCAGGTACAACTTATTTAAATAAAGGTAGTTTTACAAACCAAGTTAGTAAAAATACATCTTACTTTGTAGGAGTGAGTAGTTTTATTGCCCAAGCTAAAAACACTTCTTATCAGGAAACAAGGGGGAGTATCATTTAAGTTAGTAAGTCCCTGATATGTGGATTTTCATACTGCAATCTTTACTCTGTGATCCAAATCCAAATTCACCGGTTAATTCAGAAGCAGCACGTCTATTTAGCGAGAACAAGCGCGACTACAACTGGAAGGTGCGTGAAATAGTTGAGCGAAGCTGGACAACAGACTAACTTCTCTGTTGCTAAATACATTACATGGCGTTCTCCTGGTCGAGTTGTCTGCATCAAACTAGGATTTTTTTTTCCCAGTGTTTTCACTGCTTACAATAATCAATGTAGTAAAATTTTGTCTTTTTTATGTTGTATTAGGAGCTCTGAGATTGATTCTTTACCTTGGTGTTTTGTTGCTCGACTATGAGATACTCTGCACATATGATTGTTGTATCTAATTCTGACGTTCACTTCTGTGAGAGACAAAACATGTCATAGAAATTTTGTTTCACTTGAAAGTCTCTCTGTTGTGATGTCAGTTGAACCAAGTAAATACTGGAGTAGGTAGAAAGTGGCCTTTTGGTATATGCAATATTTGCCTTTTACCATTGGTTGCAAGTAATAGATGTTTAAGATGCAAGTTCAAAAGTCTTGCTAAAAGGAGGGAAAATTTTTTTTACAAAAAAATTGTTATCCCATCTATTTTCTTGTAGGGCAAAAAATATTACTATATATTTTTATAATCAAAATTACATGGCCTTACCAATTTTTTTTTAATTTATACAAATATACTAAAATTTTTTTACAAAATAGGTAAAAGGTATTGGGTTGTGATTAATTAATGCTAATGACAAGCCAATCAAATCAAATAAATTAATTTGATTGGTATTGAGAAAGGAAAAAGTGGATAGGAAAATCCTTCATATAAGCATTAAAACGTGTGGGTGATTCCTAACACCAAAAATAAAAAATTTTGTTCCTCAAATATTTGAAGACAACTAATTAATTAGTCATATAATTATCAAAGTAATTATAAAAAAGATTTTTTGTCACACCTTAATTGTGATACATCTAAGCTAAATTTTAGTTCCTTCAATATTGTTTTTATTCAACGTCGTTTTTCTTTTTTCAATAGCAATCAAATCAGTAAATTTGAGGACTATTTGGATGCTGTATAAAATGTTCATTCTTGTTAGTGGTATTTTTTTAGCTACGACAGTGGTGTCTACAATAGGGAATTAGTTATTATCTTGATTAGTGTTTTGGTGGTACTATCGTAACAGACAAATTTAATTGTGTCAATGAGCTATAATGTTTCTGGTAGTTTTTTTAAAAATAAGTATTGCGTATTTATAAAAAAATATTTTTAAGTGTGATAACTATAATGGTGTAAACCATGCGTGTTTTGCCACACCCAGAATAGTAAAAAAATTATGATATAATTTTTGGTATTAATTAGTGTCAACTCGTAAGCATTGATTCAACTATGGTGACTTTAAGTTTGTGTTTATACTGGTAGCATTAACATATGGTTTTATTTTGGTATCTTTCATGGTTTTGTAATTG
The DNA here is from genome assembly GCA_029948455.1 of Solanum rostratum. Classification (NCBI taxonomy): domain Eukaryota; kingdom Viridiplantae; phylum Streptophyta; class Magnoliopsida; order Solanales; family Solanaceae; genus Solanum; species Solanum rostratum. The sequence continues at coordinate 19,657,470 of CM057056.1, forward strand.
TGTGACACATCCATGGAAGCAAAAGATCAATCTCCCATTATGTTCAACAATAATCAAACAACTTCTTCTTCATCTCTAACAAAAAGATCAATAATGTTAGCATCATCAAAACAAAATTCCTACAAGAAAACGAAATCCAGCAACATTACTGAAAAAATCAAGAAAATGAATGACTCAAAACACCCTATTTACCATGGTGTTCGAAAGCGGAGTTTGGATAAACGGGTGTCTGAAATTCCCGAGCCAAGGAAAAAATCAAGAATTTGGCTTGGTACTTTTGTTACAACTGAAATGGCTGCTAGAGCGCATGACGTTGTTGCAATCACCATTAAAGGTCATTTAGCTTTACTCAATTTCTCTGAATTAGCCCATCAATTTCCTAAACCAGCTTCGAAATTCCCTAAAGATATTCAATCTGCAGTCGCGAAGGCTGCAACTTTGGATATTTCTCCAAGAAATTGCTACCGAGCTTCTTTGAATATTGGAATGAAGATTGGTGCTTTTGGACCATGTAGAAACAATAATGGAGAAACTTTTCTTCAAACAACATAAAAGCTAAAGGGGAAAACTTGGGAGACGCGCCAACAAAAGGCTGATGGCATCTGTAAAGGGGTGATGGAAATCACATCAAATTAATGGTATTGGGAAAGGACCAAGGTGATTTAACATTATAAAAAAAGAATTAAGTACAATATAGTCAGCATATTTATGGTATAATTTAGTAAATTATTTGTTATTTTGATAAATAAAAAAATTCTTATAATTAAGAATTTTAAAGTGCATAATTTTGTAAATTTTCCTTTCTTGTGTGTGACACACTTCCCGGTTTAAAAGAATTTGCCATAATATATGGAGAGAATCATTCAATATAAAAGTTCACATTTTTATGTGGAGAGAAAATATAAAGGGTGTGAAGAACTGTCATACTTCACTGGATATATTATTATTTGTTATTGTTGAAGAATTGTCACACTTTTTTTTAGTTATTGATAATAAACACAATTTCGATATTTATATATTTATTTATGCATGAAAAAATTTTCCTTTATTATTTCTCCAATCATACTCAAATTAGCAATCACTGTCACATAAATAAAATTACATAAAATGAAACGAAAGGAATACAGTGCTATTCAGTTATTATTAACCAACAGAATATGTATATGTGAAGAAAAAGAAAACAACAATTAGAAAAAAATGCAAGAGGGGAATCTTCCCTTTATTTTTGTGTTTCCAAATTGTATAAGGTAATTCATGGTCCCATAGCCAGAGAAGTTGACAGAACATGAATCCTTTTTATTATAAAATAATTAATCTGTCCTCCCTAGTGGTCCAACCTTGCAAAAACAATTAAACAATGCCTCTTGTCTCTCTCAATAATTCAAATTAAAATACCACTAGTGATATCAATTTCCAATTTCTTGACAACATCTGTGCATTTCACTATACACACAATCAATCAATAAACAACAAAAAAGGTTTAAAAATTTTCAGTAAAAATGTTGCTGCACTGGCATTGGCCAATAGTTTGTTTGATCTTCAACATTGGTGAACATGTTGCAATATCCTTCCTCATGAGTTTGTTCTTCTATCTTATAATTAGCTGTTGGAAAAACATGATCATGGTGGTTGTTATGTGGGCTGTTTGTTGATGATGTTCTTCCAAGATTTACATCTATTATTGTACTGTTGTCATCACCACTTCCATTGTTCCAATTTGAACCTTCATTTTCTTTGTTCAGATTAAACAAAATTGGTGTTCCTGATTCTCTGCTCCTCAGACTCAGTAACTGCAGCTGACAACACAAATCATAAATCAAAAATATTTTTAAAAAAACTTTGGGAATTGTGCATAACAATGTCAGGAAAGAAAAGGGGAAAATAATTATGTTCTGAACACAAGAAATTTGAATTGTCTGTCAAAAATATTTGTCCAACAATGATAAGTTGTATAATCAAACAATATTTACAAAATTATTTCCCTATTATTTTTCGGAATATCTATGGGCTATGGCTAAACGGTCCTGAGTGAATTGTTGAGGTATATCATAAATTTTTTTTTTTAAAAAAATTTAGTGACATAAATTAAAGACTATTTTCTACGGTTACTTTTTTATTATTCCCAAATTAATTTTCTACAAAGTATAAAAGTAGTTAAGAACTTCGCGAAACGAAGGGTAAATCTGAATTTTTTTTAATAATTCTCTTGAATTTTGATTTGTTCATTTCTTTTGAATGATAAAAAAAAATATCTCAACAATTCATTTAATATGGACCTAGTAATAAACTAGTAGCAGTATATTGTTGTGGAGTGTGGAGTGACAAACGTAATTCATAAAATTACATGCAATAAAATGATTGCATGATCTAGTAATCTAAAAAATTAAAGCAAAGATAACTTTTTACTGTTAATTGGAACATGAATTATGTGTACCTCGGAGTGAAGATTCTTGTTTTGAGTCTTGAGTGCATCATTATCAGACTTGAGTTTATCACACTGTCTCTTCAATATTTCATAATCTTTCTCCAATTGTTTAGTCTTACACCTTGCCCTTCTGTTCTGGAACCAAATTGCAATTTGCCTTGGCTTCAGCCCTAAAGCTCTAGCCAGTTGCATTTTCCTCTCAGGTTCAAGTTTGTTACCAATCTCAAAACTTCTCTCAAGTGCTTTCACTTGTTCCAAACTCAATCTCCTCTTCTTCTCTCCAAGAAACTGGGAAGACCCATCGTCATCCGACATGTCAATGTCCTCCCCTCGTGAATCTTGATTGTCGAATGACATGGCTCTCCTCATTAACATCGATGGAATTCCTGCATCCGCCACAATAAATTAGTTTGTCTTCCTACTAGGCAAATCTAGACTAGACACATTTTAAATTTATAAAGTTAAAATGTTACGGGGTTCAGTGTTCAAAAAAAAAAAGTTGAATGCATCATGTATAAATTCTGAATCTGCTTCTACACAGTAGAATCAATGGGTCCCATTACATTTAGCTATCTTGGAATAAAATTCCAAAAAATAAAATCATTATGATCTAATAGTTTTAAAAGTGTGATGTGCTAAGTGCTAAAAAAAATGAAAGTTGAAACGCATCAAGTATAAATTCTGAATTCACCTTCTGCATGACATGGATATATAAATATATAAAGATGCATATTATAAAGAGTAGAATTCATTGATTCTAAATTTTGAATTCGTCATTGATCACACCTAAATGAAATACGTAAAGATAAGATTGGAAGAGATCTAAAACCTTGAAATTCTTGATGAGGAGCACAAGAAGGGGGAAAGACACTAGGGAAGGAAGGAGGGAGGTCATTCTCTTCAGGTGCACCAGGAACAAAACCCATGCTACCTGTATTACTAAAAAGCATGTTACTTTATCTACAGGGATGGATAATCTTATACACAAAGCAAACCAATTAAAGTCATCAACAACTATATATATCTGTTTCTTTTTTTGGGGGGTGGGGGTGGGGTGGGGTGGGGGGGCTTGAGGGGTGTAAATTAGGATGTATCTAGGAGGGGGCGAAGGTGTTCTCCGAATCCTTGACAAAAAATCACACTGTATATATAAGGTTTTTATTTTTTTAACGTATATATATATAGATTCAAATATCCTAAATACAAGACTAAAGATTGATTTAATAATTTAGGAGATTCAAAATTTACCAAGTCGAAATACAAATCTCAAGAACTATATTTTTATTTCTCGTAATCGCTTAATAAAAATTCTGAATCCACCGTAGAGATGTTAATAATAAGTCAAGATGGCTAATGGAGGAGAGGTTTTGAAGTGGGAACATGGAAGGTGATGAGGGGAACATTAACATGGGGTGGCAAGATGTGGAAACACTGGAAAGCCAGCGAAGTTTTATTAATTATTTTAATTAAGAATTAACAACACACATAACGTGAAATGTTATTAGATTTATTATCACACAAATATTCTCCTTACTTGCAATGTGATGTCCTTTTATTTTATTCTTCCTATAACTTGTGCTTTAGGTATCTACATCACAAGTCCAATATTTTTACCTATTTTTTAAAAATTAAAATAAGAAGCTACTATGTCAATTGTTTAACATAAACTCTTGGGATTAATTAAAAAGTCACTAAGCTTTACCTGTTGTATTAATACTGAAATCATAAATTTTGTGAAGGTTGTTCAAATTTTAGTATTTAGTATCTTCTCTTTATGGGGTTTGACTTTTGAGACGAGGGTTTTCCGAAAAACAGTCTCTCTATCTCTATGAGGTAGTGATAAGGTCTGCGCACATTTATTTTTTCCAAACCCCACTTGTGAGATTACACTGCGTATGCTATTGTTTTATTCAAAATTTTAGTACATATTTCTACAAAATTATTTTTGACTTTTACACAATATTATTTTCCATAAAGTCAATAGCTACATGTTCAACATTAGTAGACTGAACAAATATTATATTCTTTTAATGAGAGACATATAGTATTACTAGTAGTTACCATAATTGAAGTCAAATATCAGAATCCAAAGGAAACTAATTAGTGAAAATGAGGTCAGGTTTGGTGTGAAGTAAACTGTTTTTCGTAAGTGATGATGTTCTTACAATAATTTGATAGAATTAATTGAATGGAATAATAACAATAATAATAATAATAATAATAATAATAATAATAATAATAATAATAATAATAATAATAATAATAATAATAATAAGATGAATATTATGGTCTACCGCAATATTTGAAGAAGCGATGTGGCTGGGCCATCTTTGTAGACTTATTTCATGTTTACTTACCAATATGTATAGACAATAATTTTTTTTTACAAAATAAAATGGACATATGCATATAAATAATATATTGATATGTATATTTAATATATTAGTACTGTTAAATAGCATTCTCTTCGTTCTGTTTTATGTGATATTCTTGTTTTAGCCCATTCTAGAATATTACCTTATTGAAGTTAGAAATAAGTTAAATTTTAAATTCTTTCTTTTAATTAATGAAATAATTTTTAACTACACAAATATTTATAAATAATTTAGATTATAAATTTCTAAAGCCTTTCTTTTTTCCTTAAACAATATGTCAACTCAACAGTACTACATAATGCATTGCAACCAATTTTTTTCGATCTCAACCAGCTCACATCTCTTCCAAATATTTAGATATAAGTTCCTCTCGATTGTTTGGAGTCATTTGACATGCATATTATTCACTTAAGACGATTTACGTTTGCGACATGTTGATTTTTAAATCAAGCTTTGAACATAAAAAAAGGAGAAAGGAAGGAAAAAGAAAAACAATGAAGAAAGAAGAAGAAGGAAGGAAGGAGGAAGAGAAGAAGAAGGAAAGTTCTAAAAGGGACAGAATAATACTTGGCCATTCCCAAATTACTGAACATTAGTTTGATATGTCTTTCCATAAATAAATAAAAAAAGGTTTAAGAAAGCTAAGGGCCTTTGGATATCCATGTTCTATTTAGGTGCTTAATCTCTAGATATTCTTGTTCAGCTTTACTGATCTATTATTTTAAAAATAATTTTATTTTTATTTATTATTTTAAATTTATTAAGAAAAGATAGAAAAACAATTTTTTCCCCTATTTTATCCTCAGCATAATTAATTATTTCTCAAATTATTTATTAAAATCTAAAATTATATATTAATTAATATCAATATTATGATAAATATTTGCACTAATCAATATTTATTAAGGAATGTGTGAAGTTTAGAATGAATAAATAAAAATAAACTAGGGGAGTAGATACTTGCATATTAGTGATGAGTCGTAGAAATACGACTCTTGTAACGCTTTGAACATAGAATATTTGCACGTTCTCAAGCGAATTTGTTGGTTTTATGTGTGTATTTTATTATTTTTCAGGAAAATGGTTAAGGCATGAAGCAATGGGTGTAGTGCAAGAAAAAGAGTGAAAAAGAGCTAATGTATTGGCATATGGAGGCCTTCACGGCTCGTGTAGCCTCACACAGACCGTGAGAGGGTACATGGATTGGCCCAAATGAAGGAAGCAGCGAATTAAACCAAGTGAAGGACCATGGGTGCCCTTCATGGTCCATGTGTCACTCAATGGACCGCGGGCCTCACGCTTGGCTTGAAGAACGAAGGAGACTAAGGCACGTCCCACGAGGCCTTTCACAGGCCATGGAAACGGACACGGCCTTGTCACGTGCCATAAAGTTGACGTAAGTTGGAAGGATCACCATCGAAAATAACAAAAATCGTACAAGTGGAGAGAGACGGGGCCCGTCACGGACCGTGTGACCAACTACAGACAGTGACATGGGCCGTGAAGATGGAGGATCAAAGTGTTACTGAGAATTCGCTAAGGAAAGGTTCACGGTTCGTGAACCCTTACACGGACCATGCCGATACATGTGGGAACGCAATGCAGTAAAGACTCACGGACCCTTTCATGGTCTGTGTGGAACCTCATGGTCCGTACAGTGATCCGTACCCATGCCGACGTCTATTTTCCTATTTTAAGTTGGAGTAGGTTTTTCCTTGTATATATATATTTGTTTATTCCGTTTTTATTATTATTGGACTACTGGAGTCAGAGAACGCAGAGAGAACACTATTGTGCGTGAATTTACATTGAACTCTTGGATTTCAATAATCTCTTTAGAGATTGTATGTGATGACCCGTTAGATTATAAAAAAAAAATAAAAATAAATTAGTCCTCTTGTTTTCTTGAAATATCATTCTCGTAAATTTTAAAGGAGTCTTTTGGATTATTCGATAATTTCTATTACTGGGTTGAAGGGTAATTTTAGATAGTCAAATTAGTTGATGGGCTAAAGTGATAGTTAATTTAAAATTCTATATCACTTACACCATATTTACAAATTAATAAGTTATATAATTCAACACTTTTAGTATATAATTAGGTTAAAATAAAAATAAGGGGAACAGTGCAGTGGGCGGCGACTGAACGAAGTTCTATTACGGCAGGTACAAATTCGCAACTCCTATTAAGTGCATACTAGTAATTGCTTAGTGATTTAATATTGATAATTGAGCAAAGATGTAAAATGGATAAAGGAGTATTGTTGGGATTGGTGCAGGCGTACTGCACTAAGAAGAAAAGCAACGCATGGCTGCTGCTAATTTATTAAAATAGGAGAAATGTTAGTTTGCCTGTAGGTTAGAATTTATATATATATTGCTTTACTTTTTCTTTTTGGGATACAGTGACTCATGCAATTAGGTTGTTGCTCCGTATTGGTTTTATGTAGTTTATTTTAATTTATTCTTTAAAGTATCACATTAGGACTTAAGTGTTGATAATTGAGGAAAGATTTTAAAAAGGAAAAATGTGTATTGTTGGAAATTGGAGCAGGCGTACTGCACAAAGCCAAAAGCAGCACATAATTGCTGCTAAGTTGTTAAAATAGGAGAATGTTGGGTTGCTTTTAGTATAAAATTAATATAATAATCATTATTAATTACTAAGTGTAGATATGATTTTATTTGCTAGATGAATTATTAATTTAGAGAATGTGAGGATGGATAACAGTATGTGTAAGAGATTAATGGGATGGTGTAATTGGCCTTGGTTCGGGATAAAATTAGATTTTCTTTTTGAGTTCTTTTATATAATCATCACAATTCTAGTTGACATATTAGCATGTATGATTAAACGTGGATGTATTTTATCATATGAACGCCTTGGGAGTTATGTTAGTTGGAGGAATTAAAACTTAACCCTGGGTTTGAAATTTTGAGAATTTATTATAAAAATTGAACGAGTTTTGGGTGTAGGTTAGACATATAGTAATATGGGTGTCATTGGACTCCTTGTGACGTGTACGTTTTGTTCTTGATAGAGAATTTTCATTGTGGGAGTTGAATTCAAGATTTGGTCCATTGGTAGAAGTGTTCGAGTGCGGTTTCGACATCGAGGTAGGTTTGGCTATCCTTCTTTGAGATTGGGATTGAGTTATTGAGTATCCTTATGTTTTAGTCTATGGGATGAGATCATATCATGTGTTGGGTTGATAATTATTATTGTATTGCTTCGAGAGCATGTGAATCCTAAATTGAGAATATTGTGAATATGACATGTTGAGAAAGGGAGAAAATTTGTGCTTATTGAGAGGAATGTTGTTTCCATAATTGTGTCTTGCTTGCATACATCCTCATACTACATGTCATGACATTTTGGGAAGTTGTGAATGGTGATTTTTATCATGAGTCCTTGACCACGGGCACTTGGGTGGCAAGGTAGTTGATATATTGTGATTGAGGTATATGGCCTGCGAGGTCCCCATGGGTCCCCTTAGTCTGGGAGCCTTAGCTCGACGGGGGTGTATACGACAGGCTGTGCGACGGTCTTGATACCACCTTGCATTGCATTGCACTGCACGACATTGCATACCATTTTATTTTACTACTTTTGGTTGATTGGGTTGGCTTATGTCAGATTGTATGTTTGTTTTGCTTGTGCTATCATATATATATTGGCGACACCGATGCCGGACTGGTTTTTCTGTCGTAGCTGGAAGCGTTCCTAGATTATTTCATAGTTTATTCAATTTCTAAATCCCAGTCGGTTGAACCTACTGGGTACATATTATGTGTACTCACCCCTACTCCTTTCTCCCCCGCAGATTCTTGTCAGGCTATTCCACGTGGTGGTTGAATTGCTCGTGCACTTGGTTCATACCAGATCTAGTGGTGAGACTCAGGGCTCCGAGCTTCCATTGGATTCTATCTTAGATGTTTAGTCTTTATTTCTATTCGAAGACTGAAATACATTTATTTCTTTAATTAGTTATTAGATGCTCTTTATACTCGTGACACCAGGTTTTGGGATATTATTTTTTTTCTTTTCGTGGTGATGGTTTATTTATTGGACTTTTCTCCTTCTAGGGTATCTTTATTATTGGGATTGGCATTAGGTGGTCTTTTAGTCATGACCCCATTTTGGGTCGTGACAAGTTTGGTATCAGAGCTCTAGGTTCACCGGTCTCATGAGTTAAAGAGCAGGGTATCTAGTAGAGTCTTGCGGATCGGTACGTAGACGTCCGTATCTATCTTCGAGAGGCTATAGGATGCTTGTTAGGAGAAATCCTCTTTCCATTGATTCATTTCGTGCGATTTGTTCATTCAAGTTTTGTACGCTTCTAATCTATTCTTCCTGCACAGATGGCGAGAACTAGAGCTAGAAATACCGAAGATGAGTCGGTACCTGGTGTCCAAGCCCCCGCTAGAGGGCGAGGCAGAGCTCATGGCAGAGCTAGAGGTCGAGGTCGAGCTAGAGGAGCAGCACCAGTTCGAGGTCAGACTAGGGGGACTTCACCTGAGCCTATTGCTGACCCAGTTTATGAGCATGAGGAGCAGACTGAGGACCCAGTTCAGCCTCCGGCATCTTTAGAGGGTACACCAGTATTACATGAGCTATTGATTCGGTTGTTGGCAAGGTTGGAGGGTACCCCTGCTTCTAGTGATATTCCAGGTACCCCAGTTCCTGCTATACCGGTTGGTCCTTCACAGCCAGCTCAGGGACATAATATGGGATTTCAGACCCCGAGTCCATTTCCTATGCCTTCTATTGCACCCCCGAGGTTTTCAGCTCCGCCAGTTTCTGCCAGTGCTGCTATGTCCTTGTCTGAGCAGAAGAGTTTTGAGAGATTCGTGAGATTGACTCCTCCCAAATTCGATGGTACCGCTGGGGATGGGGCATATGATTTCCTGACAGAGTGCCAGGATCGATTGTTTAATTTGGGTGTTCTGGAGGCCCACGGAGTAGCTTACACCTCTTATCAGTTCACAGGCATGGCCAGAGAGTGGTGGAGGTCGGTTATGGCCCGGAGGCCAATTGATGCTCCAGCGATGGATTGGGGGCAGTTTACAAAGATCTTTCTTGAGAAGTTTGTACCATACAGCCTTCGTGATAGACGTCGTGATGAGTTCGATAGATTGGAGCAGGGTTCCATGACTGTGACCGAGTACGAGACACGATTCCATGAGTTATCTCGTTATGCCATGTCTAGCATTCCCACAGAGTTTGAGCGGATCCGCCGATTTGTGAAGGGGTTCACAAGTTATCTTCAGGAGGCCACAGCCTCTCTTGTGTTATCTGGTGGTTCCTTTCAGAGTATTGTTGATCATGCTAGAATGATAGAGGGCATCAGACAGGCCCGTCAGGGTGGTGGTAAGAGGTCCCGCCATCACGGTCAGTTTGGCAATTATGCAACCAGAGACAGAGATTCTCAGAGGCAGGGCGCTCAGGGTTATCAAGGGAGACCAGTTCATGCTGCCATTCCTAGTGCGGGTAGTACAGGCTGGTCCGGACCTAGAGGTTGTTATGTGTGTGATGAGTTCGGCCACCATGCCAAGGATTGTCCTAAGCGTGCTCCTGCTTCTTTTCCATCGGGGACACAAACGGCACGGTCTACACCAGCTCCGGCAGTCAGAGGCGCTTCACAGAGTGCGAGGGGTAGCACTAGAGGTGCTAGGGGTGGAGCTCGAGGTGGTGCTCGAGGTGGTTCTAGAGGTGGATCGCAGGTTAGTGGGGAGCGCCGGGTGTGTTATGCCATTCCAGGCCGTACTGAGGCAGAGACATCTGATGCTGTGATTACAGGTATTATTCCAGTTTGCCATCGTTCAGCTTCAGTATTATTTGACCCTGGGTCCACCTATTCATATGTATCCACTTATTTTGCTCATGATATTGATGGTGTGTGTGAGCCTCTTGATGTGCCTATTTCTGTTTCTACACCCGTGGGTGAATCCTTAGTGGTGGATCGGGTCTATCGGGGTTGTATTGTGATATTCTCAGGTAGGGAGACCCAGGCTGATTTGATCCTTCTAGACATGCTTGATTTTGATGTTATCTTGGGTATGGATTGGTTGTCCCCACATCATGCTATCCTTGATTGTTATGCTAAGACTGTGACTTTAGCGTGTCCGGGTTTACCCCAGTTAATGTGGGCAGGTGCTCTCAACTCTTACCCTAGGGGGATTATTTCTTATGTTCGTGCTCGGCATATGATAGAGCATGGGTGTTTATCTTATTTGGCTCATGTACGTGATATTTCTAAGGAGTTGTCTTCTTTAGAGACCATGAGGGTGGTGAGGGAGTTCATGGATGTGTTTCCTACAGATTTACCAGGTGTTCCTCCAGATCGTGACATTGACTTTGCCATTGATTTGGAGCCGGGCACTAAGCCCATATCCATTTCTCCTTATCGAATGGCTCCTGCAGAGCTAAAGGAATTGAAGGAGCAATTAGAAGATTTATTGAAGAAGGGGTTTATCCGGCCTAGTGTATCGCCTTGGGGCGCACCAGTGTTGTTCGTAAAGAAAAAGGATGGTACTATGAGAATGTGCATTGACTATCGTCAGTTGAATAAAGTGACCATCAAGAACAAGTATCCCTTGCCTCGTATTGATGACTTATTTGATCAACTTCAGGGTGCCTCAGTGTTCTCGAAAATTGATTTGAGGTCAGGGTATCATCAGTTGAAGGTTCGGGAGTCAGACATCCCTAAGACTGCTTTCAGGACTCGATATGGGCACTATGAGTTTGTGGTTATGTCATTTGGGCTGACTAATGCCCCTGCCGCTTTTATGGAGCTGATGAACCGGGTGTTCAGACCTTACCTGGATTCCTTTGTGATTGTATTTATTGACGACATATTGGTGTATTCTAAGAGTGAGGCAGACCATGTTCGTCACTTGAGGGCCGTGCTCCAGAGATTGCGTGAGGAGAAACTGTATGCTAAATTCTCCAAATGCGAGTTTTGGCTTGAGTCTGTGACTTTCTTGGGTCATGTGGTGACTAAGGATGGTATTATGGTTGATCCAGCCAAGGTTGCAGCAGTTCGTGATTGGGTGAGACCCACTTCAGTGACTGAGATTCGAAGTTTTATTGGGCTGGCAGGTTATTATCGTCGATTTGTGCAGGGATTCTCCTCTACCGCAGCTCCTTTGACTAGACTCACTCAGAAGAAAGTTGCATTTCTATGGACCGCTGAATGTGAGCCGAGCTTCCAGAGGCTCAAGGAGTTATTGACTTCAGCACCTATTTTAGCATTGCCCGAGGAAGGTGTAGCCTTTGTTGTTTATTGTGATGCTTCGGGTGTCGGTTTAGGTGGAGTTTTGATGCAGAAGGGAAGAGTTATAGCTTATGCTTCGCGACAACTGAAGGTCCATGAGCGGAACTACCCTACTCATGATTTGGAGTTAGCCGCGGTAGTATTTGTCTTGAAGTTGTGGAGGCATTATCTCTATGGGGTGCATTGCGAGATCTTTACAGACCATCATAGCCTCAAGTATATTTTCTCTCAGCCTAATTTGAACATGAGGCAGCGCAGGTGGTTGGAGTTGTTGAAAGATTACGATATCTCTATTCTCTATCACCCTGGCAAGGCTAATGTGGTGGCGGATGCCTTGAGCCGGAATCCTTCTAGTATGGGTAGCTTGGCATATCTTAGAACGGAGGAGAGGCCTTTAGCTTTGGAGGTTCAGTCTTTGGCTAGACAATTGGTTAGACTTGACATCTCTCCATCTCATAGTGTGTTGGCCTTCATCGAGGCTAGATCTACATTGATGGATCAGATTCGTGCTCACCAGTTTGATGATGATAAATTATGTGTGATTCGGGACAAAGTGTTGAGGGGCGAAGCTAAGTCAGCTTTTGTTGATTCTGAGGGGGTTTTGCGAATTAATGGGCGCATTTGTGTGCCTAAGGTAGGTGATTGGGTTCGCTTGATATTGGAGGAAGCTCATTGTGCTAAGTATTCCATTCACCCTGGTGTGGCAAAAATGTTTCATGATTTGAAGCAACATTATTGGTGGTGTGGGATGAAGAGGGACATTGTGGAGTTTGTGGCTAAGTGTTTGAATTGTCAGCAGGTTAAGTATGAGCATCAAAAGCCAGGAGGTCCAATGCAGCGGATGCCCATTCCCGAGTGGAAGTGGGAGCGTATTACTATGGATTTTGTGACTGGATTACCCATGACGTTGGGAAAGTTTGACACTATTTGGGTGATTGTAGACAGGTTGACCAAATCATCTCACTTTATTCCAGTAAAGACTAGCCACAGTGCGGAGCAACTAGCTAGGATCTATATACGTGAGATTGTTAGATTGCATGGGGTGCCTATCTCTATTGTGTCAGATCGAGGTTCGGTGTTCACCTCCCGATTTTGGAAGGCATTACAGCATGGGTTGGGTACACGATTAGACATGAGTTCGGCATTTCATCCTCAGACAGACGGTCAGTCCGAGCGGACCATTCAGGTGTTGGAAGACATGCTTAGGGCATGTGTGATTGACTTTGGTGCGCGTTGGGACCAACACTTGCCCTTAGCGGAGTTTGCTTATAATAACAGTTATCATTCTAGTATTCAGATGGCACCATTTGAGGCGTTGTATGGGCGTAGGTGTCGATCACCTATTGGGTGGTTCGACTCAGTCACCATCGAGGCATTAGACACTGATTTGCTCAGAGGTGCTATGGAGCGGGTACGCTTGATCCAGAGTCGACTATTGACAGCCCAGAGTCGGCAGAAGAGCTACGCTGATAGGAGAGTTCGTCCCTTGGAGTTTATGGTTGGCGAGCATGTGTGGTTGAAGATATCACCCATGAAGGGTGTGATGAGGTTCGGGAAGAAGGGCAAGCTTAGCCCAAGGTTTATTGGCCCGTTCGAGATTCTTCGGAGAGTAGGTGAGGTGGCTTATGAGCTGGCTTTGCCACCTAGATGGTCAGCTGTTCATCCAGTATTTCATGTCTCCATGCTCCGGAAATACATACCAGACGAGTCTCACATTATTTCTTATGAAACCATAGAGCTGGGTCCGGATTTGACTTATGAGGAGGAGCCCGTAGCCATTCTAGATAGACAGGTTCGTAGGCTCAGGACTAAGGAGATTGCTTCAGTTAAGGTTCAGTGGCGACATCGACCTATTGAGGAGGCTACTTGGGAGACAGAGTCAGATATGCGTGTTCGATATCCTCAACTTTTCGAAACTTCAGGTACTTTCTTCTACCTTATGTTCGAGGACGAACATGATTTTTAGTGGTGGATGATGTGATGACCCGTTAGATTATAAAAAAAAAAAAAAAAATAAATTAGTCCTCTTGTTTTCTTGAAATATCATTCTCGTAAATTTTAAAGGAGTCTTTTGGATTATTCGATAATTTCTATTACTGGGTTGAAGGGTAATTTTAGATAGTCAAATTAGTTGATGGGCTAAAGTGATAGTTAATTTAAAATTCTATATCACTTACACCATATTTACAAATTAATAAGTTATATAATTCAACACTTTTAGTATATAATTAGGTTAAAATAAAAATAAGGGGAACAGTGCAGTGGGCGGCGACTGAACGAAGTTCTATTACGGCAGGTACAAATTCGCAACTCCTATTAAGTGCATACTAGTAATTGCTTAGTGATTTAATATTGATAATTGAGCAAAGATGTAAAATGGATAAAGGAGTATTGTTGGGATTGGTGCAGGCGTACTGCACTAAGAAGAAAAGCAACGCATGGCTGCTGCTAATTTATTAAAATAGGAGAAATGTTAGTTTGCCTGTAGGTTAGAATTTATATATATATTGCTTTACTTTTTCTTTTTGGGATACAGTGACTCATGCAATTAGGTTGTTGCTCCGTATTGGTTTTATGTAGTTTATTTTAATTTATTCTTTAAAGTATCACATTAGGACTTAAGTGTTGATAATTGAGGAAAGATTTTAAAAAGGAAAAATGTGTATTGTTGGAAATTGGAGCAGGCGTACTGCACAAAGCCAAAAGCAGCACATAATTGCTGCTAAGTTGTTAAAATAGGAGAATGTTGGGTTGCTTTTAGTATAAAATTAATATAATAATCATTATTAATTACTAAGTGTAGATATGATTTTATTTGCTAGATGAATTATTAATTTAGAGAATGTGAGGATGGATAACAGTATGTGTAAGAGATTAATGGGATGGTGTAATTGGCCTTGGTTCGGGATAAAATTAGATTTTCTTTTTGAGTTCTTTTATATAATCATCACAATTCTAGTTGACATATTAGCATGTATGATTAAACGTGGATGTATTTTATCATATGAACGCCTTGGGAGTTATGTTAGTTGGAGGAATTAAAACTTAACCCTGGGTTTGAAATTTTGAGAATTTATTATAAAAATTGAACGAGTTTTGGGTGTAGGTTAGACATATAGTAATATGGGTGTCATTGGACTCCTTGTGACGTGTACGTTTTGTTCTTGATAGAGAATTTTCATTGTGGGAGTTGAATTCAAGATTTGGTCCATTGGTAGAAGTGTTCGAGTGCGGTTTCGACATCGAGGTAGGTTTGGCTATCCTTCTTTGAGATTGGGATTGAGCTATTGAGTATCCTTATGTTTTAGTCTATGGGATGAGATCATATCATGTGTTGGGTTGATAATTATTATTGTATTGCTTCGAGAGCATGTGAATCCTAAATTGAGAATATTGTGAATATGACATGTTGAGAAAGGGAGAAAATTTGTGCTTATTGAGAGGAATGTTGTTTCCATAATTGTGTCTTGCTTGCATACATCCTCATACTACATGTCATGACATTTTGGGAAGTTGTGAATGGTGATTTTTATCATGAGTCCTTGACCACGGGCACTTGGGTGGCAAGGTAGTTGATATATTGTGATTGAGGTATATGGCCTGCGAGGTCCCCATGGGTCCCCTTAGTCTGGGAGCCTTAGCTCGACGGGGGTGTATACGACAGGCTGTGCGACGGTCTTGATACCACCTTGCATTGCATTGCACTGCACGACATTGCATACCATTTTATTTTACTACTTTTGGTTGATTGGGTTGGCTTATGTCAGATTGTATGTTTGTTTTGCTTGTGCTATCATATATATATTGGCGACACCGATGCCGGACTGGTTTTTCTGTCGTAGCTGGAAGCGTTCCTAGATTATTTCATAGTTTATTCAATTTCTAAATCCCAGTCGGTTGAACCTACTGGGTACATATTATGTGTACTCACCCCTACTCCTTTCTCCCCCGCAGATTCTTGTCAGGCTATTCCACGTGGTGGTTGAATTGCTCGTGCACTTGGTTCATACCAGATCTAGTGGTGAGACTCAGGGCTCCGAGCTTCCATTGGATTCTATCTTAGATGTTTAGTCTTTATTTCTATTCGAAGACTGAAATACATTTATTTCTTTAATTAGTTATTAGATGCTCTTTATACTCGTGACACCAGGTTTTGGGATATTATTTTTTTTCTTTTCGTGGTGATGGTTTATTTATTGGACTTTTCTCCTTCTAGGGTATCTTTATTATTGGGATTGGCATTAGGTGGTCTTTTAGTCATGACCCCATTTTGGGTCGTGACATTGTAACACGTGGACTCATCATTCTATCAACAGTAAGTTATTTATCATGATTCCTTTATATTGTTGTGGGCAGATTGTTTTGAATATGCTAGGCTACACGCACAACTAGGGTTGTGGAAACCATGACAATTCAATAAGATAACAAAATTTGGGGGTGAACTTTTGGGATTGATCATCGTATACATTATAGTATTCTTCGCTTTAACTTCTTCCTTAATGAGTCGACGCGTTAGGGTAAGCCTGTATTTGTTACATGCTCGGGAGGGATGTTGTGATTAGGAAAAGGACTCTATAACGAAAATTCGAGGTTTTTAATCTAGTCTAAGTACTTGAGACCGAAAGGTGAGAGTATTCTGAGATCTTGAACAAGGGTTAAAATTGTATACATTCTGAGACCGGAAGGTGATGAATAAAATACAATCTGGGAAGGACGGGGAGGTGAACTAGGTGTTATATAATTTGTTTGATCTTGTATACCAATCATGAATGGGTTTATCGCACCAAGTTTGGTTATCGTATTAGACGTCATGGGAAACACAACCCTGGCTTCTCATTAACTGTTTGAAATCCAGTAGTCAACGTACGCATTAGCTACTTTACATTAGGAATTTAGTTAAAACATCATAAACCCCCATTTACTTCATGCATCTTTATCTTGGGAATAGAACTTACATCTGAAAAGGAGTGCTAATGGATTTATTCTCACACATTTCCTGTTGAATTTACCTCAACTCTTATTGAGTTCTATATTTGATCAATGACGACTTTACTATTTCTTTTGGAGGATAAATTTGAGCGTATCAATTAGTAAGTTTATAATTGTTTGTTATGACTTTACCGCAACCATCGCAAGAATACAATTTGAGAACAAAAGAGTATAACTTCAAATCTCTATTCTATAAAATTATATGTGATAAAATGGCAATTAAGTTTTGCTGTTGGTAATTTACTCTTTGTGATGTTTATGTGACATATTTTTATTTTTAGTTATTTAAAAAAAGTTATACATATTTAATTGAAAAAAAGAACTTTATATTTTCATTTCAATAATTTACACATTAATAGAAACTTTTACTATTACAATAATACAAATATTATGATATATTTAAAATCTAAAATTTTAAAGATCTAAAATTACATAAATATTATAATATAATATTTGAAATTATAAGATTCAAAAATCTTGACGACATGTTTTATGTCAAAAAAATTAAACTGTAATATAAAAACACGAAATAAAACTAGGAACCTGGTAAAATTTGGCGTTTTGTTTTGACATTAGACTCTAGAAAAGATTAATTCATTTATAATAGTATTTATCAATACTTGGAGTATATTCTTGAACCACCTTTCCAGTTTCCAAAATGTTTCATCTTGTTCTTGATGGATCTATTTGAAAGACTAATAGGAAAACCCATGCATCCAAAAAAATCACTAGTTGTCCCTTTTTGGATAATTTTTAAATAAATGGTTAATTTATTTATTAAAATAGGTCCAAATAATCCTATATATTCTGTAATTTAATTGGTTCTTGGTGGCTTTACTACCTGCAATGTGTTTTTAAATTGCTACTTGAAAATTCAAAATCAAATCTTTAATGATCCCTATGATCATGGGTTGTTTCTCACATGGTTTCATTACTTTATATTCTTGATTTTGGACATTGCATAGTATATATTCTACATTTGGGGTTAATAAAATTCAATTGAAAACCACGTCAAATTTCAATTTGAGTCAAATAGAAAAAAAATTGAATAATAATTTGATTTTGAAAAAAAAAAATGACGATGCTTAAGCTGATTTGATTTTAATTTTAAAAAGTCAATTCAACATCAAATCAATCCGATATTATATTTATAATTTTTGAAATTTATTTTATACATAAAAGTATTTACTTGATATGATTTATAAATATTTGTTATACTTTTTGGTAGTTTTCATCTTTAAACATATTATATCAAGATTAACTTAAATTTCAAACGGACCAATATATAAAGGTTATAGTCCATAAATATTAATAAGGGAAAATAACCTTTTTAAGTTCATTTTAATAAAATATTATAAAAGTGAAAGTAAAAGAAATTCAATTTTAAATTATTTTGTTAATAGTAAAAAAAAAAAATCATGTAGGGGTATATTTAATCTTTCTCACACATATTTTTTTTATTTATCTGATTCAATGATTAATTTGAACTTATTATTTTGATAATCAAATTTATTTTTCACACGTTAAATAGACTTGGATTGTGTTGAGTAACAATACTTTAACGTAAAACAGAGATTAAATGTTTCAACGTATGGTGCCAACAAGAGGAATTTAAGAACGTTAGGAATATCACCTAGAATTAACCTGAGAAGGTAATTTTAAGATATTATCACTAAATATTCAAAAGAATTTAATAGTAAATTCAGTCTTTAAAGTTCATACTTCTTTAAGTTTTAGATTTTCGTTTATCTCTAATGACATAATTTATCGAGATTATTTATTTAAATAAAAAAACACATGAAATTTTTATCATCATTCATTAAAAAGATAATTTTTATACTTCAAATATATTTGACTTACATATGAAAAATCAACCCTTCAAAACTATGTCGTTATACATTCATTACTTAGTCGTATAAAGACCAACATGTGAGATTCTCTTTTGTAGTACTTTAATCAGCTAATGGTGGACTACAACTATATCGTTCCTCAAACTAATTGAATAAAACAAATTACTTGAAGCTATATACCATGTTTTTCTATAGAAAAACTTTTGCCAAGATCCTATAAACAAAATTCAATAACTAGAAAATCTTTTGCTACAAGCAATGCTACAGTTTTTGACGAAGAAAGAAATTACTTCCTATGTTAATGGCAATTTGTAACGACACATAGGACAACTTGGATTTTTGAGAAGCCAAGTCTCAATACAGCCATAATGGAAGCTGTGATTGCAAGGCATGTTGTATGTGTCTTGTTCGGACGAGCAACTCCCCATGCATATTGAACAATCGTTTGTCGATCCAGTTTGTGGAAGATGCACTCTTCGTAAGAACTGCATTCTTGATCTTACTGCTGGCAGTGACCTGAATTCTTTCCTAGCTTTCTCGATCAAAGACTCTATTAGTACAATTTCATAGTTCTCATCAAAACACATTCTCCAATAAATTGATCCCCTCACAATTTTTTCTACGCAACACTCTAGGCACAAAAATCTTTCATACAAAGATAATTCATGTCCCAAATTGTTAATTTCGTCACAAACTCTTCCCCACAGAATTTCCGCAATGCTTTTATAATGTTCAACAAAAATTCTCTCTCGAATAAGTTCAAATTCTTGAGGAGATACAGAAATGCGCTTAACAAATATTAGACTCGCATAAATTGTATCATCATCTTGAAAAGGAGGTGTAACGTTTTGCACCGTATGGACAAACTCCAAGATTTTTTGTATCAACTCATCTTTGCTCTTTAAAATTTTGTCAGCACCATCCCACTTAACTTTATCTAATGGATAAGGAAAATCAGATGCAGAAAGCTCTCTGTCAATAGTATTCCATGATAATAACTTGTACTTGTAATCCCACCTAGTACCAAAGTGGCACTCTTCAACAACGTTGTCACCACAAGTATAAGAATGCTTAGCAAGTATATCCATCTTCAAGTTAAAATTGTTACTTGAGATGGTTGTACTAGGAGAGCTTCTTATAGCATTATAAATTTGGGGAAATACACAAATTTCACACTCCATTTAACAAAGCTGATCAAAGATTAAATGTTGCTAATGAAATTAAGACTCGTGTGTAATATATAGAGAAGAGAAAAAAAGGTTCCTTTGGGTTGATTTTCAATTTTTGTGTAGGATTAGGATTGGCTTTTTTCTCCTAACCTTTTTCTTTTCCTTTTCGTTTTAGGATTCTTATTATGGAAAGAAAGAAATTGAGAACTAAAACTTCCAATTATGGAAAGAAAATAATTGGAATAGATTTACCGACAACATATAATTATTTAATTTCCTTGTGAAAAATAGCATGTTAACTATTAATTAGACAGATTCATTTATGACTATCTTACATTTTTTTTATGGCATAACTTTGATTTTAACCCTTATGATTTTCAAATACTGCTTGTTGTATCATAATTCTACCTAAAAACATGATTTTTTTGCACTTTGAAGGTGGATAAGATTTAGAGATAATATTGATCGAAATTTAGAGTCGAGTCGAGTCCCAAATCAGATGAAGTATAGAGTCAAGTCCCTCATTGAATTGAGAGTCAGGGTCTTAGTTTGAGATCGAATTCGATTTTATAGTATTTGTTCAAATTATACCTAAATGCTCTTCTGACAATATTTTTTAGAAAAATATTCTCTTTCACACAAACACTCCCTAAGAAGTGGTTTGGTTTAAAGAAAAACATAGGCATGATAGAACTCCACTTGATAACACAAAGAGAAAAAGGAAACATGGAATTAAATTTGACCAATGTACAGGTTAACGAAGAACTAATCTGGCTATTATATCTTACGTCAGTTTATAATCGTAGGAATGTTGCTCAGATTTTTCATAATTATCGATGAATGCATGTCATATTATTTAAAAATAGTACCTTATAGAAGGATTCGACATAAATGCAATAATATTTCTAGAAAAATCGACTTTTCTTAGTTTTGTACACAACAAAGTCATGTTTTTATTTTAAAATACCTATTAAAGCTTTTACAAAATTATTCGTTTTTGTTAAATTTCATGAAGTACTGGATTAATGATTGCTTACATTAAAGTGGTATATTTAAATATAAAGCAAGTGATATATGTAAAAGTGTATTAAATTTCTCCAAGCTAAGTTATGTTTCTCTAATTTCAATCAATCATTGCGAATATAATCTTTTAGAAGCTAAACATGAATATTTTTTACAGGCTACAGAGAGGAAGTTTAAGAATTTGGTAGAACCAATAGGTTCGGCACATACTCAATATTTATAGTATTCAAAACTCATAAACTTAAATTTCTAGCTCTGGGCTTTGAAATCTCCATTACTAGCAACTTGTAACGTCACATAGGGAAACTTGGATCTTTAAGGATCACAGTCTCAATACAGTTAAAATAGAAATTGTGGTTGCAAGGCATTTTGTATTATTCTAAATCAGGTAAATAATTTACATGCATATGGAACATATGTGTGGGTGCATCATCTTGGTTTGACAAATTCGTTGTGTAAAAGATGAATTACAAAGAAATTTAAAGCTTTGAGACGTGAAAGAATATTATTTTTCAAGAGTCATTGCATGTACATAGTTTTTGGGGATTTACAAGTAATGCTCAAGAGTTATTGTATGTATATAGTTTTAGAAATTAACAAGCAACACTCTATCAGAATACAAAAAGCCTATATATGCAATCAAATTTCTGCTACATCAGGGAACTCAGTCTTATTTATAAAACAAGTTAATTAAAATAAATTACATAACAATTTTAATTTAATTCAAGATTCGATCTGCGCCCTCGACATTGTGTGATTTTGATACAACACTCAATTATTTAGATTAAGTGGACTTGATCTTATATGGAAGATTTCTTGCACATTTTTTTAGCAACTTTCCGGACACGTTTTAGGGTTATTTTGATCTTTTTCTTAAAGCTTTTTAATCCTATTTACAAAATTTACAAAATTATTTCCCAATATTTTCCAATAAAGTACAAAATACCTAAGATAGTTTTATTTGGTTGGACTAGAAAAATATTCAAAGCATAAGTTAATTATATGTTCATATGAATACTTTATCAAAAGAAAAATCCAAAATTTGAGAATTTGAAAAAAAAAATCCGAAAAATCCCCCTGAGGTTTTCAACCTGAGTTTCATTAGCTTTGTTTGATTTATAGATTTAAAAAATCGACATAAATACTTTGATTTGGTATTCGAAAAAATTCCGACTAACCCAATCCATGTATATCTCTAGTCATCTTTTTTTTTTAAAAAAAATAAATTTGATACTATCAAGTTATTTAAATAATAATTGTTAGTTATTCATAATAATTGAAATTAAAACCTAAAAATACAAATAAATATTCTAGTACAACACGTTTATAGTGTACCTTGATCCATCATTTATGTGGATTAATTATTACTAATACTTCATTTAACATACAATATATTATTAAGTGATTTTTTCTTTTTCTTGTCAATCATTTTCCCTTAATAGTTTTAATTAAATGGCAGAACCAATAAGGAAAGCCACCAATCAAGAATTGTAAGAACATAGCATTTCAGAAACAACAAACAACAGTATTTCAAAGTGGTGATGAAGTTGAAGTTGCAAGTCAGGCGGTAGGTTCTCACCACCATGCAACTATTCTTTTTTCCTTTGGCGCTTATTATTACAAAGTCCAGTACAAGACTCTAGTGATTGATGATTTTACCGCGCTACTAGAGCAGTATGTAAGTGTCTCTGAGGTCCGTCATGTTCCACCTTATCATCTTCAAAATCAAATAAGGATGAAAACATATGATATGGTTGATGTGTACGACAATGAGGGATGGTGGTTCCGAGAAAGTTGGACGAAGGTACAACGTCCATTCTCCTTCTACTGGGAAAATACTTCACTATTCTATTGATCACTAATAGTCTGATGGTGAGTAGACACTTCTTTCTAGTTAAGAATAGAATTTTTGAATTCTACTGATTTTGCTTACAAGAAATTAGAAATTAACTAGTTTTTAAGAAGCTAAGTCTCAATGCAGTCATAATGAAAACTGTAATTGCAAGGCATGTTGTATGTGTCTTGTTCAAGTAAGTAACTTCCATGCATATCGAATAATCATCTAGTGATTCGTTTTGTGGAAGATGTACTCTTGGTAAGAAAACTCTATTAGTGCCCTTTCGTAATTCTCAGCGAAACTCATTCTTCTTGACTCCCTCACAATTTTTTCCACACAATAGTCTAGGCCTAAAATTCTTCATCCACATCCCAGCACATCCCAGTTTGTTGATTTTGTCACGAACTTTTTTGCAGAGAATTTTTCCAATTCTTTTATAATGTTCAACAACAATTCTCTGAAATTCTGTGCTTAACAAATATCAGACTCACAGAAACTGTATCAGTATCTTGAAAAGGAAGCATAACGTTTGAGCAAACTCCAAGATTTTTTATATCAATTCATCTTTGCTCTTCAAGATTTTATCAGCACCATAATGAATAAGGAAAATTAGATACGGAAAACTGTCTGTTAACAATATCCCATGATAACGACTTGTACTTATAACCCCACCTTGTACCAAAGTGGCACTCTTCAATAACGTTGTCATCACAAGTGTAAGAATGCTTGGCAAGTATATCCATCATTGTTACTTGAGATGGCTGTACCAAGAGGGCTTCTTATAGCATTATAAAATTGGGGAAACACACAAATTTCTAGCAATAGGTAAGCTAATCAAAGGTTAATAATGTTAGTGATAAACATTAAGACCCGTATGTACATTTAGAGAAGAGAATAAGGTTTTGTTCCTTTGGGTTGATTTTTAGTTTTTGTGTAGGATTAGGATTTGGCTTTTCTTTTCTAAACCTTTTCCTTTTCTTTTACGGATTCTTATTACCTAAAATACAAACTTCCAAATAGGCACCTAAACCTTTTTTTTTCCTTTTTCGATTTTGTTTTGGTTTCCAATTCCATAATTACTTGTGAATTAAACTTACAATTATGGAAAGAAAATAATTGTCACAAGTTTATGGACAACATTATAGTTTCCTTACAGAAAATAAGAAAAAGAAAACTAATTAGAACTTGTTTGGATTGACTTATTTTAAGTAGTGAAAAGGGTATGACATACGTCTCAATTTTATCATAAGCCCCCATTATAAAAGTGATTGAATATACACTTACTATTGCACAAATGACATATATTTATCTTTTTCCTCTAATGAAAGTAAAAGAAATTCAATTTTAAATTATTTTGTTAATATTAAAAATCATGTAGGGGTATATTTAATCTTTCTCACACGTTTTTTTTACTTATTTGATTCAACGACTAATTTAAATTTATTATTTTGATGGTCAAATTTATTTTTCACGCGTTGAATAGACTTGGATTGTGTTGAATAACAATACTTTAAAGCAAAAAAGAGATTAAATGTTTCAACTTATGGTGCCAACAAGTTTAAGAACGTTAGGAATGTCACCTAAAATTAACCTGAGAAGGTAATTTTAAGATATTATCACTAAATATTCAAAAGAACTTAATAGTAAATTCAGTCTTAAAGTTCATACTCCTTAAGTTTTAGATTTTCGTTTTATCTTTAATGATATAATTTATTGAAATTATTTATTTAAATAAAAGACACGTGAAACTTTTATCATCATTCATTTAAAAGATAATTTTAATACTTCAAATATATTTGACTTACATATGAAAAATCAACCCTTCAAAAATATGTCGTTATACATTCATTATTTTGATCAGCTAATGGTGGACTACAACTATATCGTTCCTCAAACCAATTGAATATAACAAATTACTTGAAGTTATATACCATGTTAGTCTATGGAAAATCTTTTGCAAAGACCCTATTAATAAAATTCAATAGCTAGAAAATCTTTTGCTACAAGCAATTATACATTTTTTGATGAAGAAAGAAATCACTTCCTATGTTGATGGCAACTTGTAACGACACATAGGACAATTTGGATTTTTGAGAAGCCAAGTCTCAATACAGCTATAATAAAAACTGTATTTACAAGGCATGTTGTATGCATCTTGTTCGGACGAGCAACTCTCCATGCATATTGAACAATCATCCGTCGATCCAGTTTGTGGAAGATGCACTCTTCGTAAGAACTGCATTCTTGATCTTACTGCTGGCAGTGACCTGAATTCTTTCCTAGCTTTTTCAATCAAAGATTCTATTAATACAATTTCATAATTCTCATCAAAACACATCCTCCAATAAATTGATTCCTTCACAATTTTTTCTACGCAATACTCTAGGCGCTGAAATTTTTCATACAAAGATAATTCACGTCCCAATTTGTTGATTTCGTCACAAACTCTTCCCCACAGAATTTCCGCAATGCTTTTATAATGTTCAACAAAAATTCTCTCTCGGATAAGTTCAAATTCTTGAGGAGATACAGAAATGCGCTTAACAAATATCAAACTCGCATAAACTGTATCATCGTCTTGAAAAGGAGGTGTAACGTTTTGCACCGTATGGACAAACTCCAAGATTTTTTGTATCAATTCGTCTTTGCTCTTCAAAATTTTGTCAGCAGCATCCCACTTAACGTTTTCTAATGGATAAGGAAAATCAGATGCAGAAAGCTCTCTGCCAATAGTATTCCATGATAATAACTTGTACTTGTAATCCCACCTTGTACCAAAGTGGCACTCTTCAACGACGTTGTCACCACAAGTGTAAGAATGCTTGGCAAGTATATCCATCTTCAAGTTAAAATTGTTACTTGAGATGGTTGTACTAGGAGAGCTTCTTATAGCATTATAAATTTGGGGAAATACACAAATTTCACACTCCATTTAACAAAGCTGATCAAAGATTAAATGTTGCTAATGAAATTAAGACTCGTGTGTAATATATAGAGAAGAGAAAAAAGGTTCCTTTGGGTTGATTTTCAATTTTTGTGTAGGATTAGGATTGGCTTTTTTCTCCTAACCTTTTTCTTTTCCTTTTCGTTTTAGGATTCTTATTATGGAAAGAAAGAAATCGTGAGCTAAACTTACAATTATGGAAAGAAAATAATTGTCATAGGTTTACTCACAACATATAATTATTTCCTTGCGAAAAATAGCATGTTAACTATTAATTAGACAGATTCATTTAGGACTATCTTGCAATTTTTTTTATGGCGTAACTTGGATTTTAAACCCTTATGATTTTCAAATACTGCTTGTTGTACCATAATTCTACCTAAAAACATGATTTTTTACACTTTGAAGGTGGACAAGATTTAGAGATAATATTGATCGAAGTTTGAAGTCGAGTTGAGTCGAGTTTCAGATCGGATCCGATCAAGTATAGAGTCAAGTCCCTCATTGAATTGGGAGTCAGGGTTTTAATTTGAGATCGAATTCGATTTCCTAGTATTTGTTCAAACTATAGCTAAATGCTTTTCGAACAATATTTTTTAGAAAATATTTCTTTCACAAAAACACTCCCTAAAAGGTGGTTTGGTTTAAAGAAAAATAGAGGCATGACAAAACTCCACTTGATAACATAAAGAGAAAAAGGAGACATGGAATTAAATTTGACCAATGTACAGGTTAACGAAGAGCTAATCTGGGTAATATATCTTTCCTCAGTTTATGATCTTACGAATGTTGCTCAGATTTTTCATAATTATCGATGAATGCGTGTCGTATTATTTAAAATAGTACCTTAGGGAAGGATTCGACATAAATACGATAATATTTTTGGAAAAATTGATCTTTTCTTAATTTTGTACACTACAAAGTCATGTTTTTATTTAAAAATACCTATTAAAGCTTTTACAAAGGCAACTTGTAATGTCACAAAGGAAAACTTGGATTTTTAAGGATCCAAGTCTCAATACAGTTGAAATGGAAATTGTGGTTGCAAGGCATTTTGTATTATTCTAACCAGGTAAATAATTTACATGCATATGGAATATGTGTCGGTGCATCCTCTTGGTTTGACAAATTCGTTGTGTAAAAGACGAATTACAGAGATATTTAAAGCTTTGAGATGGGAAAGATCATTATTTTTTTCAAGAATTATTGCATGTACATAATTTTAGGGATTTACAAGTAATGCCAAAAGTTATTGTATGTATATAGTTTTAGAAATTTACAAGCAACAATCTATCAGGATACAAAAAGCCTAAATATATATATATATATATATATATATATATATATATATATATGCAATCAAATTACCGCTACATCAGGGAACTCAATCTTATTTATAAAACAAATTAGTTAAAATAAATTACATAACAATTTTAATTTAATTCAAGATCCGACCTGCGTCAAAGCTCTTGACATTTTGTGATTTTGATATATTATTAAATATATATAAATATTTTTTCTCAATTATTTAGATTAAGTGGACTTGATCTTATATGGAAGATTTCTTGTACATTTTTTGAGCAACTTTCTAGACACATTTTAGGGTTATTTTTATCTTTTTCTTAAAGCTTTTTAATCCTATTTTCTTATTTTTTTTGGGTATTTTGAAGGAATATATCATGCAACTAAGTAGTTTTCTTCTCATAATCATCAGTCTGAATAATTTAGTCTCAAGAAACTATCTCGAAATTAACTAAGGTTTCGGTTCTTCATCAAGAATCCTAAAACTTTCTAATAAAAAATTCAAGAATCGAAGAGAATCCCTTCACCCAAGATTTTCCCAAGTGATTCCACTCTAAGAACTTTACAAAAGAATTTCTTTTCTCAAGAACTAGCATCAAGGTTCTAGGATAAAGGTTTCCTCCAAGAAAGTTAGAGTTCTTCGAATTTTAATTGTAATATCAATTTTCAAAGTTTGTAAGCTGTCATACATTAGATGATTTTGTCCACGTGCCCAATGTCCATGTTTCATTTTAAATTGAGTATTGAGTCTAGTAAAAAAAAAATCTAGTTTTAAATTTTAATTGAGTTGATTCTTCTTCTATTGAATTCTATAAATATAAATTATGCATTGAAGTGATTATTATTTTATTGTTGAAATTAATGTTCGTGATTACTTTTCCATGAACTCTAATTGAGTTGATGATCATGTCTTTTTCATGCATTATTTGATGTTGAGTAGATGATTTTCATGCATAAAATAAAGGTTTATATTCAAACTGAGACGATGTATGTTTAAAGAATTCTAATGAATATTGAGCATTGAGTTAAAAAGATGTTTTTGAGCAAGATTTTTTATGATGATGTAAATGATTTTTAAAGTATAATTATTGATGAAAGATGATGGTGATGTTTTGAGACGAGATTGATGTTTTAAATTAAAATTCAATGAGATTAAATAAGATATTTGAGTATTTTACTTGATTGTGTATATGAGCATATATATATGCTTTGGGATAGTATTGAGCATTGATTTGGGTAAGATTTAGAATAGAGGTGGCTCAACTCTAATAATCTACGTAGGCAGCGTAGGATAGAGGCCTGGCCTCTCTTGTCCCAAAAGAGGACTTTTTATTATTGAATCCAAAGAGGTTAAGCATCCCTTACCATGGCAAGTATTGGACGACTGTGACAATGACAGCGAACTCGTTGTACCATCAATAGCTCATATGTGGTAGGTGTAGATTAGATAAACTCCCTAAGTATAAATATATTATTTTACTAAATTGCATATTTAATTAATTATGATTATTGAAAGTATTATTTATTTTTTAAACTTGCACATCATATTGAGTTGAGTTGAGCTTCATTCTTTCTTTGAGTGCCTGATGTATTTGTTCTACTCAGTCAGCTTGTGTACCATACATTCCATGTATTGATATCATTCGGTGTTGTATTATTTTATAATGTAGATATAGGTGTTAAAATGCTTAATAGATGCTTCATTGAAGATCTATTCAGTCCAGACAGTGGTGAGACCTCCTTGATACGGGTCTCATAAACTGAGTCAGATAGAGTTGGAGTGCTCTATTTTTCTTTTAGAGTCAATTTTAAAAACTGTTATTATTTATTTTGGTTGAAACGTTGAGTTGTGTTAATAAGAGATATCGCGAAAACTATTTTATATGATGATTTAAATGCCACTTGAGTACTTTCTTTTAATTTTATTGAGTCCTCTGCTAATTGAATGAGTGATCAGGCCAAGTGGTTCATTTGGGAACCAGAAATAGTTTTGAGCACCAATACACCTAAGTTATCCTCTCAGAGCGTAACAATTTTATCCCAGGATAATGACTTGTACTTGCAAAAATATGTATTATCACAATTGAACTCTTGCTCGGTCTTCCCACCACAACTAGAAGTGTGCATGGATCGGAGTGATTCGGATTTTCAAGTATCAAATTAAATTATTTGTGTTGAATTTCAAATCTATAAATCAAACGAAACTAATAAAACTTAATTCTTTCAACCTCAAAGTTTTTGTGTTCTTTAGGGGTGGTTTCGAATTTTTTCAGGTTTTCGAGTTTCTTTTTTTAATTTCTCAAATTTTCAGATTTTTTCAATAAAGTATTCATACAAATATATAATTAACTTGTGCTTTAAATATTTCTCTAGTCTAACCAAATTAAAACTATCTTACGTGTTCCTTAAGAAAATAACAGAAAAGATAATATAAGTAATGACAGTAAAATATTTAATAAAAAATAATAATGAAATCATATAAAATAAATAAGTATTATAAATAAATTAGTCAATGAAAATTATCATAATTTAAAAATACTAAATCATGCTAAATAAATCTAAGAAGTACTAGTTTCATGACTAAATACTAAAGAAAAACTAAAATTATGTCATGTATTTGAATTGTCTGTGCCCTTATAAAATGAAAGAATGAATATTCAGCGTTATTGTCATTCTTACTGTTGAATCAAATTTTTTTGTTTGCATTAAAATAGATTTAATTCGAACTTTAGCAGAGTTATTAATAGGGGAACTTACCTAAATATGCATATTTAGAAAATATTTGTCATTAAAGCTATATAATTTTAATACATCTATAGTGCATATACAATTCACTTTTAATATGTAATGGAGATTTTTTTTTTTTACCAAAACAAGTCTAATATAATGTAAAGCATTTATAATACATTTATCTTACCTGCAAAATTACTTTTATGCATAGCATAGCACATTATATTACAAGCCTAATTCATTTTTAATACATAAGAAAAAAAATTAAAACAAAAATAAGTACAATAAATATTAATACATTTATGATACATATATATTAGATATCTAATTCACGTTTAATACATAGTACAATTACTATAGATGATAAATATTTTTTAAAATACGATATATCTAAGTAATAAATAAATAAATATTTAAAATCGGTAAATATTTTATAAAATGAACTTAAAAAGGTAATTATCGCTTATTAATATCGATTTTTCTCCTTATTAATCTCTCGAAATATTTACCCAATCTTCTTTCCATAACAGTATAAATATTCAACAAAAAGAACAAAAAAAAAAAAAACAATCTGATTGATCTCTTTCCATCCACTGCTCTAACAACTATTCTATTCTTCTACCCAAATCAATTTCAAGGCTGGACTTCTAACAATGGGGTGCACCAATTCAAAGCCAAAAGTATGCCAAAGATGCAGGGCACACTACTCTCCAGTGCACCAAAGCTACTCAATGAACAAACATAATCCTAACAATAAAGAAGACAGTAGTTTTCATCTGGTCTCTCTCATTTCCTCAACGTTAGGATCTCTCAGACTTGATCCGCTGAAACAACATATCGATGATGATCAATTATTGTTCGAAACAGGGTTGATTGAGGCAAAGACATGGTCACAAAAGATCAATGAGAAAATCCCAAAAGTGATTCCTAAGACTCCAATTACAACTCCTCCTGATGGTGAGCCAGAGAACGTCAATGTTTGGGAATTGATGGAAGATCTTGAAGATACTAATCTTCTTAAATCTCCTCATCATGTCCGTAGCTTTTCTTTCCATGTCTTAACCAATCCTTACGATCAGCTGAAATCAAACTGTGATGTAACAGAGCATAAATTGGTGCAACAGAATGAAGGCAAAGTGATTATATACTTCACAAGCCTGAGAGGGGTGAGGAAAACGTACGAGGATTGTTGTCATGTTCGCATAATTTTGAAGGGACTAGGTGTGAAGATCGATGAAAGAGATGTATCGATGCATGCAGGGTTCAAGGAGGAGTTGAAAGAGTTACTACTAGGGGAAGAATACAGTGGTGGGGTTTTGCTGCCAAGGGTATTTCTGGGGAGAAAATACATTGGCGGGGCTGATGAAATATGCAGAATGCACGACAATGGACAGCTTGAGAAGGTAGTTGAAAGCTGTGAAAGGGTAGAAAATGGAGTTTGTGAGGGCTGTGGAGATAGTAGGTTTGTGCCATGTGAGACCTGCTACGGGAGTCGTAAAATATACTATGAAGCAGAGTATGATGAAGAAGATGAGTGTGACTTCCGACGATGCCCAGATTGCAATGAGAATGGGCTTACACGATGTCCGAGTTGTTGTGATTAACTGTCATCAGTTGTTATGGTGCTATATATTTACAGGGACAAAAATGAGCAAAATTCAAGCCTAAACTGATAGCCATAAGGGCAGATCTACAGCAAGTTTTACAGGTTCAACTGAAGCATTATTTTTGGCTCAAACTATGTATACACATGCAAAAGAATTTAAAATATGTACACATAATAAGGTCACTCATTCTAAACCAAAAAACTCTAGGTCCTGAACTTTCTTCTGCTGCTGAAAGGCAAAGGCTTGCACCTACACAAATGCAAATATCATCTAGCCACCAGATTATCCAACTTTTACTGCTTCTTCAGCACATTAGTAGCAGTAGTGTAACAGTTACACTTATCCAACTGAGAAACATGATCGATAGGATCAAACAAATGACTTTTCCAGCATTTGGCATGAAAGTAAGATCAGCTTTCCCCAGTTTTTATCACTCTAGGACTTGCAAGTCTAGGCACATTCATAGCAGTAGTGTGTACAATCGCAGAATGAAAGCAAGTAAACCTTGTTAATAACACTACATTAACTAATAATTGAATACCAGCTCACTGAAAAGCATGACATGTAATGATCAGCTTGTAAACCAGTCAAGTGTATTACTTACATTGTACTCCCATGGGTAAAGGAAATCAAATTGATTAAACCATGGTAATGTCTGCACATATCAACATGTTACCATGAGTATGAATCAAGTTACACCATGTTGCGCACTCTGCTTCAACTAGCTAAAATTGTTCATATTCACATTCATGTCTCCACGGAAAGCTTACACCTTTGGACAATTCCATGTGAGCAGACATGTGTCAGCCCTATTTACCAATTTGGTCCATTTCCGTAGGAACTGTTTCTTTTTTTACACCTTTATTACCCAAGTCAGCAGCGACCTTGGCAGCTTGATTCAGAACATCTGAAACCCAAAAAGCTCCCTTGGAGAAGTAACTACTGTTAACCACAGCAGTTGCAGCAGCTACAGCTGCTTGCCCTGTATAAGATGCAGCAGACATGGTAAGCTCAGAAAGATGGTACTTCTCGTCCACGCATCTAACAGTCTCCATGCCAGACTGAATTTTATCAGTAAGCCCAGCTCTCTTGCTGAGATCTGCCACCTTTGCTGCTGCAGTAGATGACACGTGGTAAGACTCATCAAAAGCTTTGGCTTTGATTAGTGCATCCTTACTTAGTTGATATCCCTTCACTATCATGGTTTCAACTACCTGCTGTGCCATGGTCACAGCTTCTCCAGGGGTTGAAACAAACTGATTTGTATGGGCGACCTGCTAATTTACAGCAAAATTTCAAAATGACATCAAGGAAGCTAAGCCACAACAATAACATACCCAGTGACTAGTGTAATTCACAAGTAGGTCTAGGGAGGATGGTGTGTACTCAAACATTATCCCTACCTTGTGAATTTAGAAAATTTATTTCCGAAAGACCCTTGACTCAATAAAGCATCAGGGAAGCTAAGGATAAAGATAAAGCTGGAAAACAGTGATAGAAAAAAAGAAAGTGAAAAAGAGAGATTATTTCAGAGAGATGAGTGAGTTGTTTGAAGAATTACTTAGTCCTTACATCTCCACCGACATACCTCAGTCAATAAATTTTATAACTTTCTGAATGAACTTTCCCCAAATTAATTAAGAAGACTCTAATTGAATTCTGGGAAACTCATTAATTGTAATAATGTACAAATTCTCTTATCAAGAAAAGAATAACAAAGAGGAAAAGAACAGTAAAATAAGCTATATTAATTATGCATGCTCAGCTCTAGAGCTCACCAAAGAAAGCAAGTCATGATAAGGAAGGTGCAAAAACCAAATCGACCGATAAGTCAAATTGAAAAAAGGTTATTGGTTTATTACTAGTGGATTGTTAGGTTAACAGGTTTTTAATAGTTCTATAAAAAAAATTATTGGATTATTGATTCGATTTTAGTTTTTAGTATTTAGGTTATCAGATAAACTCATAGCCCATTAAAACTATAGTAATTTATTATTTTACCCTTTCATAAATATTAAATATTAATAATATAACATTATTAAATAATATATCAATATCTTAAGTCATGTATTTGCTTGGTTTCCAGTGTATAAGTCCTCTGTCAAGGAAGTAAATTAGAATGAAGCCAAATATTACATATTACTGCATCTGCTCTTACTGATGCAATTTCTCATTATTTTCCTTGTTTCACTTTATCAAAGCATTTATAGTTGATTTGCTTGTTTTAATATATTGCATTTTTTTATGGTATCACTCCAAATTGTTAGAGAAGTCATATATTTATTTTACAAGCATTTTCTTATTGGATAAACCAAAAATCAAATCGTTAAAAGACTAAAAATTGATAGAATGAAAATCGATTTAAAAAAATATCTTATTGGGTTATCATTGGTTTAGCATATTTAAAAATTGAAAATTGATAACCAAACCAATAACACATAAAATCGAACCGAGCTGATTGATGCACACCCCTAGTCATGACAAGCTCAGTTCATAAATTGGATACTCTTTGCCGTTCAATCTGTCCCTTTAAGGGCTAATTAATCTCAAAAACAGAACTGCCACTGAGATCATACTCCTATTAATTAACCCATGTATAATATAACATTTTTATTTTTATTTACCCTCATAGACAGTCAATAAGAGAGTTGATTATCCAGACAAATAAGACAAATTTTAACTGAAAAGGAGATACAAATGGAAAAAGCCTACCGCAGAGTTGCTTCCATTCTCCACCTTATCTATATAGTTATTCCAAGGATCGCCTTCATCTACATGGGCTTCCAAGCGAGATATACAAACACACTGATCTAGTATAGTGGATCCCTGAATAAAGGCTAAAAGGTGAAGAATCTTTTTGTAGGTGCAAATTTGAAACATAAAATTAGCTGTATGAATATATTGAATGCAGTACTAGCACCAAAGGAATACATTTACCATTTCTCTATATGCACATATGTCCAACTAAAAACAAAGAGAACAAGGGAAATGAAGAAAAAAAAGTACAATGACGAGAAAACTAGATATGGAATTATAACATTAATCTTTTGATAATTGTGGTGTCTGGACCAGCTTATGTGCACCTTGCCTAATTTCACAGGAGACCTGCTAAATCTCATGAATTAAAACATTAATTTCAAATATAAAATTAGGAAACTGGTATACACAACTCAAGCACTAGTACCAAGGCGCCTCTAAATGCAGACAGTGAATAGAAAAATAAAATAGCAAAAAGATTAGTTTGCATATTCCCATGGCCTAGAATCAATGATCTGCCTCATCTATGGTTGGTGGGTACACAAATAACTGGCAGCTTTTTTAAACATAGTTATATTTTACCTTATTACCTTTTTCAAAAATATACAACAATCACATATATTTACATGGAGAAAATACAAGACAGATCCTATTAACTTGTTGCAACCATAAAAATGAAAAGGTGTCTCAAGTAATCAAATGTATTTGGAAATGTAGGTATCGTATAGTGCTATCACTCAGATTCGTCTATTGGTTAAACTACAGACGAATAGAATGACACATAGGTAGTTATCGCATAGTGTACCACCAAAGATCATCTCACATAGCATCAATTGCTCTTATAGAGTCCTTTTCTCCTTAAAAAACATAAAAGCAAATGGGAGTCAAGGTTATAGAAACCTTGTAGGTAGTAATGTACCGAATGATATTGGATTTAAATACAGCATATTGTGCCAGCGATAAAATTAATCCCAGTATTAAGAGAGATATTAGATTTAAAAAATTGGCAGAACAGACTAAACGAGGGAGTCCACATTGCATTTTGTTGTGGATATAAAAAAATATATATTTAATAAGAACATGTCCAAATAGGATTGCACATCAGAACACTTTAAAAGGACCTTCCAAGTATTGCACAAAGGCTGTTAATTTGTGTTCAGCTAGAAATCAAGATGCTCAAACACTTATAAGTGGAAAGAACACGACAACAATCTTAATTAAAAGTTCAAACAATACAAAGAAAATTCATGACTAAGAAAATTCATGACTAAGGAATCTAGATAAATATAATTATTTCCATTAATGCTTCTAAAGTTTGAGAAATTAATATAATTATTTTCGTTAATGCTTCTAAAGTTTGAGAAATAAATATACTTATTTCCATTAATGCTTCTAAAGTCTAAGTTTAGAAAGTTACTGCAAGCTCCTATTTTGTTAGACAATGACTACTCTCTCCCTAGTTAAACAAAGAAATTATAAGCTTCGAGGGAGATCTTAATAAGCATTATGCAAGCCAACAAAAAATCTCTTTGATGTTCATCATGGTTGTGATAAGTATAAACTTGACTTGGTATCATATAGATATGCAGCATTGAATATGTAACATCATTCACCTTGCAGGTTCTTTTCTGCTAAGTAGAACTAACATAACAGCAAAGTTGAGCAGAAACTTACACCGAGTAAAATAGCAGTTTCCAGTGTATAAGTATCCTTGAATGTAACATACGCTATAGAAGCATATTCACTCAATCTGCACTCAACAAAGGCAACAGTTGAAATCAGGGAGGGTGAAGAACATCCATCCTTTCTCACACTGCTAAATAGCATTGAAATCTCTCTATCTGCTCCTTTTTTTTAAGTATAAACATCCTAATGTTGGAGAAAGTTTGGAATGCCTTGTGTGAGTATCAAGACATTGAGATCATATGTTTCACTACTTGCAAGAAGCACAGGCACATGGATTTGTCAACATCGAACATTATCCGATGCTAACCTTGTTCTCCCTATGCAAACATCTCAGAAATTATAGGAACACATAAATTCTTGTTGACATTTCATGATGCTTCAAAGAAATCACAGAGGAAAAGTGGCAAGGTGTGTCTTATTTGACATATTTCATAAGGCGGAATTGCAGTAGACCATGCAAACAGAATACTATTGATTAGGCGTATGAATTAAATCTTAAATCTTAGATAGATCAATTCTAGATACAATTGCCAAGCATACATTTACAGCACCGTACAATAATCAGCTAAAAAACCACAACTATGCTGTAGCAGAAATTGCAGGAGAGCTCAAACAATGAAAAACTACCTGATGATCTCTACTAGTTCGATTTCACCACAGTGAGAGAAAAATTCATACACATCTTTCTCTGTAGCTTTGGGAGAAAGATTCGTGACTTCTGCTGTGTAATGACCCAAATACATGGATATAGACACGGTTCAAATCCCAGTAAACCTGATTAAATGAAGAAGAGTAAATCACTTAAAACTGATATGAGCTAAAAAAATAAAAGTTAACCCAAGTCCATTGATCTACCACCACGTCAGTAATTCTCAATGTTGGGTTTTTAAACGTGTGAATGGAAATGAAGGGTTGCGACTTTTCTGAAAATTGTGGCTTTTCTAAAGGGTCATAACTTTTTCGAAGGGATGTGACTCTTATGAAGAGTTGTGACTTTTCTGAAAAATCTTTCCGAAGAGTTGTGACCTTTTTAAAAGATTATGTCTTTTCCAAGCGGTTGTGACATTTTCAATAAGCCATAATATACACCCTTTGTTAGCTATAAATAGAGAGGTTTTTTCTCATTTTTGAGCATTAAATTTCCTCCTTGGCATACATTTTCTTACAAAAAAAAGTAGAATCTGTATGTGATTTCGTTGTTGTCTTTTTGAGTTCGCTGAAATTATTGTAGTTTGAGGTATCGCTACTCTTTAACAGGTATACCCGTTTATCCTGGGAGAAAATAATCCACAACCTCGGGTACAGTTGGGGGATTAAATTCCTTGATGACACACAATGAATTCTGTACAAATGTTTTTGTTTTACAAACAAAACATTTGTCCTAAGTTCTCAAAAGCTAAAAATTAAACTAGTAATGAAAACAGAATATGTAAGGAAAAACATAAACAATATTGAAAAAAATATCTGAGTCCACAAAAGTCATCGTGTGTCCTTAGGAATTTAATCCCTTCACCATACTCGAGATTGTGAATTATTTTCCCCAGAATAAAACGAATATATCTATTAAAGTGCGGTATTTCAAACTTCAATAACTTCAACGAACTCAAAAAGGCAAAGACGAAATCACATAAAGGCTCTATATTTAATGGTAAGAAAATGTATGGAGAAGGGGGAAATTTAATGCTAAAAAGTGAGAGAAAATCTCTCCAACTATAGCCAATGAAGGGTGTAAATTGTGCCTTATTGGAAAGGTCACAACTATTTTGAACAAGACATAATCATTTAGAAAGGTCACAACTCTTCAGAAAAATTATGACCCTTTAGAAAAGTCACAACTTTTCAGAAGAGTCACATCCCTTCGATAAAAGCCATGACCCTTTAGAAAAGTCACAACTTTTTATTTGCATTCACACCTTTAAAATCCCAACACTCAATTCACGGCTTGTCGAGGCCACTTTTAAGGAAAAGAACATTGAAAAAATTAAACAGATTCGATCTTTATGATCCTTGTATAGACATGAGATGATATATGATCATAATATTCATTTCCAAAACTCTTTTAAATCAAAATATTTTTTTATCAGGTTAAATAAAGACAAACATATGATTTCTTTTTATAAAGATCACTGATATTTACTGTATGAAGAAGTAAGAAGCATACATAAATAGCATAGCTCCAGATAAAAAAGAGTGTTCCAAAAACTTTATCAGCTCAACAGTGGTAAATACATTCTGGCAATTGAAATAGGAAATATAGTAATTTAATCACTCAGATAAAGCCAGTATTCTTCATAAGATTTCATAACAAGTTTTAGTTTTCTCCAAATAATATGGCAGAACACTAGACTAAAGAACTAAAGTAAGACATCTTCATAGTGATCGATATATTATTTTTAATATTCAATTCGCTCTATTCAAGCCCATTTCATATTTTTCTAAAATTATTTGCAAACCAGGCTATATTTTGAACCTCAGACCTCGTGATTCTCAATCTACAGCACTCAAATATATTGATTTGTATCCATAGAAATTACCGTACCAGATTTGGGACAATACACATTAGGGTAAACCGAAGAAATTCCAGCGCCGATAAAAGGATTGAATATACAGATGCATCAAAGTTCAATAATCAAACAGATATTCAAATGCTATTAAAAAAACAAGGTACAAATTACAATCGCACCTGATGATCAGATGGTCAAGGCGGAACACAGCAATCAGCCGGGGAAGAAAGGGCACAGAAAACTTCTCTCTATTTTTATTTTATTCTACAATAAAAAAATCTTTTTAATAAAAATAATAAATGCAACATGCCAAATTCAAAAAAGGAATAAACTATTAAACATGTCTAATTTATTTCAAACTAGTGATTTCCTATTATATTAAATAAAGTTAATTTATTAAATTATAGAGACT
Organism: Solanum rostratum; assembly: GCA_029948455.1. Lineage (NCBI taxonomy): Eukaryota > Viridiplantae > Streptophyta > Magnoliopsida > Solanales > Solanaceae > Solanum > Solanum rostratum. The sequence continues at coordinate 19,696,357 of CM057056.1, forward strand.
AATTTAAGGAGCTTTTTCATCAATATCTATCTATTTATATGTGTATATATATTACCTTAAAAGCATCAATTTTAAAAATTTAATATCAAATTACGTAAATATCCTTTACTTAAAAAAAATAAATTCCTATTATTATCCTTCAGTTTAAACGCAATCCTACCCATCAGTGATTTCCTATTATACTTAAATAAAGTTAATTTATTAAATTATCGAGACTAATTTAAGAATTTTCTTCATTTGTATCTATCTATCTATATATATATATCTATACATACTTATATACTATTTTAAAAGCACCAATTCTAAAAATTTTAAATGAATACCCCCTCACTTAAAAAAAATAATATTAATTCCTATAATTATTCTTCAGTTTAAACGCAACGCTACCATCAGCGACCACTTCCATTCCCTCTTTACTTGATCCTCGCATCCTCTGCCAATAGTTATGACCTTTGCCTATTAATACTAAGGAACCGCAGATCCCCTCCCCAATATCGCCCCAAGTTTCTGTGTCAAACTTGTTCTGCCTTCTCGTGCAGTGACATCGGCAAGAGTTCGTTGAACTCCATCTTGTGTAGGAAGGGAAAGGATTCTACCTCTTCCTGTCACATTCAGGGCAGCACAAACATTAGCGAAGAAGATAGCCTCTCTTATCCTGCCAAGAATAATCAAAAACAGTATTTCTAGAGTTAACTAGATGTTTCAAAATCTATACAAGCAAAGACCGCGGATGCAAGTTTGAACCTTTAATGGAAGAAATTCATTTAACTGAAAATATAAGAGGAAGTGCAATCACTGGCGGATCGTCTTTACTATCTTGATTTGTAAATGTTGTTTCACCCTACTTTTGTTCTTCATTTGCAACACCGTCTTCCCGCAACAAAAAGATTTCTTCCACCCACAAAACAAACTTACAAAATTGCTCCTGAGTTGGTGAAACTATTCTTCCCGCAAAACTTGTAAGCCATCACCTTCTTAAGGTCAAATAGTGGATAGATGGACACATTGAACAGATGTTAAACAATTGTAATTTTTAATTTTCATCTCTTAAGAAGCAATATTCGTCTGTGGCACTATTCCATCACTTATCTATTTTCTATCTTTATTATACAAGTATGCCTAATCCTCTTTCGTAGTTAATGAACTAATATGTTTTTTGATTATCGTTAAACATGTTTTCACTTATCATCTGAGAAGTGCAAGAACTTAATAAAGATACACTCTATTTGATGGTAATGAGACATGATGTACATGAAAAGGTAAAAATAGTAGAATGACATTTTAAAATGTAACATATGATCAATTTGCAATAAGTGGGATAAAAGCCTTCCAGTACTCTCATAGGTTAGATAATTTCAATAATAGTTTCTCTTACAACAATGTCTACGTGATGTACAAATATTCACAACTTGGAACCTATTTTGATTGGCTTATTTTGGGTGCTTTTAAGAACTTATGTAGCATTAGAATAAGATTATGCACTTGTTTTTAACCCAAAACTACAAAACTAAGCCAAAAGTCATAAGATATAAATTAGACTCTTACACTTTGAGAAGCTCTTAAAATGGTTTACTCTGCTCACCAATGCTTACTTCATATATGTCCAATCAAATATATTACATTTCATTTTAATATTTCTCTATTTAATAATAGAGCTGAGTATGAATATTCAAAATCATTTATTTTCAGACATTTTTCGTTGCCGTTGCTTTACTTATTTTGTTGCTTAGTGCTTATATTTACGCAGTAGATGTGAAAGACGATGAAGTGTCGAGAAAGTTTTATATTTATGAACATGATGATCACTATTATTATTTGCTATAAAGGCTTAGGAAGTTATTGGGAATTATCCCAATGTGTCCTATGTATGTTACTCTCGGTACGTGGAGTGAAGCTACTGTAGCAAGAAAGATAATGAGGGTCAATAAATTGCCAGGCGATAGCATTGATACGATGAAAGATAGAGAGTTAGTTATTTCTATTCAAAAGGCACCTTACTCAAGAGTTACAGTTGTCAAATATAGTACTGCATGAGTACTGGGGATATGAAGAGCCGCTGGATGCTAATATTCTGCAAGAGGATCACTTATAAGATAAGGGATGGAATTTTTCATAGATTTGGCTAGTTGTTTCAAGGACCATTAGCTGCAGAATATAACTCAACTAATGTTGAGCAACTTTATAAGCTTACCTGCATATGAAGCAGGTGGGGCTTTAAAAAAGGACTGTTTAAGATTCTTCATAGCGTTTGATATTACAAAGAACAAGATGTATTATGCTGCAACAATAATATATCCAGTGAAATTTTAAAAGTGGAGTCTAGGGAGAGTAGAACATAATGATACACTAAATTTTTTGTATAAAATTAGTTATTCAAAACTTATCTTAAATTATTCCTCTACTTTACAATTATATGAATTTTCAGATGTGACATACAGAAGAGTCCACTATATTCTTTCATGTAAAAAGTAGTGGTTTAAAACTATGCTTAATAATAGTGTTATTTAACATAATATGCATTTTTTACTCAACATACACGTGCAACGCACATGCGATGAAACTAGTGCTTAAAATATAAGTCACTTCTATGTTTAACTTTACTATGTATTTCCTCTATCCTATATTAACTTAATTTGTAAGACAATGCAGACATATTAAGAAAAATATTTAAGGACATAATTTAAATCATACTTTTCACTATTACCTTTTGCAAAATTATAAATGAAACTTTGCAAATAGTGTAAAGTATTGTAATTTATCTAAAAAATGTATATAAAAAATATTAACAAATGAAAGGACAAATGTAAAAAAAAATTAGTTAATATGGGATAGAGGGAGGAGTATATATTTTTCTCTTTTATAACAAAAGCGATTTCAAGGGCCAAAGCAGACAAATGATAAACATGCATGCTTTGGCACTTCAGGATAGCACCGTAATTTTATTATAATTTCTTCATTTTAATTTATTTATTTCATTTTTTTAATATTTAATATATTTAAAAATTAATATAAAATATACTACAAATCATGATAATTAATATATTAAAATATATAAAAGACATAAAAAAAAAGTCAATTGACTCTTAAAATTCATAGTGCCACATAAAATAGGACAAAAAATAACATGAATTATTTAAAATAATGTAAAAAGTACTGTAAATCTCAATAATTAACAACTTGGAAAAATTTTAAAATATATAAATAATTTAGTCGACTCTTGAAATTCTATGTATGCCACATAAATTTGGACAAAGGGAGTAATATATATTATTTAAAATTCATATAAAAAGTATTATAATTCACAACAAGTAACAATTTAAAATATTTTAAAAGATATATAAAAGTTCAAATGACTCTTGAAATTCTATTAGTTTCATATAAATTAGGTAAAAGGAAGTAATATATATTATTTGAAAATTGTGTAATAGGTACTATAAATGTTTAATATATTTAAAAGACATATAAAATATTCGGTTAACTCTGAAAATTTCATCAACTCCGCGATAGAGAAAGTAACACATACTATTTGAAAATGATGTAAAAAGAAATAAAAATCACAGTAATTAACAAGTTAAAATTTAAAATACCTAAAAATAATTATAAACTTGTGAAATTCTACGAGTGCCATGTAAAATTTGGAATATAGAATGACATGTATTATAAAAATTATGTAAAAGTACTATTAATCGCAATAATTATCAACTCAAAATATCTAAATTGATATTAAAATTTAATTAACTCTCCGAAATATATTTGTGTCACATACATTGAGATAAATGAAAACAGGGATAATCACCTGAAGCTGTACTAAAAAGTAGAATACGCGTTTTAACTATTGGAATGACCTATTACACACGTATTCTTATTGAAATTGATATTCTTACCAACCTCAAAACTAGTGCTGAAATAAAATTAAATAAATAAAAAAACATGTTTGGACAAAAATAAAGTCAAAAAAGTACTTTTTCTCTTACCCCCAAGCCCGTCTCTTACTTTATGTTCTTCTTCTCCATCACACAACACTATTTTTCTTCTTCATTCACTTTTTTTATGCACAAATTCTTCTTGTTCGGGCTAATTTTTTATTATTATTTTTTTTGTATTTTCACTTGGGTGTGATAAATTTTTGTTGTACACAACTCGACCAGTCATCTGATGAAGCGAATCCAAAAGGAAGAGCACTCATCTAAAGAATTACTTGGTATTGTACACAACTCGAATTCAAGCGAATTTTTGTCGTACACAGCTCGACCACTTATCTGAAGAATTACTTGGTATTGTACTCAAGGAAGAGCAGACTGTGGCTATAGCTGCACCCATTGGTGGATTTGATGGCAGCCGTCACTACTATAAATAAACTGTTTTTTTGCTGCAAAATTGCTAGGAATGTAGTCGAAAAATGGAATTTTTTTATGACTTTCGACCATTTTTCGAGTAGTCAGTATTTTGTACGTCGGAAAATACTTACCGACGGCTGTAGTCAGCATTTTCCGACAGCTGTGGTCAGAAAATATGAAACTAGACATGACCATTTGTCTACCAATTGGCCGACTACTGTAGTCGGAACTTTATTAAAATAATAATTTATTAATGTAAATGTTTCCGACTACAGTAGTCGTAATATTTAAGTAATTAAATAATTAATATATATTTATTTTGATTACTGTGGTCGAAACAATTATTAACTATTTAGGTGAGCTTCCAATTACTGTAGTCGGCATTTTGAATTTTCTAACAGAAAAATCACACCATTATGGTCGAATAGACTAATTTTTAATGCATAAAAATATTGTTTATTTGGTATACCACTTGCTAAATTATATTGCCATCCATCCATAAAAATTCACAATAAAACCAAACATTAAGGGGTCGTTTGGTACAAAAATGAGTAATGCAGGGATTAGTTGTGCAGGGGTTAGTAATGCTGGGATTATTTTTTATCCCGTGTTTGGTGTATTGCTTTCCACTTAATTTTGTGTTTAATTTAAAATTTTATAAAAAGCTCATTTCCATTTATACCCTTGAACTATTATAAGATTTCCCTTTGAAATTCTATAAAAAACTCATTTCATTTCCACTCCATGTAACAACGTATTCTTGCTACATGCAGAAGCATCATAGGGAGGGTTTAAAAAGAAGAATTATTTTCGAAGGTTCCGTTTTTTTATAGGAATCGTTCAACAGCTTCTGTTGTTGTTTGTCAATGTTAGTTTGGAGCTATTTGCTTGCTTGTGTGTGGAACATTTATTCTGTAAGGCGGATTATGTTGTATAGTTGAGAGTATGATTGACAGGCAAATAAATCAAATCCATTCTACTTTGTATTCAGCTGAATCTGTATATTGGTTTTAGTATATGATAAGTAGGCTAAAGTATATTCCTTTCACATTCAGTCTAGTTTTTATATCATGTTAAAATCCTTATTCACCAGGCCTAACATTTCGCCTTACAACAACGACAACATATCCAGTGTAATCCCATAGTGCGGTCTAGAGAGTAACTATTTCATAGTTTGTAGAGAACATCTTGCTGGGAACGTGAAAAATTGTAGGTAAGAATGCAACCCATGATGTGTGGATTAGGCGTACATTATTAGTACTGTAAGCATGTACCCTCGGGATTTTCTCAGTTATCAATAAAGAACAAAAAGAAAAGTTTTGTAGAGTATTTGCAATAAACAGAGTTCACTCTACTTTTCTAGCTTCTTGGTTTATGGTGTCGTCTTCTCTGTGTTGTAATCCATAATTCTGAATTGCAGAAAAACTGGAACCTCTTTAGTGTAAATGTGGCAATGGCTGGAACTGGCCTTTACCAGCTTTCACGAAAAATCCGGTGAGTCATTTCATGAAAGTGAACCAATATCAATATATCCTTATAGCTTTGTGTTTTTCGTTATAACGCTATACGTTTTTCTCGATTCAATAGACATTTTCGTTGCAGCTATAACCATTTTTTTTTCGGGATTCAGGAATGATTATTTCAACGAGGAAAAACAACCCGCGCTAGCTAAAGAATGACAACGAAAATTGTGATTAGTCAGGACAGTCTAATTCCTGAACTTTGAATGTTCTTCTATGCAATTTGATGTTTTCACTTTGAGAATGTGATATGCAGCCATCAGTATGAAGCTAACTTACGAATAGGAAAAGAAAATGCAAGAAAAGGAAAGAAAGAAGAAATCAAAGTTCATTTTGAGAATGTGATATGCAGCAAAATTGGCAAAATGCATCCAATCCACATCATCAGCAATGTAAATGTCGAATGAATGTCACAGATGTCAGATAATTTTTTTTTTCTTATTTGCAGATTAGCTATGAAAGCAACAAGTTCTTCTGATGTAGGAAACATACAGGTAAAGAGAGCACAAGGCAACAAGTATAGAGTCCAATAATTTACAAGAAATAACAACTCTGGGAAGTCCTAAAGAATATTAAACACAACAAACCAGCCCAAAGAGAGGGAAAACTGAAGTTGTTAGTAATGTACCTTGACATTGAAGTGAACAACAAAGGAAAAGAAAGAAAAGCGAAAATCAAATATATCAATTCACAAAAGCAAACCAAATAAATACATTTACATACATCATCTGAGTTTATCACAAGTGACACCATATTCAAGTTTTTCCATAGATTCTAGTTACACAAAATCTATTATCCTTACATCCATGTTACATCAATCATTTTCAATATCGACCATAATCCAAGGTATCAAAAAGTGACAGAATAATAAACTGTTTGAAGGTCTTCAGTTAAGCAAAACTAGCAACATGGACTTTCCACTTATCTTGATGTCTACCATACTTTAAAGTTTATCATTGATGATCATAAACATCATAGTTTGACGCTCAAGTTCCCCTATGCGTATAAATAATTCCATCTTTTTTACGTCACCACAAAGAACCATTGTTGCTTTGATGTGTTGCTCTATGGAGTACAACTCAAATATAGGGGATTCAATGATGGAATAAATTTGATCACACAGATTAGATTGGTCCCGATTTTCCAACTTGTCAATCAAGGCATCCATTCGTTTGTCTTGACTATCAGTAAAAAATTTTATAACCTCGATCATATCCTTAAGAAATGTCTCAGAATCATTCTCTGGGATCCTTTTTCTTTTCCTGCATTTCTCCTTTTCATTAACATTAGAAGGACTTTTAGTATACTCACCTTGTTTATTGGCTTGTTAAGATTCAGTTTCTTCAGGTTTAAATTCTCCAGCATTTTCATTTTGAGATGATCCTGGAAAAGCAGTAGCTCCAGCAGCATTTTCAGTTTCTCCCGTAGTCACATTAGGTCTATGACTAGAACCAGCCTCTTCACTGCCATCAAGATCAATAGGAAATCCCAAACTCATGTCGTTAAACAGACCTGAAGATTGACTTCTTTGAATTTCCTCAACAGCATCTAATGGTCCTTCGACAAACTCTCCTGTTGCTCTATCCTTGCCAAAGATTTCCTCCCAGTTCACAAACAACGGCCATGTTTTTTCATTCATTTTTTTGGCACTTGGATCAACCTAGAAAATAATCATAAAAGTAAACAAAGCGTTTTAACATTACTCAGTTGACTTACTCTTTCAGAATGCATCAGGAAGATAGTGTAGAAAAGACTATAATAGCTTTAATAAAATATTAATTACCTTTAGAAAAGCATCCCAGTATTTAGGATCATCAACTATTATATATCCATCACTGTACTGAAATCCCAATCCACTTTGGCTCTTTAGCATAGTTATACTCGCATAACATTTCTTCCAATATCTTATTTTAGATAAGACATGTGGGTCACCTTTCAACCCACTATTAGGATGATGTTTATGTAAATAGCATTCTAACTCCTTTAGGTAACCCGACTTAAAGGTTCCATTGTCACCTCTCCAACCATTAACACATAACTCTTTTAATCCGTTTATGAGAGTCCGTTCTTCTGCTGCAGTCCATGTCCTTCGAGTCGGAGGAGTTGAATTTCTTGATCTTTTTAACGTGTATGAAGATATTTGACTGCTCATTTTTGCCTTTATATTCTGGTGGAATAGATTGAAAAAAACAAGAAAGTGGTTATAATAATAGTGCTCACATTAATTCATGACTCCACAAAAGCATATGAAAATGTCATAGATACATCTGCATTTGATTTATACTAAGTATGCTTTCTTTTCCCAATAGTAAAAAAGAAAAGAGAGCCAAAGCTAAAAGCCCAAGCTAACTAACTTAACCACAAAAAAAATATATAGTGTTCCATCACTGATTAGATCTTGCATTCCACATTGATTGAGCCAACTCATCCCTCCACGTGGTCCACTCTTCAGACGATTCAACAACATCAATATATTCAGGTTGATTCTCTATTTGTTCTTCCATATCCATGTCTAAAGGATCCACATCCATCTCTCTACGGATAAAATTGTGAATCAAACAACAAGCACTTATAATCCAATTATGAACTTTAACGGAGTACCATGAAGAACTCCTAAGAATTCCCCAACGCCCTTTCAAGAGACCAAATGCCCTTTCAATAACATTACGAGCCCTAGCATGCTTCATATTGAAAAGTTCTTCTCGGCATTGAGGTAGAGGGTTGTCACCTTGCCAATCCCTTAACCAATATCTATACCCTCTGTAAGGGGAAAGAAAACCTTTTTCATTTGTATTATTTCCATCACATAAATAATAATTACCTATCATATAAACATAAAATTTAGTTACTTTTCTATTCTTTTCATGTGTAGTTACCTTCTCAAAAAAAAAACCCCACCATTCTTATTGTATTTTGATATGAATATATAATTATATATACATGGCACACCCTCAGGAATTTTTAAACCATTGCGTCGCACTATAGCATCTCGCAAATACACGACCATCAGCAGCTGATCCTTCCCATCCAGGTAACACATAAGTAAAATTGAGATTTTTATCACAAACTCCCAATACATTAGTAGCTATATCTCCCTTCCTTGTCCTGTATCTTGGTTTGTACTCGGATGGAACTCTAATGTGAATGTAAGTACCATCTAGTGCACTTAAACAACCCTATAAAAAATAGAGTTATCTCACATAGAACATATCTTTAGTATAGTTATATTATTTAGATGCTCAAATTAATCTCACCTACCTTAAACCATTTCCATCGATCGTCGGTCTCATCCTCAAGCACCGATTTAGGATTGACAAGTAACAATGGAGTTAGTTTGAGTATAGCTCTCAAGCATCCATTAAAAGCTTGACTTACGCTCCATCCAGATCTAATATAATCAACCTTGATAGATTTATTCTTCTCATGATGAGCCAAGATGTTTAAGAACATTGCTAGTTTTTCACTACTTGACATATATTTTCCATCAGTCAAACCTCCAATATCCTTAGTTAATAGAACTAAATTATGAAAGGCATTTCTATCAATTCTTAACTTATCAATACATACAATGTCACTATCGTTTATGATACAATTTAAGTGAGGAATAGTTTTTGGAATTCGAACACTCATACGGTACCTAATCTCACACCTATTTCTATATCGCCTTCTTAGTGAATGACCATGAATAGCCATAAAAAGACAAATAAAGACTACAAGAAATTGTTGGCTCATTATCTCCTCAAGAATGATATATTCAATACTCGAAAGATGTTGAAGATCCATAATAGCACCTAATTTTTTCATAAAAATAGAAAAGATTCAACAAAGATTCATAAACAACAAAGACATAATAATTCAACAAAGCATAATTAGTAGCAAAATAAAACCTTACCTCCCCAACCCCAAGAAAAAAAAGAAGCAAAATCAACTTACAAGTAAAATAATTTAGAAGTGAGTCCATTTGGAATAATATAAAAAATGAAGAAGATGAGTCAATCTTTTCATAGAAAACTACTGCTGCTACCATTTTAATTGATCTCAGCACACATTTTTCATGAACCTAGTGAGCTTTTTCCTCTGCAATCTTACATATACTAAAATCAAATTAGATATCCCACATAAACAAAATCAATAACTATCAGAAATTTAGCCAAAAGCTTGGTCAAAATAGTAATTAGTTTTAAGCTCAGCTATTGGAATATGTCTTGCATAAAAATGTGAAAACAACTAAAAGTTTTCCCAAAATGGAACAGAGCTTGTATGCAACTTGAGCTTCTTTATCTTGGGTAAAGTATTCTTGATTATGCTTGGTTTTGGACTTTGGATAAGGCCAGGCAATCCCTTGAACACAACTTCCATTCTCACGGTCAACAAAAAAAGCCCCAATATTTTTTTTAGGTCATAAAACAGTAAAATCCTCCCATATAGCTTAAGTTTGCAATTCATAACCATGGCCAACAATTTTTTTGGGGGTTTTTGAGAAAGACATAACACCACTTCTTTCATTATGCTTTTCTTTACAATATTGTAGCACTTCTTTTCTTTAATCTTGTTCTTTTTGCTTCTCAAGAGTCAAAAAATGGATCTTTAACCAAGAAATGGAATACACACAATTGATAACTTACCAGGAGGATTTCGCCGGAGATTGAGATCGGAAGGAGCAGAGGATCAGTGGTAGTTGGAAGATGGAAAAGCTTGCCAAAGAGAAAAAAAAAATGGTGCCAAAGAGCAGATAGAGCTTCTAAGCATTTATAAAATTATATAAAGAAATTGAGGGGTAGTTTAGTCATTTTATTTTTTTATCCATGTATTGCTAAGCCTAGTATTAGTAATCCCTAGATATACTAGGGATTAGCTAATACCACATATATGGGATTAAATTATCCATGTATTAGATGTAAGTAGCAACCAAACATTGTATTGTGCCACTATACATCTAATACATGGATAATTTTGATTAATACATCCTACCAAACATGCTGTAAATACATTCCTAAACATTTAAATTCCATTCAATAAAATTGAGTTTAAAAGTTAAGCATCATCAAAATCAATTGTAATAAGTAGTTGGGATTCAAAACGAAAGTAAATAGTTTAACACAAGTCTAAATCTCTTAGAAAATATCTAAACAATCAGAACACGATCTATTCTTCATCAGAGTCGGTCTCTTCTTCACTACTATCATATTCAGCCATATATTTCTCCATAAACGTCTGCACTTTAGCAAAGTTAGCTTCAGATGTTTGAAGTCATTCTGTCAACTCTGAAATTTGTTTTCTCATTGCTTCAATTTCTTCTAAAGATTGAGAAGAAAAAGCACCAGACAACAATGGTGATGGATGACACGAGGAAGGTTGTACTCCAAGCCCATAAACTCTGCCTTTCTTCACACCTCCTGCCGTATTTATCCATATAGAAGTAATATCATCAGATGATAGTTGAGTTGTGGAACCAGCCTCAGTAGTAGGTTGTGACTGACATCTTTCGTCCAAGCTTCTTTGAAATTGAACCTGAAATAAATGTATGAATGAACTCCATCAGAAAGATAACAAAGGGAGCAACTACGACAGGAAATGAGAGCATTAAGCAAAATATTATTGAATTCCGAAGGACTATACTGTCGAGGACTCTATCATTCTCTCTCATAGTACAATGAGACTGCTAAAAATAATCTTGCAATTCAACCCCAGTTCCCTTTCGGTTGTGGTTACTACAAGAAGAAGAATATACCCATTCTCACTCTTAAATGGCCAATCTGTATGGTGATTCTGTAATAGAAGGGCCCAAAAAGTGAATGTACCACTATGGAAAACAAGCAGAACCTTAGAACTAAGAGTTTTTATATAATAAAAAGCATAATTTACTGATCGTTTAAAGCATATTAGCACAATTCATCTTTTAACATAACAAACCTAGAAAAAGTAGCTAAAAGAATGGAACATTTAAGAATGGAACCTTAAATGTTTGTAACATCCATATAGGTCTAGATTACATACTCAATTGTGTTGCTGATCTTAGTCTATCAGGTTGAAGTAATAAGTTCGAAAACAAGTATATGGTATTTTCCTTGTGTACTCAAATTGCATTAATCCATATTATGTAGAAACTCCATAATCAATATTTTCCCCTCTAACACTCTAGTTTAGTCACCTACCCTAGTTTATAAAACAACTTCTTCAGAGACAGATTTTTTCAAATATACCAATTACATTGCAAAAACTATAACTTCAAGTTATCAACACAATCCAGGTGAGGATTTGGTCTATTCCAGCAGGCATACCCATTTGCTTCAAGCTCTAACCATATCAAAATCGCTCAATCAATATTTCATTAATTAATCTAAAACTAAATACCACTCTCTGCATGTATATTCTATATTTAGAAATGAAAGAAGAGAACCATAACTAGTCAGGAACCAATAACTGAATTCAAGTATGATCAAATTATTCCAACATCAGCTACAACTCGTCAAGAACCATAACTGGCAGAAACCAACTCATATATCGATAAATATTCAGTAGTTAGTTATTTTAATATTACTTTTACTAATTTAATTCAAATAGAACTCAAGAATTTGTAGATCACAGTATAAAAAAATAGTATAATTAGTTAGATCCTCACCTTAATTATCTAACTGAACTACACGAAAATGGAGGTATTATTACTTACAAATGTCTCTTCTGCACGTGGCTCTATCCATTCTCCCCTTGTATCATCCATATTTTTTCTCTTATGCGTCTCTTCAAACACCTCACTAATAGACACCTCTTCACCTTTTAATTTTGTCTACAAAAAAATAAATACGAGTTAGATAAAGTTCAATCACATTTAGTTAAAAGTAAGGAAAATCAATAAAAAAGATTACCATTTTCTGTCGATGGGCTGCGAAACTCATAGAACCTCCAGTATGCTAAGAGCCACCCTTTCTGGAAGTCCTAGCTGCCTTTGCTCGCTCACGCTTTCTCTTAAATTTAGGAGTGTTCCATTTCTCCAAAAACTTAATCCATATTTCTTCTCATAACCAATCGGGCTTCTCATTCTTTTTTCGAACATCACACAACATATCTGCAACTTTTATACGTGCTTTTTTCTCAAAAATGGAATTTATCTTGTTCTCATAACATGGCTGCCATATACACTTCGTCTGCATAATAAATAATATCATTAAATAAAAAAATTATATTTGATAACTAATGTAAAAATAAATTTTATATATACCCTAAATTGATTCCATATTTATTCCCTGATATTGTACGGAAAAACTTTCCATCTCCCCTAAGCATCATTGAAGAATGGTTGAATAGACTCTGAAACCATATGTGAGCTGGCGTATGATGGGGCAAACCTGCATTACATTTAATTAATATAAGAAGTATAATTCACTAAATTAAAAAAAAAAAGATCAAAGGTATCTTACCAGGGGTAAGAATCAACCTATGATAAGCATCATATTCTCTAGTCTCTCCAATATTTTGAGTCTTTGAACAAGTTGATGCAATAATAGTACTGGTAGATGGTGATGCTGATGCAAAGACTCCAATATTTGACTTAGATATGTTAGGTGCAGATGATGCTGGAGATATAGCTGGAGTACTAGTCAATGATGGAAGCAGAGATGAAGAGCTGTCTTTTTTACTTTTATGACAACTCGAAGAAGAATTTATATGAGGTGTGGGTACAATATTAGAGTCAACACTTGGATCTATTTCAGATGGTGGTATACTAAAAAAAGAAGGTGGTAATGAAGTCGACAGGGGAGGAAAACCAGGTGGTAATGAAGTCGATGGAGGAGGAATATTAGGTGGTAATAACCATTGAGGAGGAACAATAGATGGCAGTGAAGTCGATTGAGGAGGAAAGGTGGGTGGCGATGAATTCGCCTGAGGAGGTTCTACATATGGCTGGCTTGACTGACTTGTACGTGGCAATGAAGCTGATTTAGAATCATGTTTTCTTAAAGTATTCAAAACCTAGCAATTACATCCTTGAAACTAACCTACCACTAATCTTGAAACTCTAAATCAAGAGTCAATTCTTATTTAATTCTTCTTCTTTCAAATTCTAGGTTTTCTTTTTACACTATAAAAATTTAGTAAAAAAATAATAACACAAACATCATACCACATGGCAGCAAAGTGTCACGGCCTTAGAATTTTGGCTAAAACCGTGCGGCACTAGTCGATTTGCTTGAAAGTTAGCAAATACTAGTAAGCTTTTTCAAGAGGACCACTAAGGGAACTCAAGATAAGAAAACTTTAGAACTAAAGGAAGGAAACTTGTATTAGCTTAAGAGAATGCTTTACAAGTGATTCCAGGATGGTTCCAAATGCAAAATGAGGCCCTCTATTTATACTACTCAAGAAGGGCCTTAGTGCAAATAAAATTTATGCTACAAGTCCCTCATATTTACAAACAAGACCCTATTCTAGAATTCTCTACAATATTCACAAGAAAGATTAAGTCTTATATACAATTCCGGCATTATTTGTCGGATCCGGTTGCGCGCGCAGTCAGGGAAATTGGCGGACCCTGACACTCTCCCCCACCTGATTCTGCGACGACCGCGGCGCAGTGCTGTTGCCTGAGGAACTCCTGCACTTTGTCCCTAAATTGCCACAAGTCCTGTACTTCTCCCATGTAGCCTCTTCGGGTGACTGCCCCTTCCAGTGGACCAGGAACATGGCTATCGCAGGGTGGCCTCATCTCTGCTTAGCTTGGAAATCTATGATGGCCTCGATGTCTCGGTCATGTGAAGCGACAATGTTCAAGGGTGCCCGGTCGGATTGCCCTCGGCTCGGATCTTCTTTGTCCTCATGGTACGGCTTGAGGACACTGGCGTGAAAGACAGGATGCACCCTCAAGGTTGGCGGAAGCTCCAGTCGGTAGGATATCTTGCCCACCTTGGCAAGAATTCGGAATGGTCCCTCGTACTTCCGCACCAAACTTTGGATCAAACCTCGCATGGCCTTGAACTGTCTTGGGTTGAATTTTACCAAGACTAAGTCCCCAACTCGATAGTCCGTCGGGCGGCGCTTTCTGTCAGCAAACTTCTTCATCCGTTTGGCCGCCTTGTCTAAGTAGGACTTAGCGGTATCCAATTGCTCTTCGAACCCTTTGGCCAAATGATATGCTCCCAAGCTTTTGCCTTCGAATGCGGCCGGCAAGGAATGAGGAGTTTGAGGCTGCTGGCCCGTGGCTAACTCAAAGGGCGTCCTCCCAGTAGCCTCACTTTTCTGTAAGTTATAGGAGAATTGGGCCATATTAAGCAACTTGGCCCAATCTCACTGGTGAGCGCTCACGAAGTGCCTTAAGTAGCACTCCAATAGGGCGTTGACCCTATCCGTCTGGCCATCAGTTTGTGGATGGAAGCTGGTGGAGAAGTGAAGCTCCGTGCCAAGAATATCAAACAGCTCCCTCCAGAAGGTTCTCGTGAAGTGAGGGTCTCGGTCACTGATTATGTGCCTCGGCAGCCCCCAATATTTTACCACATTTTTGAAGAACAAGTGGGCTGCCTCCTTGGCAGTGCACCCGGCCGTGGCAGGCATGAAGCTGGCATATTTTGAAAATCGGTCTACCACGACCATAATGGTGCCATACCCTTCGGACTTCGGGAGACTTGTGATGAAATCCATAGTGATGCTCTCCCAAGGACGCTCGGCAGGTGGGAGTGGCTCCAAAAGTCCTCCAGGTGCCCTATGCTCCACTTTGTCTTGCTGGCACACGAGACAAGTCTGTACGTACCGCTCAATGTCGTCTCGCATGCGTGGCCAGTAATAGGTTGCCTCGATGAGCGCTCTGGTGCGGCGTTGTCCCGGATGTCCGGCCCATAAGGTTTCGTGCCCCTCCTTTATGATCCGTCGCCTCAGATTTCCGTATCGGGGCACGTAGACTCTCCTCACAGTTGTGAGCAAGAACCCGTCCTCGAGCCAGAAGCGTCGGGTCTTGCCTTGGGAAGCCAACTCCATGAGCTGCTTGGCTTCCGCGTCGTGCTGCAGGCACGTTTTAATCTCCTCCCGCACATCACTTTGGGCCGTAGTGATGGCGGCCAGTGCGACTTTCCTGCTCAGGGCGTCAGCCACGACATTGCCCCTGCCCGGTTTGTATTCCAGTTCGTAGTCGAACTCAGCTAGGAAGTCCTGCCATCTAGCTTGCTTGGGTGTGAGCTTCTTCTGCGACTGAAAGTAGCTAGTGGCAACATTATCGGTCTTGACCACGAACTTTGACCCCAATAGGTAATGCCTCCAGGTGCGTAGGCAATGCACTATGGCGGTCATTTCCTTCTCCTGTACAGTGTATCGCCGTTCCGTATCATTCAGCTTTCGGCTCTCGAAGGCGATGGGGTGTTTGTCCTGCATCAGCACACCCCCAATGGCGTAGTCTGAGGCATCTGTATGAACCTCGAACATTTTGGAGAAGTCGGGCAAGGCAAGGACTGGTTCCTCTAAAATGACAGCCTTTAGACATTCGAATGCCTTCCGACATTCCTCATAAGTGTGCAGAAGGTAGCGGGTGCGTTGGTTAAGTCGAAAGGCATGACCAACCACTCGTAGGATCCGTACCTTGTTACACACGTTGTCTTCAGCTCATCCCCTTCCGCAATCCGTACTTGGTAATATCCCTTTCGGAGATCCACCTTGGTGAAGTATTTGGCCTGCCCCAGTCGGTCGAACAAGTCGGCGATGAGCGGGATCGGATACTTGTTCTTCACGGTTACCTTGTTCAACGCCCGGTAATCTATGCATAGGCGCATTGATCCGTCCTTCTTCTGGAATAATACTAGTGCGCCGAATGGTGCTTTAGAGGGTCTGATATGGCCAGCCTCTAGGAGCTCTTTTAACTGCTTCCTCATCTCCTCTAGCTCCGAGGGTGCCATACGGTAAGGGGGGTAGACGGGTGGTCTGGTCCCTGGCTCCAGCTCTATCCGGTGGTCTACCTCCCGCCTAGGAGGCAAGTGTTTTGGCAGCTCCTCGGGCATCACATCCTTGTTCTCGTCCAGTACCTCCTCGATGGGTGGCATGGCTTCTTTGGCACCATGTTCTTCACCCGAACTTATGATGGTGGCTATGTATGTTGGTTCCCCCTTCTTCAGCCCTTTCACGATCTGCATGGCTAATAAGTGGGATACCCCTTCTGCTTTCGGTAGCTCTATCAAGGGCACCATGCATGACCCTTCCCTCTCCATGACAAGCATACGTTGGAGGTAGGGGTCAATCATAGTGTGGCACTGCCTGAAGAATTCTTGCCCGAGGATGATGTCAAAGATGTCCAAGGGAGCAACGGCAAAGTTAGTCTTACCTTGCCATGTCCCGAGGGTGACGCTTACTCCTTGTGCTATGCCACACAGAGGAGTCGGTGGGGCATTAACCGTCTTAAGACGGGTGTTGCTCGGACTGTAGCTCAACCCCAACTTGGCTGCCGCTGTCTGTGTCATGATGTTGGCCTCCGCTCCTGTATCCACCATGGCACGTACTGGCTTCCCATTCAGGGTCATGTCCACATACTGGGTTGGGTAAGCCTCCTGCTTACCGGCTGGCTTGGTGGTAGTGGCACACAACCCGATCATGCCCACTTGGGTGGTGCCCGAACCTTGTCCTTGCTCCTGTGTCTTCTTCTCTTCGTGCTCCTGCAAGACGGCTGCAAGGTTCTTCATCAGTGGACACCTGACGTACCCGTGCGGGCCCCCGCAAATATAGCAACCATTCTCTTTGGGTGCCTGCTCTTTCCTCTCGACATAGCCCTGCCGTCCGGACTTCCTGTCATCGACTCGACCTTGGTTCCGAGGGGGATGTTGCCGCTTCTTGCTCCTGTTGCGGTCTCCCCCACCTTTGGCATGGCTGTCTCTTGACTCCTTAGCCTTGCCCTTATCCTGTTTGAAGTCCGTGAGGGCCTCTGCCTGGGCGATGGAATCGTCTAGCGTGGTCACGTGCCTCCGCTCCAACTCTGTTCTGGCCCAACCTTGCAAGCCATCCATGAAATGGAACATCATGTCTTCGTCCGTGAGGTTGGGTATCTGGAGGGTGAGCATCGTGAACTACTTTACGTCGGATGGTGCCGGTCTGCTTCAACTCTCGAAACCTCCGTTTGGCCTCATAGACGACATTGCTTGGGAAGAAGGCCTTCTTGAACTCAGTCTTGAACTGCTCCCAAGTGCCGATGGCGCACTGTCCGCGGGCAATCTCAGCCTCCTTCCGTTTCCGCCACAACATGGCCATCTCCGTCAAGTAGAGAATGGTCGTGTTGACCTTCGTCTCCTCAGACCTTACTTTGTTGCACCTGAAGTAATTCTCCAGATGCCACAAGAAGGTCTCTACTTCCTGCGCATCACGAGTGCCACGGAAGACGGGCGGCTTGGGGGCGTCGATCTTATCCTCCCTATCGATCGTTGGCGTAGCAATTCTCCCCTCAGCTACACCTCCCTCAAGCTCCCTTATTTTCGCACTCATAGCCTCCATGTTGGCCTTCATGGCCTTCATTTCGATGAGTGCGTCCATAAGACGGAACTCTAAAGAGGTGATGGTCTCCTTCAGCTCGTACTCCGTCGCCCGTCGACCATCCAACTCCTTGCGGATGTTGTCATTCTCCTCCAGGGTGAACTCCTCTAAGGTCTTGAATTGACTATCGAGGTTGTTCACTCGTGGGCCTAAGAACTCCAGTGCTTCGCCGGCAGCGACGGCCTTCCTAACCCAGCCCATTTCGAGCGAGACGCCAATAGGTTCCTCACCTTGGTCATCATCGCTCATCTCCGTGGCCGACAGGGCCTGGGTTGTCAGGACCTTGCTGGGTGCTGACTCGGGCGGCATCTCGTCCGCCTTCTTGGAGCCCTTCTTCCCCTTACGCTTCTTTCCAACATCCAACAGGATGTTGGTGGTGACGGCATCCGAACTTCCTCCTTTTGCCATAGCTTCCCTTAGACCCGCTCTGATACCACTTTGTCACGACCTTAGAATTTTGGCTAAAACCGTGCGGCACTAGTCGATTTGCTTGAAAGTTAGCAAATACTAGTAAGCCTTTTCAAGAGGACCACTAAGGGAACTCAAGATAAGAAAACTTTAGAACTAAAGGAAGGAAACTTGTATTAGCTTAAGAGAATGCTTTACAAGTGATTCCAGAATGGTTCCAAATGCAAAAATGAGGCCCTCTATTTATACTACTCAAGAAGGGCCTTAGTGCAAATAAAATTTATGCTACAAGTCCCTCATATTTACAAACAAGTCCCTATTCTAGAATTCTCTACAATATTCACAAGAAAGACTAAGTCTTATATACAATTCCGGCATTATCTGTCGGATCCGGTTGCGCGCGCAGTCAGGGAAATTGGCGGACCCTCACAAAAGTCCTAGTAAATTTTAAGAACAATTAAATGATAAAATCATATATAAAAATATTGAAGTAGAACTCCTAGAAGACTTACTTGGTGATGCCCAATAATAACCAACCTACCACAATTTTAAGACTTTTCAATCTGAAAAAGGTAAAACCCAGATTAGAACTTGAAGAACACGAATCAAAGTTAGACTAACCTCCAAAAATCTTGTTCAAATTGAAGAAATCCCTTTCTTCTTCGTCGAAGTCGTTGTTTCCGTCAAGTTTTTTCTCCGATCTTTGTCTCTCTACAAGTTTTCGTCAAGTTCTTCTCCAATTTATCTCTCAAATCTGAATCCCCCCAAAAAATTTCTTTCTCTCTCTACACAAAGGATTTTCCTTTAGAAGCTTTTATTTTTGGAAAAAAGAAGTTTTAGAAAAAGAAATCCCTTTCTCCCTCTACACAAAGGTCTGATGGATTTCTTTAAAAAAAAAATCTGATGGATTTCTTTCTTTTCTTTTATGTAGAAAAGAGTTTTCTTTTATTTTGGGGGACAAAATTTTGGAGGAAAATATATTTTGGGGGACAAAATTTTTTCCGCATTTAATTAAAAAAGAATAATATATGGCTGGCCGTCATTTAAATTTATTTTTTATTTATTTAAGTAATTTTCCCACTACGGCAATCGGAAAATTGTTCAATTATTTTATTAATTTTATTCCGCAAAATGTTGACTTCAGTATTCGAAAATTGGTTGGTAAATTTTTAAAAAAATTATAATAACATAAAATATAATATTCTGATGACAGTAGTCGGAATATTATTCAAACTTCCGACTACATATTTGTAGTTCGCGATCGTAATTGAAAAATAGCTTATTTCTAGTAGTGCATAGCGGGTTCGACGACGATCGTGGAGGTCATGGTGGGTACTGAAATGGGTCTGTTCGTTTTTTTAACCTAAATGTCCTTTTTTTGGTGTTATGGGAAGTGATTTTTGCTGAATTGTAGACTTGATTTTATCTTATTATGGTTTAAATTTGGGATTTTGCGAATAAAAAAAAAGAAATTCTTGCTGAGTTTTCTTCAATCAAAATTAGGGTTTCAAAATTGAGGATTGAGTACTGATTGGAACTTTAAGGGAAGTTATTACTGAAAATTTATGATTACAATTATGAATTTCAATGGTGGCAATGGTGATGGCTTGGTTCCGAAGATGAATTTAGTCGAATTTATTATGGTTGTTAGCAATTTTTTTATGGTGGCAGTGATTGTGGGAAGATTTTGATGGTGAATTTAGTTGTGGGTGGTGAAATATAATATATGGTAGTGGAGATGTAAATATGGTCATATTGGCAACAATGGTGGTTGATTAATGATGTATAAGGAATAAGAAACAATTTGGATGACATGGATTTTTTTTTGGAAATCTGACATAATTGTTGATGTGGTGGTGACATGGCAGTGACGCGGAGATGATGTGACGCGAGTGCGAAGCACTCTCCATCATGTGACTGGTTGTATGTGCGTCAGGGAGGAAATAAATTAACTTTTAAGTAATTCAGGTGTGCAATAGGTCGCCTCAATAGTTAAAGTGTGTAATCTACTTTTCGGTACAACTTTGGGTGTGAATTTATGCTTTTTCTCTTTTATAAAATATTTATTGCTTTTTGAACATATTTTTTATTTATTACATAGATATACTATATTTAAAAAATATTTACCATCTAAAGCAATTATACGGTAATATCCCGAGCGTTTAAAGGTTGGAATATCATATAGTAAGGTGAAATGTTGAAAAAATGATCTCGGAGGACTTTTAGGTCAAGCGTATCAAGAAATAAAATTTTTGACAAAATTTCACTTTCCAAAAGGGTGCACAACTAATATGTGTCATGGAGATGGTCCAGCACAGGTTAAATTAAACCTTGATACAAAAAACATACTGGCCATAAATCGCATGCATTAAATGTGATTTACTTCTTGTTCATAAAATATGTGTCCCGAATGCAATTCACATATACTGAAAAAATAAACTAATGGAACAAGTCGCGTCACGGACTTGCCCCAAGTCAGTTCAAATTTTTTCTCGTACGATTCCAAATTTAAGGACGGGGGAGGGGGGCACTTTAGACTCTTTCTTCCTATTAGTTAATAAAGCTGGACAATTTTTTGGACTAACTCCTATTGCTTTTTTCTTCTTCAAACAAGACTCCATTGAAGAACAAGTCAATTCCTCTGTCGATTTTCAAATTTTCTCAAGTCAATCGCTCAAGGTGTGTGAGTCTTTATCTATGAAAATCTTTCTTCTATGAAACTCTTTTAAATTCTCAATTTTTCATCCAATTTCAAGTATGTCTATTTTGTCTTCTCAACTTCCACTCAATTTTTTTAATTATGATTTAACTTATGATCGTTGATCTATTTTTATGTGAATTTATGTCAATTGCATGAAATTGATGATCTTCGCATGAAATTTCTACAAATTCTAGTTAGAGTTTATGATCCCATAATGGGTCTTCTTCAATTTCCTTTGAATTGCATGGTGTAAGTTTTAATTATTGATTCGTTGATCCGATTAAGCATGAATTATATTTATTTCATGATTTTGATGATTTATAAGAAATTTCTCTACAAGGTTTTCTAGGGTTCATAATGATCAAAGTGAGTTCAATTAATTTGATTTCTATTATTATGATTATTCTACGTTACGTATGAAATTATTCTAATTATGTGATTATGCATGTTTGTAATTCAAGTACATAATTTTAAGATGATTCCCTATAGATTCATGCATGAGCCCATATTTTTTAAGGATAAAGCTTTACGTTTATGATCATGTATTTACAAGGCCTTCAAGTAAGTTCTATGAAAAGAAGGGGACAAGCTTTTATGATGAAATTCAAGTCAAGTATGAATGTTGGTGGATTCTCTAGCCTAAGTATGAATATGTAATGATGAAAGGCTTATACTCACATCTCATAAGATTAAGGAGTCATTCTATGATTATGCTTTATGAGTATAGGACAGGCTGTAGATAGTACCTCTCCATATGATAATATATGATTATGACTATTCCATTGAGAGTTTATTTAGTACCGAGTAGACTTTGGAATAAATACAGAGGTTCTCCACTAGTAGAGGCATGAGACGGTTAGTAGAATCTCATTGTCTCATAACTACATATCACTGTAGGATGAGAATCAATCGTTAATAGACGATTGATTCTCTAGCAAGGGTCAACTGTTAGTAGATGCTTGGTCTCTTATATAGCATAGTGGATCCACGTAGGCATGAAAAAATCTACCTTGGCAAAGTAACCTTTCCCTTTTTTATGTAAGAGTTACATCAGACCTCATATTATAGCTCATATAGTTTATGTCAGTCAATGTTATCTCTCACAATATTCAAGGTGTCCTTTAATTTGACTAATGATATTTCACGCAAAGGTAAAATAAAAAATTTCTTTATCAACATTAAGGTATTTCTTATCTTGACTACTAATATATTTCACAAGGTCCATGCTTTTCTTATAGTTTATAGGTTTTACTACATTATAAAATATATATGTTTTCTACTTAGAAGCTTTTATATTGACTATGTTCCATGATTTAAATGGTACTTCAAATGATTGCATGATTTTAGCTTTGGTCTATTGCATCCTTATAGTGAATCGTGATATATTGCATTGCATGCTCGCATATTTAATACATTTTAATATAATGACGCATACTCTATGCCTACGTGATTTATAATGTATGATTTTGTGATCGCCTTACACACTCTCGTGGCTAGATAGAAGACACATTCACTTGATTGGTGACTCCTCATGCTTCGAGAGCTACCTATTGAGTTTATATTTTCTTGCTATCCTTAGACAATGTTGTTTACTTTGAGACTATTTTTTTTGTTTGGGTGAGCTAGTGGCTTGTTCTATGCCCCTGCCTATGTTAGTATAGTAGAGGCATATCTAGACAAGAAGTATGTAAGTCCATTTAATCGGGTCTAATCTTTGATTTTATATTGAGACTTACCTATTATGTCGCTTCCTATAGTGGATTTGTGCCTTATATATGCTATGATAGCTTGGTTGAGGTTTCCTTGGGAATCATAATCGCCGTGTCACACCTAGGCCCTAGTTTGGATTGTGACATATACTATATATTAAAAATGAATTATATATGTAATATATATGTATTATAAAGTTTTAAAATGTATTATATATTTTGTAAAAAAACTGCACTATGCATTAATAACGAATTATGCATGTAATATAGATATATTACACTATACATAAAAGTAATTTTGCATGCATATATATGTATAATAAATGTCTTAAAATGCATTATGCTTGTTTTGATTAAAAAAATTTATATTAATTATTAAAAATAATTATATATGCAATATGAATGTATCAAAATTATATAGCTATAAAAGATAATCTTTTCTATATGTGGTATATTTAGGTAAGTTTTTCAAGAAAATACATGTTGCAGTCATGCTAGCACGGACTACAAAGATTAATAACAAAGGAATTAGTAATGCTAGGATTAGTCATGCAAATTTTTTTTTATCAAGTGTTTCGTTTATTGCTTCCCACCTAATCTTATGTTTGGATTAAAACTTTCAAAAAGTTTATTTTCAATTATACCTTTGAATTATTATGAGATTTCTTATTTTATACAATTAGGTCAAGGTAGATAACTGCCAGATAATATTATTTTTTATGGCCTCCTAAGTAGTTAAGAAAAGAACAATTTTGTTGTCATGTTTGCTATGTTCTCACTTGAATTATTTGACGCTAAATAATTATCATCTTAATAAATTGACCCATCCACAACATCAACTTAAAAAAAAAAAATTAAAAAAACTCATCTATTTTTAAAACCAAAAAGATGGTAAATAATAATAAAATTGAATGAGCCATTAGTTGTAGCTTTGATATGTATGCACTTTTATAAACTGTTCAAAATATAAATAATCAGAAAATCACATATATATTAACAAATAATACATTCAAATAAGATTAAAAAAAAATATCACGTGATATTTGCTTTTTTAATTAGTAAATGTTAAACAACTCACATTTCAAATGTTGTATTGGATTTATTTAGCAACAGACAATTCTCTCTAAATAATAAATTTTGTAAGCTATTTTATTAAAATAAATTTACTAGTACATATATAAAACATAAAATTAAAAAATAAAGAGAAAAGTATTAAAAACACCTTCGAACTTGGCATGAATTATTAATTTCGTTATCAAACTATTGATAGGCTTAAAAATACCCCTCAACTTGGCGAACTAAGCTTTTAAATACACCATCGAACTTGGCACGAATTATTACTTTCGTCTCTAAACTATTGTTAAGCTTAAAAACAACCCTCAACTTGGTGAACTGGGCTTAGATACACCCCTCCCATGCAACATGGTATAACAAGTGAGTACAATTTATTTAAAGCGCATGAAAGGTTAAAAAAGATCACATTAGCCTTAATTTTCTCTTTTTAAAAAAAAAAAATTCCCTTCAATTTTTAATTACCAACTACTAGAATACTCTTCTTCTTCCCATTTAACCTTTTCTCCATTAATGGTGACCTCAAAGCAAGATCAATATTTTTTTCATTCTCATTTTTAATTCCTTGATTCTCTTTCTTTTCCTACTTTGTTTATGATTATTTTTTGTCAATATAGACTTCCGGCAATGTTAAAAAATTAATGGTCGGATGACAATATCGTAAAAAGATTTTGGGATTGTAAAAATATGGCAGCAAATGAAACTCTATAAAATTTCAAATCAAAATTTAATAAGCTACAGAAAGATGAAACTGAGGGGTGTTTTTAAGCCTATCAATAGTTTAGGGACGAAACTAATAATTCGTGCCAGATTAGAGGGTGTATTTAAGCTTATTTCGCCAAGTTGGGGGGTGTTTTTCAGCCTATCAATAGTTTATGGACGAAACTAATAATTCGTGTCAAGTTTAAGGGTGTTTTAAGCTTAGTTCGCCAAGTTGAGCGGTGTTTTTAAGTCTATCAATAGTTTAGGGACGAAACTAATAATTCGTGATAAATTTGAGGATATTTTCAATACTTCTCTAAAAATAAATAAAATAATTAAAAGGATTTGAGGGGTATTTTTGTTCGACATAGATAAATTTTTTTTAACTTTTCTTTTCAAGGAAAAATGTGAGATTCCCTTTCCCATACACGTCCTTTTAACTTCAATAAATTCATTAATAGATCCAGAAGATGGACCCTGCGTTCAAAGTTAGTACCATAAGTTACCTTTATAATTTTTTGCTTTTCCACCAATTGATGAAATTGCTTAGAAGATCTTTATACTTGTTTGATTTGTTATTTCAGTCCTTATAGGAATTTTATTTTATCCAACCACTGCTAAAAACGGAAAAATTCACAATTTTCCGTCAAGGCGTCAATTTTGAAGCCTCCATTGACGCCGTCAAAATTGATCAAAACATCCAATCACAGACAATGGATTGATGGAGAAAACGTGGATAAGCGGTTGGATGTTTAAAATTAATATTTTGATCGAGTTTAAGTATTTGATAGACAAAATTGAGAGTTTAAAAGTTGAGATAATAATTCAAGACGAGTATAAAAACCTCTAAAGCCATTCCGCCTATATAAAATTGCTACATTTTTTATGGAAAAAAATATTTCACATCAATCATATAAGGATAACTAATCAATCGAGCTTAAAGTGACACATGGTTTATTTTATTTTATGAGTTTAAGAATTTAATATTGATGTATTGTAGATTCTTTTAGTGTTTGATATCCAAGGCACCTGACTTCTAATTTCGTTTTTTGAATTTATGTAATGTAATTAATTAGACACATAATTTAGGAAAATTTAAGAAGATTAATGTTCCAAAATTACCTTTAATATAAATGAATTATTAAATAAAGAGTAGACTTTTGTGAATTTTTTGCTAAATAAGTAGTACATAAAATGAGTAAATATTGATAGTGTCATTAAATATAAATCATTTTTTTGAAATTCAGAAAAAAAAAAAAAGATATCACATAGATTAAAACAGAAAAAGTAACAAGTATGTGAATTAGAAAACAAAGAGGAGAAAGAATATAGGAGAGGACTTAAATAGACATTTGGCAATAAAATTCAAATATGTTTCACTTTATTTTTTATTAAGTTAGAATTGAAGATGAAATTGTATTTGGTTATATTTTTTGCAAATAAGAGAAGAGAATATTTTATTTAAAATTTATGAAGATGAAACTAGAAAATAGGTTTGGAGCATTTTTGTTTTTCAAATTCAAAATCCAATTTCAAGTTGAATTTTGAAAATTTTATAACTAAATGCTAATTTTGAAGTAAAGCGAAAAAATATTTGGAAAAAAAGGAGTATTCTCAAAGTCTTGTTACTTAGAAGCCCTACAACATTTATACTTGAACTCGTATGAGAGTGTTTAAAGTAAAATTTATTGCTATAGAGGTTCATGGGCACTCTTGATTCCTAGTCAGAATGTAAGATGTTTGGATGTGAATTATATTTTGTGAGGAGCTAATTGCAGGCATATGATCTTGTCCTACTATTTGATCTTTTCTCCCATGTGAAATATAAGAGTGCTATAACTATCTTTCAATTGTCACCATCTAGCTTTTCTTGCTACCACGATAGCACTTAATGTGATCATCACCACTTGCATTCGAATAATAAAGCATACACTCATTCAAATTAATCTAACTCGAAATGTCTTGGATGTTCTTTTGCTCTTTCAATGTAAAAGGTGGTTGACCATTGAATAGACTCTAGAATTTGCAGGACACCGCCTCATCGACGGGATTCGATACCTGCACTCATAGAAGTTATATTTTAGTACTCTATTAAATGAAAGAGAAAGTTTCAAAATAAATTGCACTACACAAGACATTACCTAGAATCAACTAATCATATGGTTATTGATGCCCATTGAGCCATTCACCTATCAGCTTGGGAAGCAACAACTACCTAGATCCATCTTCGACTTCAATATGTTACACTCAAAAAGTTAAACATAGCCAGTCGTAAAATCAAGCAGGTAATGTGTAAATCTTTGAGTTTTAGGTGGTGGGCGTAAGAAACAATAGTCATATCCCTATTGATGCAAAACGTACACATTCTAACGTCCAATACTCTTGGCACAGCTAGAATAATAATATAGTTTCTAGACAGTTACTTATTGGCCAATAATTTTAATGGGAAATTAAAGTCCACAAAATATTTTATAAATATTCAAAAAGATGGATGTGACAATTATATATATATAATATATAGTTGTCGACATGCCCAGGCAAGAGGGATCAGTTTTCAACAAAATGAAAGTGATATGACACAGTGTTTCTTGATTTGGTGTCCTCTCCAAAGGTGACCATACATAAAGGTAAAGGCAATATCAAAGTCTTAATTAGTCAATGAGGGCTCACCCCTTTTCACAATCTCTGCATATATGTTTTATTTGAATAAGAAATTTATTAAAACACCAAGACACCCTTTTCATGTAACACAATCCCAATGTCCCTTTCTCTTAATCTCCATCACAAATAATATATATCTTGGATGGGGCGCAGTGGATAGGGTTATTTCTCTCTTAACCAGAGGTTTCAAATTTGAGTCCTCGGTATGAAAAAATCCGTGATAGAGAGTGTTTCCCCCCAAATGAGGCCCTACATGGCATGAATCGGGAATAGACAGGCTCCAAAGTGAGTACCAGACACCGCTTGAAAAACCCCCAAAATATATATGTATGTCCATCCATTGAAAAGTATATATTTATATTTGTCACTGTAGATTTTCCATCTCTAGCCTAACATTATTCCCATTTTATTGGCATGCATTCATCTAATTAACTTTTTTTCTTTTAATCATAAAAAAGAGACCTTTACTATAGACGCTGATGTCATTTCGTTAAGAAGTCGTTATCCCAGGCCACTTCATAAAGAATTATTAAACCAATTTAATCCAATAGAAATATATATATATATATATATATATATATATTACCATAGCTAGAATATTCGTTAAAGATATCTACATATAATAAAGGTTAATAATTTTCTCTCCGTTTCATTTTATGTGGCATTCTTTCCTTTTTTGTTCATCCCAGAAAGAATATCACTTTACTCTAATTGGAAACAATTCGCCTTTAAAATTCTTTTTTTACCCTTAATAAAATGATCCTCAACCACACAAATATCTAAGAATGGTTTTAGACCACAAGTTTTAAAAATCTTCTTTTTTTAAAAAAAATCGTATCAAATCAAAGGGTGTCACGTAAAATGGGATGAAAGGAGTAATACTCTTGTCCAACGAGGCAAATCTATAGTTTAAAAATGGAACACGAGAGCTCATGGATCTCTCTGTAAAATTATTTTTTAAGTATATATTTTTTTAAAAATTAATATAATATTATTTATTGGCAAGCATCCATATTATAAGAAGAGATTAACTAGTATCCACCGACGGAGCTAAATAGTGTTTTTCATCGAATATTATGTTATTTTATCTATAGAATTATGTTATTTATCTATAGAATTAGAGATAAATTCCCAGTTAATCTATTTTTTTTAATCACAGAGTATATTATTTTTTTGGTATCTGTTGCTCTAAAAATCCTAGATTAGACTTTGTCGTCGAAGGACAAGAATGGGACATATCTAATCATAAATAGTGTGAATTGAAAATCATATTCTGATTGGTTGAGAGGGTTTCAATAAATAGCATGGTATTTTAAATTAGAGATAAGTATAAAAATATACTTTAAATTAAACCTATTAGAAGTGTGAATTTCATACTTAATTGAGCGTGTTTTTCATACCTAAATTAACACTTATTAATTTGAGAAAATACATCTCAGTAGTATAAGTAATATACTCTCTCTTTTATTGAAAAAAATCTTACCACATGACATGTTACATGGATAAAATATTGCACCTTCACAAAAACCCATAAAATATTATTTTTAAAAAATAATTATTTTTAAAAAAATAAAATTTAAAATATTTTCTCACCTTCTCCCCCCGCCCCCCTCCCGTCCCTCCAACAATTCTCGCCTTTTATTATTTTAAAATCTCTTTTATAAAATATTTTTAAAAAATTCAAACTTCACACCCCCTCCCCCTCCCCCTCCCCCCTCCCATTCCTTCCTAAAAGAATTGATATTGTTTTTATTTTTTAAATAAATAATTATTCCACCCCTATCTAACCCTAGCTCCTAATTTATATTTATCTTCCTTTTTTTTCACATTTTTCTTATTTTTTTTATAGATATGTACACATATTTTTAGAAAAATATTTTTTTCTACATGTATTATAATAAAAATAAAAAATATATTTCAAAAAATCTTGTGAAAAGTAAAAACTAATTTTCTTGAAATGACAAAAAAAATAAAAACTGAGAATTAGGTGGATAAGGTAGATTTATTTTTCAAAAAAAAATAATTAAAATAATATCTGAAATATTATTTTAAGGCAAGGGGATTATGGTGAGAGGAAGTGGTGGAGTAACGTCTTATTTTATAATTTTTTTCGAAATGATAATACTTTAATATTTAACTTTAACTAATAATATAATTTATTTATTTATTATTAAAATGAATGTTTTTTCTGTGTGGAGTGTGATGCGACATATTTTTTAAAAATAAAAACACAAGCAAAAAAAAATAATAATTTAAATGTGTTTTTGACACTTATCTCCTTAAATTACTATTAGTAAGTAGCTAATTTTTCACTTTAATTAAGTTGGTCTAATAGCCAAATTAAACTCCATCTCCTTTTTTTTGGGATGATAATTTTTTAAATATCTTTATTGCTTTAATGTATAGGTGTGTACTGAAATTTTTTTTACAAAGTATTATATTATGTTAACTTAATAAATTTAATTTAACTCTCCAAAAATAAAAAATTGACAAATATTATGAAAAGGAGGGAGTATAACTAGAACAAAGAATGGTCGTGTAGAGCAAAGTCCATAATTAAAATTGAGAAACATCATTACAAGCACATGATTATGAGATTGGCCTAGCTAATATTGACCAATTCTAAAGAGGAAATAAGAAGAAACACAAAGAACTAGGTTTATATATCGTAGATATTAATTGATGCATCCAATATATATATATATAGTACTATATAAATAAATGATTGAAAATTACATAATTAAACTACGAATAATTTCAGCCTCTGGACTATCAGCATCAATGGTGGACAATAACTGAGAAAGTCGATCACTCAGATCATTCACCTCTTTATGCAAATTCCTAATGTAGTTGCATGTTTCTTGGAGCACCTTAGATGCTGATGCCTGTAACAACATTAATTTCAACGTCGATTTCATCGTAAATTTTCTGTTACTACAAAAATAATATTAAAAAGTGTTTTCATATATATATATATATATATACACACGCAGAGTATATATTTACTCAGAACTGTCTATAGATGTACATGCAACATCATGTAGATATTAATGTGGGTGCACAAAATTTAAATGCCTTAATTGGTGGAACGAGAAGTTACGTTGCAGATCTTGAAAAAAGAGTCAAATCTTGACTTACATTCTAAATTGGCTCTATGCATGTATATTATGCATGGGACCCAAAAAGTATTGTGAATATAAAATAATTTTCTACTTTTCAACGACAAACTTTTACTCTTTCCAGATTGTACTTAAAAAAGCTAAAGAAATCATGCTATTTTGAATCTATAAAACCAATGGGACTAAAAGCACATAAACGAGATAGAGATCCATATTACATCATGTTATTGTTAGAAGTCTCAAGTTCGAATTATGAAAATGATATTATGTTTAATATAAGGTGTTTTATGTATCATCACTTTCTGATTGTGTTTCTGAATTAATCAAGTCTTAAAATGTTATTCCGGACAGAAAACAAAAAGAAAGAAAGAGAGATCCATACGGCACTCAATGTTCCAGCTGCTCCGACTAAACCACATTACGTACAGGTATAGTAAGACTCTCTAGAGTTCGTCCCAGTGATGTTACGGGAAATATGTAAAATTAGGTTTTGGTTTTAACTCACACTCCAAATAGTTCAATGGGAAGAGGATTGTCTAATTAAGTCTTATAAAGAGCTCACCCATCTCATTAATTACCAGTGTATGACTTTTGTCATTCTTCAACAAAATAAAAAACTTCACCTTGTACAAATTTCATATTCAAATAACCTCCATATATACAAAAATTATAATAATTGGTCAACTATATATTATGCAAGTTGAATAATCATAATTACAATATATATAATAGGTCGATCGATTGCAGTAGCTAGCACAAAATCTTGGGTACGTACGTACGTCAACCAACGACTATATATAATATCCAAAATGAAGTGCATATTTCTTACAAATATATTGACATGGAAGGAAGAAATAAAAACCTTGTTGGATCGACGGTTTCGAATTTCAGGAAGAAGTTGCTGCAATTTAGAAACGAGTTGGATGATTTGATCATCTGAAATCCTGGAGGTACCTCCCTCTGATGATTGCCTGGACCTTCTGCCTGACATAGTTCAGTTCTTCAATTTAACTAGTTAGCTATTGGAGTATAACAAGTATTATTGTTGATAGAAATGAATATCTAGCTAGGTTAGTTAATTAAAGCTTGTGTTGAATAACAAGTGAAGTGGAAGAACAAGTAGTAGTCAATTAATTAAGAGGAGTGGTACTGGTAGTTAGAGGAGGAGGTAATGATGAAGCTATATAGCAGTAGTAATGAAGGAGGGTAAGGACCACAAGTTACTCTCTTTCATTCGTTTTTACTCGTCAATGTTTGATTGAGCAGACTCATTAAGAAAATAATTATTGATATGTATGTTTAATTTTGCCATTCTATTCATCTCTAATTGATGTTTAGTATTAGATTTGGAGAAAAATAGTTGATATATCAAAAGTGACAAATAAAATAAAAATTTATTTTAAAAACAAGTGATAAGTGAAAATGAACGGAAACAACAAAAGTATAGAAAGAGAGAGAAGGGTGATGGTACGTACACATGGGAAAAATAATATAGAAAGTGATGTTGAACTTGAATGTGAAGAAGACAATGCAGGTGCATGGGAAAAAGCAGCCCAAGAAACCTTCCTGTTTTGTCACTGCACCTAATTTTCTACCTCATCCATCAACTACCACTTAATACCTTCTATAATACAGTTATTCCATCTTTTCAACACCAAATTACAACAACAAGCTCACTGACGGGTGGATCGGAGGCAGAATTTTCACTAAAAGAATTTAATATATATATGATAATACATAGCACATATATAGGAAAAATACTTACTTCAATTCATATGTATATACTTTCTTTGTTTACTTCTATCAGTTAAGTTTTGAAAATTAGAAGATGTATTATCATATCGTTCTTAATTTATCCCTTTTATAACCCTAGTCATTTTACAACATGTTGAATGTATATATTAGATTCAAATTTTAGTATAGTATAATTGTTATTCTATTTATTGTTGTTACGAAGTATGTGAAATCAATATTAGAATGGAGTATAATTGTTCAACGAAAAGAATGAGTTCAGATGAACCCTTCCTACCCATCTAGCTCAGCCCAGCCTAATGCAATATTCGACAGGTTCAATTGAACCCAATATTTCAAACCCTTTTAAGGCGTCGTTTGGTTGGCAACATGTTATCCAGTGATAAGTTAACTTGGGATAAGTTATCTCACCACATATATGGGATAACTTATCCCATTACAAAGGCAAAAATAGCGGAATAAATAGTCCAAAAACTACCTTATACTTCCATTAAAACATGAGATAAAATAATTTTATATTTTATTCCAAAATTATTATTATTTATACATGAGATAAAATAATTTTATATTTTATTCCAAAATTATTATAATTTATACTTTACACCAAACGATCCCTTAATTACTATAGATTTGAACTTTTGGAAACAAAGAGGCGCCGACGCACAACTCTGAACAGTGAAATAATATCTATACAAATATACATCTCTTTTGATTTATTTTCAGATCTTGGGTTAATTTCGTATATATTCACAAATTTTACTTTATCCCATTAAAGTTGTTAAATTTTTATTTAATTTTTTTTAATAAAAAGATCACTTTACTTTATCCAAGTATCGTGAAATTCAGTATAGTAATTAAAAAGTCACTCAATTATACTTTTGCCTAAATATTACATGGAAGTTATTAGGAGAAAATAAAAGAGATGTCTTATATGATGCTTAGGCAGAGTAATGTTGAATGACTTTTTTACTAAAAAAAAATGATTAGTAACTTTTCGTGATACTTAAGCTGGCAAAGCTTAACGATTCTGTTCTTTATTTTGAGTGATTTTTTTTGTTACAAAAAGTAATTTAATAATTAATTGTAATTAAATAAAATAAAAATTTAGTAACCATCCGTAAAAATAAAGTACCCCTCGAATATCTTACATGTACAAATAAATATCGAGAGAGTTGATATATACTACTCCCTCCGTCCCCTTTTATATGACACCGTTTAACTTGTCAAGATGTTTAAGAAAAAAATGAAAATTTTTACAACTTGTGATTTCAAATCATTCTTACATATTTGTGTGGTTGAGAATTATTTCATTAAAGGTAAATTGAGAATTTTAAAGGTAAATTATTTTCAAAATGACATTCTTTTTGAAATGAACAAAATAGGAAAAAATGTTACCACATAAAATGAGACAGGGAGAATACCAAATATGGTGGTATGACAAAAATTATTAAATCTTTAACAAATAAAAATTATATTGTGAGCCCACAGTATTAATTGTATGACGTGTTCTATATTAAATATACTCATTAAATTTAAATATTAAATGTGTGTAGAATGCAAATAGAGGAGGAGGAGCGGGGACCGGGTATTTGGGGCGGCCCGAGGCCTAAACCTGATGTTGAATAAGTGTTTCCAAGGTTTGACTTGATTTCAAGTGGGCTTTAATTGTGTTTCTTATTTTACTAACAACATGTCCCTTCTTGTGCATGTCTCCATGTTCAAAACCATGTCATCCTTTTCTTTTTTTTAACCGTCCCCTTGTATCAAATTTATCATCCTTGAATTCAGAATTTAAATTTTATGAGTTTAATTATTTTTATTTTTTATGAGTTCTGGTGTTTGAGAAAATTTAAAATAGACGTGTTAACTCAATTCTATAATACATGTACTTTGAGCTATTTAAAATAAAACTATTAAAAAAATAATATTCACTTAAATCAATTCAGTAAATAAACCACATTTCTAAAATATAATTTATAGATTTCATTTTGAAAATGTAATATGTTAATCACAATTATTGATATTTCTGAAATATGTACTAAATGATTAATTATTATTTCATAAATTTACTATTTATTGTTTATATGTTTTATGCTATTTTTAAATTTACAAAATTATAAAATATAAATGGTCAGCAATCAATTTCTTACATTTTAAACGACATGTATTTGAAAAGAGAAATAAAAAACTCCATCTATTTTTTTTCATATTTATAAATTTTGAATATTTTTATTCTTTATTTCTTTTCTTTTTATAGAAAGGAGTGAGAACTAGAAAGCAAAGTAACACTCAACTTACTATTATAAGGATTTGTTTGGCCATGACATATATTTATTTCAAAATAATTTTTCACTTTATTTAAAAATTGGTATTGAAAAATGAAAATGAAAATTTAAAATTTAACTGAAAAGTTATATTCAAACATTTGAAAGATAAGTTATAGTACTTTTCCCAACTCATTTTTCACTTTTGATTTTTTATTTAATTACATTAGATACAACATTAAATTCATAAATTTTTAAAATACATTTGAAATCTGTGGAAGCGTGCCTACTAAATATCCATTGGGTAAAATTAAGAAATTTTATTGCTCAATTTTTTAAAAAAAATGTTGATATAAAAATTAAATACTTCTTCGATTCTATTTTATGTAGCATTTTTTAATTTGATATGGTCTTTGAAAAAATAAATCTTTTAAATTTATAGTTTAAAACAATTCTTAAATATTTATATGGTTGAGAACTATTTCAAATCTTAAAATTAAATTATTTTTAATTATTAAAAAATAATATTTTTGTAAAACAAACTAAAATAAAAATAATGTCATGTCGAATGAGATACAGGGAGTAATTTGGTACCAACACCTTCTTTCTATTCTTAATTTGAGTATGGAGTAGAGAGAAATGTCAAAATAAAAGAGTGAAAGAAGTGTGAGAGGGAACAGTGTTAAAAAACAGAGAGAGAAAAAGAGAACATATTAATATTGGGGCTCATAGTTTGACTTGTCAAGCAAAGGACAGCCTCATACAACTTTTACTGGTTGAGCCTCGCCCATCATAAAATTTTTCTTTTTTTTGATGTTGTATTTGAAGCAAAACAGAAGCACTAACTTACATGATCTAATTGGTAGGGAGGTGGCATGTTGCGTATTTCATGAGGAACAATTTATTTTTTGATATATCACATTTATCTATTTATGATTTATGTGAGGATATAAATACTATTAAAATTTCTGACTCGTTATTATAATTTAATGTATTTTTATATTTTGCGGGCATCAATAGTACATATCATTGAATCCGCTTCTGTGAGACATTCTCACAGTAACTTATGTACACTGCAAATATTAATTTTCTTACAACATTAATATAACTTAACATGCATAATTTATAGGTAGCTTCATGTGTAAAAATTAATTTACACTATCAGGACAGTTACCAATGCACATGTGTCGTACAAGAAAACATAGTCATGTCAATTGTCATATAATAATCCACATTAATGAATGCTAATTACAGGCAAAACAAAGCATTTTTATTTTTGCTGAAAGACAAGGCTTTGCGTGTCAATCACAATGTGTTATATGCCTCGCTCCGGTGGCAATTGATTTGACACGGACCTCTTTTTCTTTTAACATTTTGCAGATTATCATTGTTGAGTGTAACTGTGTCCAAATTACACCAAATCTCAATTACATGATAGCTTTTCAAACGAGTTCTTAAGTCAATTTGTTGTACTGTTTCAAATTTGAGGTTAATATATTCTTACACTAATTAGTCATGTAAAACAATAGTTGAAAGATAATTTTAATTTATTTTTATTATAATATTTACCATAGCAGTAAATCATTAATCAAGTGTACTATGGCGTACACGGCATTGACTTATGATCCTTTATTGGCCGTGTTTGGGATAATTAGTTGTTGATTAGTGACAATTCATGTCTAATAAATGTGCTAAAAGGACAGGGCATCTTGCTTGATTAAGGAGGATTCTCTCACTAAATATTCTTGTAATTAAGATGGAAGATTAGGAATAAAAGAAATACCGACAAATCAAAGTAAAAATATATAAGAATTTATTATAATTAAGTAATAGATTTTTTTTTTTTGTAAATAGTTTTTTAGAATGCACATTTACAATATTAGGGCGAAATCATAAGTGAAGATTTATGTGTCGTTTGTTAGATTGTACTGGCAAAGATAGTGCATGTTTTAACTCTTTGTATTAGTAATATCATGTTTGGCACACCATTTCAGGCTATGTATAACTAATGCTTGCATTCGTTATACACTATATTGTGTACTAAGGTGTGTGTTACTAATACCATGGATTTCTAAGTATTAGTAATGCCAAGGGATTTTAATGTATGCATTAGCATGATTAAAGACCACATTACCCCTCAATTTTTTTTTTTACATCTTTTCCACCATAATTATGAAGGGTATCTTTGTAAATAAATACTGCAATGATTATTATTTTTAATACACCAATCGAATCAATACGTAATTTATATATAATTAATGCAAACATTACTAATAGAAACATTATTAATACACTCGATTAAGTATTATTCTTATACACTCTATCAAACAATCTCTAATGTATTTAGTAAGGTTTTCTTCACGAAATTTAAATAACTTTTGTTCAAATCTTGTATTTATATTGAAAATCTATTAAACATGTAAGAATTATTTAATTAGAAATTCAACATAACAAAGGTCTGTTAGTTTAGTGACTAAAGTGAAACCCACTTGAGCTTTGTTTGTGCCTCTTTGACAAGGTTCAAATCCTTGACCCTTAGGCACCAGAATTAACTTATTTTTTTGCTTTTGTTTTACCAAAAACACACAAGCCTACATTTTGTCTCCTTTTTAAAAAATCTATTATGATTCAAACTTTTGAATTTGTCTTGGGAGGGTGAAGGGTAATCGATCGATCAAATTGGTGGGACTTCATTTTTTAATAAAAGTCTTTCTTGATTAAATCTCACGAGTGAGATGAAGA
Source organism: Solanum rostratum (assembly GCA_029948455.1). Classification (NCBI taxonomy): domain Eukaryota; kingdom Viridiplantae; phylum Streptophyta; class Magnoliopsida; order Solanales; family Solanaceae; genus Solanum; species Solanum rostratum. The sequence goes on from CM057056.1 coordinate 19,733,835, forward strand.
GCAAACAAAAATTCGGAAGAGATAAAGCTTCTCATATACAGAGGATGCTGCACACATAGCATTTTAGGGGTATCTGTCTGATTGCCACCTATGATATAATTGTGTAATGACTAATTTACCCTTGAACTTTTTAAAAATGAGTTGAAGCACACATGTTGAAGAAGCTTTTTCTAATATAATAGAATACAAATTTCTTGCACAAACTTTTGACAAATTAAAAGTGTCGTCTTCTTTATATATATATAAACAAATGCAGATTTAGATATTTAAGTGTTAATTTAAATCTTTCAAGAAAAAGAGAAATGCTTTTGAAAACAAAATTGATTTTTCAGAAGTTGAAAAAAGTAATTTTTTTTAAAATATCGATCAAACATATAGTATTACTCTAATATTAATAAATCGGTAGGCGCAACGCGAAAAATGGAAATCCCTTCTGGTTTGCGACATAAGCACGAGATGGCACTAGCAAGTTTCATGTCACATGCAATTTCGTCCTCCGTGAACGACATGATAATTAAGTGGTGTACTACTTATGTTACTTATTTAGGTGAAAGATTTATTTCCAAACAAATTAAAGATTTTTATGTTTTTGTCTATCCTAGTCACCTGTCCCAAGCAGGTTTTAGGGCCCCTACAAACCCCTCACCAACATTTTTGTGTCATAACAACACATTAACATTCCACTCTTTTTTTTCATGAAAAAATAACGTAATTTGATATACAAATATATGTATTTACGGTACACAATTATAGTTTAAAAATTATAATTTATAGTTATAGGTAGGATTTTGTTGTTATTTTCTTCCCCGCTCTCTTCCTCTCTCCTGCCTCTCTCCTCTCTCTATACAATTTCTTGTCAGATATACAATTATATATGTATACCAACTGCATATATACAATTATTTTGACAAATATACATAATCAATTCGACAGATATACGTATACAATTCTCTTCTTTGCCCTCTCTCGCTCGTCTCTCTCTTCCCTCTCCTAATCTCATTTGCCAGATATACAAATACATATGTATATTAATTACACATATATAATTATTTGACAGATATACATATACAATTGGATAAATATACATATAAAATTCGCCTCTTTCCTCCCTCTCTTAATCTCGCTCGCTTCTCTCCTCCCCTCCAGATCACATAACCGAGGTTATAATTATGTAAAATATAATTATTTGACCATATTAAGTTTTAAACCAAGAAAATTTATGAAAATTTCCGTTTTTTCAGATCATTCTTTATCTCTAATTTAATGGCTCTTATTACAACCATCCATCAACAATTTTCTTATAGCTACGTGTATTATAAGATATCAAGTTAGCTTTTTTTTGTAGTAGAAGAATTGATTTTGTCCATCATTTATAATTTTAAATATTTACTAATTTTTCAAAGATAAATTAAAAATAATTAACAAGTTGACGCTACTTTTATATTAAAGTTTAGTTACTAATCCTTATCTGAAAATAGTTTAAGTAAACTACTTGCATGCAACAATTAATGAACTCACTTTAGCAGTTCACCATTGACTAGGGTAGAGATAGGAGCAATCCTTTTTTTTAAAAAAACACTGTGAATTATCACTAACAATCAATAACAATATAATCGAAGAGCACCTCGTCCACCATAGCTAGTGATGATCCTCAGTTCTTAAGGAAAACACAAGACAAAAAGGTCCAACTCCTATAAGCACGCCTTGAATGCTTAAAAAAATCTATTCTGTTTACAATTTCCTATTTCACTTTCTCTACTATATCATTTCTTTGTACATTAACTCTTTTGTGTAATCTCCAATTTCTAACCCTCTAAATATGGTATATCAGACCTTCCAAAATTGTTGTCACTATTTCCCTTTTAAACAGAATAGATAGGAGCAATTTTGCTTATTAATTATTTGTAAATTATTTTGGTTCTTAATATATTAATTAAGCATATGCAATTTTTAACGGAATAACAAGCAGGAATATGTTTTTTATTTTTAAAAATATTTTCTATGAGCTAATTTGAAGTTCATTAATTGGACCATTTTGAGACACTTTGACATAGAGATCGAGAGTAAATGTCACTTTCTTGAAAAATGTGAAATTTTTTTAAAATATAATAACATTTTTAGTAAATTTATTTAATAATCTTTTTTTTTTCAATTTAAGTTTTTCCTTTTTATTCTTCTCCTTCCCCAGCTTTCATTATAGGTTTTTTTTTCTTCATTAAATTTTAGAGTTTTCGTACAGCTCTTTTAAACTTTTTCTCCTTTTTTTTTTCCTTCTCATATTTTTTTATAGGCTCATTTCTTCTAAGTGATCACTTCTCTTTTCTTTCATATAAGTCTATCACCCGGCAAATCTCAAAATAAATTAAATGGATAAATTACCCATAAGTTTATGAATTCAATGCTACAATTAAAAGAGCGAAATATCCTTACTTTAGCATGAAGAAATTTTATTTTATTTTATCTTATTTATCCGCGCTTTAGCATAAAGAGATTTTATTTTTTTATCTTACTTTTCCATTATTATTTGTCATTTTCACCAACAATAACCAAAACTTCTCATTTGTGGAGCATAGTAATATTTAAAACTTTCGCATTTTGTGACAAAGGTATAATGGTTGCACCATATATCATAGTTTTTAGATTTTTAAATTTTCATCGAGTAACGGGTAAAATTGTTATCATGTAACTAAGAGTTATGAGTTCAAGTCTTGAAAATAATCTCTAAAAAAACAGCATATAATAGACTTTTATGGTCAGACCCTTCCCCGAATCCGCACATAACAAACATTTTAATATATTGGGCTGGACTTTGAACTTTTAAATTTCAATTTGTACGAAAATCACTTAAGCATTCACATCCCTTCTTAAACCATTCCTGCAAGTCACAAACGGTATTATTAACTTATATATATGTTCTTACCTCAATTCAAAATACAATTGTGGAGTTTCAAAAATCGAAGATTGGATTGTCACACTCTATGCGTAAGGGTGTTTGATATACAACGTTTTAAAAAGATTTTTGTTGAATTTATGATCCAAAACAAATTATTAAAAAAAATTGGCTAATAAATTTTCTCATTAAAACATAAAACAAGAAGTACAAAATAAAATTATTTCTAAATATGAACTATGTCCCTTTTTAACAAGCTTGTAGACTAGTAAAAGTGAGTAACAAACTTATGGTGTGATAAGTGTGATTAGAGTAGGATGAAGTGGTTAAGAAGTTGGTTAGGAAGTTGTTAGAGAAGTTAGTTAGTTAGTTACAATATCTATAAATAGAGGTTAAACACCTCACATCAAATGTATGAGATTAGAATGAAAAGGATTCCATTCTCTCTTCTTCTACATTGAGTAGTTTCTTCTTCTTCAAGTATTCTACTTCATGCTGTGTTAGTTCTCCATTAATGGAGCCATCACAGCTATCATGGTATAAGAGCATACGATCGTAAGGGACAAAAGTTGCAGGCTCATACACAGCTCAAGGGAGAAGAAAACAGATCATCAATTCAAGGAGTTCTGAGAGGGAAAGGTCAAGTTTCTGATGGAGAATGCTGCTGCATCTGAGGGAACCAGTGCTGGTACTACAAGGCCTTCCAACTTTCCTACAATAGACCACAATCATCCACTTTTTCTACAATCGATTGACACTCCAGGTAGCTCCTTAATCTCCCTGCAGTTGACAGGTTCAGAGAACTATGCTCTGTGGAGTAGGTCGTTTGGAATTGGATTAGTTGGTCGAAGTAAACTAGGATTTGTTGATGGAAGGTTTCCTAAGTCTAGGTTTGAACCTGAACTGCATGATCAATGGGAGAAGTGCAATGCTGTAGTATTGTCTTGGATCATGAATGCAGTCAGACCTGGGCTACTTAGCTCAGTTGTGTATGCTTCTGATGCTCGCAAAGTGTGGCTGGATCTTCAAGAAAGATTTGACACTGTGAATGGGTCAAGAGTGTTCCATCTTCATAGAGAAATTCACACATTGACTCAAGGTACAATGACTGTGGCTGACTATTTTTCCAGATTGAGAGATCTTTGGGATGAATATGATGCCATTATGCCTTGTCCTGGATGTCCATGTCCTGAATCCAAGAAGTTCAGTGAGCATAGTGAGTATCAGAGACTACTTCAGTTCTTAATGGGACTCAATGAGTCTTATTCTCAACCTAGGAGTCAGATTCTTATGATGAGTCCCATCCCTACACTGAACAAGGCTTATGCCTTGCTGGTAGATCAAGAAAGTCAAAGGAATCTAGTGAGTTCAACTTCAATGGTAGAAGGTGCTGCAATGTATAGTAAGACAGGTTCCTACTTCAATAATGATGCTACTTCAGCTAAGAATACCTATACAGGTTCTTCATCAGGTAGTTCAGCTGGAGGAGGTCACAAGAGTGGTGCTACTGGAGGAAACTACAGAGGTAGGAGGAACCTTCTGCAGTGTGAACATTGTGGCTGCAGAGGTCACTCAAAAGATCAATGCTACAAGATTGTTGGATATCCTTCAGACTTCAAGTCCAAAAGAAAGTCTCAACAATCAGGAGCTTATGCTAATCAGGTGGAACTGGCCCAGTGTACAAGTCAAGATCACAAGGAGAATGTAAACCAAGGGAAGAATGAAACTACATCACAACCTGGTGCTTTTTTCACTCAAGAACAATACCAACAGATCCTGAATTTACTCTCTCAAACTGGTGGTAACAACACCGGAGCTTCATCAGCTCATGTTGCTGTAGCTGATGCAGGTAGTCCCATTAGAGTATGTTTCAGTAAGTGTGAAGGTCAAGAATGGATAGTGGATTCAGGAGCCACTCATCACACTACATCTAAACTGGAGTTACTAGATAAGGCTAAGGAAGTGAACAACAATACAAAGAATAGAATTCATCTACCAAATGGTAAAACAGTGGCAGTGTCTCATGTAGGGAGTACAACTATCCTAGCAAGTAACACTATCTCAAATGTCTTGTACTTACCTGACTTTAAGTGTAACTTGTTATCAGTGTCAAAAATCACCAAGGAACTGCAGTGTGTAGTCAGTTTCTTTCCTGACTTTTGTGTTTTTCAGGATCTCTTCACTGGTCAGGTGAAGGGGATTGGTAAGGATGAGATGGGACTATACATTCTAAGAGAAGGACCAAATCAAACTCCAAAACAGCAGGTCAACAACAGTAGAGGAACTCAAGCTCAAAGCATGCACACCAAGGATGCTGCTAAGTCTGTAGATACCTGGCATCAAAGACTAGGACATGCTCCTATAGAGATAATAAAGAGACATGAGTGTCTCAGTACTTTGTCAAGTAAGGATCACTCTCATTGCACTGTGTGTCCACTAGCAAAATTTACTAAGATTCCTTTTCCTGTGAGTTCTCATGTATCCAAACATCCTTTTGAACTATTACATTGTGACATTTGGGGACCCTACAAAGTGCCTACACACAATGGGAAGAAGTTTTTTGTAACAATTGTTGATGATTTCAGTAGATATACTTGGGTGTTTCTCATTACATCTAAGGCTGACACTTTGGTTGTAATGAAACAGTTCCTTAAGCAAGTAAACAATGTGTTTTCTACCAGTGTTAAAACTCTAAGAACAGACAATGGTTGTGAGTTCTTGAGTCATGCTTTCAAAGAGTTACTAAGTGATCTAGGTATCATTCATCAAACTACTTGTGTGTACACACCTCAGCAAAATGGTGTGGCTGAAAGAAAGCACAGAACTATTCTGGAAATTGCCAGATCCATCAGATTTCAGGCTGCTGTACCTCTCAGGTATTGGGGTGAATGTGTGTGCACAGCTGTATACATTTTGAACAGACTACCCTCTAGAAGACTTAATTTCACTACCCCATATGAAAGGTTATACCAGCACCCCCCAAATTTATCACATCTTAAGGTTTTGGTTGCCTTTGTTACTCTGCATGTCCAAAAGTCTCAGATAAATTTGCATCAAGAGCCATACCAGCTGTACTTATGGGTTATTCTTACTCACAGAAGGGCTACTTGTTGCTTGATTTTCACACTCATTCATTTCTAGTCAGTAGATATGTTGTATTTCATGAAAACATCTTTCCCTTTTAAGACTATGAAAGCATCCCCTACACATATCTTTCCAATACTTGAGGTGATTCTTCCTACTCAAGATGTGTCACCCACCTCACCAAGTTCTGAGTCAACACTTGCTCCTAATCCACCTCATGAATCTCCTGTCCTCCATCATCCAGACATGTTTGTAACTGAACCTCCTGCACCTCTTGCACCTGACCTCACATCCTCTACTGGTGTTCCTACACCATGTAGAAGATCAAATAGGTCAATCAAACCACCTCTGTGGCTTCAAGATTTTGTCACCAATAAAAAGACTAACTCATGCATGTATCCCCTAGCTAATTACATGTCCTATACACATCTATCTACATCATGTAAGCAGGCACTACATGTATACTCAGTCACAACTGAGCCAAAGTCCTACAAAGAAGCTGCTGCTGATCCAGATTGGGTTAAAGCTATGCAACTGGAGATAGAAGCTTTGGAGAACAATCACACTTGGAGCATAGTTGACCTCCCACCTGGAAAAAAACCAATTGGATGCAGATGGATATACAAAGTTAAGTACTTGGCCTCAGGAGAGGTGGAAAGGTTTAAAGCCAGACTTGTTGCCAAGGGGTTCAGTCAGAAAGAAGGGCTGGATTATGGAGAAACATTCAGTCCTGTGGCTAAGATGGTTACAGTCAGGACTGTTGTATCTCTTGCAGCATCCAAGCATTGGTTTATCTATCAGATGGATGTCCACAATGCATTTCTCAATGGTGATCTTCTAGAAGAAGTCTATATGGAGATACCCAGTGGGTTTGCCAGACAGGGGGAGAGACATAAGGTCTGCAAACTAGACAAGTCTCTCTATGGACTCAAACAAGCACCAAGGCAGTGGAATCTGAAGTTGACTGAAGCACTAGTTCAAATGGGGTTTAAACAAAGTCATCATGACTACTCACTATTCACAAACATGGTTGGAAATGATATTGTGATAGTGTTGATCTATGTGGATGATCTTTTAGTAACAGGAAGCAACAATCAGCTGTTATGTGACACAAGACAGGAGATACAGAAGAAGTTTAAAATGAAGGATCTGGGGGAACTAAAATTCTTCCTAGGAATTGAGTTCTTAAGATCAAAGAAAGGGATAGTAATGTCACAAAGGAAGTATGCATTGGAGTTGATTTCAGAATCTGGTCTAGGGGGAGCCAAACCTGCACACACACCACTTGAAATGAATAAGAAACTCACATCAGTCAAGTATGATGAACTAATCAAGGAGGCTGAAGATGATAAACTACTGATGGATCCTACAGTATATCAGAGATTGGTTGGAAGACTCTTGTACCTCACTATGACAAGGCCTGATATTGCATTCTCTGTACAGGTTCTGAGTCAGTTTATGCACTGTCCCAAACTCTCACACATGGAAGCAGCACTAAGGGTTGTCAGATACATCAAAGAAGCCCCTGGTTTAGGGTTGTTCATGCCAGCAGAAGACTCTACAAAACTAACAGCATACTGTGATTCAGATTGGGGAGCATGCTTAGAAACCAGAAGGTCAGTCACAGGCTACCTAGTCAAGTGTGGAGGAGCACTCATTTCCTGGAAATCTAAGAAGCAGGAGACAGTATCAAGAAGTTCAGCTGAGGCTGAATTCAGGAGCATGGCTACTTGTGCAGCTGAAATAACATGGTTGATAGGTCTATACAAGGAACTAGGAGTAAGTGTGGAACTGCTTGTAAGTGTGATATGTGACAGCAAAGCAGCTATTCAAATAGCAGCCAATCCAATATTCCATGAAAGAACCAAGCATATAGATATTGATTGCCACTTTGTTAGGGAGAAAATCTGTCAAGGAATGCTGAAAACTGAGCACACAAGCACCAAGAATCAACTAGCTGATTTACTCACTAAAGGCTTGGGAAGAGCACAACACAGCCTACTACTCAGTCAGTTGGGAATCAAAAATATATTTCAACCATAAGCTTGAGGGGGAGTGTAGACTAGTAAAAGTGAGTAACAAACTTATGGTGTGATAAGTGTGATTAGAGTAGGATGAAGTGGTTAAGAAGTTGGTTAGGAAGTTGTTAGAGAAGTTAGTTAGTTAGTTACAATGTCTATAAATAGAGGTTAAACACCTCACATCAAATGTATGAGATTAGAATGAAAAGGATTCCATTCTCTCTTCTTCTACATTGAGTAGTTTCTTCTTCTTCAAGTATTCTACTTCATGCTGTGTTAGTTCTCCATTAATGGAGCCATCACATCTATCAAAGCTAAAAAAGACAAAAGGGTTCTATAATATTTACCCACTTCATTCGCAATTAGGCTAGATCAAAGTAATATATATCATACCAAGAATCACGTGTGAAAGAAATAGCTTTGACATTGGCAACACATGTTTACAGTTGTGAAGATTTTACCAGCAGCGAAAAGTCTATCCGACATGACAAGAGAAAAAATGACATTTTAAATCATTTCCATTCCTTTTAAGTTGTTACAATCTTTTCACGAAAGTTAAAAAATACGGAAAAAATTTTATTTTTGTCTTCCGTAAGCGATCAAGATACGGAATACAAGTTATATGGCAGCATCCTCAAAAAGGAATTGCAGAAACTTGCACGGCAGTGACCATTTAAACAGGAAAAGAACACTTGATCCAATCAAAAAAAATTCATGGACCTTTTCGACAAAAGAAGAACTACAACCTTAGCAAGCCCAAAACAGAATGAACAAATAACTTAAATATTAAACCAAGTTGAGACTCATTTCTTTAAATTCATTTATTTTTGCTGTATGTAACAAGTATCAAAGACCTATTTGGCCAGGCCAAAGCTTTGTAATTTCGTAACATAATAAAGGTGAACATTTGGAACACCTACCCACTATGAAGAAGAGAGTATTAATTTGAAAATGTTATGACGTGGCAGTCACACATTGAACAGATGGAGTTAAACATACGAGGATGACAGAGAATGTTAATAGACAAAAGCAAAAAAAAAAATCATCTTTGGTCTGTTTAGAAATACACATTGATTGGAGAAAACACAGAAAATCACGCTTCTTCTTCTTGTTAGGGTTTTAGCAGACCACCTCTTCTAGGGTTTCTGAAAAAATGGTGGTTGACCATGCCAAGAAATTGAAGACAGCAGTTGAGGGAAACGCTGATCAAATTGACACTGATCTTGTTAATTCCATCGAGAAACTTCAGGAAGTTCAAGATGAACTGGAAAAGGTTTAATCTTTATCTCTTTTAGTAATGCATGTTGTAATTTTTTTTGGTTTGGAGATTTCCCCATTAGTCTTTGATTGTGGAATTTAGTTTTAAAAAAAAATTCCCCTTTCTGATTTTATATGCTTCTACATTGTTGGAATTGTTGAAGAGGATTTAACGTTTTTAATGCCATTCACTTGCTTAAGAGAAAGCAAAGATTTTGTTTTTAGGTTTCTGCCCAGAAAGAACAAATTTTCCTCTTGATTAATTGATCAATTGATTGCTTCTTTGTTTTCCCCTTCCCTTTGTGTGGTGTATTAGGATCATTCCTTTTTTGGAATTTACGATCAGCTTAGGTTTTGTTGGATATGTTGTAGAGTGAATAGACAGATTTAAGGGTTAAGAAGGGAGAAAATGTAAAGTTTGTTGGTGGACAGAGTTACTCAGTACAACATACCCAGTGTAATCCCATAAGTGGTGGTCTTGTGAATCGGAGAGGTTCTTTCTGTTAGACCCTCTGCTCAAGTAAAATAGTTCTAAGTAGGCAATGAGAAGAAAATACATTGGTGGAGAAATCATGTTAAAAGTAATAGAGAGAAGGAAAACAAGAACAGCAGCAGGTACCCCTTGGAATTGGTTGAGATGCGCGGAAGATGGCTCGGACACCATGGTTATCAACAAAAATAAGAGAAAATTTGAATTTGTTACTCTTTTCCCCAAATTGCGTGCTTTGTTTCGGTTCTCGAGATTCAAAACACGTGAACTTTGACAAATATTTTAAAATGTGTTTATTGATCTTATTGACATGAGAAGAATGACAACTTATATAGTACTTTTTATATAGTTTTTGGAAATCTACCATTTAATATTAAGATATTGAGTTGTTCTAATCCAATATAGCTTTGAAAATTATCAATTTGACTCCCTCTAAGGGATAAGTGACACTTATTTTGGGACAGAGGGAGTATTTATTAAATTCCCCTGTAACTGGAAATGATTAGTTGAAAAATTGTCCTTTTGTGTTTTTCGTAGTGTCGAAAATAAATTGTGTATGTGACAAAAGGGAGAAGACAAGAAGCGTTTTATTGCTAGGGTACACTTGAAACTTCTTAAGGTGACGTGATGGATAAAATGGAACAAAAGAAGCGTGGGCGTTTAGTTCTAGATCTTTGAAGCTGTGTTTTTTGACCAAATAGAAGCCTTTTGATATGGCTAGCTTTTAATACACTTCAACAGCAAAAGGGGATCCTTTTCAAAACATTAAGGCACATAATATCTGCTGCTAGCTCTCCTGATTTTATTATGACGTGTCATTATTGATGGTGGTAGCATAAAAAAAGGAGTAAATAAATTGCGAGCCGCTTATTAGAGAGCACTATCGGTTTAGAAGATGGACCTTGGCCCTAACTCAACCCAAAAGCAAGCTCATGAGATAATTTTGCTCTAAACCACATAAAGAGACCACAATCCATACCCTCAACCAATGTGTTACTTACACTGTCTGATTCTCGATGTATTTATATCTCCCCTAAATCTCTCTTGCCTCATTTATTCTTTTATTCCTTACCAAATATTCTTGTTTCCTCTTCAATAAGGTATAATCCCCTCATCTCATAGAAATCTGTCAGCTATCACTCGTTGTGACTTTCTAACTGCAATTTTCACCTAATCCACTGTCGGCCATAGTTACAGGGATCCTCTAATTTACAGTGCACTTTATCTTCTTAGAGTTTGAATGAAACTTTCCATATTAAATTTTAGCTGTCTGGATTTCTAGAAACCATTACAAAGTATTAAGTGACTTCGGAATGATCATTTAATGTTGGATCACGGATAGATGAATCGCACAATAAGTCTTTATATGAAAACGAAATAGAAAGTAATGACTTTTCAGAAAGAAGAGGGAATCCGTCTAGTGAATGAAGGGTGCGAAAAGCGAGCAAGTTCGACTCGTTAATGATTAGCCAGACCAATTCGTTTGTGCCATTTACTGTAGTCAGACCGTCAGCTCAAGTCGTAACCTACTTTGATACGGGAAAGAAAGGCGTACTGTTTGGAAAAAAGGCTACACCAAAAGTGTTAAGACTTTAATCACATCGTAACATACTTTGATACGGAAAAGAAAGGTGTAGTGTTTGGAAAAAATCCACAAGAAACGTGTGGAGACTTATGATTGTAATAAATCATGTAATGAACTATGATTGTTAATAACTGATGGGTGTACTGATTCTTTTCTATCTGAATCAGTTCAGTTTAGAGCATATGGACTTGACTGTTAGTAACTGATGACTGTTATGCTTCATTTCCCCATTTTATTTGGGGTAATTGAGAAATCCTTGAAGGCTCGCAGTTATGCTTCATTTTCCTATTGGAAATTTACATGATTCTTAAGAGCAATGTTATGCTTCATTTCCCCCTTCTAATTGGGGTAAATGAGAAATACCTGAAGGCTACAGTTATGCTTCATTTTCCTATTGGACATTTACATAATTCTTAAGAGCAATTAGTTCAAATTTAGGTTTGAGACGTAATTGATTGACAGAGCTTGTTAAACATTGCAATTTTGGAACTAAAATCATATAAGATTTTGTTTCGGTGTGTCTGACATATTAGCGGACTTTGACTCCGCCCTATTCTATGATCCATTTAACACGTGCCCAAATTTGGGGCATATTATTGTAAATTGAGATTGTTAGTATATATCTTTTTTTTTTGGTGTATTTAATGAGATCTTTTCTGGTATATTATTTTATATGTTTGCTTTAAGTCCAATGGTTTTTCCTAGTCTCTTAGTTCTGTCAAAGATTTATGTCAGTAGATGAATTTAGAGAACTTCTATTGTTTGCTTATATTTTATGTGTAATTCTAATTTATATAATATTGGACTGATATGAGCTCATATGGAGCGATGATATGGACGTTGATGATTCATAGAGCTGACCCCAATTTCTTGGGAATGAAGCATAATAATTGTTGATGTTGTTGTAATTTACATGTTATATTCGAGCATTTGGCTGTTGTTTTTGCTCATAACCTGTCAGTGAAAAAGTTCTTTTGGAAGTACCCAATGCTCGTGTTATTGACTTATTGACATGTGCTGAACTAATATGAGTACATATACACATCTCTTTTTGGCAAGTACATGTTTTTATGCTTTATGGATCACGGCATGATGTGTTATCATGTCCATAAGGTGGCCTAGCTGGAAAACACCTACTAACCATAATAAACCGTCAAAGCTGCTCACTTTAAATGGGTCTGGACCTCAGGGGTAACAACTTAGTTCATAGGCTAAAAGGGTAACATCTTAATCGCCTCAGATTTTCATGGTTAAGTTTGGGTCTGCTAGACCCAATTTTTTCCATTGATTTTGCAAAATCCACTTCTTCTCTCTCTCTTTTTTCCCCATTTTGTTAAAGTTGTCTAGTAGAGTCTAGAGGAGTTGCTTGAACCTTTGAACTCACTGCCAGTCTGCCCGGTTGACATTTCTGACAACCAACCAATTGGCAGATATCCTACTTGCTTTCAAAAGCTTGCTGGCAATGTGGTGGTTACTCTCTTATTTGTTTCTTTTCTGTTCTGGTCAACATGATTTTACTTCTTTTTTTTATTCAAGAATATGATATGAATTATTATTATCAACGATGATGCTTCAGATTTCCTGCTACAAGAACGAATAAAGTCAGAGACACTGAACGGGTCATTTTAAGCCCATATTGCTGTAAGGCTAAAGATGACTCCTAGAGAGTTACCAAAATGCAGAGTTCTTTTCTCCTTTCTTTCTCTTTTTTCTTTTTGGTGCTTGGTTTGCAGGGCAGAGCTTTTCTTGCTGGGCAAGTGCATGAGGATGATTCCAGAATATGTGAATTTGAGTAGTGAAAAAATGTTAATGGCTTAGATGTGGGTTACTGGGTTTATGGGTTCATCAGGATTCAAGTTTTGACTGTGGCTCCAAAATTCTAAGTCCTTAAACACTTATGTCCTGATATCTACTGCCATGTTTTAGTTACGTGCATTTGGCAGATGGGAAAGCAGTAAAGAATATGCATGAGCTAAATGATTCCCTGATAATTCACGCAAAATACAGTTTTGTGTAGTTCTTATTAGCTTTATACCCATATGCCTTCTTTAAGATTCTGCTTCCCTTGTGTGCTCAATGTAATAGTATAAAAAGGTTACTGACTCAACGAAACTGGTTCAAGTACCTATTAATTGATAGTCTTAATTGCATCTGAATTTGATGAGTAAATGCTGTTAATTGCATTATATCATGACCATCCATTCTTGATTTGCATTGTACAGGTTAATGAACAAGCTAGTGAGGAGGTTTTAGAAATTGAACAGAAGTATAATGAGATAAGGAGGCCTATTTACGAGAAAAGAAATGAGATCATCAAATCAATTCCTGACTTTTGGGTGACTGCTGTAAGTCCAGTCAATATCTTTCTGGATCTCAATTAGCATCACTGTGGTTGAAAACTGAGCAATATGACATTTTTATATGTAAATTACTTTTGTCTATGCAGTTCTTAAGTCACCCTGTCCTTGGTGAGCTTTTGAATGTGGAAGATCAGAAGGTTTGCCATGTTATTCAACTTCAATTAATTAGAGTACTTCCGTAGGAGTATCTTAAACGTTTTGTGATATAGCCTTAGTATAGTGCCTGTTGTTTAAGTTGTTCTTAGATATATTATGTGACAATGGTATCTTCTTTTCTTAACAATCTTCTTCCTTTGATTTAGATCTTCAAGTACTTAGATTCTCTTGATGTGGAGGATTTCAAAGATGTGACATCCGGTTATTCCCTTACTTTTGTAAGTTCTTTGTTTTTGTAAACACTCCTCTCTACTGGAAGGTTGTACTGAATATGCATCAACAGCTTGCATCATCTCACAGAGTTTGGAACAAGTTGCTGCTGACTTTCTATTTTTTTTTCTTTCAACCTGCAGATATTCAAACCAAATCCTTATTTTGAAGACACAAAACTAGTCAAGACATATACATTCCTTGATGAAGGATCCACAAAGATAACTGGTACGGCTATTAAGTGGAAGGAAGGCATGGTAATGGCTACCCTTGTGTAACTTGTTATGTGTTAGAAGTCTCCTTCTCTTCTTCCTTGAGACCCCTTTTCCATGGAAACATGATGAATAACTGTAATTTGAAGGGTGCGGCTTATGGCGGTAATACTGAGATGAAAGGAAACAAGCGGCCACCATCCGAGGAAAGGTACTTGTCACTCACTTTCTCGAGAATTTAATTGACCTTCTGGGCTTGCTAATTCCATGTTTTGAGGTTGCAAGCTCCCTGATTTTTGACCACAAAGTCTGAATCTGTTAGATTATTCAAGGAAAGATTTGGAAGGAAAATAAATATCTGGACTAAGGAAGATCTTATGTACTGATAACTGTTCCATACATGCTTGGTAAAATTTCTAAGACGTTAACACATGTCGAATTTCTATTGATATGGTGAGAAGAAGTATCCGATATCCTTCTGTAACCGTATGTTATATCATCAGTAACCATATGCTGATGGATGCAGCTTTTTTAGTTGGTTTTCTGAGACTCAGCTTAAGGATATTGCGGATGGGCTTAGTGATGAGGTAACTGTTGTATCTGGCTTCTTGAAACTATTTATTTTGTTGCATTGATTGCTAATCATTTGATGAGTTCATAATTATATCGAAACTTATGCAAACGATTGATTGATGAGATTAATTCTTCTGTTGTCCTTTCTCTGATTTCCTTGCCAGAAACTGAATACATTGTATAGTGCAAGAAACTTAAGCTTATAAAAGTCCAATTTCTTTCAGATATAATTTATCTTTCCCTGTGACTGCAGGTGGGAGAGATAATTAAGGAGGACTTATGGCCTAATCCACTGAAATATTTTAACAATGTAGTGACATTTTACCTTTTCTTTCAAGGTTATCTGGTGTGTTATCCTTTCTTCTTCCCTTCTTTTAAGCTAAGAGAAATTTGTGCTTTGCTTGTAGGAAGCTGATGAAGAAGATTCCGATGGAGAGGAGGGCGATGAAGATGAAGAGGTAAATATTGATGAGACTAGACCATCTTCTTTGTTGAAATTGCTTGATTTGGACCTTCTGATTTTGTGCTAAGATTTTCTGACTAACCTGTTGGATCTTCTGATTATTTTATGGTTAACTGTACTATGATGTTGTTGCTATTTTGGTCTGTTCTTATCTCACTGTTCCTTGTTAAAAGTAGAAACCTTTTTTCAATTGAAATAGATGGCGCAAATGTCAATCTAAAAAAAAAAAAGAGATGTCGCAAATGCCATGAAACAAACATACAGAGATGCATAATTATCTTTGAACATTTTAGTGTTTGGTTTAGCCAATTTGGATCTGAGCTTTTTAGGCCTTGGATTTTCACAACTACTCTCATGTTTCTACTCCAATTATAGCCATTTCCTTCAAGATGCGACAGCCTGAACCACACAACTCAAGTAATAATATATAGAACTGATGCACTATGGTGCATTCAGCAACCACACAACTTTAGTAATGATATATAGAAATGATGTGCTGTGGTGAATTCAGCTGTGTCTTGGATTGCTTTGGTATTTGATGGTCATAGTACCTTTCAATCTGACAATTAATTAAAGCCTTAGAAGAAAAATAAGCACGTAACAAAGAAAGTGGTGGGACATAAGCAACAGGTAAAAAGAGGGCAAGCGGAGGCATTAGGGGAAGAAATCTACACTTTTTTTCAGCTTAAGTGGGGAAGAAATCTACACTTTTCAACTGTTGTTTATAGCCTTATGCTTCTGGGACGAGAATTGACATTATTCTCATACACGCGTATTCATTCTTTCACAACTAGAATGTTGTTACAACTTGTAAAGGAGGGGATTTCCGGGTAATTTGGGACAAAAATTTCTTGGAGTACCATACATGTGAAGCTTCCATAGAAGTCAAAGGCTCAAAGCTACGAAATTGCATATGCAATACCTAATTGTTTATTTGTATAACTTCTCCTGAGGAAAGATGACTTTATTACGTTAAACCAGCTCATTACTTCCTGCCATGCGTAAATGAAATATGATTCTTAGTTGTGCTGAATTGCTATAAAGTTGCCACTCATGTCATGTATGTATTCTGCACAAAGGAGCTATATGATCCAGATGACAGTCAAATCAGTGATATACATCTATAATTATGTGTAATATGTGCAAAACCTGCCTTGAAGGCTTTCTGTAATATATATATCTGAGATTGGAAATGATATACCTAAATGCTTATCTCATGCTTTCCTGTATACATGCTTGTAATTGTTAATATATATGCTGTAATTTGAAAATGCGCTGACAGTTGAAGTTTGATTATAACGTCTTATATAATGGGCTTTTGACCTAATCGTTTGTTACTCTTGATCAGGACAATGACGATGATGAGGAAGATGAGGATGACGAGGATGATGGCTGAACTCACCCTTAGCTCTTTAATTTATCCCCCCCTCTTCTAAGCTTCGCTCATTTTGATGTCAAATATTACTCAACTCTTGTTGCATAATCAACCACGTAAGTAGTAGCTTTGCCAACTGATAAAACTATTTCGTAGCTAGCCAACTGCTGGTAGATTTACATGGGATGGATATAGTATATGCTTTTGATGCACCTAAACTCTTCAATCCGAGCCTCACTTGATTGGCAAGTTGGTACTTTTCTTTAGGATTCTGGTGAAAGGGGTACCATGGTGCTCCACAATGTGATAGGTATAGATCAGTTTAGGAGCTTTTGAATTCCTGATTATATAGCATTGCGTGTATTGACATTTAGGTTAAAATCTGCTCTTTGATCAGTGAATCAAAGAGGGATTTCGCCTTATTCTCAAGCCTGGTGTCTCGGTTGATTGCTAGTAGGTTCATCCCTGCCTGATTTTCTCACTCTTTTTGAGAATTCCTGCCTCTGCTGTGGTTCATGCCTCGAGAAGCAAGCTCTTTACCTTTTCTCAAAACTACAAATTCAGAGATAGCAATATGTTGTCGATCAAGTGCAAGTCCTTTTGGTCTGTCAAGTTAAAGTTTGCTCTTTGATCAGTGATTCATCGGGCCACTAAATTTAGGAACTTTGCCTTATTCGCAAACATGGTGGCTCGGTTGATTGCGACTTCCCTTTGCACATCTTGAATACAAATCCTTTTGAGGGATTGACCAAATTGGTTTTGGCATGAATGTTTATGGTCACTCCAAAATTCATTCATCAAAAAGAGGAATATTTGCATTCAAAAGCTCATCATGAGGCCCTGTCTTAGTTTTATTATTTAGGACCATTTAGTTTTAAAAAGATGGATTTTAGTTCTCATTCATATTGTTTTTTTTAATGTAATTATGATGTTCGAGTCAGATTATGTTTAGCTCAATTAATCTTATGAGGTACTTTTCATCGATACAAATTTATCTATCAAGACTCAACAAATAAAATGAAATACTTAAGAATTCAAACTATAAATCCATGAAATGAAAAAAAAAAGGTCTATCCTTGTATAATCTTTTGATGTATACATAAATAAAATTTTAATATTAATTATTTATTTGCAAATTATTTTTCAAGATTTAAAACAAACATGAGTTGATGACATATCCTGAATTGATCTATTTTAGCTACCAAACTAGAATATTAATAAGTGACTTAAATAAAGTCCACAAAAGGGATATACGTGTGCCATGCAAGTAATAATGTAGGGGGGTTGGGCTCGAAGACAATTATGCGGTTATAAATTATTTTATTAAGAGTAAAATTGATATTTCAAAATTAGATCGTTACTATATAGAGAATTATATCATTTTTTTCGCGACGGAATAAAAAAAGTCATACATTGATATAGATATAGAAAAAGCAATTAATAATACTTTACATATGAGTTTACTTTTATGTTCTTTCGACCAGATTTATTTTGATTAAACTGAAATATTTTGGTCATGAATAGTATTAGAGGTGTCAAATGGGGCAAGGGGTTGAATTGAAATTGAGAATGTTAAAATGGGTTAAACTAGAAATCAGATTGGGTTATGATTCGTCCAAATTTACAATGGGCTCAAAAGGGTTGGGTTCAATGGGCTAAAACTCGGGTTGGACCATGACCTGCTCAATTTTAAATTTCAACTCACAAAATGAAAATAAAAAGTTACAAATAGATAGATAAATGATAGAAAATATAAAGTAGATAAAAAACATATATTACATCAATGCAAGTAAAATCCAAATAAAATTATCTTAAAGTCAACCCATAAAATTTTAGATGGATTAGGCAGGTTACCTGTACTTGGACTCATTTTGACACTCTTAGATCAAGGCATGTTTATTTAAATTGTACTATATTTGGGCTCATTTAAAAAGCTAAAGAAAAAGTATTTAAATGAATTGAGCTGAAATAAATTAACACGTGAAATAGAAAGATATGTACTAAAAAAATGTTTAGACAGGAAATTTTGTGAATCGATTTGGATTATATATCAATTAAATTTTTTTGAAAAAAATTACCTAAAGATATAACTTATTGGCGGAATGACCTAATAGACCCTTATACTTGGTCCCGTTTGTCACTTAAGACCTTATACTTAGAACTTTGCCAACTAGACCCTTGTACCCACTCAAAAGGTACATTTTAAACCCCTCCAACTCATCGTGTCTCTCAATCGCGCTGATTCACACTCCATGTCAGATCGGATTTGCCACATCATTTTTTTATTTTTTACAACAATTTTTTTTGTCAAAAAGTCAAAATCCTCATAATTTTCAACATTTTCCCCTTCAAACACAAGTACACCAACCCCTTCTTCTTCAACCCCCACCTCCAATTCTACTCAAAAAACAAAATCCACCAAAAATCCAACTCCAAATTACCAAAAAAGTTGTCTTTTCCAGTTAGATCAAACCCAAATCAAGAAAAAAAGACCATTTATATAAAACTCTATAAGAATGAGCTAAAGTAGAATGGATGAAATTTTTTTGAGAAACAAAATGGATGAAATTTTTTTGAGAAACAAAATGGATGAAATTTTTTTGAGAAACAAAATGGATGAAATTTTTTTGATATGGATAAGAGAGAAAAAGAGAAATTGAACTTGAAATCAAGAGGATGAGAAGAAAAATAGGGAAAAAAGGACTGTAAATGGAGTGGCTACTAATATATGGTATGAGTTCTTTGAAGAAAATGATAATCAATACAAGAGCAAGAGCAAAACCCACTTTAGCAGAAAAATAATTTTCCAAGAAGAAATTATGGCTAACAAGAAGAAATTTCATTTGGAGAGACAAAAACAAGAAGAAAATTGAAGAGTTTTGAGAAGAAGAAATAGAGATTTATATATTTGGGCATTTGGGGAAGAAGATGACTGTTAAAGGGGTTTTTACAAACCCTTCACGCTTCAAAATGGAGTGAAACTCACGCACCAGGCCTGGTATGCCACTTAGGATGCCGGGTTAGAAAAATGTGTTTGAAATGTAGGTTTTGAGTGGGTACAAGGGTTTAGTTGGCAAAGTTCTAAGTATAAGGTCTTAGGTGACAAACGGGACCAAGTACAGGGGCCTATTAGGCCATTCCGCCTAATTTATTTTATTATATTTTTAAATTTTTTCGCTATTTGAAAAAAAAAATACATAAATTCATACTCTCCCCTATTCTCGTTTACAATATTCTTACACGATGTAACGGGACAAATATGCTTATATCAAAAAATGCAATATAGTGCGACAAAATATATTGAGATATCTCGAAACAGGCGTCTACTATACCAACAAAAGTAATGTATCGGGGCATTCAATAATATATGCGACGTCGACTACAAATTATTAGATAATGAATTTGTGGATTGATTTTGTCTCCTTACATATTCATTGAAATTGATGTAAACATACAAATTAATGTGAACCATTCAAACACACTTTGAAACCATTTTCTCTTTCCATATATATGACAGTCACCCCAAATCTTAAAAACCTATCTTTTAAGCTATTTCACAATAACATTTTTTTTAAAAAAAGAAAAAACAAAAATGGCAGAATTGAGAGATAAGGAGGAAAAAATTAGAGAAAAATGGAGTCTCAAAGGCACCACTGCCCTTGTCACTGGTGGCTCCAAAGGCATAGGGTGAGTTTTTTCTTTTTTAAATAAAAAAATTGAGATTAGCTGATAACCCTAGCTAGTTTATGGCTAAAACGTTCATAGATTTATTATTATTAATTGGTAATTCAATACTAAACTGGGATTAACATGAATTTCTTATTGTTTAGCTATGCAATTTTGTCTATTATTATTTACTTTTATATTAATTTTTCATATGTAGGCCGATTAACCAATTTACATTAAAATATTACTCATTTCATTCCTTTTTAGTTGTAATATTGAGCTTTTCGAAAATTAATTTGACTAATTTTCGAAATCTAAAATATTTTTTAAAATGAAAATTTAGATATTTCTAAAGCTATACAAAAAGTACTATAAACTGCATTTTTTTATATTAATATAATTTTAAAAAATACATCTGAAAATGTTAGTCAAATTTTATTTCATTTGACTCTCAAAAAGAAAATTATAACAACTTAAAAGGATCGGAAAGGCTGAGGGCTTTTTGAGAAATTTATTACAACTAAAAAGGATCAGAAGGACTGATGAAGTATATTTATTAAGTATGTGATTTTAATTTTTTTTGACATTTAATTTATCGTTATCATGATTTATAATTATTTTTAGGTATGCTATAGTGGAAGAATTAGCAAATTTTGGAGCAAGAGTTTATACATGTTCACGTAATGAAAAAGAACTTCAAGAATGCCTTGAAATTTGGAGAAAAAATGGACTTAAAGTTGAAGGTTCTGTTTGTGACTTATTATCACCTACTGAACGTGAAAAGCTCATAGAGACTGTTAAAAATTTATTTGATGGAAAGCTTAATATTCTGGTAAGACTAATTATTATTTTCCACGATTTTAAAATAATTTGATAGTGTAAAATTTATTCTGGTAACACTATATGATGTATAACTTTTTGTTTATGATTAATTAGGTGAATAATGCAGGAGTGGCGATATTTAAGGAAGCTAAAGAATACACAAAAGAAGATTATAATATAATTATGGGAACTAATTTTGAAGCAGCTTATCATTTATCTCAAATTGCTTATCCTTTATTGAAGGCTTCTCAAAATGGAAATGTGCTTTTTGTTTCTTCTATTGCTGGATTTTCAGCAATTCCTTCTCTGTCTCTTTACTCTGCTTCCAAAGGTAACACTTTTTGTGCTTTCGAGGGAAATTCGGAATTTAAAATTAATTTTTATATATATATATATATATATATGCATATTAGGTTTTTGGTTTAAATTAGGTTTGACTTTAATTTACTATGGTATCACCACAAGTTAGACCTATACCGATTCATTGGTTAACGTGAATGGATTTGTATTTTGTACTTCGATTGTCGTTTTATTTCGTTATGACTATTGTTTAAAATAATTTGTTAGGTTGTTTGTAGAATTTGTCACTATTTTGATATTTTCATAATATCGTTTATTTTTTTCTATGTATTGCGTTGTACTATTCTTTTCTTGAGTTAAGAGTCTATCAAAAACAACATTTCTATCTCCACGTTCTCTATTTTGCTCTTCAAAATATAAAGAATAGAAAGTATTTGAAGAGAACCAACTCCAATTCAATTCTCTATTTTGCTCTCTTAAAAAAAATCTTTTTTATCTCCTCAATATAATGTTATTATTTCTACTTTATTTTTATTTTCATATTTCATAATATAAATTATTTCTTTTTTTATTGTTTCAAAAATCACTTTATATAGTCTTCATGTAATATAACATTTTATTCTTTTCAAAGTCTTTATTTGGTATAAAATTATATTTTATTCTAAATAACATAAACTGCAAGTAAATATTATATATTATACATATTAATGTTTCCAATAAAAGTAAAATCATTGATAAAATTATTTTACATAATAAATATTATATTATCATAATTTTTTCAAATATCTACATAAATACTCAACTTTCAAGATTGTTACATTGCTCTCACGAATGCTATATTAATGCATTATGGAGTTCAAAATGAGTATTTTTATACGCAATTTTTTTTATGTCTATTTAAAGTCTTATTCAAAATGGTGATTTTCATCTAACACCACTTTTGTCGTTGGAGCTTCCAAAAAGTCTTGAATTGTTGTATTAAGATCACAGTCTCCCCCATGGTATATTTTTTTAGTTAGAAAAATTATTAATTCTGAATGAAAATAGTATATTTTTTGTATGTTATATAACTTTAGAAAATAATTAAAGATATTAAAGACTTAATTATTGTCTTATATAATATAAATAACATTATAATAATTTTAAATTACATATTTAAAGGGATGAAATTTTCTAAAAAAATAAATACAATAGAAAATTATTAATTCGGGATCTAAAAATAGAGGCTAGAGAGAAATTCACTCTTTAATTAAATATAGAAGATAGAGAATAAAATAAAGTGTGGTTAAAGACAGTCTTAGATCTGTATATATTTTATCCTCCTTAGACTCTACTTTATAAAATTATACTAAGAATATTATTGTTGAGTTTGTTGATTTTTTTTTTAACATTTGGTGAAAAATAATTTATTTATTTATTTTACTGCTAATTATATAGGTGCAATAAATCAAATGACAAAGAACTTGGCATGTGAATGGGCCAAGGACAACATTCGGGTCAATTCAGTTGCTCCAGGACTCATTTCTACCCCAGTCGTTGAAAATGCAATCAAGGTATATTAATAAAATTTCCTTTATTATTTTTTAATTTTCTATTTATCCATTTTTCAACCAAAATTCTTACATATTTACCGTTTGAAAAACACTTACTTCAGTATCTCAAAAGTAAGTTTCCTCGTGAATAATGAAGAATTTCTTGAGGAATTTTGTCACTTTAAGTTTGTCGTATATTTTTATGATTATAAATTTCTTTTTTTCATTTTTAAGAACTTGTATTATCTTTGCTTCTTTAGTAACTCGAACTCACAACCTTATGATTGGACATGGAAAGTGTTTATCATCCGAGCAACCTGTCACGACCCGAAATTCGGACGTGATGGCACTCACCTAACCCACTAAGGCGAGTCAGCCCAATACCTACTGATCCAAACATAATAATAATAGCGGAAGAGAAAAATAGTCTAATATGATAAATAATCGTAGGAAGATCAAACTACAACCATCCCTGGTGTCACATGTACAAGTCTCTAAATACATAGTATTCAAATAAAATAAATGTCTCAAATGTCTAGTCCTCAAATAGGCCGTAACATAATAATTGATTCCTTGAAGGTCCACCGATGAGATAAGTAGCTACCTTGAGGATAATCCGGAAGCTCGGTCCTGAAATGAGAAAATTCTAACTATAGGGACCGTGCTCGCAACCTACAAAAATGTAGCAAGGGGTGAATACCAAAAACAACACGGTACTCAGCAAATGGAACTAACATAGAGTAAAACAATGAAGAACCAAGTAACTCCTTCACACCCAACCACATACCGCCGAACTACAAACCTGCAATCAGAAAAGTCTCAGCCCAACAACACATAATACACAATAAAGATAGTTTTCAGTATATCACAATTATCAAATCACAAGTCATAACTCACAAGTGATAACATAATCAATCTCATGCATAACACCATGCCACATAATAGTATGCAAGGATAAGATGCAATGCTTATGCAATAACTGTCGATAATGACCTCGACATCACAATATCAATATGCAAGGATGAGATGCAATGCTTATGCAATAATTGTCGGTAATGACCTCGACATCACAATATCAATATGCAAGGATGAGATACAATGCTTATGCAATAATTGCCGGCAATGACCTCGGCATCACAATATCAATAGCAAAGATCTCAGTATCACAATATCGCCGGCAAAGACCTCGGCATCACAACATCGCCGGCAAAGACCTCGGCATCACAATATCGCCGGCAAAGACCTCAGCATCACAACATTAGCCGGCAAAGACCTCAGCATCACAACATCGCCGGCAAAGACCTCGACATCATAATATCGACGGCAAAGACCTCGGCATCACAACATCGCCGGCAAAGACCTCGGCATCACAATATCGCCGACAAAGACCTCGGCATCACATCTCGACCGGTAAAGACCTCGGCCCCAATTTCTTTTTCTTTTTTCTTTACCATCTCACTCATATCAATATCTAGAATCAATGCAAATTATGTGTGACATAGAATGAATGAACATGAGATGAAGTTCACAAGCAAATCAACTCATAATCACCAACCACAACAATATATCTCAAAAATAGAATTCTCATCACTTAGCCACATTTTCAATTCAAGTATCCCAACACCACACCAACTCAGGTTTATATTTAGTTGCCTCATTTTTTTTATAATATTAAAATATTCCATGAATCACACATAGAAGAAATTACAAGAATATGGGTATTACCCAATACCATAAATGTTGCAATATCCTTAATATCTCAATACCATCACAACCTCAACAACAGTTACATCTCAAAACAAGTACCAATTCGATATCAATATCGAATAATTCATTATTTTCCCTAAAATACATTTCCACAATTAATTCATAAGTCAAATATCACCATAGAAATAATTATTCCATTCAAAATATTTTGATCAAAGCCTACATTAATCCATCTCTATTCCAAAATACTCAATTCTATACACATTAGAGCATAAAATGTTAAACATATTTAACAAAAGATTAGAAACCCACTTGCCTTATATAAAGTGTCAAATCGTGCCAATTCCGAAGCTTTTCCCACAATACTCCAAATCACCAAAATCTATTCAAATATAACATCACAATCACATAACGAATCTAATGACACTAAAATCAATTAATTCGGTGAAAAGGGCAAAATGGTCCAAAAATTTCATCATCGAAAAAAGTCATCGAAAATCTAAAAATTTATACATGAAAATGTTCTCCCAGTAATAAGGAATTCAATGGCGAAAACCATTTAAAAAACGGAGCTAAAACGAGGTAGAAATCTCATATTTAAAGTTTCCGAAAAAACACATTCGAACCAGCGAAAAAAGCAAATTTTACCTCGAACGACATGCCAAAATTAATTTCTGAAACTCCCATGGTGTTCTTCTCGGAAAAATACACAATTTAGCCTTTTGAATCGCCCAAATCGGACCAAAATCAAGGGAGAAATCGTTGATTGAAGTTTGTGGGAAACCCAGAAAAATTTGAGAAGAAATCTGCATTTTTTTTCTTTAATATATTGCGTCTGCCACGTGGCAGCGCCTAATTGGGCCACGTCATCGCTGCTTCAGCATTTTCAGCAAACTCTCAAACTTAAATTCAATGCTCCGGCCTCATTCGGAGTCGAAAAAATACATTCCATATATGAAATCTGATCGGAACCGATATTTCGGACTCAACAGTGTAGTTGAAATTTCCATCGGAGGTTGTTTTATTCCAATGTGGGTCCCAATTTCCAGTATTGGAAATAATCGAAAGGGCCAAAACACACCCGAAAGCTTCGAAAACTAAATGAAGGGTCCTTCTAGAGCAAAATCGGTATTCCGGATCCAACAGAATCATTAGAATTTGAATTTGAGGTCTCCTTGGCCAAAACCCGAGAAAAGTCATTTAAACTAGTTTTGGGCTCAAAAACTCAAAATATTCTCAGAAGCTCTAAAAATTGCAATGAAGTCATTTCTAGCATTAGTTTCACCATTTGGAATTATTGGAACTGACGGAATTTCGATCCGAGCCTCCGAATTTTGTCAAAAATAAAAAAAAATGACCTTCAGGGTCATTACATTATTCACCACTAAAAACCATGTTCGTCCTCGAACATAAGGCAAAGAGAGGAGCCTCAGTAGAAGTAACCAAGAGTCTGACATACCCTTCTCAAGTCATTAATTGCTTCCAAGTGACCTTATTCTCAAGAGTCATAACATCAAAACATACCAGCAAGAATAATACTTATGAGCCAACATGAAATTCTGCCCTCTAAAAGTAGCTAACAAGTCGGAGACTAGCCAATGAAACAAACTTTAACCAATAATAGCCAATTGCAATATACCAACCATCGCAAACCTCGTCCAAGTCTCATTCCCTTAACATAATCCTCCCTGAACTTCAGGTGCGCAATTTTAATATTTCAACAATACATATTCGTAAGAGAAAACCCAATTAAATTTGACAACTAGTGAATGACACTTCCAAGATTATAAAACCTCAAATAATATTGCTCGGATGCTAGAGCAATAGCTGAATCAAGTATAGTTCCCCTTCCACGAGCTACAACTATTTAATTAGAAATCAACATCAACTACGTAAAACCCTTCGAAGAGAAAAAATGCCTCAATGTCCACTCCAACAATCGTTCCCTCATGCCAAACTTAAGAAATTCTTTATCACCCTAGGAATTCTGGATACCATGAGCACATAACCTCCATTTACCACTAAGTACCAATATAATCCATCATGATAGTTTACGTTAACCTCCATCAATAAAGTAGTATCCATCTGATCCAAAGTCATCAATGACACATATCAAATCACGAGTCCTTTCTATATTGCTTCCATGAGTCACCTATTATGATTGAGCAATCCAACCTAATATGAACTGCATAATTTCTCACAGATCACTGTTTGTCATTCCAACCCAAACGAAACTTTCTAAAAAGAAGTTCATAGTCTCTCATACTCTGTTGATGAGTCAACCCCTCTTACATCATCACACAAACTCAAAGCGAAATCCATACAATTTCCAACTCTCAACCATGGACCCATATATGATCTCTACTTTCCTTTACCTTTCTTGACTTGTATCTGTTATAAATGTTGCGAGGATGTTTGAATGTTAAACTCATACTCATGGCCTAATCCTAGGTGCTCAAACTCTTTGATGCCCAAGGCTTATGTACTCGCTCCTAACCCATTTATTGTTAAACTTTCTTAGAAAAACTTTCACAACAGATTATCTTTTACTTTACACCAAACTGCTCAAATGAAACTTTATTTAGTCCCTTCACCGTCCAAAGTAACAGAATCCATAATCGAAGACAAGCTCAAAACCCTTTAAAAATGCTCAATAACCAACATAACCGATTATCTCATTAGACTAATCCATACATTGATAAAATCAATTATCGTGAACGCAACGTACCATGAAATCCTGATCCCAATTCACACTATGCAATTGATTTCCTTCTCAATCATGGTTAATATACATCTTAAAGATCTTTAGAGATTGCATACCCTATTTATTTTTTTTATCAATCGCTTTCTCATATACGTTATCGTACTCGTTACTCGCAACCTAAGTCATACTAGTCACTAAATTGAATACCATAATGAAATCCATTCTCACATTCGAGCCAACTCATGTAGACTTCTCTCTCATACCTTACCAAACAATCTCTTAACCTTGTTGATACCAGTGTAACTATCTTACCATAGTAGAATCAGGCAACTAAAGTGACACATAACAAAACTGTTGTTATGATTGATATGGTAGCCCAATCCCAAGTCATACCAACAAAATTTACCGACTCAACCAATTATCCATATGTACTTTCTCACTATCATTTTCATTTCCATTTATACAAGTGAACTTGTTGAAACTTTATTAGTCTATATGCTTGTTATCTCGATATCAAAGCACTCCTCTTAGCTTACAATGAGGTCACCATTCCCCATATAGATCTATGGAATAAAATCACACTTAAACATATTAATACTCATTCTATGATTCACCACTACAATTTTCCTTATAACTGATTTCAAACCCAAGCATCCATAGTAACAACCAAATGGTTCTCCCCAAATATAATGGTAATGCCAAACTACACTACCTGAGGAAGTGCAACAATTCATAACTCCTTAGTAACTAGTGTCTGCACTCAATGGTCAATGCCTTTGTCCTTGTATATTATCCATACCACATCAAAAGTCCCACCATATTCACCACTAGAATGCACCATATTCTCGGAGAAGTTGGTGCTCGAATGGTCCACACTTTTGTCTCATTGAATTCATCTCTCACCAAACAATATACCTTCTTCCATAGACAAGATGGGTAGCAGAAGCAGTACAACCCATAGCCCTATCCAAATGGACATAGACACCATCATAGCAGTTGTATCATAGTCATTCGTGCAACATATCCACTCCAAGAAGACTTAGTAGAGGTCCTGATTTTAATGAACACAATGTCATCCTCTGTCCATACCAATCAACCTTCATTTGAAAACTTAACAACTGGAATCCCATAATTATTACATCGATAACATAGTCATTACGTTAATGACGTTATGCCACGTTTACAGATCACCCGGATATCTAGTAGACTAGGAAAGCACCACCCTCGACGCTGAAGTCTACACCCTTACCAATCTATTGGCCAATTTCTGAATATATCTAGCTGATGGTCACTCCTTAACCTGAATAGCTACAAGACTCCCCAAGCTTGAGGCCTTCCTACTCAAAGCATTATCCACCCTATTGGCCTTCCCAGATGATATAAGATACAACAATAACAACAACATATCCAGAAATGCCACCGAACTCCGCTGAACTCATATTTGGAAAAACTTGCCATATAACTTCTCCTGTCTAATCTATTAAGTACAATTCTCAAATGTCGCTCATAATCTTCTTTGGCATTGAAGTGGTCCAATATATCATTAATGAAAACAAAACAACAAGGAACCCACATATAGTTGAAATATATCATTCATCAACTCTCTAAATGCGGCAAGGTCATTGGTTATCCGAAAGGACATCATAAGGAACTCATAGTGCCCACACCTCGTCCGAAATGCTGGCTTAGGAATGCTAGAATCCCTGATCCTTAGCTGATGATATTCAGATCTCAAATCAATCTTGGAAAACATGGTTTCACCCTGAAGCTGGTAAAAAAAATCATCAATTATAGGGAGAGGATACTCCTTCTTAACAGTCACTTTTTCAACTATCTGTAATCAATACACATTCTCATAGAACCATCATTTTTCTTTACAAACAAAATAGGGCACCCCATGGAGACACACTAGGGCATATGAACTCTTAACTCAAGAGATTTTAAAGTAGCTCCTTCAATTCAACTTCTCCGTTCGATACTAACCTTTGACATACCTCATCGGACCTCATCCACACCCTAGTCGTTTCGAATCAAGGGACAATTAAAGGCTGACGACACGTTCATCCCTTAAATCCATTACCTCTGAGCTGGATCGAATTTCAAACCACGCAATGTAACGAGACCTACAACAACCACGCATGATAGGAATCGAAAGAATAAGAAGAAATTTCCTAACAATCTCTGTAGCCTCTCAAGGATAAGTAACAGACGTCTCCGCACCGATCCTTAAGACTCTACTCGATTGGGCTTGTACACATGTGAGACCTATGAACCTGGGGCTCTGATACCAACTGTCACGACCCGAAATTCGGACGTGATGACACTCACCTAACCCACTAAGGCGAGTCAGCCCAATACCTACTGATCCAAATATAATAATAATAGCGAAAGAGAAAAATAGTCTAATATGACAAATAATCGTAGGAAGATCAAACTACAACCATCCCAGAACTGGTGTCACATGTACAAGCCTCTAAATACATAATATTCAAATAAAATAAATGTCTCAAATGTCTAGTCCTCAAATAGGACGTAACATAATAATTGATTCCTTGAAGGTCCACCGATGAGATAAGCAGCTATCTTGAGGATAATCCGGAAGCTCGGTCCTGAAATGAGAAAATTCTAACTAAAGCGACCGGGCTCGCAACCTACAAAAATGTAGCAAGGGGTGAGTACCAAAAACAACACGGTACTCAGCAAATGGAACTAACCTAGCGTAAAACAATGAAGAACCAAGTAACTCCTTCACACCCAACCACATACCGCCGAACTACAAACCTGCACTCAGAAAAGTCTCAGCCCAACAACACATAATACACAATAAAGATAGTTTTCAGTATATCACAATTATCAAATCACAAGTCATAACTTACAAGTGATAACATAATCAATCTCATGCATAACACCATACCACATAATAGTATGCAAGGATGAGATGCAATGCTTATGCAATAACTGTCGGTAATGACCTCGACATCACAATATCAATATGCAAGGATGAGATGCAATGCTTATGCAATAATTGTCGGTAATGACCTCAACATCACAATATCAATATGCAAGGATGAGATGCAATGCTTATGCAATAATTGTCGGCAATGACCTCGGCATCACAATATCAATAGCAAAGATCTCAGTATCACAATATCGCCGGCAAAGACCTCGGCATCACAACATCGCCGGCAAAGACCTCGGCATCACAATATCGCCGGCAAAGACCTCAGCATCACAACATCGCCGGCAAAGACCTCAGCATCATAATATCGCTGGCAAAGACCTCGGCATTACAACATCGCCGGCAAAGACCTCGGCATCACAATATCGCCGGCAAAGACCTCGGCATCACATCTCGACCGGTAAAGACCTCGGCCCCAATTTCTTTTTCTTTTTTCTTTACCATCTCACTCATATCAATATCCAGAATCAATGCAAATTATGTGTGACATAGAATGAATGAACATGAGATGAAGTTCACAAACAAATCAACTCATAATCACCAACCACAACAATATATCTCAAAAATAGAATTCTCATCACTTAGCCACATTTTCAATTCAAGTGTCCCAACACCACACCAACTCACGTTTATATTTAATTGCCTCTTTTTTTTTATATAATATTAAAATATTCCATGAATCACACATAGAATAAATTACCAGAATATGGGTATTACCCAATACCATAAATGTTGCAATATCCTTAATATCTCAATACCATCACAACCTCAACAACAGTCACATCTCAAAACAAGTACCAATTCGATATCAATATCGAATAATTCATTATTTTCCGTAAAATACACTTCAACAATTAATTCATAAGTCAAATATCACCATAGAAATAATTATTCAATTCAAAATATTTTGATCAAAGCCTACATTAATCCATCTCTATCCCAAAATACTCAATTCTATACACATTAGAGTATACAAGGTTCAACATATTTAACAAAAGATTAGAAACCCACTTGCCTTATATAAAGTGTCGAATCGTGCCAATTTCAAAGCTTTTCCCTCTCTACAATAATCCAAATCACCAAAATCTATTCAAATATAACATCACAATCACATAACGAATCTAATGACACTAAAATCAATTAATTCGGTGAAAAGGGCAAAATGGTCCAAAAATTTCGTCATCGGGAAAAGTCATCGGAAATCTAAAAATTTATACATGAAAATGTTCTCCCGGTAATAAGGAATTCAATGGCGAAAACCGTTTAAAAAACGGAGCTAAAACAAGGTACAAATCTCATATTTAAAGTTTCCAAAAAAAACACATTCGAACCAGCGAAAAAAGCAAATTTTACCTCGAACGACATGTCAAAATTAATTTCTGAAACTCCCATGGTGTTCCTCTCGGAAAAATACACAATTTGATCTTTTGAATCGCCCAAATCGGACCAATATCGAGGGAGAAATCGTTGATTGAAGTTTGTGGGAAACCCAGAAAATTTTGAGAAGAAATCTGCATTTTTTTTCTTTAATATATTGCGTCTGCCACGTGGCAGTGCCTAATTGGGCCACGTCATCCCCGCTTCAGCATTTTCAGCAAACTCTCAAACTTAAATTCAATGCTCCGGCCTCATCCGGAGTCGAAAAAATACATTCCATATATGAAATCTGATCGGAATCGATATTTCGGACTCAACGGTGTAGTCGAAATTTCCATCGGAGGTTGTTTTATTCCAATGTGGGTCCCAATTTCCAGTATTGGAAATAATCGAAAGGGCCAAAACACACCCAAAAGCTTCGGAAACTAAATGAAGGGTCCTTCTAGACCATAATCGGTATTCCGAATCCAACAGAATCATCAGAATTTGAATTTGAGGTCTCCTTGGCCAAAACCCGAGAAAAGTCATTTAAACTAGTTTCGAGCTCAAAAACTCAAAATATTCTCAGAAGCTCTAAAAATTGCAATAAAGTCATTTCTAGCATTAGTTTCACCATTTGGAATCATTGGAACTGACGGAATTTCGATACGAG
This sequence comes from Solanum rostratum, assembly GCA_029948455.1. Lineage (NCBI taxonomy): Eukaryota > Viridiplantae > Streptophyta > Magnoliopsida > Solanales > Solanaceae > Solanum > Solanum rostratum. The sequence goes on from CM057056.1 coordinate 19,766,230, forward strand.
CCTCCGAATTTTGTCAAAAATTAAAAAAAATGACCTTTAGGGTCATTACACAACCTCCTCTTGTCCAATCATAAAATGTCAGCAGATCAAATTTAAAATAAAAAATTATAATTAATGAAGTTCATATAATCGACTCTAACTCGAGTATGATTGAAGCATTTAGCTGTTATTGCTATACTCAAATAAATTTATTTGTGTTCATGTCCTTATTAAATAATGTAATTTCAAACATATATAGAATAATTAATTTACGACAAATATAATTATATTTTATTTACATAAACATAATCAAATCATAAAATTCTTGCCAAAAGTATACAACTGACTACCCAAAGCTGAGTATAATTTAATTATACATAAAATATACATTAAATTTGTATAACTATACACCAAATGATATTTTTTTTGTATAATTAAAATAATCAAATAGTCATTTTATGTAATTATCCCCTTTCTTTTTCATTGTAGAAAAATCCTAAACACAAAGAAGTTATAGACGGTATGGTTGACAAGACTCCTGTGGGCCGGGCCGGAGAGCCCGAAGAAGTCTCTGCGGTAGTAGCTTTTCTTTGCTTCCCTGCTGCTTCTTATATTACGGGCCAAATCATACATACAGATGGTGGATTCACAGCTAGTAGTGGAGTTTAATGGAAAAATTAGTTGGACGAGTACTTTTTGATAAATAATTATTTATTTTAGTAATGTCTTTTTATTTAAAATGATATTATGAATAAATTTGTATTTGTATTAAAAGTGAATTATGTATGCACTATAATTGTATTATAAGTGATTTAAAATATATTGTGTTTGTTTGATGAGAAATTGACACAATGTATTGTAAGTGTATTAAGGTGTGATAAATGAATTGTCCATCAATAAAACTTGTATTATATATATTTTATAAAAGGGAAAGGCTTGTAAAAACCCTAACCTATGGAAAAAGGTTCATAAATGTCTTTCACCTTTGGATTTGAAAATACCCCTAAAATTTATTTGTGGGTTCAAACGTACCTCTAAACTTAACAAAAAATAGCCAAGTCAACTTTTGTTCTTTAAAAAACCATGTGGCATTTTCTAATTGGTCATACGTATTCATAATAATTCAAATCACCCAAATATTTAAAAATTGCTTATTTTATTTTTTTTATTATGTTTTTGATATATTATACTTTTGCTGTAAATTATCTCGTTAGTAAATTCAAAGTATGTAATTTTATTTTATTTTTTGAAATTGTATTTACCTCTCAATTTTTATTTTACTTCTAGCCTAGAGTTTAATTTAAGTGCTTATATAATTTTAGTAGATATCCAAATGGATTAAAGATCTTTTGCGGAAGTGGTATATAAGGATTATAATTAAAAAAACATGATTAGGTGGGTGTAAATTATTGTGAATGCATATGCACCAATTAGAATATGTCATGTGGCTTTTTAAAGAATTAAAGTTGACTTAACTATTTTTGTTAAGTTGGGAGGTATGTTTGAACCTAAAAATAAACTTTATAAGCCCTTTTTCCATAGATGAGGGGTATTTCTGAGTTTTTTTCCTTTTATAAATAATTTTCTATAATATGTATCAAAATTGCATTATAAGTATCAAGCGAAAAAAATTATTATCGCTATAAATGATAAAAGATTTTCCTTTTTGTTATTTGTATATTGGGCTTGTTTATCAGTCCATTATGCTTTGAACAATTTCCGCTCAAAAAATTACATAGAATGTTCATCGAATGTAATGGTCTTGATTTTTTGTCCTTCACAAGAGAAGTAAAAATTTGGAGAAATTATTGTTATGAGATGCAACTTGTTATTTGAAAGTATTTAGGGGTTAAGAGGCAAGAGTTATTGAACGTATGATAAATCAAGATACAATTAAGTAGTTTCAAGTCTTGCCCATGGGGCATAACTTGTGAAATTCTTGATCTATGTCTTGCCTTTAAGGCCAGAATTATAGAACATCTCATAAATCCAATACGTAATGTGGTAATGTCAAATCTTGTCCATGAGGCTTCCCTTGTTGTTTAGAAGTCCTTAGACTAACAAGTCTAACCTCTAGGGCAACAACTATGGAGTACCTCATAAATTAAAATAAAATGTGACATGTCAAGTCTTGCCCATGGAGCTTAACTTGTTGTTTTGAAGTCCTTGGACTAAGAGGCAAAAGTTATATATATGATAAATTAAAACACAATGTAGTTGCCAAGTCTTGCCCATGGGCTTAAATTGTTTAGTTATTGGTCTAAGTCTTTGTTGACACCCGATTTTGACCGACCCTTGACGTATTTTACGTTTTATTTATTCTTAAATTTGTATTGGAAAATTGATTGTCGGCCTATATTCGTCACTATCTAAAAATAAATAATAATAATAATAAACTACGCATAGACGTGTCTTTTCGAATCACGTCATCCATAATATTATTTTAATACATTTCGTTTTGGCGAATTACGTGCCTTACCAATATTGTGTTCAAGTCGTAGCCCTTTAAATAAAGATCATGCCAATCTTGGTCGAAACTTTGAAACTCTATTTCAATTTTGACTAACTTGAATTCATTTCAATTTATAAGATCTTACACTTTCAGCACCTCAATTTTTAAAGTTTTACAATTTGTGACTAGTATTTAAATATAATCTGCTAATTGGAGGCGTAATTATAAATTCCTACACTTTGGAATAATTTTTTAAGCCCAAAGTATCAATTGGTGGCTCAATTTTTAAACTTTTACAATTTTGACTAATATTTAAATTTTAATTCACCAATTTTTGGCCTAATTTTAAAGTCCCACGATTTTTAAACTAGCATTTAATTTCAATTTACTAATTTGTTGCTCAATTTTTAAGTTCCTACAATTTTTGACTAACTTTTTAACTCAATTTACTAATTTGTGACTCAATTTTCAAATGCATACAATTTTTACTATTATTTTAATTCAATTTACCAATTTGTGCTCAATTTTTAACACTTTTGACTAATCTTAATCCAACTTACCAATTCGGGACCTATTTTTTAAATTACTATGATTCTGAGTAATATTTAAATCAAAATTACCAATTTATGGCCCAATTTTTAAGTATCTTACAATTGGTGGCTAGTTTTTAAATTCGATTTATTAATTTACGGCTAGTTTCTCAATTTTGTGGCTAACTCTTAAATCCGGGTACCCGTTTTCCTTACCCGGATCCGACCCGACCCATTGTCCCTCTATTTAAACCCCCAAAACACAAACCCTAATCTTTTTCCTTCCATTTTTAACCCCAGCCGCCCCTCTTCTCCTCCCAAACCCCCCACGCAGCCCGCCGCTGCTGTGGCACGGTTGCCGGCAGTGGCCGGCGCTGCCGACCATCCCCTCTCCCTCGCTGCTCCCTCTCCCCCACGCCACTCCTCTCCTCTCTTCTCCTCTCTCTCTCTCTCCCTCACCATCTCGCCACAGCCTCCCGAAACCACCCCGACGCAGCCCCTCGCCGGCGCCCCTGTCTCCCCCATCACCTCCTTTTCTCCTCCGTTGCTGCACCCATGGCAGCGGCGCCACCTCTCCCCCTCTCTCGCTGCCGCGCGTCGCTGCCACTCCTCACGCGACGCCGGCAGCCCCTCTTTCTCCTCTCCCTCCGTCCCTCAACCACCACCGTACGACTCTCTTCCTCCCAACCACAGTTTCACCAGATTACAACGAGGGCGTTTTCGTTTTCGTAAAGACGGGTCTGTTCAAGATCCGTCTAGGTACGCTTTGGCTTAATTATTCGAGTATAATCTTTGATTGAAGTATAGTATAGTCACTATTTTTATTTATTTATTTTCAGATTTTATTCTATTTCTTTTAATCTCCTCTTTTGACCAAAGTTGTGATTTGGGTGATTTGATTAATTGTCATACTGTGAATAACTTATTATCGTGATTTTTGGGACTGATAATTGTTTTTGGACGAAATTTACTTGAATTGGGTCTGTGAAAGTTAATTTAAGCCTCAGGTTCGGCCTTTATTCGGGAGCTATATCCCTCCCCTAAATTGACTTTGTGTTGATCCGTTTGAATTATTTTTGGTATGTTTGGATACAATTCTGATTTTTAATTTGCTCATTTAAGGAAAATTGAATATTCTACCATCTTGATTGATTTGTCAATATCTCTTTATTTTTGGTAAACCTTAGATTGATTCTCCTACCTTTTATTTGACTAATTGCCTCTCCTATATAAACAGCCTCTTCTCTCATTCAAAAAAAAAAACCGGAGAGAAAAAGAAAAGAAAAACAGAAAAGTCTTTAAGGAGTCACTGCAAAATAAAAAAAAAAGAGAATTCTTGTTCTTCTTGCTTCCAAACCAGTGTTCCCTGTGCTGTAGCTTTCCCCATAGGCTTGAATTGCTTTTATTGTTAGTAAGTGCTAATTTCTTTCGTTCTCTTGATTCCTGGATGTTATTATGTTTTTTTGGGGTACTGCTAGCATTTCTTCATAAGTGTTGCAGGTTTTATCATGATGCGAAGGTCCATTTGGGGGCGGGAGGATTCAGAGTTGAAAGCTAGAAGTTCCTTTACGTTTAATATCATATTGTATTTATTTATTTATTTTTTTTATTTTTTTTATTTGTTGCAAACCATGTAAAAGTAAAATAGTGAAGATCGGGGATATAGTGAAAAAGGGGGGAGGGTATTTATTTGCTTGCTTTCATCCATATAATTCGCCTAGGCAAACTTAACATAGGATTCTAAAGAAAAGCAAATCTTTTTCCCTTCGATGAGTAACAAACTAATAAATTGGAGTAGGCATACTTTAAGACGTTATTTTCATATTGTTTTCGAGTTAGAGAATAAATTTTCATTTTAGCATGTATTACTATTAGAAATCATGTTTAGGGTGTTAATGGGTTGCCTTTAAATTATATGTCATTTTTCATGTTTAAAATCTAGTTTTAACATGTATTACTATTAGAAATCATGTTTAGGGTGTTAATGGGTTGCCTTTAAATTATATGTCATTTCTCATGTTTAAAATCTAGTTTTAACATGTATTACTATTAGAAATCATGTTTAGGGTGTTAATGGGTTGCCTTTAAATTATATGTCATTTCTCATGTTTAAAATCTAGTTTTAACATGTATTACTATTAGAAATCATGTTTAGGGTGTTAATGGGTTGCCTTTAAATTATATGTCATTTCTCATGTTTAAAATCTAGTTTTAGCATGTATTACTATTAGAAATCATGTTTAGGGTGTTAATGGGTTCCCTTTAAATTATATGTCATTTCTCATGTTTAAAATCTAGTTTTAGCATGTATTACTATTAGAAATCATGTTTAGGGTGTTAATGGGTTGCCTTTAAATTATATGTCATTTTTCATGTTTAAAATCTAGTTTCAACATGTATTACTATTAGAAATCATGTTTAGGGTGTTAATGGGTTGCCTTTAAATTATATGTCATTTTTCATGTTTAAAATCTAGTTTCAACATGTCTAATATTAGAGATCACGCTATTAGGATCTTTGTCCTGTATTATATGTCTTTATTAGTTGCATGTTTATCATGTATTATTCCTAGAAATCATGCCTATAGGGTTCTCTTATATAAGGTACATGACTTCACCCTATTTGTGCATTTAGAGGCTAATTGAGACCTTCTTGGCTATTTTTTGTCTTGTTTGTCTTTCTATGACGCGCGTCTAATAGGAAACTTAAGTTTGTTTAGTCTAGAACCCACCAAAATAGAAGTCCAATGCCTCTTGGACATTAGGAGGGACGATAGGCATTTTTAGGAAACGTTAGACTTTTTCCATTTTCTTTTTCTTTAAAGCGCTCTTAAGATTAATAAAATGAAATTTAGGAGGGGGGTAGGGGTAGTTAGGACTCGGAAAGGATGATATACGCTTAACCCCAATAGGATGAAACCCTTGGCTTTCGTCCTGGGGCTTGGTAATAAAACCAAGTGCGTCTGATCCGAGACTTTAAATAACCCAACTTAGTTTAATTCAGTTATTATCTATGTTTTATTCAAACTCTTGTCACTTAGGATTAATTTAGAAAATATTAAAATATGTAAGACCTTTATTTGTGTTTTCACCCCCCGCTCAATAAATACGAGACACGGTCGGGACCCGCCTTTTGCGGACCTTGAAGGGTGCCTAACACCTTCCCTTCAAGGTAATTTGAGCCCGAACCCCCTCTCTGGTTGACCTTTGACCCTTAGGCTAGAATGGTGTCCTAATGCACCTTAATTCATTAGGTGGCGACTCTAAAAGATTAAAAATCCCAAAAGAGTCATTGCCACGACGTCGTCCAGGTTCCTATTTCTCCGCGAGGAAAAATAGGACGCGACAGAATGGCGACTCTGCTGGGGACTTAGGCTCTTACCATAACGCGTCTCGTGTTTATTTTTCGCAAGTTTCTTTATTTATTTATTTATTTATTTATCCTTACTGACTTGTTTACCTTTTTCCCTCTTTAATCCCTTCCTTATCCCTCTAACTCCCTCCCTTATTCCCTCCAACTCCCTTCCCCTATCCCGCTAACTCCCTTTCCTTTATCCCCTCTAATTTCCCTTCCCCTATCCCGCTAACTCCCTTTCCCTTATACCCTCTAATGTCCCTTCCCCTATCCCGCTAATTCCTTTCCCCTATTCCCTCTAACTCCCTCCCTCTTTCCCTTTAGTCCCTTTCCCCTCCCTTTTCCTTATTTACTGCTTTAATTTATTTGCTAATTGTTTGCATTTATTATTAAACTGGCATTCCGTTCATAAACTCCCCCACTTGGGACCCTCTTAATTTCTCTTTAAGGTGATGTCGTGCCTTTGCACTTCTCCCTACTCTTTTCAAACCCAAATTTAGAGAGTAAGCGCTTGCGTGGTGAATGGCGGATAGTCTTACTACCGTTGGACCACGTGCTTCTCGCATAAGAATACCCAGTCCGTGTCTAAACCCACTCTTTAGAAAACTTAGGATAGAGCTATCCACCCCAAAAATTAAGATCATGCATGCATAAGCCTTAGGTAGTTTGACCCTAAGGGGGTCAATCTACGTAATAGTAACCGCCCTATTAAGTCTGGAGGGTCCAATCACCCTCCGAGACGAAATCTTGCATACTATGTGTTTATGTGGTCACAATAGTCTAATCCAAGCCTAAATCTGTTAAAATTGAATTTAGAAACATTTCTTTTCTTTTGGTGTGCAGGAAATGGCTTCCCCAAATTTCGCCAACACTCAGATGGTTGTAGGTGTAGACCACAGGTTGAGAAGGTGGTGGGAGAACATTAAGAAGGACCGTGCCATAGAGGTAGCTCGACTCTTGGGAGGGCTAACATACTTGATATATGTTATTCCTGATCGCTACCTTATCAAAGCATTGCTGAAATTCTGGGACCCTGCCAGGACTGTGTTAAAATTCCGGGATTTTGAGTTGACCCCCACTATTGAGGAGATTGGCGGGTTCATCGACCTGCCTTACTGGGACCGAAGCATGATTGTACCTCACAGACAGACTGCAAAGAAATTTATGAAAAATCTGGGATTAATTTACAGACCTAAATTAGCTTGCCTGGACTTCGAGTGGATCTCATTGGACTACCTATATGCTCGTTTTGGCCATCAGGATAGTTATGAAAACTTCAAAAGTGATTTCTCATGTTCAACAGCCAAATGGGAAGTACATCGAGTGAACGCCTTCGCAGTCGCACTATTAGGCACCCTAGTCTTCCCAAGAGAAGATAGAAACATAGACACCCGCCTGATATACATTGTGAGCACCTTATCCAAGGGAAAGGAGGTTGGTGGAAATACTATCGTGCCCATGATAGTAGCAGAAATTTTGAGGGCACTGTCCAAATGCGTCCGGGGCAAAAGGTTCTTTGAGGGGTGCAACATCCTATTACAACTATGGGCGATGGAGCATTTTTACAAACGTAGTGGTGTGATAGACGCTCTCGACGGAGTGGGAAACAGAATTCACTCCCATTTCTCGAGATTGCGTAGATTTATTAGGCCAGCAGGTGCTGAAGACTGGTTCAGATTCATGACAGGGTTATCAGGGCACAACATCCAGTGGAAATACCCTTGGTTGAACATTTCACGGGCCATAGCTAGAGGAAATGAGCTATACTACATCGAGCTCATTGGCTTGAAAGGAGTCCAACCATATGCTCCTTTGCGGGTCCTTCGACAGTTTGGCTTGATTCAAGTGATCCCTTTGCGTTCCAACATGAGTATAGCTGAGTATGAGTTTGGAGAGGAAATCCCACAAGTACACAACATATGTCGGAGGTGGGAAAGAGCAATGGCCATCGTCGTCGAAGAGAATCGCCCTTATTGCACTCCGGAGTACTATGTGTGGATTCTGGAAGATGCTGAAAAGGTAGACTTGGACCAAGGGGGACGACCAGGGTACGAGGATGAAGAAGAGAGAGTCTGGGCTCGAAAGTTGCTAAACAAAGGTTACGAGGTCACTCCAGAGATGAAGGAACAGATTGTCCCAACCTATGGAAGCCGCCATATTTGAAGATTTATTTCCTTTTTAGCTATTTTCCCCTTGTTATCCCTACTTCCCTTAGGCTTTGGAAGTTTGATGTAAAACAATGGTTCCTTTTCTTATATCTCTTACTCTAAATTTCAATAAACAAATTAAGGCTTGGATTGACTATCACGTGCCACTTGCTTGTCGTATTAGGCCTACCTCTGGCTCAAAGAGGTCCCTTGCATTTTAGGACGATTATTTTGTTGAATTACGTGCTTATTATTACTATTACCCTAACTTCTAACAAAACTTTGCTGGTTTTGTTGTTTGTTTTTCCCCTTCCCAGGGTTGATCTGTCCGTGCATTCTGGCCTACTACACCAGATCCAAAGGGGCTCCTCCTCCTCCTCCGCCACTTCAAAATCCGAACAAGAAGAAGGGTAAAATGGCCGATGACAACAGCAGCAACGAGAACTCCGACAAGGGGGCTCATTCCACTGATTTGGTTCTAAGGTTAGAAAGGAAGATTTTGGAACTAGAGGAGGAAATGGCTAGCATGCGAAGTTTGGCGAGGCTGTCAATTTCTCTTGGCACCCCTTTTGGGGATAACATGGGGGAACAAGTCAATACCACTCAAACCACATTGCCAATTACACAACCTACTCCTCAGAAACAACCTAACCCCACTAGCTTACCACCCACAAATACACAACCTCCAAATTACCACTTCCAAAATCCGCACCATGCAGGCCCTTCCGAGCCAACCCTACACCCTCTAAATACTAGCCCCATCCCAAATATGCCTCCCAAACCTACCGTTAATACCCCATATACCCAAGCTCCAGGAAATTACTACCAGAATCCAATATTCGTGGAAACCGCTCCCTACGCCCACGAATACCATGAATCAGAATCCTCCCAAAAGGATGCGCTGATTAAGTCCATGGCCGAGAAACTGGACAGCCTCACCAATCGCTTGCAGCAAGTCGAGTCTAGCAAACAGGTGGTTGGGTTGAGTTATGAAGACTTATGTATACATCCTGACGTGGAGCTGCCAGAGGGATATAAACCTCCCAAATTTGAATTGTTCAATGGCATCGGAGATCCTAAAGCCCACCTACGCATGTACTGCGACAAGCTCGCTGGGGTGGGGAGAGATGAAAGAATCAGGATGAAATTGTTCATGAGAAGTCTTACTGGTGAAGCTCTTACGTGGTACATCGACCAAGATGCCCGAAAATGGTCGAGTTGGGTAGATATGGCCTCAGACTTCATGGACCGATTTGGGTTCAACACGGAGAATGCACCCGATTGGTTCTACATCCAAAACTTGAAGAAAAAGCCTGGGGAGACTTTCAGAGATTATGCCGTCAGGTGGAGGTCTGAGGCTGCCAGAGCCAGGCCTCCCATGGATGAGTCCCAGATGAAGGACTATTTTATTAGGGCACAGGAGCCCCAATATTACGACAGGATGATGTTGGTCGCAGAGAAGAGTTTCGCCGACATTATCAAACTGGGAGAGAGAATAGAAGAAGGTATCAAAAATGGTACCATCATCAACTTGGAAGCTTTACAGGCTACTAACAAGGCACTACAATCAGGAAGCTTGCCCGAGAACAGAAAAAAAAAGGAAGTGGGTGCGGTCATGTTGGCGCACAAAAGCCCTATTAAACCACAAACCCCAATCTCACCCCTCCCTCACTATCCCACATCACCCTATCCTATGCCTTACTCTCCTTACCCAGCATATACCCCTTACCAAGCTCCACCTCCACAATACCAACAACCAACATATCCCGTCTACCACACCCAACCAGCTTACTACCAAACTCCTTCACCACCACCACTATCTCCTCGACAACCAAATTACAGAAACCGTCCCAATTTCGAAAGGAGACCCACAAAATCCTATACCCCTTTGGCCGAACCTATCGCCCAGCTTTATGAAAGATTAAAAACAGCTGGGTACATAACCCCAATCCCAGCTCTACCCGTTGACACCCAAGCCAAATGGTACGACCCCAACAAGGTATGCGCCTATCATTCTGGAATGAAAGGACATACCACCGAGGTCTGCCGATCCCTACGAGATAAAATCCAAAAACTTATAGACACCAAAACCATACAGCTCAAAGAACCCGCGCCTAATGTGTCCAACAACCCACTTCCTAATCATCAGGTAAATATGTTGGAAGTAGAAGAGTCAACAGGTGCACCAGGGCCCATATGGTTGATAGAGCAAAATGAGTTAGTGGCAGTGATAACTCAAACACCTTTTGTGGTACAAGGGCGCAGACCGTTTGAAGTGGAAATTGCCGCGCCAAAACTCCCTTTTGTGGTCACAATGGCTCCTCAGCAAAGCTTCGACACACACACTGTTCCCTGGAGCTATGACAAGGGAAAAGCAGTGGTGGAAGAGAATGATGTTATCCAGGGGGCAACCAACTCCGAACAGACAGATACTCCCAAATACATGACACAAGGTAGCTCAAGTGGGACTAAGCCTCCTATAATAGAGGTGGAAGAAAACGGGGAGTGGAAAAGGATACAAGCACAAGAGCACCCCGTCACAGGCCAATTAAGTAAGGGATCCCATCAGGTCTCCATCTTGTCCCTCTTGCAGACTTCAGAGCCTCACCAGAAGGCGTTGATGAGGGTGCTAAGTGAGGCTTATGTTCCGTCCAATATCACCGAAGGAGAGATGGCCCACATGGTGGGGCAGGTATTTGAAGCTTATAAGATATCCTTCCACGAAGATGAACTCCCGATTGAAGGTACCACTCACAATCGAGCTCTTTACATCACCACCAGATACCAGGACAGGTTGATTACTAAGGCATTGGTCGATCCGGGCTCTGGATTAAATATTTGTCCACTCAGCACTATCACAAGGCTAGGCGTGGATTTGGCAAGGATTCAGAATTATCAGATGAACGTGAGGGCCTTTGATGGATCTCAAAGGGACACGATAGGGGAGATCACTTTGGACATGACCATTGGTCCGGCCACTTTCCCCATTGCATTCCAGGTATTGGACATCCCAGCTTCCTACAATTTATTGTTGGGGCGCCCCTGGATTCACATGGCCGGGGCAGTGCCATCCACCCTACACCAATGCCTGAAGTTCGAATGGGAGCATGAAGAAGTGGTAGTGCATGGGGAGAAGGGACACCCCGTCTATGCTGTTGAAGGACCGGGCTGTATGGATGGAGGAATGTTCCACACCGTGGAGTTGGTGGGAGGCATCGAATCAACGCCATGGTACAATCAGAAGGTCCTGAGCATGATGTTGTGGCTAGGCTACGAGCCAGGCAAAGGATTGGGAGCCAAACTCCAAGGCATTCCCGACCCAATCTCTCTTCCTTTCAAAAATGATACTATGGGTTTGGGGTATGAAGGAGAAATACCCATGAAGAGAAAAAGGTTGGAACGTCCTATCCCATCATTACATCTGAGCTTCCAATCCGCGGGTTTTCTCAAGAGCGACCTAGAGAGGGAAGAAGAGGAGTTGCTAGAAAGTATGAGAAACCTGTTCATCGCAGAAGACTTTCTAGAAGCCGGCACAGAAGAAGAAGAGGTGGGGGTGATGGATGTGATGAACGTGATGCGGAATGCAGGTTATGAACCAGGAAAAGGCTTAGGAGTCAGACTACAAGGGATCAGTGAGCCTATAAAGCCTTCACATCACTCAACCACATTTGGCTTGGGATATGCTTATACTATAGAAGAGTATTTGGATTGGGAACCACTCCCAGAGGGGTGTTATTATCCTTTGCCAAGCCCCTTGCCACTGTTGAGCCAGACTTTCCAATCCGCCGGATTCCGGGATGATGGTATTGACGACTTGTGGAATGGATTGCAAGGTTTGTCCCTTTCAGAAGCTGAGGAAGGAAGCTGCAATGTCGTAATCAACGAGGAGGAGGAAAGAGCCCCAGCGCAGGAGGAGATCACAGGGATCGTCATCAGCAGCTGGACCACTGCACCATCCAGACCACGTCGGGCACTTGGGTAGAAACATGAAATTGTCACCAACTCATTATGTTTTCAAATAAAGACTCTTAATTAAGATTTTAATGTTTTACTTATGCCATTATCATGACAAGTTTTTGATTATGAATAAAACTTTCATTCCTTTCACAACGATGTCATTTTATGTTTATTTTGTTGTTCTTTTTCAGAAGAATTACTTTTAATAATGTTGAAACTGAGATTGTGGCACATAATGAGACTATCCAACACGACATAGCTGAGACAGAGACAACGGATGAAAATTGTGAAGAAGTTACTAGAAAGGTCAAAGAGTTTGAGGAAAAGCCAAAAGCAAATCTAGAAGAAACAGAAACAGTGAACTTGGGTGATAACGAAACAATCCAGGAGACAAGAATCAGTGTCCACATGACCGAGGAAAAGAAAAAGGAATACGTCCAATTCTTGAAAAAGAACAAGGATGTCTTTGCTTGGTCCTATGCAGATATGACAGGGTTGAGCACTTCAATAGTGGCCCATCGATTGCCTACCGATCCGTCTTGTCCGCCAGTAAAGCAGAAGCTCAGAAAATACAAGCCTGATTTGAGTCTTAAAATCAAGGAAGAAGTATCAAAACAGTTGGAAGCCGGAATTCTGGAAGTAACCAGGTATCCGACATGGCTCGCCAACATTGTGCCCGTACCTAAGAAAGATGGTAAGGTCAGGGTTTGTGTGGATTACCGGGATCTCAACAAGGCTAGCCCTAAGGATGACTTTCCACTCCCAAACATCCACATTCTGATAGACAATTGTGCTAAGCATGAAACACAGTCATTCGTGGATTGCTTTGCTGGGTATCATCAAATCAAGATGCATGAGGATGACGCGGAGAAAACGGCTTTCATCACACCTTGGGGTGTTTACAACTACAAGGTAATGCCATTCGGACTAAAGAATGCTGGGGCCACCTACATGAGAGCCATGACCACTTTGTTCCATGACATGATCCACAAAGAGATCGAGGTTTACGTGGACGATGTCATCATCAAGTCGAAGAAAGGGTGTGACCATTTAATCGATCTTCAGAAATTCTTTGACAGGCTACGAAGGTACAACTTGAAATTAAATCCTGCAAAGTGTGCTTTTGGGGTCCCCGCCGGGAAATTATTGGGTTTCATTGTCAGTCGTCGGGGGATAGAGTTGGATCCAACAAAAATCAAGGCTATTCGGGAACTTCCCCCTCCAAAGAGCAAGAAAGAGGTGATGAGCTTCTTGGGTAGACTCAACTATATCAGTCGCTTCATAGCCCAATCTACCGTCATTTGTGAACCAATCCTCAAGTTACTAAAGAAGGACGCTGCTATCAAATGGACTCCAGAATGTCAAGAAGCATTTGATAAAGTCAAGGACTATTTATCCAATCCTCCAGTGCTGGTTCCCCCTGAGGCAGGACGACCTTTGCTGCTATACTTATCGGTCATGGATCAGGCATTCGGGTGTGTCTTGGGACAACATGATGAAACAGGAAGGAAGGAGCAGGCGATCTACTACATGAGTAAGAAGTTTACGCCATATGAAGCTCGGTATTCTTTGCTTGAGCGTACTTGTTGTGCTTTAACTTGGGTAGCCCAGAAATTGCGACATTACCTTTCAGCACACACGACGTATCTGATCTCAAGGATGGATCCTCTGAAATACATCTTTCAGAAACCCATGCCCACGGGTAAGTTGGCTAAATGGCAGATATTGTTGAGTGAATTCGACATAGTTTATGTCACACAAAAAGCGGTGAAGGCACAAGCACTGGCTGATCATCTGGCAGAAAACCCCGTAGACGAAGAGTACAGGCCTCTGAAGACTTATTTTCATGATGAGGAAGTAGCTTTCGTAGGAGAAGATATCTTTGAAGAATATGATGGGTGGAGGATGTTCTTCGACGGGGCCAAAAACTTCAACGGAGCAGGCATTGGGGCTGTATTGATCTCACCTACAGGCCAACACTATCCAGCATCAGCAAAGCTCAGGTTTCATTGTTCCAACAACATGGCTGAATATGAGGCTTGCATCTTAGGCCTCCGACTAGCAGTTGATTTAGACGTGCAAGAGATTTTGGCAATTGGGGACTCAGATTTGGTGATCCGTCAGGCACAGGGTGAATGGGCAGTGAAGAACCGAAAGCTTTTACCATATTTAGATTGCGTGCAAAAGCTCTGCAAAAGATTCACTAAGGTGGAATTTAAGCATGTTCCGCGACTTCAGAATGAATTTGCAGATGCCTTGGCCACCCTATCTTCCATGATTCGGCATCCAGATCAGAATTACATTGATCCCATCCGCATTCATCTATATGAACAACCTGCCTATTGCTTTCATGTGGAGGAAGAAACAGACCGAAAACCGTGGTATGATGACATTCAAGGGTACTTGAAAAGCGGCAGTTATCCGGAGGGCGTAACAAAAGTCCAAAAACGTACAATTAGGAGGCTAGCAAATCAATTCTTCTTGAACGGAGAAATCCTATATAGGAGAACTCCCGACTTGGGCTTGCTAAGGTGCGTCGGGACTAAAGAGGCTTCCAGACTTGTGGAGGAGATTCATGCAGGAACATGCGGGCCACACATGAATGGTTTCACCCTCGCAAAGAAAATCCTCAGAGCAGGTTATTTTTGGTTAACAATGGAAACTGATTGCATCCACCATGTTCAGAAATGCCACCAGTGCCAAACTCACGCAGACATGATCCGAGTTCCTCCCAACGAACTCCATGTCACTAGTTCGCCCTGGCCATTCGCAGCTTGGGGCATGGATGTTATTGGTCCTATCGAGCCAGCAGCCTCGAATGGACACCGGTTTATCCTTGTGGCCATTGATTATTTCACTAAGTGGGTCGAAGCTACATCTCACAAGTCTGTCACTAAGAAAGTTGTTGATGATTTCATCAAAAACAACCTCATTTGCCGGTTTGGGGTCCCTGAGACGATCATCACTGACAACGGAGCCAACCTCAATAGCAATCTGATGATGGAAACTTGTGACCGATTCAAGATCAACCATCGAAACTCCACTGCATACAGGCCACAGATGAATGGAGCGGTAGAAGCCGCGAACAAAAACATCAAAAGGATATTGCGGAAAATGATTGACAATCACAGACAATGGCACGAGAAGTTACCATTTGCATTATTGGGATATCGCACCACCATCCGGACTTCCACTGGGGCAACCCCGTACTTCTTGGTCTATGGGAACGAAGCAGTGATTCCTGCAGAAGTCGAGATACCATCTTTGAGGATAATTCAAGAAGCAGAGTTGAGTGACGCCGAATGGGTACAAAGCAGGTTTGAGCAACTAGCACTGATCGATGGAAGAAGGATCAATGCCATATGTCACGGGCAGCTTTACCAGAACAGGATGGCCCGAGCATTCAACAAAAAGGTCAGACCGAGATACTTCTCGCCCGGGCAATTAGTCTTGAAGCGGATCTTCCCAAATCAAGACGAGGCCAAAGGAAAGTTCGCGCCAAATTGGCAAGGCCCGTACATGGTTCACCGCGTCTTGACTGGAGGAGCACTCATACTCGCAGAAATGGACGGCGAAATCTGGCCCAGACCTATCAACTCAGATGCTGTGAAGAGATACTATGTCTAGGTTTTGTCTTTTGCTCTTTGTAATTGGAACTACGTCAGACCTGATTCCCGTTTAAGAGGGATACGTAGGCGCTCCTGTGGAGCTCGGTCTTACCATAATAAAATTTTTATTTCCCCCACTGGACCACAGACTGGGGCAGAATTTTTGAGAGGATCTCAAAAATTCTTTCATAAAAGAGCAAAAGCAGGCAAGATAACTGGGGCAGAATTTTTGAGGCCAGCTCAAAAATTCATGACGGACAGAACAAGGGAGTTATAACTCTACATCAAGCAGCCCGAAGATCCCTACTCAGCTGAACGTTGGATTTGTCTCAAAATGTGCCACTATCAAAGGATTCAATAATAAACTATCAGTTGCTTTTCAAACATGTCAAATAGATATAAACTATATACACAAGTAGACATTATACATATATATACTCTTTCTAAATGCTACGCCATCCCGTACCAAGAGAAAAGCCCCGACAAAGGTCTGGATATCAGCAACCGAGGAGAACACTGGGCCACGACAAAGGACAGATCAACCCCCCCTTTATAAACTGACTATTTTTCTTTGAACGCAGATTTGACAGACACACATCCCCGCATTGCCCGAGCAGACGACAGTCTAGTAAGACAAAATATTACCTTATGCTTTGCATTGCATCGGCCCAAAATTCACTGCATATGCTTGATAGGTATATCATAACTGAATAAAAAATTTGTATTGCATATGCCCAACACTTGCATCATAAAGGCCCGATATTGGCATTTGTATTACACGTGCCCGATATTTGCTTTTGCATTACATGTGCCCGATACTTGCATTTGCATTGTGCCTGACATTCGCATTATAAACGCATCCGCATTCGCATGTGCCCGATACTTGCATCATAAAGGCTCGAGATTTACATGGCATCGTGCTCGAAAATCATAAGGCCCGATATTTGCATTTGCATTTGCATTACATGTGCCCGGTATTTGCATTTGCATTGTGCCCGATATTCGCATTATAAATGCATCCGCATTCGCATGTGCCCGATACTTGCATCACAAAGGCTCGATATTTACATTGCATCATGTTTGAAAATCATATTGGCCCGAAAATTGCAAAAATTACATTGCATCGTGCCCGAAAATCATGCTTTCCATGCCTTGCATAATGTTGGCCCGAGAAAATTGCATATGCTTTTAAATTTTGCATTGCATCGCGCCGCAAACCATGCCTTGCATAATATGGCCCGAAAAGTGCATAACATTTGGCTCGAGAAATTGCATACTCACATTGCATCGCGCCCGAAAAATCATGTCTCGCATAATATGCACAACCTGGCCCCAGAAATTGCATATAATTCGCATATTACACCCTAAGGCGTCATAGTCCAAGGGCGTCCTTTTTCATGGCCTACGGACATCATTTCATGGCCTAGGGATTTAATTTCTGCTTATCATGCCCTTAAGGCGTCATGGTCCAAAGGCATCATCCTCATGGCCTAAGGACATCATTTCATGGCCTAGGGATTTAATTACATTCATCTTAATCCGGAGGTATCATCGTCCAAAGGCATCATCCTTCATGGCCCACGGACATCATTTCATGACCCGAGGATACAAGTTATGATTAGCATAGCCCTAGACGTCATAGCCTAAGATGTCATCCTTATCGTCTTATGGCAAGATTCATGGTCTAACAGGGAATTTGCATCACGCTATTTAATATATACGCTCTTATCATTTTCATTTACGTAGCATTTCTTCTTACTACAAAGCCCGCGAACATCTCAAGTGCGCCACCGTTCCGCTGTTTGAATGCATCAAACCTCCCATTCTTTCAACATCTAAGCATTTTCTATGCTGCGAACGTTCCAATTCAAGTTTTGAAATTCGTACGGTTCTGTTCATTTTAGGAATTTCAGTCATCCCTAAATCCAGAACTACACACGGCCTGATTCTCGTGTAACCAGAGATATGTAGGCGACTTCTAAACCGAAGTCTCGGTCGTAAACCTTTTGTTTTATCCGCTCCCTTCGATAAGATGCCATTGGTCGGACAAAATCGGCCACTCCGTCAACTTTCTTTGCTCAACAATTCATCCTTCATTCCCGAGCAAAGAAGGGGCAGCTGTTGACACCCGATTTTGACCGACCCTTGACGTATTTTACGTTTTATTTATTCTTAAATTTGTATTGGAAAATTGATTGTCGGCCTATATTCGTCACTATCTAAAAATAAATAATAATAATAATAAACTACGCATAGACGTGTCTTTTCGAATCACGTCATCCATAATATTATTTTAATACATTTCGTTTTGGCGAATTACGTGCCTTACCAATATTGTGTTCAAGTCGTAACCCTTTAAATAAAGATCATGCCAATCTTGGTCGAAACTTTGAAACTCTATTTCAATTTTGACTAACTTGAATTCATTTCAATTTATAAGATCTTACACTTTCAGCACCTCAATTTTTAAAGTTTTACAATTTGTGACTAGTATTTAAATATAATCTGCTAATTGGAGGCGTAATTATAAATTCCTACACTTTGGAATAATTTTTTAAGCCCAAAGTATCAATTGGTGGCTCAATTTTTAAACTTTTACAATTTTGACTAATATTTAAATTTTAATTCACCAATTTTTGGCCTAATTTTAAAGTCCCACGATTTTTAAACTAGCATTTAATTTCAATTTACTAATTTGTTGCTCAATTTTTAAGTTCCTACAATTTTTGACTAACTTTTTAACTCAATTTACTAATTTGTGACTCAATTTTCAAATGCATACAATTTTTACTATTATTTTAATTCAATTTACCAATTTGTGCTCAATTTTTAACACTTTTGACTAATCTTAATCCAACTTACCAATTCGGGACCTATTTTTTAAACACTATGATTCTGAGTAATATTTAAATCAAAATTACCAATTTATGGCCCAATTTTTAAGTATCTTACAATTGGTGGCTAGTTTTTAAATTCGATTTATTAATTTACGGCTAGTTTCTCAATTTTGTGGCTAACTCTTAAATCCGGGTACCCGTTTTCCTTACCCGGATCCGACCCGACCCATTGTCCCTCTATTTAAACCCCCAAAACACAAACCCTAATCTTTTTCCTTCCATTTTTAACCCCAGCCGCCCCTCTTCTCCTCCAAAACCCCCCACGCAGCCCGCCGCTGCTGTGGCACGGTTGCCGGCAGTGGCCGGCGCTGCCGACCATCCCCTCTCCCTCGCTGCTCCCTCTCCCCCACGCCACTCCTCTCCTCTCTTCTCCTCTCTCTCTCTCTCCCTCACCATCTCGCCACAGCCTCCCGAAACCACCCCGACGCAGCCCCTCGCCGGCGCCCCTGTCTCCCCCATCACCTCCTTTTCTCCTCCGTTGCTGCACCCATGGCAGCGGCGCCACCTCTCCCCCTCTCTCGCTGCCGCACGTCGCTGCCACTCCTCACGCGACGCCGGCAGCCCCTCTTTCTCCTCTCCCTCCGTCCCTCAACCACCACCGTACGACTCTCTTCCTCCCAACCACAGTTTCACCAGATTACAACGAGGGCGTTTCCGTTTTCGTAAAGACGGGTCTGTTCAAGATCCGTCTAGGTACGCTTTGGCTTAATTATTCGAGTATAATCTTTGATTGAAGTATAGTATAGTCACTGTTTTTATTTATTTATTTTCAGATTTTATTCTATTTCTTTTAATCTCCTCTTTTGACCAAAGTTGTGATTTGGGTGATTTGATTAATTGTCATACTGTGAATAACTTATTATCGTGATTTTTGGGACTGATAATTGTTTTTGGACGAAATTTATTTGAATTGGGTCTGTGAAAGTTAATTTAAGCCTCAGGTTCGGCCTTTATTCGGGAGCTATATCCCTCCCCTAAATTGACTTTGTGTTGATCCGTTTGATTATTTTTGGTATGTTTGGATACAATTCTGATTTTTAATTTGCTCATTTAAGGAAAATTGAATATTCTACCATCTTGATTGATTTGTCAATATCTCTTTATTTTTGGTAAATCTTAGATTGATTCTCCTACCTTTTATTTGACTAATTGCCTCTCCTATATAAACAGCCTCTTCTCTCATTCAAAAAAAAAAAAACCGGAGAGAAAAAGAAAAGAAAAACAGAAAAGTCTTTAAGGAGTCACTGCAAAATAAAAAAAAAAGAGAATTCTTGTTCTTCTTGCTTCCAAACCAGTGTTCCCTGTGCTGTAGCTTTCCCCATAGGCTTGAATTGCTTTTATTGTTAGTAAGTGCTAATTTCTTTCGTTCTCTTGATTCCTGGATGTTATTATGTTTTTTTGGGGTACTGCTAGCATTTCTTCATAAGTGTTGCAGGTTTTATCATGATGCGAAGGTCCATTTGGGGGCAGGAGGATTCAGAGTTGAAAGCTAGAAGTTCCTTTACGTTTAATATCATATTGTATTTATTTATTTATTTATTTTATTTTTTTTATTTGTTGCAAACCATGTAAAAGTAAAATAGTGAAGATCGGGGATATAGTGAAAAAGGGGGGAGGGTATTTATTTGGTTGCTTTCATCCATATAATTCGCCTAGGCAAACTTAACATAGGATTCTAAAGAAAAGCAAATCTTTTTCCCTTCGATGAGTAACAAACTAATAAATTGGAGTAGGCATACTTTAAGACGTTATTTTCATATTGTTTTCGAGTTAGAGAATAAATTTTCATTTTAGCATGTATTACTATTAGAAATCATGTTTAGGGTGTTAATGAGTTGCCTTTAAATTATATGTCATTTTTCATGTTTAAAATCTAGTTTTAACATGTATTACTATTAGAAATCATGTTTAGGGTGTTAATGGGTTGCCTTTAAATTATATGTCATTTCTCATGTTTAAAATCTAGTTTTAACATGTATTACTATTAGAAATCATGTTTAGGGTGTTAATGGGTTGCCTTTAAATTATATGTCATTTCTCATGTTTAAAATCTAGTTTTAACATGTATTACTATTAGAAATCATGTTTAGGGTGTTAATGGGTTGCCTTTAAATTATATGTCATTTCTCATGTTTAAAATCTAGTTTTAGCATGTATTACTATTAGAAATCATGTTTAGGGTGTTAATGAGTTCCCTTTAAATTATATGTCATTTCTCATGTTTAAAATCTAGTTTTAGCATGTATTACTATTAGAAATCATGTTTAGGGTGTTAATGGGTTGCCTTTAAATTATATGTCATTTTTCATGTTTAAAATCTAGTTTCAACATGTATTACTATTAGAAATCATGTTTAGGGTGTTAATGGGTTGCCTTTAAATTATATGTCATTTTTCATGTTTAAAATCTAGTTTCAACATGTCTAATATTAGAGATCACGCTATTAGGATCTTTGTCCTGTATTATATGTCTTTATTAGTTGCATGTTTATCATGTATTATTCCTAGAAATCATGCCTATAGGGTTCTCTTATATAAGGTACATGACTTCACCCTATTTGTGCATTTAGAGGCTAATTGAGACCTTCTTGGCTATTTTTTGTCTTGTTTGTCTTTCTATGACGCGCGTCTAATAGGAAACTTAAGTTTGTTTAGTCTAGAACCCACCAAAATAGAAGTCCAATGCCTCTTGGACATTAGGAGGGACGATAGGCATTTTTAGGAAACGTTAGACTTTTTCCATTTTCTTTTTCTTTAAAGCGCTCTTAAGATTAATAAAATGAAATTTAGGAGGGGGGTAGGGGTAGTTAGGACTCGGAAAGGATGATATACGCTTAACCCCAATAGGATGAAACCCTTGGCTTTCGTCCTGGGGCTTGGTAATAAAACCAAGTGCGTCTGATCCGAGACTTTAAATAACCCAACTTAGTTTAATTCAGTTATTATCTATGTTTTATTCAAACTCTTGTCACTTAGGATTAATTTAGAAAATATTAAAATATGTAAGACCTTTATTTGTGTTTTCACCCCCCGCTCAATAAATACGAGACACGGTCGGGACCCGCCTTTTGCGGACCTTGAAGGGTGCCTAACACCTTCCCTTCAAGGTAATTTGAGCCCGAACCCCCTCTCTGGTTGACCTTTGACCCTTAGGCTAGAATGGTGTCCTAATGCACCTTAATTCATTAGGTGGCGACTCTAAAAGATTAAAAATCCCAAAAGAGTCATTGCCACGACGTCGTCCAGGTTCCTATTTCTCCGCGAGGAAAAATAGGGCGCGACAGTCTTGCCTCTAAGGAAAAAATTACAGAGCATCTAATAAATCAAGATATAATGTGATAGTGTCAAACCTTGCCCTTGGGTGTTAACTTGTTGTTTGAAAGTCCTTGAGCCAAGAGGCAAAAGTTATAGACCATGTAATAGTGTCAAGTCTTGCCCATGAGGAAGAATTTGTAAGGTTCTTAATCTAACTCTTGCCTCTTAGACAAGAGTTATAGAGTATCCCATAAATCAAAATACAAAAAAAAAAAAGTGCCAACTCTTGCCCATGGGACGTAACTTATTCTTTAAATTTTTTTTATGTCTTCCTTTAAAATAAGAGTTATAGAGTATCTCGTGAAATTTCAAATCATATACATTTAAAATAATAAATATGAATTTTTTTTTATCTTGAATCTTGGCACTTGAATTTAGAAACCTATCAATTAAAATAAATACAAAATATATAAAATAAATATTGTTTATAGTACCATAATTAAAAAAGGAAAGAAAAAGTAAATATACGAAAAAATAGAAAGAAAGATAAAAATAGAAATAAAAAACACAAGAAAAAAGGAAAGAAATGAAGAAACACAGAAAATTTTGTTGCATCAATAGAGTCTACCTATGAAAAAAATAAATAAAAAAACAAATAGATAAAAATAAGAACAAAGCCGTAAGAGTTTAAATTTGATTATTTATTTAACTGTTGCCCATAAGGCATATATTAAATTTTAAAGGCTCGAGCTGTGTTGCCTGAAAGGCAAAAATTCTAGGGTACATTATAAATTTCATACATTTAAGCAGTGTAAATCCTTGCCCACAAGACAAGTCTGTGAAGGTGAAATAATTGGTCCTTATAATGTTTTCCAAAAATATATTCTTAAAGGAATGAAGGGTATTTTTGTAAATATATCCGTATTGGTGACATTTTATCAAGACTGTATCTTTTAGGGATATTTGTGGCCTTCTCTCGAGACTTCCACAGGCATGGATTCTTTGAAAAACTTGATGGAGTTTCCTATTTCGGCTGCTTTATTTATATTATATTATATTTTCTTAATGATTATTTCTTGAAATTAAATAAATAAAAAATAAAATAATAAATTAAAAAAAGTAAACAGACGATTTTGTCTAAAGAGAAGTCTTTTAACAAAGCCAAAAAGTTCAAATAATATTTTTAAGGTCCTTCATATTTTAATAACAACAACAACAACAACAACAACAACAAGAACAATAATAATAATAATAATAATATTCTCAAAAGAAAAATCTTAAATATTTAATTCAATATTATTTATAATTTTTTTATTTGTCTGTTATAAATTTTAAATTTAAATAATAAACTTCCATTTTTAAATTTTGATGTTACCTTGTTATTATATGTACAATGAAAAAAGAAATGGAATACTAATAGACCAAGTCCGGTGCACTAAAGCTTCTGCTGTGCATAAGGTAGGTTCGGAGAAAGGCTTAATCATAAAAATTTATCATACATAGTCTTATTTTATATTTCTGAGATTTAAACTCGTAAGCTCGTGGTCACACGACAACAACTTTAGATGGAGTACTTGTAATTCCCTTAAGTATAAATAATTCTGTGTAAGTTGTAAGGTCGTAACAACCAAACGACTCCCAAGAGCACAAATATCCTGTCCTCCACTCTTTATCTGCTCTCTCTTCTTCCCCAACTAGTTTGAAGCTTCCATTTTTAGAGATATAATGGAAGTCATAATAGTATCAGCTAGTCAATCAACACGCCCTCCTCTTCACCCCCATACAAATCAACCACCTGCTCTCTTTTTGGGCCGTCGAGAGCTCTGCTTTGATAGCATTTCCTCCGTCTATCCCATTTCTTCCCCTCCATCTACCTCCGCTTTAACTCCCGGGTACGCATCCTTTTTGACTTAAAAGGAATCCATCCATTTTATGAGTTTAATAAGCTAAAAAGAAAAATAATTTTCAAATTTAGAAATGTGTCAATTTTATTTTTTGGGATTAATGTCACAGGGGTGATGGAGATAATGACAATTCTTTGATCGAGAAACTACGGAAAAGCTCCCCTTTGGCTACACGGAGGATGTTATTAACAAGCTTTTTCATGTATTCATGTTATCATCCTTCAAGGTATTTGTCAGGTTCGCACCTTCTTACTGTTTGTTTCTTTTTCCTTCTTTTACTAGCCAGCGGACCTCACAGTTGTTGATGTAATCTGGGTTTTGTAGTTACATAGTATCTCTTGGCTTATTTAACCGAAATAATGCATATATTTGGCATTTTCAAAACATTGCTTGTCTCAGTACCAGAAACAGGAGTGGTTACGACAGTCTAATTGTGATAAATCATCTGAAAGCATTAAAATGAAGCTTAAATTGAGTGGAATAGATATAGAGAATTTGTATATTGACTCTGTCAAACTAGAGGTGTACTTGATTGAATATAGTAACAGGGAACCCAATTGTGGTAATGCAATGGAGCTAGCCCTCTCCCTCGAATCCCGAACGAGCAAACCCCTATTTTTGTGTGGCTGGCTACTGAAAAAATGCAAAATTTCATAATGTGTTTGCTTCCTCCTGATCAGTTTTTGAGTTTTTGTCCTTTATTTGGGTTCTGACCATGTAAAGTACTATACTATATGATATACAGCACTTGCTTTAGGGGATCCGTCTGTCACAGTTGAACAAGTTACACCACCTACTTTTCCTTCTGCAGCACTTTTCCCTTCCGAGGTTCAGCTATCGTCACCTGTTCAGTTTATTCTTTAGTGTTTTTGTTACGTTCTGATATATTGATCACCTCTTATCTGGTATGTGTCTAATTGGCAGGAAAGAGTTGTTGAGCTCTTTGAGAAGAACACTTACTGTGTTGTCAACATATTTGATGTAACCTTGAGACCTACGCTTAATGTTACGGGTATGGTTGAGGTAAATTTTATAGGCATGTGCAGGCATTTAATTTCCATTTTCAGTGTTATGCCTATCAAACTTTTAGGCAATTTAGCTTTGGTGCTGTCTTGGAAATAAAGTTTCTTATGTTCATGTATTTTCTGTCTTCATCCATATGGTTCCTGGACCAGCATACCTTTTGTCCCTTGATAAATAATCTGAGTTTGAAAACAGCTACATTCAATATGTTTAAACAATGACAGATTCCTGAAGGAAATGGTTCAGGGGTGATTTGGGACAACAAAGGCCACATTGTTACTAATTACCATGGTAAGATCACTTCAATATGGTGCCTGAGTGCATTAGTTATTTGTGTAATGTACTCACTGCATCCTAAGAATGATGAGGTTTGGACCACGATAATTAAGCTGTCTAATTTTTGGTGCGAAGTCGGAAATCAAATTTTCTTACCTCCGGGGGCCTAATTAAAGCTTTATCTGAAATATAGAATTGAATTCTATGACCCAAAAACCAACTTTTGTGTATTGGATGGGCTGTGCAATTCTTGGTTACACAGTTTTCTTTATATGTCCAGTGATTGGTAATTCCCTTTCTAAAAACCCAAGCCGTGGACAAGTAGTTGCACGTGTTAATATTCTCGCTGCAGATGGGTGAGTTGTATTCCAGTTTAGAATATACTTAATGGGGATGATACCGCTTCATCCTACTCTCCATCTTATGCCTTCACTCTATTTATTTCTTTCTTTTTGAAGGGTGCAAAAGAATTTTGAGGGTAAATTAATTGGTGCAGACCGTGCCAAGGATCTTGCGGTGTTGAAGGTAAATTATTTCCAGAATCCCATTTTCTCAAAAGCTGGATAATTCTCCTACCTTTGCTTTAGTTATGTCATCCTGTTTACTTTTCTCTTATAGCTGTAGTTTGTTTGTCATTTTTCCCTATTGTATTTTTCTTTTTTCTGTTGTCTCTATCTCTCTTTAGCTGATGATCCAAGTAAATTTTCCAGCTTCAACTTTTGGGTCATGCTCTCATTAAATTGTATTCTTTAAGCAATTAAAGATCTGCTGGTGCATATAGAATGCTTGACAATGGTTGTTAATGAACCAATTGTTTGATCTGATTTGTTCATTCTACTTCTTCATTGGTATCACTAAGCAGTAAAAGGTTTAGCTTGAGTTTTACTAGACTTGTGATTATCAACAACAACATACCCAGTGTCATATTATGATCCCACAAGTGGGGTATGAGGAGGATAGAGTATACTTAGACCTTACCCCTACCTTGTGTGAGGTAGGAGGTTGTTTTCAATAGGCCCCCGCTCAAGAAGAGCATTTTAAAAGTAGGTATGAAAATTCAAGAGTGAAAAAAGCTCTAAATGAAAATACTAAGGGAAGTACGACAACAATAATAGTAAGATAACCAAAGGAAAAAAAAAACAATCATAGTGATGAATTGAAGAATTAGATAATAACAGAATAATAATAGTACTATGGAAAAGTAGAATAGGGAGCAGATAAGGTGCTCCAAGACAGAACCTTGCTTTCCCACAAAAAGAGAGAAAACACTTGACTATTTACTAACCTTCTATTTTAATCATCGACTTCCATGCTCTCCTATCTAGAGTCATGTGCTCGATGAGCTTAAGATGTGTTATGTGCTGTCTAATCACCTCTCCCCAATTTTTTTTTAAAGAAAGTTAACATTGCAGACAAAATAAACCAATAGTGTATTTCAATAGTAATTACATCAAGAGTATACAGTAAGCAAAATCAAGAATATCTATCACCTATACAACAACAAGAACATACCCAGTAAAATCCCATAAGTGGGTTCTGGGAAGGGTAAAATGTATGTAGACCTTACCTCTACCTTATAAAGGTAGACAGGGCTTTTCCGAAAGACTCATCTCAAAAATATTATCCTCAAAAGCAGAAAATACTAAATCTGAAACTAAACGACTAGAATGGAATATCTATCACCTATACCCCTCCTAAACGATCTAAAAAGTGAGTAATATCCACCACTACCTATCCCCAATTCTTGTTTGGTTACCTCTACATCTTCTTAAGCTTATTACTGCCAACCTCTTTTACCCCCTCACTTGGAATCCATGCTCCTCCTCTTCATATGTCCAAACCTTCTTAACTTCACTTCCATCATCTTGTTCTATGGAGGTCACTTCCACCTTGCCCGTATATCCTTGTCCCTAATCTTATCTCTTCTAGTACGCATCCATATTAGCATGCTCATTTCTGCCACTTTCATCCTTTGAACATACGAAGGATGTGAGTTCTGACTTGCCAATACTTTGTCCCATACAATATAGCTAGTCCGACTGCCACTTTGTATAACTTGTCTTTAAGTCTTGATGGCACATTCTTATCACGTGGGACACCGTATGCGAGCGTCCTTTTCATATAAGCTGCTCCATTACGATGTATGATATCATCATCTGTCTCTCCACTTCGATTATTGATCCAAGATACTTGTAGCTTCCTCTCTTGAGGGTGAATTTTGTGCCGATCATCACTTCCTCATCCGCCTCATGTGTTGTGTCACTGAACTTGCACTCCAAGATTGTGAGTGATTATCATTTGCTTAAAATGGTCGATAATCGTTTTAAAGTTACCAGGAAACAACTTCAGTTAATTCTTACAGAACAAAAAAACCTACCTATATTTACATATTCCACAGAAATTTTTTTGGTCTTTCAGATAGGTGAGATGGAAGGCATATAGATGTATGTAAGCAATCTTACGGTGGGATGAGATGAGCTGCAATAAATGATATGAAGCAAAATAGAATCAGAGATGGTGAGAATTAACACTGTAACACATTGTGCTTTAATTGGAAAACTGAGTGGAGCAGCTGTATGGTGTGAGCTTGCTATTATCATATTTCCTAAGGAGGAAAATAATCCTAGTGCATTATTTGCGTTATGTGATTATGCATTCCGGAAAAAGCTGTATGCCCTATTTTTTGTTGTTCTTTTATAGTCATATGTAATCAATATATTTGTAAATTCTATTTGCTTGAAGAACTTGTATAAGCGTAGAAGTTGGTGACGTGCATTTTGGCATTTTCTTTTGTTCTTTTTAACTATAAATTGCATTTTTCGACACCTTATGACTTCACATCCTAAAATGCAAGGTGGAAGCTTCTGAAGACCTGTTGAGGCCAATAAGGGTTGGGGAATCTTCTTCTTTGAAAGTTGGCCAGCAATGTTTGGCCATTGGAAATCCTTTTGGGTTTGATCATACACTCACTCTTGGGGTTATCAGTGGTCTGAATCGAGATATATATAGTCAAACTGGAGTGACCATTGGTGGAGGAATTCAAACAGATGCAGCTATTAACCCTGGCAACAGGTTTATTTTTCTGAACTTGTACATCCCTTGGTACCGAATGCATTGCCTCTGATGCTGATAATCACAAAAGGTCTTTTGTCCTTTTCTTTTTCAACTGCTGTTCTGTGAATAAATATGTGTACCTTTCCAGTGGAGGTCCTTTGTTAGATTCAAAAGGGAACTTGATTGGGATCAACACTGCAATATTTACTCAGACAGGTGAATAGTTTTTCCATCGTGGTGTGTGTTAGATTGAAGATTGAGAGGAGATGACAAGAGACGGTATTTGAATGTTCCAAGTTTATCCCTCCTGCTATTACTTAACTCTTTTTCAGTACAACAGGGACATCAGCAGGTGTTGGATTTGCAATCCCTTCTTCAACTGTGTTGAGAATCGTGCCTCAGTTGATCCAATCTGGAAAAGTATGACTGTTGCTCTACTAATTCGTGTCTTTAGTTCTAGTCAGCTTTTTTCCTGGCTTTCCGGGAATCTCTTCATTTGCATTTTGTTACAGAACATCTTATCTTGTATTGGCGAATATTGCCTCATATTCTCACTTGAAAAATAGTGGTCTGTTTCTTTTGAGAGTAGGGAAGTTGTAGGTGTTGAATTTGGTATCTGCAGGAGGGGAGGGGTTTCAAGCTTTAAGGTTTTCTATTCATATGTTTATGTATATGTATGTCTTATGCATGCCAGGCTGTTCGTGCTGGTTTGAATATTGAAATCGCTTCAGACCTGATTGCCAACCAACTTAATGTTCGAAATGGAGCTCTGGTTTTGCTGGTACATTTCTGTCACAATGAACCTACTGGGGAAAGTTATCCTTAGAGTAAAACTCCCCATATCTCTTTTGCCTGAACCTGTTTCCGCTCTATTTAGGTACCTGGAAATAGTCTAGCAGCCAAAGCTGGACTTCTTCCTACTACCAGGGGTTTTGCAGGAAATATAGTTCTTGGTGATATTATCGAAGCAGTGGATGACAAACCTGTGAGTGGTTTCTGTTTTCTGTTAGGCCACAAGCTTTTTTGTAGTGCATATTGATGACATGAACCTTGCCTAAGCTTCCAAACCTGCAAATCTATAGTTTGAACCATGCCATGAGAATGAGTGAGGGGAAGTTAATGTCGATTCCTTTTAGTAGGTTGGGGGTAAAGGAAAAACAGAAAAAGAAAAATGTTGCTTTCGTCTGCTTTAGCTTGAAAAGATTTGGTAGGAAATCAGAAGTAATTAGGTGATTGAACAACGAAAGACAACATTAGGGTAAACTTATAATGCAAATAAATGGACAAGATATAGAGTTGAAGTTGAATGCACTACTGGTGTAAAATACTCCATATTTACAAAATCATGTCCCTTATAAAGTAATTAATGGTAAACATCTATGACAAACAGTAACTGGTAACTTGGTAAGTATTGTAAGTAACCTATTATCACATGTCAACTATAGTAGTGGAAAAAATGTTATGCTGTAGGTGTATGAAACCTAATCCATAGGATTAATTAGTTTGCAACTTTAGTCTTCTACGGTGTTTAGAGATTTTCCCCTCACTGGTGACGTGAGGAGAAGAATATGATTGATTTTTGTTGCTCCTTGCTTGTTCTAAAGCAATTCTGCATTTCTGAGATGCATTCATTTCATGTCTTTGCAGGTTAGGAGTAAAGCAGATTTGTATAAAGCCCTGGACAACTATAACATAGGTGATGAAGTTCGGCTAAAAATCCGTCGGGGCAACGAAAACTTGGAGTTGAGAATAGCATTAGAGGAAAAGGATTCATAACTAATTGGAGGCTTGAGAATCATCAGTTTTCATGTTGTTGCTCCAATGTCTGTATACTATCATTACAAATTTTGTGGCAGGAAACTGGAAAAGTGGAAATTGAGGAGCATGTTCAATGGAAAATGCTGCCAGCAGAATGTATTCACTTGTGAAGTATTTCAAGTTACCATTGAAGGAGGACAAAATGAATAATCCTTGAAATTCTTTAAATAATGATTTCTCCTCCAACTTTTGCTAATCATAAGTTTAGTTCATGATATCAACTTATAATAAAGTTTAACATCTACTGAATGTGTAAATAAATAATTATTCATAAACTGGTTTAACGAGACAGCTGATCTTGCGTAAAAAGAGAAATTTCTGCTCTCTGAATCATTATATGGAGGAGAACAATAAACATCAAAATGTCAAGATGGCCGAGTTGGTCTAAGGCGCCAGTTTCAGGTACTGGTCCGAAAGGGCATGGGTTCGAATCCCATTCTTGACATTTTTGGGTTTCAAATACAAAAATTGATCACATTTTTCTACAAAAATTGAACTTGAGCTTGAATATTAACAAGGGAAGAGCAAAATAGAAGGATCTACATGTATTTTCCTATGCAAGAAACTAATGCTGCTTAATTTATTGTGACACCAGAGTAGTTGATCTGTTGTTAACCTGGACATATTGAGGACCCTGCCTACTAATTTCATGTCTACTTGAGAGAAAAAGTAGAGCACATGATCTGAATCCTCTTCTTTCTGCTTCTTGAACCTCTTCAATAGGCAACATTCACCTCTCAGAGCATCTTTCAGCTTCTTCTCTTTCTGTATTCCATAACAATAACTAGGCAATCAGTTTTAACCTCTATGATTGACAAAATAAGACGGACGGAATATTAGAATTTACCTTTAGAAGATTTTTTTTGACCTCCATCAAAAGCTCTAAATCTCCTGAGGTTTTAAGTTCTTGATGTTGTGTTCCCTTTTTACCCTTCACCATCATGCTTGAGCAATTTCTATCAGCTCTAACAAATTGCCAAAATACTCGTATTGATTCCTCAACTATCTCCACCAACATGTCACTTGTAATGCAATATTCATTTTTCTCTCTACCTCTACCCTTGTCTTTCATTTTGTCCTCTGCCCAAAATAGAGTTTAAGTTCTATGCATCGATAGTATAAAAACATGTTACTTATAAGAATGACAATTAATCGCGTCATTTTACAGAGCTTTAACTCTTTTGAGACGCTTGCTTACCTCTTATGAGAGGAACTTGAACAAGATTGCGAAGATCATATCGACTCTTGATGTAACATTGAACTCTAGGCCCTTGAAAAGGTTCATTTTCTATAAATCTTTGCAAGAGAACTTGAAACTGTTGAAACTCTCCAGCAACTTCATTATACGTACGAGTGCCACGAGGGTCAGAATCCCATAAACTTAAAGCCTTTCCATATTGCCAGTGCAGAAATTCCCAAGAAAGACACATTTGTCCAACATATATCACTTCAAGATCACTCTGCAATTCTTTGATAAACTTTATCATTGGGTCAATATTATGATGATGCCTTTTGTGTTTGAATAGCTTAATATTTTGTGAAATAAGGGATTTTAGTTTTGGACCTGAACATCTTTGCCTTGACACACATTGAAATGGATCTTTTAGTGGATCTTTCTGCAGATATCCTGTACAAAATTTGATTGTCTAGCATTGACTTTGCACAAAGTTCAAGATAATAAAGAAAACTTCTGAATTTTATGATGTATCAAAATGTCTTTTAATCACGAGATTTTAAATATGTTGGGTGAAAGATAGAGTCTATTTTTTCCGTAGATAACTATAAAAAGAAATGTAGGGAAAAGGTAACGAGTCTTTTCACTGGTGCCCACCTTTTGTTTGTTACATAATCATCAATCCAATGCTTTAGATTTCATTTTGTTCCAAGTTTGGAGAGCACAGCAGCCAGATTTTGTGGGTCCTTGTTATAAACTTTTGAATGATTAAAGATGAGCTGTTCTATTCATTTAACTAAACTACATTCAAAGAAACATGAAGATGACCATGAATAATTAATATTATGTTCACCAACTAAGAAAACGACGAAGAAGAATGATACTTTTTCCAGCATTCAACGGTGTGATCTAATGACAGATGAGTCAAAATCATGACAAATTGGCATTTAATCTTGAGTGATTTTTTATCCTATCGTCCTAAGCTTTAGTCACCTACCAATCAATGATTTAACCAAAACACATGCCGGTCAATGAACTGAAATAAGATCACGAGAAACTTAAGGATCAAATATCAATTATAGGTGAATCTTTTTATGCGATATCTAGTACCTTTCATGATGGAAGAGAAAACAAGTATCTAATGAAGTAAAAAATGAAAGTACATTCAAGCTGGCCTGGACACAAAAGAATGATACTTTTCATGGTAATTACATGCAGAACACTTGAAAAGAATGTAATTCATGAAGAGTTGTTACTGACCTATTGCATACATTTTCTGGTATGTCAATATGTCGAATTTGCGCATTCTTTCTCTGTAACTCTTGTAAAACTTATGAAGTTCACTCATACAATCTTCACGATGCAACTTGTCATCAATCTTCCATGGCCCCAATTCTTCCATTTTGGGTGCATCTGATTCTTCAAATATAGTAGGAAGTCCAGTGTCTCTAACTTTTCTAAGTTCCATCTTTAATTGTTCTATTAATTCTTGATGTTCCCACAAGGTTTCCAAATTGTTTGCATCTTCATTTCTTGACTTGACATTGTCAGTGTCCTCTGAATCACCAAATAGCTTGCAAAAATCTTCATGAAAATCATCCTGAGATAGAAATTGTGGTGCTTGATCTTGTTCTAATTTCTTTAGCTCTTCCATTATATCACTGTCACTGTCATCAGATTCTTGATTTTCCTCTGACATTTCAAGATCGTTTAATTCATCAAGTTCAAATTCTCCTCCTAAGTCTTCGTCTGTCAAGAAGCCATCGCTATACGAATCGACTAATTTGTTCATCAGATAACATATATGATCAAAACCAATTGACGCAGTATCAGAATCAGTGGATACAGAATCCTTTTCAGATTGAAACAGAGAGTCATCAGTAAAATCTAGTTCCTTCAGAAACTGCTCGTTTCGAGTATCTGATTCTCCTTTCATGGAATTCATTTCCTCAGGTTTCTCTTTATCAAACTCTAAATCCCCTTTTCCTCCCTCATTTATCTCTTTTTCATCACACTCCAAATTACTCAAATCCACTTTTTCTTCCTCATTTATTTCCTCTTTATCACTCTCTAAATTACTCAAATCAGCCTTTTCTTCCTTGTTTAAGGCTTTAATGTTACTATGAACTTCTTTCGAATTCTCTGTTCCAACAACCTCTGCTTCTGTCAGGGATTTGATGTTAAATGTAGATGGCATCCACTCAGACCTAACAAATTCACGTTTGTCTTCTTTGCTCTTACAAAATTCTTCATAATTTGGGAATTTAAATGTAAATTTGAACTCTGTTTCCTCTGTCTCCGCTTTATTTTCCGAATTTGGGAATTCAGCAACATCCTTAAAAACATCAGACTCATAATCTAACTGCTGCTCTGTCTCTGGAAAATCAGATTCTTTCAGACAGTCATCTTTAAAGCCTGAATTATAGTTCAATGGAGCCTTACATCTTCTTAATCTGTGTGATTCAAAGATATGAAATTAAACAAAAAAATTGAATCTTGATTTGCACGAAGCAACTAAAATAATAATTAAAATACCTGAGGACGAAGTTGAACAGAGGAGACAAATAGAGGGAAACAAAGGCAAATACAGTAGCCAGTGGCAAAAACAATTTTTGATAGACGAAATGAGAAAGAGAAGCCATATTCAGTGAAGAAAAACAAGTAGTACGGCAGAAGAAATCTTAAGATTAGCCATGAATTTTGATCAATACGAAAATTTAGGTGGAAAGCAAAGAAACAGAGGGGAAAACAACAAACCCCATATAGAAATTATCAAGATTTGCAAGTAAATTAAGACTACATGGACGTAGAACTTCAACCTAACTATGAAAATGCATGGATTGAACAGATTTACGAGCAGAAAATGAGGTGAAAGACAAGATAACTACTTGTGAGCGACTTGGGCTAATAGACTATCTAATTCTTGAGAAAAAAAGAGAGAAATTTGTCACGTCCACATAATGGGAAATTGACAGTTGAGAAGTCCCTGTTTTTGCTGCATATTCTTTGAGAGAAGGGAAAATAAGGGTAAGATTGAATGTTGACGTCGTCTTCGTTTCTCTGTTTTCCAGGAGTTAGGCTCTTACGTTGCATATTCTTTCTTAAGCCAAGTGTCTTTGACATTATGGATTTCTTCGAATTTGGCAACTCAAATATTACTTACCATAATAAAAAGATCAACACAGAAGAAAACTCTTTTTTTTTTTTCCAAGTTGGTGTTGGGTATTCGGTCGTCTATGTTAGGGTAGGAATATATATCGAAAAATTGGATCGAATTAAATTAATTTGAATCTTTGGTCTATGATATTATTTTTTTTAAAGTTCAATTCCTTGATTTGGGATTTGATGTATGGATCTTGAAATTTTAGTGCATGAAGAATCGAATTTTTATTAATTTTTTTTAAAAAATTATATATATATTAGACCAAAAAATAAAATTATATTTATATAAATATAAATCTTAGCAATTAAATCATTCATGAAACAAGTCAAAATAGCAACAAATTTATAATTTATATAGTTAACTTGAAGTATTATTTTCGAAGAGAAATTCAAACATATTTTTGCCAATTTATGTCATGTAAAGGATGTCTTCGTGTTTGTTTTCCTCAAGCAATAGCTGGAGACGCAAGTTCTTGGCAAAGATAAATATAGTTTTTTTAGCATAACAAGTGTTCCATGGAAGCACATCATCATTTAACATGATTTTAAATTTTTAAGTGTCTTGTACTTTGATTTTGTTCTCATTTTATTTTTCATTAATTTGCACCGAAAAATCATTTCAAAAACACCAAATAAAACCAAATCGAACTTAAAAAAAACAAACCGAACCCCAATATTTTGATTCGATATATGATGCACGCTTTTCAAAATCGAAAATTAAAGAACCGAACACACACCCTACTCTATATTTGAATTAGCATCCGGTCAGAATTTTTTTTTCTTCACTAAATATGTATGAGTTTTTATGGTTACATACAATCCTTATTGATTAATGAAATACACTAATCAAATAGAGTGATTAGCAAATCACAATTTGAACTTATTTGTTTTCCTCGTTTAAGAAATATGTGTTGCTTGTAACAAAATAAAGCTCAATGTTGTCATTTCAATCTATTTAACATAATTAATTGGTGACAAGTGCACCTTAATGTGAAGCCTAAAATATTCGATTACGTGACCGATTCAATCCAAATCGGCTGGGCTCAGATCTTTAATGTAGTTGACCTTTACAAAGAATAACATTATATTATACTATATGTGAAGGTTCACAAAGTTTATTGACTTCTTTGCATCCCTTTTTTCTAACCATCTAAAGTTAAAAATAAGTTATTATTTGGTGGAGTACTGACTAATAAAAAATTCATATATTCAGAAGATGTATGTTGCAGAAATAAAGATGTTGAAATGGATGTGAAGACATACTGGAAGTGATAAGGTTATGAATAAGGTAATCTGGAGAAGGTGGGAGTGGTCTTTCTGGTGGACAAGATGAGAAAAATGAGACTCAAATAATTGGGGCACGTGAAGAGAAGGTCTGAGAACAGAGAAGTAGAAGTAGGTTGAAAAAGTATTTGGGAGAAATGATCAGATAATATATAGTACAGATTCATATTAATAAGAACATGACTCTAGATAAGAAAAAGTTGAGGTTGTATATAAGAGTAGATGGTTAGTAGGAGTAGAGAATTGTCTTGCCTTGCGAAAGCTTAGGCTTGTTAGTGCCTATTATAGTACTAGTAGTGCTTTTGTAATTCTTGTCATATGTTGTTCATTGTGTTATTATTATTATTTGTTATTATTACTATTTATTTCTTGTAGACCTTACAAGGCTTTTCTTATTAACTGTTATGCTTTATTATTATTTTTTTTCTATTACTTAGATTTGATGCACTTGAGCCAAGGGTTTTACAAGAAACAGTTTCTCTAGCTTCACAAGATAGTGGTAAAATTTGTATACATTCTACCCACTTCAAACTCCACTCAGTGAAATTTTATATGTTACTGTTATTTTTGTTGTGTCCTATCTAGTCTTCTTGGGTTATACTTAGACATGTATTCTGATAAATCTGGTAGGTCTAGATGGGCTTCATTTTTTAGCACAGGGTCTAATAACAATAGGCCCAAATAACTTAGAAAAGCCCAAACCAAAATGTTCTTTTGTTTTACTTTATTCATTGCCCAAATACTTCATTGTTTTATTACTTTCTACTGTTTTTGTTACTATCAGCTATCTATTACTTTTGTATTTTCATTGCTTCTTTTTATGAATTGCTTTGAATTATTTTTCGAGGATCAGTTAAAAATAATCTTTCTACTTTTGAGGTAAGAATAAGATCTGCATGCATTCTACTTTCCGCAAATTCCCTCTATTAGATCTTTTTAGGATCGGAATAATTGAGACGTCATGTGAAATTAATAAATACAAATCTTGAACATCGATAAATCAGACAATTAAGAAAAACTATTCTATCTATATAAAAAGACTTTATGGCATAAGTTTGGTCAGTTGACCTACACATGATAATACCTTTTGTTTGAAACAACCTACAGTACATGATAAGACTAATTCATGTACGATAACAAAAAATCTTCTATTTATTAAAGTCCAAAACTACTTCTCCAGAAAAATAATAGATATAAAAGAATTTTTTTTCTCCAAGATTTTTTTTTTGTATTAAAACACCCTTTTGAATTAAAATACAATTATGAAAAATCCAAACAAAGCAGGAAATCCAGGATAAATCTTAATACACCGTATATTACTACTAAAAAATATGGAATTAGCTGTGAAATTTGTCGGTAATCCTCAGTTCATCCATAGCTAAATAGGTCCTACTATAGTAATTGTTGTTGTACTTGGGTACCCTTTTCAGTCACTATCTAATATATATTATTGAGTTCACTGTGTGGCCACAATATATTCCAAAACAAGTAGACAGAGAGATGTGTATGTTTTATAATGCATACAATGAACTATCATACTTGAATTAAATATATTACATATACAACATGAAGATGCTGAAAATGAGATCAAAGTGAATGGGAGCATATATAAACAAAATGAAGTCACATATTGTTATTTGCTACAGTGAAAGGAAAAAGATGGACAAGGCAAATTTAATGTGGCTAGCTCACCAAGTTGTGACGTCTCAAATTTTTGCAATTATTTTCACCAACATAATTATGGACCACCACTAATAATGTATAGCTAATTTTGCTACCAAATTTATTTCAATTTCAGATGCTCGATCCTGTCTAATCACTGAAGATAAGTACATAGCGTGCACACAATTTTTTTTTTTAAAGTAGTGTCTAGTTATTATCAAAATTGAAGAATCTAATCAAATACTTAGTTTGCAGATCACGCCTCGGGAGGACACCTTGGTGTGACCGGCACTCAAAAGCCAGTGCTGGCTCCCAAGCGAATCACTTAGCGTAATCGCACATTCATTCAAATCACAATAAGATGGACAAATCAAATCATCAATCTGAATTAATTTATAGAGGCCACAGTGTCACGACCTGCCAATCATCCAAAGAAAGAAGGAAGAATCTAGAGTCAAGGAGAAGAAATTAGAGTCTTGGAGAGGTCTCCAGAAGACTCTAGAACATTGCGGATAAGACTTGAAGCTCCTAAAAAGCTCTAGAATAATATAGATGAATCTTGTGAAGTCTTAGAAAAATCTAGAAGAGTATAGATATGTCTTGTAGTCTTTAGTTCTCTCTTGACTTGTATGGAGAATTCTAGAGAGGGGACTAAAGTGTAAAAAACTTAGGGTCTTGAATGTAAATATTAATTATACTTTGACCTCAAGTAGGAAGTATAAATAGAGGGGGTCATTTGCATTGTCAAGCATCCAGAAATCAAACATTGTAAAGCAATCTCTCAAGAAATATATAAGCCTTATTTCAAAAGCTCTCTCCCTTAGTCTTCATATCTAGCGTTCCCTTAGCGATCAAGAGTAATAGGCTTACTAGTATTTGCAAGATTGTGAAAAAGTCATGAGCAAATCGACTAGTGCTGCACGAAAGTCTTAGTGAAAGTTCTAAGTCCGTGACAGAGTGGTATCAGAGCAGGTTTGTACTAAGGAAAGTAATGGCAAGTGGAGGAGACTTTGACACCACCAACATCCAACGTTATGTTGGATGTTGGCAAGAAACGCAAGGGAAAAAAAGCTCCAAGAAAATGAGGAGGTGCCGGTCGGACCGACACTGAGCGAGGCCATAACAACCCACTCACTCTCGGCCGCTGAGTTGAGTGACGATGAACGAGGCGAGGAACCCGCCGACATCATGCTCGATATGAGATGGGTCGCGAGGATGGATGCTGTCAGGCAAATAGTAGAGTTCTTAGGCAAATGCTTGAATTAGTTCGATGGCAAGTTTTAGATCTTGGAGGAGTTCACCCTTGAAGAGAATGATAACATTCGGAATGAGTTGGGCAGACGTCAGGCGTCAGAGTACGAGCTGAGAGAGACCATCATTTCCTTAGAGTGTCGGGTCACTACCCTAGAGGGCAGATTCATGGACATGTTGGTAGCCATGAATACTAGAGGGAAGGCACTCGAGGAAGTCATAGAAGAGAGGAGATATGCCACACCAGCTGGAGAAGGGGAGGCCAGGAGTGAGGCTCCCAAGCCACCTATCTTCAAAGGCGTTCGTGACACGCAAGAGGTGGAGAACTTCTTATGGCACTTAGAGAATTACTTCAAGTGTAACAAGGTGAGGAACAACGAGACGAAGATCAACACAGCCGTGTTGTATCTGACAGAGATGGCCATGTTATGGTGGAAATGTAAGGAGTCAAAGTGTAAGGACCCAGATTTTTCGAGTGGCATCACCCCAAGTGTCATGGAATTTTCCCAGGTAAACTGCCAGACGTCACTCCACAGAGGAGTCTGCACGGCTCGTGTGAAGCCACATGGACCGTGTGGCCTCCCATGAAGAGGCACTAGGTCCAGTTCACGGTTGGGACAACTTTGGGATGGAAGGGAAATTGTGGCCAAGTGGAGGCACACAGGCACTCACACGGTCCGTGTGGCTCTCCTTGTAACTCACTATGTAAAAATTATTCTAAGTATGGGAATACTGTCTCATAACTTTATCATGCAAAAATTATTTCAAGTACCGTTACACGGTCGGTGTTACAACCCGTGTGAAGTTACACGGAG
The DNA here is from genome assembly GCA_029948455.1 of Solanum rostratum. Classification (NCBI taxonomy): domain Eukaryota; kingdom Viridiplantae; phylum Streptophyta; class Magnoliopsida; order Solanales; family Solanaceae; genus Solanum; species Solanum rostratum. The sequence goes on from CM057056.1 coordinate 19,805,831, forward strand.
CGTGTAGCCGTCCGTGTGATACCACTTAGTCTCGAGAAATTTTCCTCTATGAGAGTCTAAGTAGGGATCACGACCACTGTTCACGGTCCGTGTGACTTTTCACGGACCGTGTAGTGGATCGTGTAAGCCTGATGGGACTAATTTTGGTCCATTTCATTAATGGCTTTTATGTAAATTCGGTTTGTTTTAATCATGAATTATGACCTTTTACCTATCCTAAACCCCTATTTCAGCTGAAACCCTCCCCTCTCAATCCAGTCTCCTAAAACATCCTACCCCTCACAAGATCACCTCCTTACTTCTCTCTACACTCCTCTCTCAAGGATCAAAGCTAGGGTTTCATTGGAGTCAAATTCAAGCCTAATTCATCCCTCAAATTCAACTCCTTAATCAAGGTATGTAGGATTGATTCTTGGTCCCTTTCAACTAAGAAGACCCAAAAATCTTTTAATTGATTTCATGAATTTAATCTACTTTAAATATGAATTTTCATTACTTGATTTACTTAAATCCGATTCAGGTATGGGCTGTAATCTACTTATGATTTTAGATTACTTTGAACACTATTATGATGATTTACATTGAGTTATGAAATTATGAACATGCATGTCCCCTTTAAAATTGGTTTGTGCTTGGGTGACTATTACTATGATTTAGACTTTGGTTTAATTACGGATTTATTCAATTTCATATTGTGATGTTGATTTTAACTTGAATCTATGTTACCCATGCTATCCTCACATCATGTATTGCATTGCACTCATGAGCATTGGTTTATGAAAATTATGAAGTGGGTTAAGCCCAATTATGTTTTATGAAATGATTATAATATGATTTTGGTAAGACATTGGTTATGACAAAAAGTTGATCACCGGTATGTCTATGATTATGGTTTTTTGAGCATTATGGGTGCTTGCACCATCTTGTATATGTAAATGAGCTATTTTTTGCCTTGCATTGGCACTATGATTATGATCATATGATTTGGCATTTGAGCCTATATGTGCATTGATCGGTTTGAAATTTACATTGTACCTCTTGAAAGCATGTATATGTATAAGTATTCATGTGGGATGTTGTTGACCGTAGCACCGATGGATTAGGGGTGTTAGGGTTATCCCCAAGGGCCGTCTCCCTTTCCTTGAACTATGTGCTAACATAGGAACATTAGCCATTACTGAAATGACTGGGTCGTAAAGAATGGTTCTTCGTTTATTATGCTTATGATATGATATGATATGATATGATATGTTTATGGAAAACCTTCTGAAATGGTGAGTTCCATAAGAAAGGTGACCATCCACCGAGATGGTGAGCTCCGTAAGGTGTGATGTAGATTACCTTTGGCAAGTAGTCTTCTCTTACCGATGGGAGGTCTTTATCGGACTAATTCATGTAATAGCTCGCATGGATTTGATTTGTCGGTTATAGTCCATCCCTACTATATAGGAGCATTATCACATTGCATGCATCATGATATGGCATAGGTTATAAAATATGATTTCATTTTGGTGGATCAAATATATGATTTATCATTTTGTTAAATACATCGTATTCGGTGCGGCTTCCTTCACACCAGATCTTTGATATTTCTCTTGAAGTTCTACTTTTAATTCAAGAACTGATTTTTTCTGAATATTTGTTCAATTCTAGTCTTTTGCATTTCTTCTCACCCTTATATTTGTTCAAGAACGTATGTGGTGAAAACTTGGTACCTGTTTTCCATTGATTTTTCTAGTAGTACATCTTTCCATTTCTTCTCACCCTTATATTTATTTAAGAACTGATCTGGCGAGAAGCTGGTACCTGTTGTTCGTTGATTTTTCCACCAGTGGATCTTTGATATTTCTCTTTCAAGTTCTAATTTTGATTTAAGAACTGATTTTTTTCTGAATATTTGTTCAATTCTAGACTTTTGCATTTCTTCTCACCTTTATATTTGTTCAAAAACTGGTCTGGTGAGAAACTGGTACCTGTTTTCCATTGATTTTTCCAGCAGTGCATCTTTGATATTTCTCTTACGCTCTGTTCTTTATTCTGACTGTGGATTTTTCCCAATTCTTCCAATTTTCTCATTCAATTTCACCCTTTTTCCCAAGATCCCTATGCCCTTCTACTAATTGTTGTGAACATTGCAACAATTTGATTTTGCATATTCATCTCCTCAACGAAATTTCTGGCTGGAATTCTCCATTTCCTTTTACAGTTTTACTTATAACAGAAATATAATTTTCTTGCGTCTATCATGGAGTTTCCGCATCATCTCTTTCCTTAGAAAGTCACAAGATCTCTTTTGTTTCTCTATCGGATAATTCTTTGATTCTTAAGAGTTGAATCGGAGTATTTTGGGGCTTGGTTGTCCTTATCAGCTTTGGAGTATTCATCTGCCCATGTCATCAACGCAACTGCAAGGACAAAGATACGGTCTCTCTCAAGATCCGCAAGAAGAACAGCAAGACAAAGAAGGACAGATTACCCAGGTGATATCCTCCATTTTCTCCTTTCTTTGTGTTCAAATTCCTGTTTTTGCCTATTCAATTTCTTGTTATCTCCTGTATTGGCACTATTTCCTAACTGTATAGTTGATAGTTTGCTTGCTGGCTCTTGTTTTTTGGCTGTACCTCAAACTTTTTGTTGATTCTTGATTTTGATGTTTATCTGCTGAATAACTGTGGATTTGCTGATTTTGTTTTTTGGATATATTTGTAGAGTTGTTGATTTTGTTTGTTTGTCAGTATATTACTTATTCGTGATTGGGTTCCTGACGATTATTTGACTACTTCGATATTATTGTATTGTTCGACTGATTATTTGTGAGCGCTTAGTGAGTTATTAGTTCTTAGTTGGTGGCGTCCAGATTTGATGGTGGAGTAGGATTATGTCGTCGGTTGGGGTCGGGGGTAAGAGGTAGGGGTGGAAGGAAGGGCACAAGCTTATCTAAATTAAGGGTAGGATCGTGAAATATAGGTACACTTACAGGGAAATCCATAGAGCTAGTAAAGTGTCTTAAGCGGAGACAAATTAATATAACGTGTGTTCAAGAGACTTGATGGGTAGGGACCAAAGCTTGGGACATAGACAGGTTCAAGCTATGGTACTGGAGTGGTTCTAGGGATAGAAATGATGTAGGTATACTAGTAGACGAGGACCTTAGGGAATATGTGGTGGAGGTTAGGAGGTTTAATGTAGGATGATGTCTATTAAACTTGTGGTGGGTAAGCATGTAGTGACTGTAGTTAGTGCCTATGCGCCTCAAGTGGGCCTAGACGAGGAAGTCAATAGGCTCTTTTGGGAAGATTTGGATGAGGTGGTGAGACGCATACCAGTGATGGAAAAACTTTTCATTGGGGAGACTTTAATGGGCATATTGGGGCTACCATTAGCGGGTTTGAAGATGTCCATAGAGACTTTGGTTTTGGGGAAAGAAATAGGGGTGGGACGTCTCTCTTGGATTTTACCAAAGCCTTTGAGTTGGTTATTGCTAACTCATGTTTCTTGAAGAGGGAAAATCACTTGATAACCTTTCAGAGTGTCGTAGCTAAAACTCAAATTGATTATCTACTTCTCCGGAAGGGTGATAGAAGTCTTTGTAAGAATTGCAAAGTTATTCCGAGTGAAAATATTTTCACTTAACATAGGCTTCTAGTGATGGATTTAGAGATTAAGAGAGAAAAAAAGAGGTAGATTGTCTCGCCCAACCGAAGATTAGATGGGGACGTATGACTCCTGCCCTTTCTCATGAGATGGAAGAAAAGTTGAGAAACTTAGAGGCCAAGAGTAGTGGCGGAAATGTGAATAATATGTGGGACACTACTGCTGGTTGCAATAGAAAAGTAGCTACTGAGGTATTAGGGGTTTTGAGAGGGACCTTCGGTGGATGTCAGGGTGATTGGTGGTGGAATGACGAAGTTCAAGGCAAAGTGAAAGCTAAGAAGGTGGCCTATACGAAGTGGTTGGAGTGTAGGGATGAAGATGAAAAACAAAGGCTTAAGGAGATTTATAAGACGGCTAAGTCAGAAGCAAAGATGGCGATGGCGAGTGCTAAAACAACAACGTTTGAGCGCCTATATGAGGAGCTAAGTGATAAAGGCGCGGACAAAAGAATGTATAGGCTTGCTAAAAAGAGAGAAAGAAAAGCTCGCAACTTGGACCAAGTGAAGTGCATCAAGGATGAGGAGGATGAGGTGTTAGTGGATGTGACTTCCATTAAACTAAGGTGGCAAGCTTACTTTCATAAACTATTACACGAAAGAGGAGATAGAGATATTGAGCTTGGTAAGTTGGCACACTTCAAAAGTCATTGAGATTTTGGTTATTGCAGGCGGTTCAGAGTTGAGGAGGTTAGAAGGGCTATTAGTAGGATGAAGAGAGGGAGGGCGATCGGACTTGATGAGATTTCGATAGATTTTTGGAAGAACATGGTCAAGGATGACAAAGAGTGGCTGACTAGAATGTTCAATGCTATTAGGAAGATTGCCAAGATGCCGGATGAATGGAGGAGGAGTACAATGATTCCACTGTACAAAACAAGGATGATATTAAAACTGTAATAATTATAGGGGTCTCATCAATCAGTACTATGTCATCTGCAAATAGCATACACCATGGTGGTTAGACCATCTTTGTTATATGGGGTGGAGTGTTGGCCAATAAAAAAAGCACATGTTCAGAAGATGCAGGTCACATAGATGAGGATGTTAATATGGATGTGTGGTCACACCAGGAGGGATAAGATTAGGAATGAGACAATTCGGGAGAAGCTATAGGTGGCCCCTGTAGCTGACAAGATGAGGGAAGCGAGACTGCGATGGTTCGGACATGTGCAGAGAAGGAGTACCGATGCTCCTGTTAGGAGGTGCGAGAGGCTGGATTTGGGAGTTACATGGAGGGGTAGAGGTAGCCCAAAAAAGTATTGGGGGGAGGTGATCAGACAAGATATGGTGAAACTTGATCGCTGAGGACATGACCTTAGATAGGAAGGAGCGGAGGTCGCGAATTAGAGTAGCAGGCTAATAGGTTAGATAGGTAGCAGTTGTCCGGTATTGTATTTATCTGCCTTATATATGTTAATTGTCTCGTATTTACTTGTTGTCATGTGCTTTTCGTTATTAATCATTCTTCTTGTTCACTTCTCTTTCTCTTCCTTTCTTGTTTATCCATATCTAGCTTATTCTGCTTATGAGTTTTTGTGATGAGGGTTCCCAGGAAACAACCTCTCTACCTCTATGAGGTAGTGGTAAGGTCTGCATACATTCTACCCTCCCCAGACACCAATAGTGGGATTCCACTAGGTATGTTGTTGTTGTATGTATCATGAATTTCATTGCATCTTGTATACTTCTCCATTGGATATACGATTCTTTCTATATTATGTGCCCTTGTTATCTAACATTGAAGTGCAGGTTTGATAAGTCATATGCATCGCATGCCTGCATACTTAGTACATTTAAACGTACTAACACATACTTTATGCCTACATGATTTTACCATGTAGGGGTCGAGCACTTTGAATACCAACCGTTTGCCGAGTAGTCCATTCTTGGAGTTACTGTGGTGAGTCCCGTCTTCCAAGGGCAAGCCAGCTATCCTCTTTATTGTTATTTCTCTTTTATTGAGGGTGAGCCCGGGACTTGTCCTGGCCCCCGTTCCTTTGACTAGAGGCATTGTTGGGCATGTGAACTCTTCTTAAATCTGGTTGCTATGACTATTGTATTGCTTTCTTATTATTAGTATGATTCGTGAGATCTCATTTGGCTATATAGTTATGTGTGTTTGAATGCTATTCTCGAACCGATGATGTGGTTACGGATACTTAAGGTTCATTTGGGGACTCTCGGGTCTCCATTCGCCGTGTCACATCTAAGCCCCAACCCAGGATCGTGACACGAGGGTAGGGAAGGGACTATGCACCACCGATACATGGGAGTAGCTCATGAATGAGTTCAAGAAGGCCTTCTTCCCGAATAACATCATCTATGAGGCGAAAAGAAAGTTTAGGGAGTTGAAGCAGACGGGTAGAATAAGGGCCTATGTTAAGGAGTTTACTATCCTCACGCTCTAGATCCCCAACCTTACGGATGAGGATATGATGTTCCACTTCATGGATGACCTACAAAATTGGGCCAGGATGGAGCTAGAACACCGACAAGTTAGGACCATCGACGAGGCCATCACATAGGCAGAATCTTTAACGGACTCTCGGTATGACATGCAAGATAGAGACCGAGAAGAAGAGTTGGGAGGAGTCATGAACAAGGTGGGGGAGATAGTGGAAAGGGCAAGGTATGATAGCTGTATCCTAAGCATCATGATACCTACAAGCCTGATAATAGGAGGGTCGGTCGTCAAAGCAGCAGAGAGGGAAAGACACAACCCAAAAAAAAGTTTAAGCGCTACATATGCGGGGGGCACATAACTACAAGAAGTGCCCCGAACTGAAGAGCCTTGGTGCCATACTATAGGAACGAAATGGATAAAAGGCGCAGGAAGAGGCACCTGAATCAGGGGAAGAGTCGGGCACAACTAGGATAGGTGTGATCGAGTTATGGGAGAGGGGTCCTCACGAAGCAGCGGGAGAAGCCAAAAGAGTATAGTATGTAGTACGTGAATATCATGATCAATGGACGACCCACTCATGCCAAGGTCGACACAGGCGCAGAGGCCAACATCATGACCAAGTCTACGGCAACCAAGTTGGGGCTGAAATATAACCCAAGTAATGCGCAACTTAGGACGGTCAATGCGCCAATGACTCCTGTGTGCGGAATTGCTCAGGATGTCAACATAGCGTCGCCCAGTAGATCTCTTTGACATCATCCTTGGGCAGGAATATTTCCAAAAGTGTCATGCGGTAATCGATCCCTATCTCCAACAACTCGTGGTCATGGAACAAAGAGGTTCCTGCTTGGAGCCCTTAGTCAAGATGCCTAAGTCAGGGGGACAAGCTCAATTGTCGGCCTTGCGGCTTGTGGAGGGGTTCCAAGATGAAAAGCCATTATCGTGTTCCACGCCCGCTAAAAGGAAAAGTCGTTGGAGAAGAAGCCTTTGAAGGAAGCCAAGCGGGAATAAGGATAGCCAACCACAACAGTGCTCTTCGGGTGCTGAAGGAGGCGAACTCCAGAAAAGACCATAGAGGGATAACATGAAGACTTGCGGCAGTCCGAAGGTAGAGACTGGGGGTCCCAACAACAGCATTGCGCCGACGACATCGCAACATCAGGTGGGGGAGAGTGTCACGACCCGCCAATCTTCCAAAGAAAGAAGGAAGAATCTATTGCCAAGGAGAAGAAAGTAGAGTCTTGGAGAGGTTTTCGGAAGACTCTTGAACACTGCGGATAACACTTGAAGCTCCTAGAAGGCTCAAGAATAATATAGATGAATCTTGAGAAGTCTTATAGAAATCTAGAAGAATGTAGATATGTCTTGTAGTCTTTAGTTCTCTCCAGACTTGTACGGAAGATTCTAGAGAAGGGATTTAAGTGTAAATAACTTAGGGACTTGAATGTAAATATTAATTACACTTTGACCCCAAGTAGGAAGTATAAATAGAGGGGGTCGTTTGCATTGTCAAGCATCCAGAAATCAAGCATTGTATAGCAATCTCTCAAGAAATATACAAGTCTTCTTTCAAAAGCTCTCTCTCTTAGTCTTCTTATCTAGAGTTCCTTTAGCGATCAAAAGTAATAGGCTTACTAGTATTTGCAAGATCGTGAAATAGTCATGAGCAAATCGACTAGTGCCACACGGAAGTCTTGGTGAAATTTCTAAGTCCATGACAATAGGCCCACAATCAAACTCCAAACCTATGACATAAGAATAGTTTTAAAGGAAATCAGTTAAGAGATAAAGGTCTCAAAATTAACTCATCAATGTCTAGTCTATGAAGCCTCTATCACTACTATCTAGATGGTGCCAATGACAGGTTCATGGCTTCCTCAAATCAAAATCAAAATACTAAAATCAAAAGTAAGAAAGACATAAATAGTATCCTCCCAATGTAAGGAAGGACTCACCAATCAGCTGATAGAAGATAACATCCTCAACAAAGCGCCTGTTGATGATCTCTAATACCTATCTTTGCATCATGAAAAGATGCAGGCCCAAATAAATGACAATACATGTAATGTACGAGTATGTAAAATGGCAAAATGAAACAAATAAAGGTAGAATACAATCATCTCAAAATGCTCAATCAAAACATCATAAGTCTAAAGAAAGACTAAAGACTAGACGATGACCAATCATAGAGACAATCCAATCTGATCCAATCAAAGTACTATCAAGACCTATTTCGGATAACAATCACTTATGAGCCAATGATCGTACAACAATCTCTTTGATGTTGCCACAACTGTCCAATACTTTGCCAGGGTAAAGGACGAAACAACCAATCACGGATCTAGACCAATCAATCAAGTCCCTGCAAGGGACATAAGACGGGAAACATCCAACTCAACGGTTCAATTCTCTCCTACATTTGACGACGTAGTTATTGAGTTCAAGTTGGACTTGCTCTCACTCAATTCGGTGCTTCATTCTCCTCCCAAAACTCAATGCTCATAAAACAATCAATCCAATCAATGAGTCTCATAAGGACTCTTATTCAATCCATCAAACTTTACTCACTTTTTAAGTGTAACATAATGTATATTCACTGTATACTCATGTATAAGAAATTTATATTGTATAGTCAGTGTATACTTTTTATAACTTTTGACAAATTATATTGCATAGTCATGATATATTTTTTAAAATTTTTGATAATTTTTAAATTAATTAATTTATTATATATATTTGAAATTATCTTTTTATAATTTTCTCTTTGGACTTCAAAAAGTGTTGACTCATTCTTTTGTCTGAAAGAAAACTTGGTGAAAGAAGGCGGGAAATGACGAGATCAATAATTATTTATTTTTATACAGAATCTAATGGCTAAAACATTAAAAAGAGTTGTATATCTTGAATTTGATATCTCATTCAAGAATTAAGAACTAGAAAGTGTTGAAACCTTTTTGCTTATTTTTTCTTAAATCTAAATGTTTGTTGAATAACGATGGTATGAATTAATTTAATTGTTTTTAATCATATATACAGAAATAAGATTGAAGTCATAGTATATATAATCCAAAATTTGATCAAAAAATGGGTCATCTATTTGTTTTAACAACTTGATCTTTTTATATCCTTCAAATATTAAGCATGAAGTATCTAGAAAATTAAAATTTGTATAATATAAAGGGGTCTAGACTTGTTAAAATAAAATATTTTTTCATAAGAATAAGTGAAAGAGAAATTTAAAGAAAAGATGTACATCTATCATTCATGTTCTTCATACAAAGATGTAAAATGGTGTCAAGTAATTAGTTGTTGAGGATTTATGCTAAATATGGTGGTGGGTAAGACTCCAATAAATTTTAAAAGGTGTGTATATATGCTCAGTATTTATCCTTTGATTTATCATTTTCATTAAATGGACTATGGAGGGGCCTGCCTCTTGATTAATATACATATGAATGTTTTGTACTCTACTATACTCTAATCAAATTTACTACAACCATAATGTAGATTTCATGATCGATGTATTTATAATAATCAGACATACTGCTATAGAGTATCATTGCATCCTACAAAGCTTAACACTTAACGTTGAATTATCTCCATACAATGAAATGCAAGAAGAAGACCTAAATCAGGTGAAGTCAATTCATTTATTTATTAAAAAACATTTGGGGTAGAGGAAATGGAATAAAGTGTGTTGGATATTTGTCTTGAGTTTCTTATCATAATTGGGGTAAATAAAATTTCTCCATATATATTTGGCGAATCATTTTTCTAGTAGGAAAATGTTTATGATTCTATAAATAGAGGTTCATTCCTTCTAACTTGATAGCATTCGCAATGTAGCCATGGGAGCTTGAGTGTTTTATGTAGGGAGAGAAACGGTGAATCACAAGTGGTATGTTAACACTTGTATAAACCTCTTCGTATTCCGAGTAAATTGGTGAGGTTATTTCTCCCCTCGATGTTGTGTACTCTCTTTTATATAGTAAATTGCTCATAATATCCTTTTGTGGATGTAGGTCAACTGATCCAACCACGTTAAATTATTGTGACTCTTTTGACGTTTCTCATTTATCTTCATACTTATGGTCTTTCAAATTTGCTTTGCTGGCTTTCGCATGTCACCTGATTCCTGTCGATCCTAACAAGGTAAGAATCAAACTCTTACTTACAAATTGAAAATTTAGATAGTTAACCAACTGAGCTGCTAAAAGAATAAACAGTGCTACTATTATTGCTAAATTAAAAGCGGAAGTAAATGTTAACATTGAATGCTACGCGGTTTTGAAGAGTGATGACTTTTTCTGAGTCTACATTGAATGCTTTATCACTAATCTTATAAAAAAGAGGGAAACCTTAGCTCTTCAGACACTTACCTCTGCTTTTTCCAACAAGAGAAGAATATAGTGTTAATAAGATGGGTAGAGTCCCTTGTTGTGATAAATTAGGAGTGAAGAAAGGGCCATGGACTCCTGAAGAAGATATAATGTTAGTCTCTTATGTGCAACAACATGGTCCTGGAAATTGGAGGGCACTTCCCACTAAAACAGGTTTCAATTCTTCAAATTTAAGTGTTTTAAAATGCCATATTGAGCCTATAGATCTGAAGTAATTTTGACTCACTTTTGTTGCTATATCAACATAATATTGTGGCGGAGTCGAAATTTATATTTATTAAGGAGAAACAACAAAAAAGTAAGAAAAGAATCAAGGAGATTCAACAGAATATATGTACTCTCGCCGTTTACTTTTAACGTATCAAGAAAAATAATTCTATATATATTTTTTTACCTTCATAATTAGTTGCTTATTCCCCAAATCATTTTATAGACCTAAAATTATACATCATGAATATTGGGATACTTCACTCATATTAAGTAATGTGCAAAGTCCTAAGTGAACAAGTAAAACTAAATGGTATTTAATTTATTTCCACACATTATAGCTCCACCCTTACTAGTTTTTGTTGAATCTTTCTAAGTATGGCAAGTTTAATCAGGATTTATTTTTGTTGTTGTTGTGTGTGTGTGTTTTTCCAGGATTGCGCAGGTGTAGCAAGAGCTGCAGACTAAGATGGACAAACTACCTTAGGCCAGGGATAAAGAGGGGTAACTTCACAGATCAAGAAGAGAAAATGATTATCCAGCTTCAAGCTCTTTTAGGAAATAAGTATGCCCTTAATCACTTCTTTAATTAATTTCAACACATAAAACCTACTTAAAATGAAAATGTATATATATAGTAATATCACACTCACATTAATTTCCTCAATTCATCCATCTATTGCAACAATTATTCTCTTCACTTGGATTATAAATCTTTATGGGAAAACATTTAGGGTTACCTCCTTTTATTTTAGTATTTGTTTCATACTATTGATATTTTTGGGGTCTGATATTTTTGAGTTGAAGGTCTTTCGAAAACAGTCTCTCTTTCTCTATGAGGTAGTGGTAAAGTTTGCATACATTGTACTGTTCCCAAACCCCACTTGTGAAATTTCACTGGATATGTTATTATTATTGTTGTTGATATAAAATATTATTTTTTACCCTATTAGGTACTTAAAATATAAGTGATTAACCACTTATAACTGAGAAGTTAAATCAATTATGTAAGAATTAATTAACCCTACATAGCAATTAACTCAACATGTTAAAACAATATTAAAAAATGTTTTATTGTGTGAATGTACATTAAGTATAATACTTGAGGTTTTAATGCTTCTGACACAAAAGGGTGATCAATATAACACCTCTTATTGGAAAATTAAACTATCTGGTTTAAGTCAAAATTATAAATAGTAAAATTTCTGATTTCTCTACTCTGACTTGTTGTGACCTTGGATCAGATGGGCTGCAATAGCTTCGTATCTACCGGAGAGAACAGACAACGATATAAAAAACTACTGGAATACTCATCTAAAGAAAAAGCTAAAAAAGCTTGATCAATTACATCAATGTCCTGGATCAGATGATGTGTTTTGTGTAGAAAATGGGCTTACTCATTTATCATCTTCAAATGCTTCAACATCTAGGGGCCAATGGGAAAGGACACTTCAATCTGATATTAACATGGCCAAAAAGGCTTTACATAATGCTTTGTCACTTGAAAGCTCAACAAGCCCAAACAATAATATTAAACAAGAAAATAATCCACAAGTTTCTTCTACTACCTATGCATCAAGTACTGAGAATATAGCCAGATTGTTACAAGGATGGATGAGATCAACTTCTGAAAGTTCAAAAACTTCAGCTAACAACATTGCAACAACTGATTCATCTTCATGTGATGGGACTCCAAATGCTGAAAGCAAAGGTAGAGTTCTGAAATACGTGATCATCTTATTTAAAAGTTTAAATTTGTCACATAGAGCCACTTTTTAATTATTAAATTTGTTTTGTTTTATCTGCTACAAATATAGGGTTTTTTCATCATGAATCAATGACATATCTGTGTCATAAAATGTAATTTTCTTGTCCATTTAAATGCCATCGGATCTAACCAGTTCACTTGAAAAATGCATGATGAAAATTCTTACTGATATACTAGGAAGCTTCCTAATTTTTTCGTACAAAAACACCACCCTTTTTTTTTCTTTTCCCATCGCTCCAATAAAAATCTGGGAAAGTAGCCACTAATATTTTTTGAGTGAGAACATAGGGTATGTGATATCATTGTTACTTGAAGAGTCAAACAATCTTTTTTCTAACTAAGGTTTTCTCAAACACTTTCTGAAATTAACTTTGCTATTTTATAGTACTTTTGTGTGTATGTGTGATATATGTGATAGATATAGTGTATTTGGGTAAAGATCCCTATTTTTTCTTTGAATTAATAGAACACATAATAAATATATTTTTAACGTACAGGTGGAATGGGTCTGATGGAAGCGTTTGAGTCACTATTTGGTTTAGAGTCCTTTGAATCATCAAGTTCAGATGAGATGTCTGAAACAGGAACAGCATCCCCTAAGGCTGAGGTGACTAAAATTGAAATCAAGAAAGAAGAAAATGAAGAACATGATGTGGAAGTTCCACTCTCTGTCATCTTAGAGAATTGGTTGCTTGATGAAAATACCCTCAATATTCAACACAAACATGACTTGACTACCTTTTCATTTGATGAAACTCCTCACCTTTTCTAGATGTATGTTCTTTTGTTTTTTGGTTGATTCTTTTGAGGGATTCATTATGGAAAAATTCAATGTTTGATTGATTTCCCTATTAGTTGTTTTATTTGATGAGGTGATTTTAACATGTACATTTAAGTCCATTCTTATGTTTTGACTAGCTCCAAGATTACTAGAGGGATTAAGTTGTATTCTTTTTAAATTTCATTTCAATAGACTTAACTCATGCTAGTTTTGGGAAGGGATCTTCTTCTTCATCTGGGGAACCCCCCCATTAGCCACATTCATCGAGAAGTTAACAATGTAGCAGATGCACTTGTCAAAGGAGGAATTACTATGTACAATGCAACTCTCCTTACTATTTTGGAAATTCCACTGGTGTTTGTTCGAGAAAAGATCGAAGCAGATAAAAATGAAACTCTTTTTGTGAGACTGAAATGACACAGGGCCAGCAATAGCAAATCAATGTTAGATATTCAAGCTTATTGTAATTCGAGTGTAAACTTGCCTCCCATGGAAAGTATTAATAGAACGGGTGCTCCGCAATTATTTTATAATGATGCATATTAATTATTAACATAATATTTCCTGAATTATCAGAAAAGCAAAACTCATGCTAGTTTTTTTTTAAAAAAAATTTACATCAGTAATTTAATTGATTGTTACTTTGTCTCTCAAAATATTCAAGTAACTTGTTACGATGAGTTTCATGTTATTATATGTCAATTTAATATGATAGATTAAAAAAAATCACATACAATAAAGTTTATAAAACTTATTTTCTTCGTTTATTTTTATTTGTTTGTTTTAAAATGTATATGCCTCTTACGAAAGGAGCAATGAATAGTATAACTATTTAACCACAGTATTTATACTTATTGATGTATAATATTTTTCTCTTGATACGATAAAAGCGAAAATATATTTTTAATATAATGAATATGTAAAAATAAAGAGAAGAAGTATATACGTTTCCTGTAAAGAATGGGAAGGATTTGATTTGCACACAGTAATTATTAATTATGTGGGAGGCCATGAGTTAGGATGAATCCAATGATTATATATAAGACCATTGCTTAGTCAATTGAAAAATCTAGTATTTCACTTTATTTCTTTATTACACTTTGTAATTTATGTAATCTTTAGGTTACTTATTTATTATCTTCCTATTCATTGCAAGGAAAACTTTCTCATCTATAAATAATGATGGTCTTCCTTTTATTTTGATCACAAGAAAATATAGAATGCATAAAAACTTGTCGAAAAGAAAATTCTTATTAGTTGAAAGAAGGTAGTTGTCAAATTGAAGGAAGGTGTTTTTTTATTGTGAAATTTTGAGCTGAACTCTACTTTATGATTAGACTGTTGTATCTCTGAGGTAACAAGTCAAAAAAATTATTACTGCACCGATAAAAAAAATATGCTCCAATAAATATGAATCTCCTCAAAGAGAATGAAATATCCGCCTCAATCTAAAGACATTTTATTTTTTAAACATAATTTATAATTTGTAATTTCAGGAATAATTTAGATAGGTGGTGCTGAACTGGAATAAATCATGTCCCATGCGGATAATAAAAATGTGGAGTGTTATTATTCTAATTTATCTTGGTTGGCATGTCATATGGTTGGACAAATTGGATATGTCCGATCCACCAATTTATCTTTTTGACCTTCTATTATATATTTTTTACTTGATCCCTGTACTATTTTAGAATGTTCAATAATATTTATTTAATTTATAAAATTAAAAAATAATTTTACACTTAATTTTTAATTTATTTTTATTATTAATTATAATCATTTTCTTCTTATAATTTTCAAGACATTATATTAGTTATACTCAAAAAATAATTTAATAAAATTATCTTATTATTTGATACTATTTAATTTTTATGCCAAATTAATATGAGATAAGTAAAAATGAACGGAAGAAATACAGCATACCAAAGTCAACCAGCTACCATACATCCTTTATCTTTTATCTCTCTAAAAAAAAAAAAAAAAAAAATTTAAGTACGTCCAATTTCCAAAAGGAAGATATGCTACTCCCACTAGGATGTCAATGATTTTTAAAAAAATAACTTGATTGATCAAATTAAATTGTGTCGAATAAATTTTAAGATTTCTTCTAACAGAATCAATCATTTTTATATAATTTGGTAACTGTATCAAATATTAGATAGATTTTTTATTTTATAAAAGTTAACAAAATAAAATCATATCATGCCGAATAATATATCTGTAAATTATATTTACAGATTAAGTTTTAAAATATTAAATTTTGCTTTATTATAGAAGTGACAACATAATTAACACTCAAAATTTTAATACTATTCCAAATGAATTTAAGTTAATTCTAACATATCGATTTTGAGCAGTAACTAGTAAATTAAGCTACAAGGTATTCCAACAATCTTGAGTAACCAGCTATAAGCTATTAGATTATTTTTTCCTTATAGTTTAAATTTTTCATATTTGATACTTAAATTAAGTAGGCTCAATTCTTGAGTTTCATCTTTGATTGATTTCTTTGGGTTCATGTGAAGTAAATTGTATTTTTTGTCTTTAACATTGTTTTACACTACCATAATGTAATGTGATGTATCTCTATTCTTATTTTCTTGATTCATAAAAATGTCTAAGTTTCTTTGCTTAAATCATACATAAGTATACACGATAGCTTGTTTTAGTTTTTATTTTTTCTAAAAAAAAATAAAAATTAAATGAATCGTACCACGCAGGAACGACTTATGATAGAATCCGCCTTGTTTATCTTGACAAAATGGGCGGAATAGCTATTCCAATGCCAAAAATGTTCACCATGTTTAGTAGCTTTTCAATGGCTTCCCTTGTATTACTAGGTATGAGCGGTTTTGTTGCCGAATTGCTAGTATTTTTTGGAATAATTAACGGTCAAAAATATCTTTTAATTCCCAAACTACTAATTACTTTTGTAATGGCAATGGAAATTATATTAGCTCCTATTTATTCATAATCTATGCCACGCCAGTTGTTCTATAGATACAAGCTATTTAACGCTCCAAAGAATTCTTTTTTTGATTTTGGACCGCGAAAGTTAATCAAAAAAATTGAGATAATAGGATGGTATTGTAAAGTCTAGTTTTGATTATATAAAATAACTGAAAAAAATGATATGGGATAAATTTTGTAAAATAACTATCCTAACCGTACTATTGACACCCCTAACTCCTGCTAGTTTACAACTTCTGTCTTGCCTTTTTTTTTTTTTAAGTTCCTTTAAGAAAATGTCTTTTTTTTTATAATTTTTAAATCACGTAATATGTTTAAGATCATAAAATTAAAAAATATTTTAATATATTTTATACGTATATATCTTTAATTTAAGATTATAAAAATTTTAATTTTTTTTTAAATCACGTATCAAATTAAATCCCAGTGTGATGAGTATTAACTTCACATGATTCATGACTCTTGAGAGATATATTATGATTCTACAGCAATTGTATTGGTTTGAAAATTTGCATGCTTTAGCATTAAATGCTCACATGTGAAGTGCTGCATTTTACAACTATTTCAATTTGCACCATCACTTAATTATTTTAGTATGATCATTCATGACACATTTCTCACTTTCATATAAATATAATTTAAAATCATTTTGTCTTCTCTGAATCCCTAATTTTTATTTAAATGATAGCAAAATTATCATACAAGTCTAGCTGTCCTTCCTTTAATAATACCATACAAAGCAAATAATTATTGGAAATTTAATAAAAAAAATACTTCTAACATAACCAACCATCACACTTCAACACAAAACATTTATAATTTGTAAGAAATTCATATAGTTTGAAGCATCGTCCCCTAGAATTTAATAATCTAATCTAATAGAAAACTAAGAACCATAAATTAACAACCCAGTAAAAGAGAAAAGAAGTGAACGAATTTGTCTATTGAAGAATATACTCTTTCTGTTCTATTTATAATAATACCATCTCATCCTCCAAAGTGAATCGAAGAATATACTCTTTCTGTTATGTTTTAGTTATCATAGTTTTTATTTTTAGAATCAAAGTATGTAAATTTTGATTCATATTTTAAGATTTTTTTTTAAAATATAGATATGAAAATAGTTGCAAGCAATAATATTTTTTTTATAGTTCTTAATATCTATTTTTTTATTTTAAAATATCAATTTAATTTAATTTAATTTTAAAAATTAATCAAATCAACTTTCGAAAATTGCAATTAGAATGAAATGGAAGGAGTAATATATAGGCATTCAAAATGGACAAAGGATTAAGTGGAAATAAATCAAGAATCAATTGTCTTACATAATTGACAATGATGGCAAATATTAAAGCGGATAGCATTGATTAGGGTATTTCTGGAGTAAAAACAATTTAGGATATAGAATAATATCCTCTTTAAAATAATAAAATATAATGGAGTGGGAGATATTTTAATTTTTTTAGAGATATATAATATTTTCCAACAATAAATACATTGCACACAACACACATATATATATATATGGTGCTACCTTAGTATGATTTGTTTTTTAAATTTTTATATGATATTGGATATTCATTTTGGAGTAGGATTATTTCATATTCCAATTTGGATTATTTTGGTTTTATAACTTTCACCCAAGAATACCAAATGTTTTGATGGGCAGTATTGACAAAAATAGAGATCGTCAGAAAATCCTTCGAACATATAAGAATTTAATATATATTAATTTTTTTTATATAAAATTTAATTAAAATCATGGACTTAAAAAGTCATTACAAAATAGTTCAAAAATCATTGGTGTTAAATAGCGAGAGAAATAAAAATTTCGTTCATCATCAATATAAGGAATTCAAAAATCTCATTCATCGTCAATACGAAATTTATTTCATTCTTCACCAAGCTTTTAAAAATTCCAATGGCCTGCCATGCCACTTTGAGTATGACTCATTCACATTGTCGATTTTTTTTAAATTAGTGAAATTTTATTAGGGATTGTGTAGTCACATGGTTTTGGACCCTACCTCTAACAGAAAATAGATGCAGTAGGTAAATGAAGGGACAGACAGAGGCACATGTCCCTCCATTTGGGACTAGACCTTTGCCACAGCTTGTCCACTTTATGAATTTAATTTTTTTAATTAAATTAATAATTTATATATATTTGAAAAAGAATAAATATTATATATAACTCACTCAAATTTAGCCACGTTAGGCCAGGCATATATTATCGGGGGAACAATTTGAATATATTAATCCAAATTAGGCCGTTTAGACCTTGGGCAAAGTTGGGACGTGCATATTTCAACAAGTGACCATGAGAGAACATATCAAACACTAAGTGCAAACAATACAAATCCTCTTTAGTTTAGGATCAAGTTACCTCCCTTTCTGTTAATTTGAAATATTATTAGTCCTACTATAATTCACATTTGGTGTACATGTATCTGAATGCTTATTAATCTTTTTTATATAGACACCTTAATTAGGTTTTGTTTATTTTAAACATTTCATGTAGAATTCTGTTATATATTATTTTGACACTTTTTTGATAATCAGCTAAAATCACATATTAGTATGCATAACACAATCACGACGAATGAGGCTCCTTTCCATTTTCTCTCTCTCCATTTTCTCCAAGTTTCTATCTTGATAGTTGACACGTGGCAAAAGTTAGATTTAATGGCTAAGATTCAATTGACTTATGCCATTAAATGGAGAGATAAGAAATGGTTAATTAAATCTTAGCCATCAAATCTGACTTTTGCCACGTGTCAACCATCAACATAGGAACTCGGGGAAAAAATGAAGAGAAAGGAAGTGGAAAGGAGCCTTGTCCAACTCAAGGCTAATGTGGTATAATGACTAATTAAGGGAAGACATGTGGCGTATTAGTACAAAATAATATTTTAAAAATACATTAAGGACATTTTCAGCTAAAATTAATAAATAAAAGTACCTATTTTCTAAAACCTCACCACAACCACCCAACCCCTCCTTCCTCCTTTCTTCCCAAAACTTTTTTGGCGCCTCCTTTTAACCCCTAATTTTTTTTCTATTTGGAGTTTTTATGAGATTTTATATTTAATTTGTATGTTATCAAGTTCATGCTTTTCAAGTGTATCTAATATTACAATGCCTCCAAAAGGAGTAAAAAGAGCACATACGTCGGGTGTGGTTGTAGCCTCTCCCGTATGGAATGAATATCTGTGATAAAACGTCTCAATAAGTTTGGAGGCATAAAATTTAATTTTATAAAGATGTATTTTTTTTGGTTAATTATAAATTACTCAATATATTCTTACAAATGAAGTCCGAAGAGGTAAGACATATTTGGACAGTATGAGGTAAGAATATAAACAATAAAAATTATTAATGAAAAGTTTATAGGAGTAATATAAAGTTAAAACAATAAAACTTGACTCAAAAATATGAAAAGTTTATATAATAATATCGGAATAATACACTGAACTTGATAATTTGATATAATGAATTAAATAGTGTCAATTAGTTTTAGTCCTTGAAATTTGAAAAAACACCAAAGAATAAATCTGATCATTTTATAAATACATAACAATAGATTTTGCATAATGTAGAAGGTTTGACTGTTTGAGACACTTTAGAACATTCAATAATAAGAGAATAAATACAGTGAAAGAAAAATAAAGAAAAAAGTAAATATAAAAATAATAATATGGGTTCATAATAATCGTCAGAATATAAATACGACAACAAAATAGATAACCACATAAGAAAAAATGTTACAATTAACTAGACAATGTTCAATTTCTCAATTATTAAAATAATTATTATATTCAATGAGGTAAAAATTTATTATATTTTTTATTCAAAAAATTCTTTTTGAATTTCTCAATATATGAGACTCTTTTAACAATATATATATGTATGTATATGTATGTATGTATGTATACATTTTTAGGAGAAAATGAGGGCTCCCAATAAATTGGACAAGTATTTTAGTGGTCTTATGGTTGAGACAACCCTAAGCATTGAAATCGAGAGGTTATTCAGTTGTTGTTGCTGTTATAAAAAAGTATTTATGTGATTAGAGGAGTTATAAGTTCTTCTCATAATCATTCACTAGCCATAAATCACCTATCTCACTTTTCGATAAATAAGATAATAATAGTTGAAATTGTTGGATCTAAAGAAAAGAGGGAGAAGATGATGATCATAGTGATAATTTTCAAATTTGAAAAAATTAAAAAAATCAATTTGATTTTAATAAGATCAATGGCGATGGTGGCAATGACAGTGAATTGATGGTATGCGGTGGAAGATCAGATAATTACAAAGAAAGAGGAAAGAAGAAGAAAACTTTTTAAAAATCATTTTTTGGCTAGATTAGAATCCTGCACGCTCTGATTATGAGTTATTACACTTATTATGTCATGTCAATGAGAAGTGTCAAAATGACACAACAGAACCATTAGGAGATATCCAAAATGAACAAAGCTTAGTCAATATGTCAAGTGAAAGTTGATGTCAACTTTGAAGGGTCACTGATTAATTCTATCTATTATAAAATGTATGTAAATAAAAAAGGTAACTGAAAGACATAATTTAGAAGAAAATTCAAGAAAATATATCTATACTTGAGGGATACAACTTGAGGGATGTATGTGTACCTAGAAATTTGACTAGTACAAAGGAGAACTTCAAAAATTATGTGAGAGGGATCCAACTATCAAAAAGTATTCGTAAGTATCCCCAACTATTGAATTAGAAGAAAATACAAATTGAAAGCTATAATCTATGGGATATCAGATACATAACTTAAATAATGATTGAATTAGTTTTAAATCTTAACAATTATTGTATTGCTCCGTTTTTTGTTCAATCTTTATTTAAATGAAAAAAATCGTGTGAGAAAGAGGAAGAAAAATATAAATAATAGAATGAAAGACTAAGGAGAGAAAGAGTGTGTTGACTAGGATTGTAGGCCTGAATTAGAGGATAGTTACATGTGCAAATACACAATTAATTTAGTCTAGACTATTTTTTAGAAAGTGATATATCTCACTCAATATGGTACAAAATTCTTACATAGTACAATAATAATTAATCATTTAACAATATAATCATAATTATTAGTATATATAGTATGAATGTATGTCTAACTAAATAGTTTTATCAATGAATATAATCATAATTACGAACTGCACTCACTATCCTTCTTTCTTTTCTTCTTGCATGACTAACCACATTCTTGACATTTATTTGTAGAAGAAATTCTACACCTATATAAAGGGTATGTAACGCCCGCGAAATTACCGAAATACCCCTCAAGGAGAGGTGTGCGAGAAACGTGCCTTCCGATGCTCGGATCGGAAATCCGAGAGCGGATTCATGATCAGCACTGAAAATGGAGTGGGGGAAAGGTCTCGGTCGAATTTTAGAGCAACCGAGTCAAAAGATAATTTTTCGTTCCAAAACGAAAAACAGTGAGCCTCCGCGACGGAACCGCGACGCGGACTGGTCGCGGAGACACACTTATCTTTTCCTGAAAATTTTGACGAAGTTGAAATTTCCGAAAATACACTGTCCGCGACCAGTCCGCGTCGCGGACTGTGTTATTTCAGGACGGGATTTAATTTCTTAAAATTTCCAAGGGCATTATGGTCCAATCCCACCTATCCAAAACGTACCCCTATGACCTATATAGGTCGGTTTTCACGAAAAAGGGTTGAAAAACCCCATTGAAGAAGTCTTCCTAAGGTTCTTAAGGCTAGGGCTTGAAGGAGGTTGAGGAGAGCAAGAGGAAAGAAGGTGCTTTAGTGTAACTATCTTCTTCCAGGTATGTAAGGCTACACTTAAAGCATGGGAATGTCCTCCCATGTGCCCCTGAGTAATGTATTAAAGTTTTATGGTGAATGATGTTAGGGTAATGAAGTGAAACATGTTAATTCATGTAATATAATGAATAAATGCCATTATTTTATGCATAAACCTACATATTTTCCTGCATTGATGATGACCCCCATAAAAACCCTCATGCATCCTTTTAAACTATTTTCTTGAAAAGCATTTAGTTGAAAACCTTATATATCTATCGCATATGTATTCTAGAGAAGCATGCATGATGAACATGGGTGTGTGTATAGAGTCTAGAGTAATGACAAAATAATGAATGATGAATGTCGAGAATGTAAATGTGGGATTGTCTCTAAGTTGAGAGTCGAAGTTCCTAAACTAGTGTCCCTAGAGTCCATGATGTTGATGTTAATGAGATGGAATGACAATGATGTTAATGTCAATGCAAATGAGATGCTAATGATAATGTAATGTGTCCCTATGGGGCAAATGAATGTTGATGCCAATAATAATGTATTATGCCCCTATGGGGACTAATGATGATGAAATGCGTCCCTATGGGACTAATGAATGTTAATGTTTTATGAGCATGTCGAGTTCTGGGAGGAGTATTGAGCATCGAAATGGATAGAAAGGTGAGTCCCACCTGAATCCATTAACTACGTGGTCCGCGTAGGAAGAGAGGATTGAACCGCAACGCGGATGGCACCTTTCTTGTCCCAATGAGGACTAATGTTTCTTTTCTAATGAATGTCCTTTGCCCCGGGCAGGGTATTGGATGGATGTAGCAACGACATCGCTTCGTTGTATCATCACTGGCTCATAAGTGATGGTTGTCGGTTAAAGAAACTCCCAGTTAGGCCTTCTTGAAAAGGATTCTCTAAGGGTACTCCAATGAAATGGTCAATGTTAATGTAAAGGTCAATGTTAAGGTTTCCCTGATGTAAATGTTAAGGTCTCATGATGATGTGCGTTATGTTTGTATATTCCTAACAATGTGTTTTCAGCTATGTTACATGCCAGTACATTCCACGTACTGACGCCATTTGGCGCTGCATCGTTTCATGATGCAGATACAGGAGCTAGAGGACTTCAGCAGCCGCCCCGTTGAGGTCAAGTGTTTCCAAGTCCTGACTGTGGTGAGCCTCCTTGTTTCCGGAGGAAACCTTTATTTATGAATGTTATCCTGTTCTTTGAGTCGAGTAGCCATGGTATGTCATGGTCCTCTTCCTAGACGTTTTAAGGAATGTTAGAGGCTTTGTAGACATAATGATGTAGTCAAGGTGAATGTTTTGACAACTGAGCAATAATTCCTTGCTTGGTTTTGATGATCAAATTGAGGTTTGGCCATTGGCCCACTATTTTAAAGTATTGTTTACTATTTCCTTCCGCAATGTCTATAATGAATGATGTGATGAAGCTAAGTGGTTCGCTTGGGGGCTAGCAATAGTCTCTGAATGCCGGCCACGCCTAGGGTACCCTCCCGGGGCGTGACAAACTTGGTATCAAAGCACAGAGTTCAAGAGTCCTAGGGAGTCTACAAAGCCGTGTCTAGTAGAGTCTCGTTTATGCGTGTGTTGTGCACCACACTTCATAAACAGGATGCTACAGGGCATTAGGAAATGGTTCCACTTCTTTAATGTTCTGAGTCGTGCGCTAGAGCTTGACTTTAAGCAAACCTCTTTAACTCGTGCGTTACGCGTTTGCAGATAATGCCTCCAAAACGCACTACTGCCCAAAGAGATGGTTCTGTCACAAGTACTGAGAACCCCTTGCCAGAACGTGAGGTAAGGAGACGGGGACGACCAGCTAGAGCTGCTGAGGTTCCACCAGCACCCCCAGCACAGTCAGCCCCCACTTCAGAGGCAGACTTCAGGGGAGCCATTGCCATGCTCACCCAGTTGGTGGCCTCGCAAAGTGGCAGTCGTGGTCCCCAGGCCCCAAGCTCCAGTTCCCAAGAGCCAACTGCTGCTTCCAGGCTCAGAGATTTTTTGAGGATGAATCCGCCAGTCTATACGGGTTCTAAGGTTGAGGAGGATCCGCAAAACTTTATTGATGAAATGCGCAAGATCCTAAGGGCAATGCATGCAAGTGAGATTGAAGGAGTGGAGTTGGTCTCATATCAACTTAAGGATGTGGCCAACATTTGGTACAACCAATGGGAGGATGTCAGAGGTGAAAGTGCTGAACCAGCCGAGTGGGAAGAGTTCGAGAGTGCTTTTCTCGATCATTTCTTTCCCCAAGAGTTAAGGGAAGCCAAGGTTGAAGAGTTTGTGAACTTAAAACAGGAGGGTATGACCGCCAAAGAGTATAGCCTAAAGTTCACCCAGCTGTCGAGGTATGCTCCGGAGATGGTTCTTGATATGAGGGCCAGGATGAGAAAATTTGTGTCTGGACTGGGCAGACATGTGAAGAGGGAGTGCAAGGCAGCATTGCTGATCCCAGACATGGATATTTCCAGACTGATGGTTTACGCTCAACAGACCGAAGAGGACAAGAAGAGGGACAGGGAGGAACAGCAGAGCAAGAAAGCCAAGGCTGCGGGCCAGGAACAAAACCAGCAAAAGGGGGACAAGGGCAGCAAGAACTTCTTTCAGAGGAAACCTCCTCGCCATGCAACACCGATGGTGAATGCACCTGTTCAGCAGCACAGGTATGACCAAAGGACCCAGGGCCATCAGAATTTCAGAGCACAGGTATCTCAGTCCCAGGCCAGTGTTGCCCAGGGCCCCAGAGAAAAAGCAACTTGTGGCAGATGTGGCAAACAACATCTTGGTGCGTGCCGGGAAGGCACCAATTTATGCTATACGTGTGGACAGCCTGGCCATATCCAGATTGAATGTCCTATGAGGAGCCAGAGGGGAAACGACAGAGGTAATAGAGCCCAGTCATCTACAGCGCCCCCTGCGGGCAGTCAACAGAGGGCTACTGCTACGAATACTGGAGGCGGAGCGAATCGCCTGTATGCTATGGGAAATCGGCAGGACCGAGAGGCTGCCCCAGATGTTGTAACGGGTATGCTTCAAATCTTCTCTTATAACTGTTACGCATTACTTGATCCGGGTGCCACCTTATCCTTTGTGACACCCTATGTGGCTAATAAGTTCGAAGTTGCCCCAGAATGTCTACGTGAGCCATATTCCGTTTCAACTCCTACTGGAGAGTCTATTCTGGCTAAAAGGGTCTATATGAACTGTGTAGTATCCATTTATTATAGGGATACATTGGCTGATGTGGTAGAATTAGAGATGGTGGATTTTGATGTGATCCTTGGGATGGATTGGCTTCACGCTTGTCATGCATCCATAGACTGTAGAACCCGAGTGGTTAAGTTTCAATTCCCACTTGAACCGGTCTTAGAATGGAAGGGAGGTTATGTTGCACCCAAGGGTATAATTATTTCTTACCTGAGGACAAGGAAGTTGATCTCTAAGGGGTGTATCTACCACCTAGTAAGAGTTAAAGCTGATAATGTTGAGACCCCTACTCTTGAGTCGGTCTCAGTTGTTAATGAGTTTCCTGAGGTGTTCCCGGAGGATTTACCTGGAGTCCCTCCTGATAGGGAGATTGACTTCGGTATTGATGTACTCCCCGATACGCAGCCTATTTCAATTCCGCCATATAGGATGGCCCCCGCTGAACTGAAGGAACTGAAAGAACAGTTGAAAGACCTGTTAGAGAAGGGTTTTATTAGACCCAGTGTTTCTCCGTGGGGCGCTCCAGTTTTGTTTGTGCGAAAGAAAGATGGGACGCTTCGAATGTGTATAGATTATAGACAACTGAACAAGGTCACAGTCAAGAACAAATATCCTCTTCCTCGGATTGACGACTTGTTCGACCAACTTCAGGGTGCCTCATGTTTTTCAAAAATAGACCTCAGATCGGGTTACCATCAGTTAAAGGTGAGGGAGTGTGATATCCCAAAGACAGCTTTCAGGACAAGATATGGTCATTTTGAATTTTTAGTGATGTCCTTTGGGTTGACCAATGCGCCAGCAGCCTTTATGGACTTGATGAACAGGGTATTTAGACCCTACTTGGATATGTTTGTAATCGTCTTCATTGATGATATTTTGATATATTCGAAGGATGAGGAAGAGCATACTAAACATCTCAGAGTTGTCCTTCAAACTCTTAAGGACCACGAGTTATATGCTAAGTTCTCCAAGTGTGAATTCTGGCTTAAGTCAGTGGCTTTCCTAGGCCATGTGGTTTCGGGTGATGGTATTCGAGTGGATAACCAGAAGATTGAGGCGGTGGCAAGCTGGCCAAGGCCAACCTCTCCAACTGACATAAGAAGCTTCTTGGGGTTGGCAGGTTACTACCGGAGGTTTGTGGAGGGGTTTTCTTCCCTATCTGCACCATTGACCAAACTGACCCAGAAAAGGGCTAAGTTCCAATGGTCTGACGAATGTGAGAAAAGTTTCCAAGAGCTGAAGACCAGGTTAACCACTGCACCTGTTTTGACATTGCCTGACGGAACAGATGACTTCGTGGTATACTGTGACGCATCTAGAGTTGGGTTGGGATGCGTGTTAATGCAAAGAGGAAAGGTGGTAGCCTATGCTTCTAGACAGCTTAAAGTTCATGAACGAAACTATCCTACCCATGATCTTGAGTTGGCAGCCGTTGTGTTCGCACTTAAAATCTGGCGCCACTACTTGTATGGAGTGCATGTGGATGTGTTCACAGACCATAAGAGCTTGCAGTATGTATTCAGCCAAAGGGAGCTCAATCTGCGACAGAGGAGATGGTTAGAGTTGCTCAAGGACTATGATATGAGCGTCATGTACCACCCAGGTAAAGCTAACGTTGTTGCTGATGCTCTTAGCAGGTTGTCTATAGGTAGCACGGCCCATGTTGGTGAAGAAAAGAAAGAACTGGTGAGAGAGGTGCACAGGTTGGCCCGATTGGGGGTCCAACTTGAAGAGAATGATGAAGGAGGAGTTAGTGTTCAAAATGGGTCTTCATCATCCCTGGTGACTGAAGTTAAAGAGAAGCAGGATCGAGATCCCATTATACTCCAACTAAAAGAAGATGTTCAGAAGCAAAAAGTGATGGCCTTCTCAAAAGGGGGAGATGGGGTACTGAGGTACCAGAACAGATTATGTGTCCCTAATGTTGATGGTGTTCGAGAAAGGATTTTAGCTGAGGCCCATAATGCTAAGTACTCCATCCATCCAGGTTCCACCAAGATGTATCACGACTTGAAAGAAGTCTATTGGTGGAGTGGAATGAAGAGGGACATCGCAGAATTCGTTTCCAGATGCCCCAACTGCCAGCAAGTCAAGGTTGAGCACCAAAGGCCAAGTGGTCTGGCTCAGAATTTTGAAATTCCAGAATGGAAGTGGGAGATGGTGAACATGGACTTTGTCACGGGCTTACCGAAATCCCGGAGGCAACATGACTCCATATGGGTGATTGTAGACAGAATGACGAAATCAGCACATTTCTTAGCAGTCAAGACGACTAACACTGCCGAAGATTATGCCAAAATATATATTCAGGAGATAGTGAGATTGCACGGAGTTCCCTTGTCTATCATTTCAGACAGAGGAGCCCAATTTACCTCTCACTTCTGGAAGTCGTTCCAGAAAGGGCTGGGTACTAAGGTGAACTTGAGCACGGCCTTTCATCCACAGATGGATGGCCAGGCAGAACGCACTATCCAGACGTTGGAAGACATGTTGAGAGCATGCGTTCTCGACTTCAAAGGAAATTGGGACGACCAATTACCCTTGATTGAATTCGCATACAACAACAGTTATCATGCGAGTATCCGAATGGCCCCTTATGAAGCCTTGTATGGGAGAAGATGTAGATCGCCCATTGGGTGGTTCGAGGTTGGAGAGGCCGAGCTGATTGGGCCAGACCTTGTCCACCAGTCCATGGAAAAGGTGAAGACTATACGAGAAAGGTTAAAGGCAGCCCAGAGCCGCCAAAAGTCGTACACAGATGTAAGGAGAAGGGATTTAGAGTTTGAGGTGAATGACTGGGTTTATCTGAAAGTATCACCTATGAAAGGCGTCACGAGGTTTGGGAAGAAAGGGAAGTTGGGTCCTCGCTATATTGGTCCCTACCAAATTGTGCGAAGGATTGGAAAGGTTGCTTATGAGCTGGAACTACCCTCTGAATTAGATGGGATTCATCCAGTGTTCCACGTCTCAATGTTGAAGAAATGTTTAGGGGATCCTGCCTTGGTAGTGCCGGTAGAGAGCACAGGAATCAAGGACAGCTTGTCCTATGAGGAAACCCCAGTCTAAATCCTTGATCGGCAGGTTCACAGACTAAGGAACAAGGAGATAGCTTCTGTTAAGGTACTGTGGAGAAATCAACTCATTGAAGGATCCACATGGGAAGCTGAGGAGGAGATGAAAGCAAAGTACCCGCACTTGTTCGTGCCCGAGGTCAATGGAAGCATCGAAGGTAATGACCCTACTTAATGTAAATTAATGTATATTACATGAATTCCATGTGAAATTGTTAATGTTGAATAAATGAGCTTAAAGACCAATGAAAGATGAAGGTAGAAGGTTATCAAAGTAATATCGAGGTGAGTCGTGAGCCTATTTGTGCTAAAATACTTCCCTACTTATCATTCGAGGACGAATGATCCCAAGGGGGAGATAATGTAACGCCCGCGAAATTACCGAAATACCCCTCAAGGAGAGGTGTGCGAGAAAAGTGCCTTCCGATGCTCGGATCGGAAATCCGAGAGCGGATTCATGATCAGCACTGAAAATGGAGTGGGGGAAAGGTCTCGGTCGAATTTTAGAGCAACCGAGTCAAAAGATAATTTTTCGTTCCAAAACGAAAAACAGTGAGCCTCCGCGACGGAACCGCGACGCGGACTGGTCGCGGAGACACACTTATCTTTTCCTGAAAATTTTGACGGAGTTGAAATTTCCGAAAATACACTGTCCGCGACCAGTCCGCGTCGCGGACTGTGTTATTTCAGGACGTGATTTAATTTCTTACAATTTCCAAGGGCATTATGGTCCAATCCCACCTATCCAAAACGTACCCCTATGACCTATATAGGTCGGTTTTCACGAAAAAGGGTTGAAAAACCCCATTGAAGAAGTCTTCCTAAGGTTCTTATGGCTAGGGCTTGAAGGAGGTTGAGGAGAGCAAGAGGAAAGAAGGTGCTTTAGTGTAACTATCTTCTTCCAGGTATGTAAGGCTACACTTAAAGCATGGGAATGTCCTCCCATGTGCCCCTGAGTAATGTATTAAAGTTTTATGGTGAATGATGTTAGGGTAATGAAGTGAAACATGTTAATTCATGTAATGTAATGAATAAATGCCATTATTTTATGCATAAACCTACATATTTTCCTGCATTGATGATGACCCCCATAAAAACCCTCATGCATCCTTTTAAACTATTTTCTTGAAAAGCATTTAGTTGAAAACCTTATATATCTATCGCATATGTATTCTAGAGAAGCATGCATGATGAACATGGGTGTGTGTAGAGTAATGACAAAATAATGAATGATGAATGTCGAGAATGTAAATGTGGGACTGCCTCTAAGTTGAGAGTCGAAGTTCCTAAACTAGTGTCCCTAGAGTCCATGATGTTGATGTTAATGAGATGGAATGACAATGATGTTAATGTCAATGCAAATGAGATGCTAATGATAATGTAATGTGTCCCTATGGGGCAAATGAATGTTGATGCCAATAATAATGTATTATGCCCCTATGGGGACTAATGATGATGAAATGCGTCCCTATGGGACTAATGAATGTTAATGTTTTATGAGCATGTCGAGTTCTGGGAGGAGTATTGAGCACCGAAATGGATAGAAAGGTGAGTCCCACCTGAATCCATTAACTACGTGGTCCACGTAGGAAGAGAGGATTGAACCGCAACGCGGATGGCACCTTTCTTGTCCCAATGAGGACTAATGTTTCTTTTCTAATGAATGTCCTTTGCCCCGGGCAGGGTATTGGATGGATGTAGCAACGGCATCGCTTCGTTGTATCATCACTGGCTCATAAGTGATGGTTGTCGGTTAAAGAAACTCCCAGTTAGGCCTTCTTGAAAAGGATTCTCTAAGGGTACTCCAATGAAATGGTCAATGTTAATGTAAAGGTCAATGTTAAGGTTTCCCTGATGTAAATGTTAAGGTCTCATGATGATGTGCGTTATGTTTGTATATTCCTAACAATGTGTTTTCAGCTATTTTACATGCCAGTACATTCCACGTACTGACGCCATTTGGCGCTGCATCGTTTCATGATGCAGATACAGGAGCTAGAGGACTTCAGCAGCCGCCCCGTTGAGGTCAAGTGTTTCCAAGTCCTGACTGTGGTGAGCCTCCTTGTTTCCGGAGGAAACCTTTATTTATGAATGTTATCCTGTTCTTTGAGTCGAGTAGCCATGGTATGTCATGGTCCTCTTCCTAGACGTTTTAAGGAATGTTAGAGGCTTTGTAGACATAATGATGTAGTCAAGGTGAATGTTTTGACAACTGAGCAATAATTCCTTGCTTGGTTTTGATGATCAAATTGAGGTTTGGCCATTGGTCCACTATTTTAAAGTATTGTTTACTATTTCCTTCCGCAATGTCTATAATGAATGATGTGATGAAGCTAAGTGGTTCGTTTGGGGGCTAGCAATAGTCTCTGAGTGCCGGCCACGCCTAAGGTACCCTCCCGGGGCGTGACAGGGTATTTTCTTCTTTGTGTTAAGTCTATGAAAAAGATGTAGTGGATGAGAAATATTGAATTGTGATCATATCTTTATATTAGTGTAGTGAAGAGATAATTGGGACCGAGAAAAAATATTCTAAATCTTTTTTACTAATTTATTATACAAAATCAAGTAATTTTATATTGAAGGAAGATATTTTTTTGGTGAAGTTTTGAACTTTTTAATTTATTCAAAATTGATTAAATTATATGACGTCGTTGGGTTGTTGTATCCTAGAAGGACAAGTCAAGCGATATACTGTTGAATCGGTGTAGATTATGCCGCAGTAAACAGAATCTTAGAATGAGATATTCGCGGCTCAACTTGAATACTTATTTATTTATTTAATTTGTTCATTGTATAAATAATATACGTGGATATATATAACTTGAAGACATTCACAGATAACTATTGTATAAATAATGTACGTGGATGCGTATACATTTCTAATATATAATTATATATTATTATACACCGTTACACACTATTTATGTAATATCAACAAATATATACATGACCATTTTTGTTACGTGTATAGTTGCTTAAAAGCCCAACACTAAAAACATAAATTATCTTTGTTTTGGTTAGTTAATAGGGCCATAACAAATAAAAGAAAAAGCTTTTGTTAGGGTATTTATGACTAACAAATTATAAGAGTTTTTTAAAAAGTTGAATCAGTACTTAGGTCATGATCTGCGACCACTGTAATAAATATAACTTTTACCGACAATAAATATGCACATTAACAAAGAATGCTAAAATATTTATCAACATTAGTTAAATGCCATTGAATTTAATGTCATTACAGGCTTTAGGGAGAATTACAAAGAGTACCAATTGTCTGGGGCTGACCTAGGGAGGTTGGCAAAAATTTACACTGTATATATAAGATAAATTTTCTATACTTTTATATATATATATATTAAACTTAAACCTCTTAAATAATAAACAAAGTCTATTTACCAAAAAAAAAAAATCTAGCATAATGGTAAGTCTTCTTTTAAATGAACCTTCATGCTCAATTTTCGAATCCCTATTTAAAGCATTATTTTTTGGCTTATTATATTTTATTGATTTATTCTCACATTTAAAATCCTTAATATGTCACTTCTAATTGCCTCTAAAATAAATATATTTAGCAACAATAAAGATATTACCATTAATGAATTGCACTGCTTTCACTTTTAGTGCACTGAACGTACACAGTACAAATTAACCCGCACATCGTCACCTAAGTAGATTTTAAAAAGGCTTAACTAGACATTTAAATTTGTCCTCATTTTTCATTTAGACACCTAAACTAAGACAAATTCCTAATAGACACCTCAACTGCTAAGATTTGATCCCATTAAATACTTTTATCCTACTTGGCACTCTCTGCAGTCCTTTTTCATGTTAATTGTACTTTTTTTTTATTTTTTAGCCAAAAATAAATAGTTGCGGTCCAAATTTTTTTTTTCCATAAAAGCAGGTTCTCAAAATACTCAGTTATCCAAATTTTTTTTTTCATAAAAGTAGGTTATCAAAATTCTCCGTTAACCATGTGCGAAAAAAATTATTGCAATTTTAAATAAAAATTTTTTGCACATGGTTAACTGAGAATTTTAAGAACCTAATTATGACAAAAAAAAAATTTTGGACCGCAACTATTTATTTTTGGCTGAAAAATTAAAAAAAAGTATAATTAACATGAAAAAGGACTATGGAGAGTGCCAAGTACGATAAAAGTGTTTAATGGGATCAAATCTTAGAAGTTGAGGTGTCTATTAGAAAGTTGTCTTAGTTTAGGTGTCTAAGTGAAAAATGAGGACACGTTTAGGTGTCTGTTTATGAGTTAAGCCTTTTAAAAAATATATGATCAAACATGTTATTGATTTTATACCCATAGATTAAAAAGGACAACAAATTACCAGTTTGAAAAAATTATTTAAGCGAGTCTTTTTTAATAAATAATTATTGATTTTAACGATATTTTTTATTTATTATCATTTATAGCAATATATAACAATACTATGATAAATTCACATTTGTATTAAAAGTAAATTATGCATTCAATATAAATGTATTATAAGTGTTCAGCAAAAATAACTTGTTATTGTTATAAATAATAAATATTTTCCTAATCTAGTATATCTATGTAAATTTCTCTTTAAAGAATCAGTTAATCTAGTATATCTAGGCTCGTTAGGTCAGTCTTACCTAACCTATAATTTAGTTGGGCTGGGCTGGACTATGATTTTTGAAGCCCATTTAAAAAATAGATTTTTAGCTTGACCGGATAAGTCTACTAATTTATAGGGCTTTTGCAACACGAGTTGGGTGGACCTATGGGTCGAATTAAAAAATAATTAAAAACAAAAATAAAATAGAGTATTAAAAATAATAAGAGTCCAAACTCAAAGTTCATTTAAAAAATTTAAATATTAAAATTGGATACAAATTATGTTTTTATAATATGTAATAGTAACACTAATACCATGTAATATTGTCCTGTTTTTATAATAATATTTTAAAATTAAAATTTTTCCTAAAATTCTTTAAAAATATACTTGTAAAAATGTGGGTTGACCAGGCCCCCCAGCTCACGTACTGATGAGCTGAGCTAGTTATTTTCTGACCCACAAAAAATATGGGTCAACTCAACTTAGCCCGTCAAATTTTAAAATGTGTATGAACTAGCTCGAATGCAATGGGTCAGCCTGGATTGACGGCACTAATCATCTATGATGAATAGTATATCTATGTAAAAGCCACTTTTTTTAAAACCGGTCTAACTTTAACTCAACTGCTCATTTGATAGTTCGATATTTCACAACTGGTGCTATACGATCGTTGAAGTGGGCTTCGACGTTCTATAAGAATTGCCGGACCTTTGAACTTTCAAGTTGAAAAAGCCCAAGACTCAAGTGAGATCCAATTGCTATAGAACTACTACTTTTTTTTTTTTTTTACATATTTTTATATTATAATATTTTATTAATTATAGACACCTTTAAAGAACTTATGTCCTTGTAGACACAAATTTCATTTTTTAGAACAAAAACTAAAGATCAATTCCTTTAAATGGCAACCTATGCCTTCAAATGTAGATTTTGCGAATAAATATAATCAGGTCAAAGTGTGATTAACTAAAAGAGCAAAAGAAACAAAGCCTGCATCATTAATGGGGCCAAAGAAGAAAGAAAAACCTTTTAACTCTTTGGGCGTGTATTTGGTATGGAGGAAAATATTTTTTAATTTTCTCATGTTTGGTTGGTATAAATATTTTGAAAAATATTTTTCAGATAAACTCAATTTGAAAATGACTTTCTTTCAGAAACTAAGGAAAATATTTTTCAAAACTCGCATCCGATCTTAAATTAAAAGGGCCGCTTGGCCAACTAGAGAAAAGACATATTCGCTGCTCATCAACTTCACACCATTGTTCGTTTTCTACCAAGGTCGGGATTTTTTTGAGAAAAATCCATCATATTGTTTTTTGTCCCATCCCTACTACAATCCCCCACCCACCCCCCCCCCGCCCCTTACCCCCACCCTAAAAAAATTAATTTTTATAAAAATAAAATAAGATTAAAAGTTTATTTTTGAAAATTATTTAATATTTTGAATTTTTTTTACTTCATTTCTATGCTGACCCATCCAACTCAACTCCACCCCCTCCCCCCCCCCCCCCCAAAAAAAAAAGAAGAAGAAAGAATTCAAATAATTTAAATTATGAAATATTCTTATATCAGAAATTATTTTTCTAAAAAGTATTTCCTACCTCTAGCCAAAAATTAAAAAAAAAAAATTCATTTCATTAATCAAATAATAGGAAATACTTTCTACTCACCAACTAAACATGAGAAAATGAATTAGAAATCAATTTATTTTTCAAGAAAATATTTCCATAGAAAATATATCAAACACAACCTTAACTCATAATCAACGCTCACTCTCGTCATTGGAACAAAATATAATTAAAATAAAATTACTATTCTTGATTGTCTTATTAATTAATTTAATTTTAGTTATGCAAAATTTCTTCTCTAAAACTTGAAAGAGGAAAATGCAAACTTAAGATGCTTTTAGTGAATGGTGAGCTAATTAATTAGAAAAGTGAGAAAGGATTATCCCTGTGGTGGGCGTCAACAACATGTGTTGTGTAGGTCAAAAACCCTACAAAAATTAGTCATAATTCATTATCCCTTCCAGAAGCATAATCATGCTTATCTTTAATTAAGTACCTATCAAACTCCAATTTACTCATCATCATTACTATTTACAAACTATATTTCTTACACATTTTTAGTTTACTTAAACTAATTAATGTGGTCATATCATAAATCATAATTATAATTCAACTACGTCGGTCTCCACCTTTACCTCCTCTTCTTAACGCCTTTGAGATGTAGGGTGTCTCGATGCGGAGGTGTGAGAGATCAATTGTGAATGATTTTAGGAGAGGTAAAAGTAGGTGAAAAATTATTGAAAATAGATGATTAGATAGGACATAATTATACGATTTCACATTATGAGAAATATGACTGTAGGAGCAAAGTTGTGGACAATATATCTCACTTATTTTTTGGTACTAGCTAGTAGTCATAGTGCATTACTCCATGCAGTTTCTTGTCCTTCGATTTATGTTACTATTTGTTCCTTTTTATACTTCAATTATCATATTATTTTAATTGTAGTTATTATTGCTCAAGATGATTTGTCTTGCTTCCCATTTTGCCGTGACTTCTTTATATCAATTTTTTCATTTCTAATATTGTTTTGAATTTTTTTTGGTTTCTTTTGAGTTTGATCTATGAGAAATAATCTCTTTACCTTCATGATAAGAATAGTAAGATCGGCATACATCCAATCTTGATCATATTTCACTTTGTAGAATTAAACTGAATATATTATTATTGTTGTTATTGACTAGGAATTCAAAAATTAAATTCAAGGAAAAACATTTGACATTGAAAGAAACAATTCATTAAATTAACTGACAAGAAAGAAAAAGAAAGGAAGACTTCCTTGTCCAAATTAAGATCGTCTGGACCAAACAATTAATATCAAAGCAGGTAATGACGCTTCCAGTAAAGTCTAACAAGTTTATTAATTTTGGTTTTTAAAAAAAAAATAAAAGAGAAAGAAAATATATAAGTGTAATAGAGTAGTAATGAAGAGGCACCTTAAACATTGGGTCCATTTAATGGACTTAATAATGACAATACATATTTGAAAATAGTGGGGTTAAACTAACCATGAGTTCAAAGAAGTAGATTATCTTAAAGCACCACTTAATCTTCTGGTAGCATGGTTATTAACAAATAATATTATAGAAAATGATTCATAAATATCCTTCATTTATATATTGATTCAAAAATGTTTTATTTAATTTTTTTGGCTCAAAAATATTTCTCAAACTAAAATATAATGGCAGGTTGAATTGTTCAGCAGGTTTGTGTTTAAAAGTGGGCGGTTTTGATTTTTAATTTAAATAATATATATGGTCCATAATAATAAATCATGACCCTTTTTAAAAAAAAAAAGATTGAAAAAATACATCAGATTCAGGATGTTAGTCCCAGAGTATTCATGAAAAAAAAAGGTTAAACGAGTATTTTTGGATCAATTGATAAATAAGGATATTTGTGAATGCCATTATTTACGTGCCGAGGGAAGAATTTTGATAAATAGTCTAAACTTGAAATTTAATATGGTCAAATAGCTATATTTTATATAATCACACGGCATAACTTCGGCTATGTGATCTAGAAAGGAGGAGAGAGGCGAGCGCGCGCGAGAGAGGAGAGAGACGAATTATATATATGACAAATTATATGCATATATCTTTCAAATAATTGTATACATGTATCTAATATACATATGTATTTATATATCTGGCAAGCGAGATTGGGAGAGGGAGGAAAGGTGAGCAAGAGAGGGCAGAGAGGCGAATTGTATATGTATATCTGTCGAATTGACTATGTATATCTATCAAAATAATTGTATATATGCAGCTGGTATACATATGTAATTGTACATCTGATAAGAAATTTCAAAGAGAGAGAGGAAGAGTAACTATCAACAAAACTTTAACTATAGATATAAAAATTGTAATTCTTTTAAACTATAATTATATAGTATAAATGGTTGACCTAGTTACGTTATTTTCTTTTTATTCATCCTTTTCCAGATTAGGAAATTAGTTCGTGAAATGAAACCTTGTTTCAGCAGGGAGTCCACTTTAAAATCTATAGTTTCTACTTTCTTCAAATTCTTCGCCGCTAAAAGACAACACAAAATTTTGATTTCGGTGTCCCTGTTTAAAATTACATCTTTGATTCCAAACAATTTGTGTACGATTTTTTTTGTTTGTCCTATTTTTTTTAGTCTATTTAGAAAAGAATATATTTTTTTTGATAAATTTTAAATTTTAATTTGAATTTTTTTTTAAAATTTTGTCCAAATAAAATTAAACAAATAAATTAAAATGGACGGAATGTATCTATAACAAAAGAAAGTAGTGAATATTACCGGATATTTAGATGATATGAGATCAATAGTGGGAACAAATTACGGGTCACACCAAAAATGGCCAACAAGAAAAAGAGAGACAAATATTGTTGCTTCAAAGATTACTTTATTTGTCCAAACAAAATATTAATTATGATAAGATTTAAGCATAATTAGGCTTACTTCCAGTTCTAGATGTTGCCATAAATTGTGGCTAATCTTCAATTTTGAAATATAAATATGCATTATGGGCTAATTAGAAATATCCGAGCTCAATGACAGAGCCAGCATTTTCGTCAAGGGTGTTCGTATTTTTAAAACGCAGTGGGTAATTTTTCTATCAAGGATGTTTAACGATAATTGATATATATATATATATATATATATATATATAAAACACAATATCTATATTTAACCTATATAGTCGAAAAAGTTTTCTGACAGAGAGTGTTCATCTGACCACCCTCGTGTGAATGTAACTTCGCCCTTGTGACAGAGCCTCCCAAGTCCCAATTACAGATACAGATTTAAATATATTTGACCAGTCAATTGAATCTATTTTTTTAGTTTAAACTATAGTATATATATCCCTAGACGTTTAAATAAGAATTTTTTACACAAATATATAACTTTCTCCTATAAATTATACTTTAAAATTTATTTACCAAAATACCAAAAAAATTACACTTTTTTCCATTTTCCAACACTATTATATCACACCACACACCACAATAATCACACTCAAAACACTCTTTCTCCTAAATTTGTAAATAAAGTTGGTATTTCACATGGTAATTTTCAAAGAATTCGATAGGACATGTAATTTTATCCCAAAACTTGTATATATGTGAAAAATCCCCTTTAAATAAATCAAATAGTTTATAATTTTGTTACTGAAGGAGATTTTTCAAGAGTAAATAACTTAAATTAGTTTGCAATTACTGTTCTGTTATGTATTTTTTATTAAATAAATGTTGTTATGTTTCTTAACTTGAAAGAAGTTGCATGCATGCTTTACTTTTGATCAAACATAACCCAAAATTTTGTAGACAATGGAGTATAATATATGAGGCATAACATTATTATCTGCATGTCACTGAACTAAAAAAAATAATACTTAAAAAAAGAGGGCAAAAAGGCCTGTCCTCACAATTTTGGTGGGTCTGTTATCGACTGCAATATTTTTTTTCCTTTTTGTTTTTTCCATCTGGCGATATTCACATTAGACCTCGATTATTTGAAATATGTAAGGATGGAAAACTCTTTCTATCAAGGATTATTTCATACCCAGAACTCAAATTCCAGACCTCTAATTGAGAAAAGAACAGTCTTATTAATCGTTTGGCTTCAAGTTCCCAAATATTCTTGGCAAGTTGTGCTGAAGTTGCACCATGCATTTGGCCGCAATTTTTTTCAAGAATATTTGGCTATTTCAAAGAATAAATTCTTAAAATTATTTTTAAAAACTCCATAAGTTTGTCTTACCATTCTATAATGAACATGTTCCGTTAAAAAAATATCCTTATAACATAATTGATAACAATTAATAATAACAAAATAACAATATGGGTAAGATCAATACAATAGTTGTATTATATTAGATATTGGTTGGTGTTCGTAAATGAAATGGTCAGTGTTAATAAATGAATTGATTGGTCATGTTAATAGAGTAAATTGATAAATGAATATTTAGTTTGAATTAATAAATGATAGGGTTTTTTTTTTATAAAATATAAAAGTTTGAGGTAATTTTAAAATATTCAAAACTTCCCAAGAATTTCCAAGTTCCTAAATACTACTTTTTTTCTAGTATTTGGGAACTTGCGAATTCCCCAAAAATAATTTGCCAAGTTTTTATGCCAAACACCCCATCTCAACCCCCCCCCCCTCCCCCCCCCCCCCCCCCATGTTTTTTCCAAGAATACTTGGAGCCAAATGAGGCTTTATCCATCGCAATACATTCTTTGATGGTGATTGTAGTATATTCTTGACAATGCTAAGCTAGAAATACAGGTCATCTTATTTTTACTATTTTTTTAAAAAAAAGAATTTTAACAATGACAATCAACCCCTGCGTAGTAACTCACATCGATCTTCTTTTATTCCCTTGGTTACTTAAACTCACGACCTCTTAAGAGTTGTGAGGACCACATAATAAAATTTGGCCTTTAAGAAGGCAAAGTTTAGCTGGTCATCTATAATTAGAAACCAATCAATCATGTTGCAGAGTAATTAATTAACTTATTAAGATCTTCTCTATAAAAGAAATGAATGACAAATCTTTTTTAAGCCAAGCAATAAAATTGGTAAGTGCGTGATTAGAATTAGCTGTTGGGCAATCAATTCACAACGACCCATTTTACAGAAATTTACCAAGAAAAGACCCCAGTTGACATGAATCAAAAAATAGTAACCCACTATCAAAAGAAAATGAGTGCTGTATGGACAAAGTTGCTAATGACATAGCAATCCACGAAGAAGAATATTTCTACTTAAAGTTTCTTAAAATGTTAATCTATAATTTTAAAAATAAAATATGTTACTATCCACCATAATTAAGTGTAAGAACTCATAACATTCACGGTGGATATATCACGTTGGGTGAGTCAAATATTATTCTAAAAAAA
Organism: Solanum rostratum; assembly: GCA_029948455.1. Classification (NCBI taxonomy): domain Eukaryota; kingdom Viridiplantae; phylum Streptophyta; class Magnoliopsida; order Solanales; family Solanaceae; genus Solanum; species Solanum rostratum. The sequence continues at coordinate 19,845,675 of CM057056.1, forward strand.
TACTTTTCACATTTTTCACATTTGATTGGTCAAAAATTTTCTACTGTTTTACAAAATGAGAAAAATAACCCTCATATATATACCGTAATCTCCACATCACCCTCTCACCTCTGCCCCACATTCACATTATTTGTCTAGATTATATATAAAAATACTTACCAAACAATATTTTTATTTTTTAATCAAATTATAAACACCAAAAGATAGTGAGAAAATCCCTTCTTTTCACGTAAAACATTTTCTTTCATACCAAATTCTCCCTTAAACTCATTACTTTATATAAGTTATTTGATGGTAACTAATATATATATAGGTGAGTCAATATATAAAACTTATGATTTTATTTTGTAGCATTGAGCTGTAAAAACAATATGTCTGCTAGGGTTAGGGTTTGTTAAACCAATTAACACAAACCCCGATTACAATAGCTATATAAGCACTAGATTTAGTTTCTCCTTTCAAGAAAACTCAAGATGAGAAAAATTCAACTTGTTGTGAAGAGAGACGACTACTCACAAAGCTCTACGAATTCAGCCTTTACAGTAAGGAGAGTGAGATATAAAGAGTGCCAGAAGAATCACGCCGCGAGTGTTGGAGGATATGCAGTTGATGGGTGCCGGGAGTTTATGCCAAGTGGTGAAGAAGGAACAGACAGCGCATTTATTTGCGCTGCCTGTACCTGTCACCGCGATTTCCATCGAAGAGAAGTGGAAACTGAAGTTGTCTCTAATAATTCTTCTTCTTCTCCTCCTCCTTCTTATGCCACATAGAGCGAGTTTTTCTAGTACTATATATTTTATGGTAATGACTTAATTTTTATACGTACCGGCCTATACCACTATATCAAAAATTTAATTTTCTTTTTGAATGATTAGCTAATTATAGTTATCACTTAGGTGATCAGACGATCAACTAAACTTATTTGGGATTGATCTAGTTTAATTTGGTTATGTTTTTGTGTTTGAGACTGAGTGGATGTTGTTGTAGAAACTGGAGAAGGCTTCAGCTTCTTTTTTATTTTGAGTTTTGAATGTGTTTTTTGATCGTTTGTAATGATTTACATGGTCGATGGTCAAGATCAGTGAATTAATTGCCATTTAGTTGATAATCATTTATATTCCTCAATTTTCTCTACTTGTCTGCCAAGATTAATTATATGTTGTACTATTTTATTGACTCAAATCCTTTATTGTGTAGTGTTTATTGACCCTAACAAAATGCAAAGGATGCCCAAAAGTCAGAAATTTCATTAAAATTGCATTGATATACATCAACTAGTTTTGCGAGGGTATTCTATATGATGTATATCCTATGCTTGTATCATAGAGGATTTCTACAGAAATGAACTACTCACTATGATACAAATTCTCTCTCTCTCTCTACTATGTGCACATGTATCTAAAGGATAGTGATAAGGAATTTTCTTGTCATCAACATATATATGCATATGTATATGAGGATGCTTCTTTGAAAGAAAAAATGTGTCATATAGGGTATCAAAGAGGACTAAGTGTGTTTTTGGAAGGAATGATTCAGTAAATAATATGAACAATTTTATTGAATCACCTTTTGAATATAAATATAATTTCTTAAAAAATTATAATAAAAAATGACTTTAATTAATGATAAAGATAAATTAGAAACTAAATGACAATTTATCTCTTGATTTTATAAATTGAATAAGTATTATTGGACATCTATATATTCAAAAGAGTCTTGAACTTTTGAAAGCTTTCTTCATACTTATTTGTCCACTCAAAAGGCATATTATTTTGACCCAGCCTTGTCAAATGGGTATCAATAAAGGCAAAATCCTTCACAAATCGTCAATAGAACATAGCAAGTCCAACAAAACTTCTCACTTTAGTGCCGGAGCTAGGTCAAACCCAATTTTTAACTACTTCAATTTTTTAGGGATCACCATTACCTCTTCCTTCGAAACAACATGCCTAAAAAAGGCAACAGAGGACAACCAGAATTCACACTTAGAAAATTTTGCATAAATTTATTACTACCATAAGATGCCTCGAACTCTGTGAAAATAGTGTACATGCTCTTCCTTACTCTTGGAATAAATTAAGATGTCACCTATGAAGACAATAATATAGGAATCGAAGAATATCTTAAATACCCCATTCATGAAACTCATAGAAGTAGCGAGAGCATTAATCAAGCCAAAGGACATCACTACAAATCCATAGTGTCCATACCTAGTTTAAAAATTAGCCTTAAGCACATCTTGGGGCCTAATCTTTAACTGATAATAGCCTGATCTAAAATCAATCTTTGAGAACACCGAAGCACCTTATAACTAGGACAAATAATCATCAATACAGGGTAGTGGGTATTATTATGAATAATGACCTTGTTCAACCATTGGTAGTCTATATATTTTCTTATACGACCATCTTTTTGCTTAACAATCAGGATTGGAGCACCCCACGGCAAAACGCTAGGACAAATGAATCCCTTGTCAAGAAGTTCTTGAATCTGAACCTTAAGCTCTTTTAACTCCGTTGAGGCTATATGGTAATAAGGAGCAATAGATATGGGAAGAGTACTGGGATCAAAATCGATGCAAAAATCTATATCTCTATAAGGAGGCATGTCCGACAAATTCATAGAGTAGACTTCCTTAAACTTTGACTCTACAAGAATGGAATCAATGGAAGGGGATTCTGCCTTAACATCCCTCATATGAGCCAAATATGCTAGACAACCTTGCACCACTATTTTCTATCCCAAATATATGAGATGACCTTAACTGGCTTAGGTTTGTAAATCCTTCCCTCTCTAACCTTTTCCTACTCAGGATCTTTAGAGCAATAATCTTAGTATGACAATTTAGAATTGCTTGATGAGGGACAATTAAGTCATGGCTATGATCACATCAAAGTCAATCATATGAAAAATCACCAAGTTAGTGCAAGTTTGAAATCCCATAAACACAACAGAACAAGCTCGATAAACATGAGTGACTATAACAAAATCTTCAACAGGGGTGGAAGCATGGATGAGGTGTCTAGTACATCTCAAATAACATCAAAACCCAAGGAAGAAAATTTAGTAATACATGCGGATAGATAGAGCCTAGGTTAAATAAAATAGTAGTCATCTGATCACAAACAAGAATAGTAATTGTGAGCCGGATAAGATGCCTTAGCCTCGATCCTGCCTGGTAAAGCATAAAACTGGGCTCTATTATCCTAATGGCCAACCTCTTTGCCTATTTGCACTGCTTATTTACCAGTATTATCATTATCTCGTCCTCCACGACCTCTCTGATTTCTTTCTAACCCATTTTGTGGATGCCCTTCGCCATTTTTACATCCACCCCTGCCATACTTATTAATTGAATATTGTAATCAATGAATTCCTCATCATTCTCCATATTCATGTTGTGAGTCACCCTCAGTTTTAGTTTCCTAGTTAAGAGTATCATTATATGACATAATCGATGTATTCCTCATAGGATATTCATAAGTGCCCTTATCATTTTTCTTGCTCCTGTGAGTTGTGCTTCCTGACTTGGTGAATTCCTCCCTCCTGCAATTGTATTATCACACTTGCTAGGAGTATACAAAAACTGCCCTCCTCCTTCTCTTTGGTTTGTACCTTACAATCAACTACTTTGTTTTGTTTTCCAAATGATTTATCAACCCCCTCTTTTGTTGAATGCTTTTCCACATTGTGGATATGCCCTTCATTCAATGTAACCTCCATTTTTTTGCCTTTATCCTAATTAGCTAGAGCACCAAATTGGGACGATTATCTATGTCCAAACTTTGTGAGGTTGTTTTTTTCCTACCCCTGGCCTATTTCTTAATTGGGCATCATTGTCACCCTTCAGTTGCGTACTTCCTCCTCCTTGAGGGGTAATCCTCTTTCTCATCATTTCTCATGTATTTACCCTTTTACTGATTCTGTACAGTCCCTTTCTTGGCACCAGGCCCCTTCTCAGCCTTGTCTTTTTTATGAAACTATTAACCTTCCATATGAGAAGCTTTAGTAACAACAGTAATGGCAGTTGTATATTGAAGAAGAAGAAGAAGAGAGAAGAGTGCAGAACATTTTTTATTGCACAAATAATAGAATGGAACAGGTATTTATACTTGGTGGTTATAACTGCTAACCGTTTCCTAACTCACTGTTAACAGCTTAACTAACTTTCTAGCTAAATAACTAATTACACTTAATCCTAATCAGCTTGACTAATATCTCAACACTCCCCCTCAAGCTGATGGCTTGAATAAGTCCTTTAGTCCCAGCTTGCTCAGAAGATAATCATGTGCTCCTTTCCCTAATCCTTTTGTCAAGATATCTGCCAATTGCTCCTTTGTTGACACATAGTTTGTTTGGATCAGTTTTTTATTGAAGTTTTCTCTCACAAAGTGGCAATCTATATCAATATGCTTTGTTCTTTCATGAAAGATAGGATTTGCAGCTATTTGCATAGCTGCTTTGCTATCACACATCAGGTCCACAGATTGCTGCACTTGAATTCCTAGTTCCTTGAAGAGTCCTAGTAGCCAAATAACCTCAGCTGTACAAGCAGCCATACTTCTGAACTCTGCTTCTGTTGAGCTTCTGGAAATGGTCTTTTGTTTCTTTGATTTCCAGGATATTAAAGCTCCTCCAAATTTTACTACATAGCCAGTAACAGACCTCCTGGTCTCCAAACAAGCACCCCAATCTGAATCACAATAGGCTTGTAATTGATTAGTACTGTTTGCAGGCATTAAGAGTCCCATACCTGGTGAACCTTTGATGTATCTCACAACTCTTAATGCAGCATTCAGATGAGACTTCTTTGAACTATGCATAAACTGACTAAGAACTTGTACCACAAAAGCTATGTCAGGTCTGGTCATAGTGAGATATAGTAGTCTTCCCACTAGTCTCTGATAGACATTAGGATCCTATATAAGCTCATCTTCATTTTCCTCTTTGTTAGGACTGTATTTGTCATACTTTGCTGAAGTTAGTTTTTTATTGATCTCAAGTGGAGTTGCTGCTGGTTTTGCTCCACTACGACCAGCTTTTGATATTAATTCAAGAGCATATTTTCTTTGACTTATCACTATACCTTCCTTTGACCTTGCTACTTCAATACCTAGAAAGAACTTCAGTTCTCCAAGATCCTTCATCTTGAACTTTTGTTGTAGATCTTCCCTGGCAGTGTTTACCAGATCCTGACTGCTTCTAGTGATCAACAAATCATCTACATACACTAAAATTACCATCATTTTCTTGTCAACTGCCTTTGTGAACAATGAGTAGACATAGTGACTCTGAGTGAAGCCTATGTGCAGTAAAGCATCAGTTAATTTCCTGTTCCATTGTCTTGGAGCCTGCTTGTGACCATACAATGACTTGTGTAGTTTGCAGACTTGCTTACTCCCCTCTGTCTAGCAAACCCCTCAGGGATAACCATGTAGACTTCTTCTAGAAGATCCCCATTTAAAAAAGCATTATGTACATCCATTTGATATATAGGCCAGTGACAAGAGACAGCAATAGCAATTAGTGATCTGACTGTAACCATCTTAGCAACTGGAGAGAAGGTTTCTGAATAATCTAGACCAGCCTGTTGACTATAGCCTTTGGCAACTAGTCTAGCCTTGTATCTTTCAACTTCTCCTGAGGATTTGTACTTGATTTTATACACCCACCTACAACCAATAGGGGTCTTACCAGCTGGGAGGTCAACAATGGACCATGTATTATTATCCTCCAAAGCAGCAATCTCCAGTTTCATTGCCTGAACCCAGGCAGGATCCTGAGATGCTTGGTGAAAGGATGATGGTTCAGAGATAAAAGAATAGGCAGCCAAAGCTATTTGGTAAGGTTTTGTGATATGAGAATAAGTGACATAGGAGGACAGGGGATAAGAACAGGTATGAGTGGCATAGTCATGCAACCATATAGGAGGGTGTTTAGACCTAGTAGACCTTCTAAGGTTAGCAGGTTCTGGCACAGAACCAGATCCTTGACTGGAAGGATCATGAATAAAAACTAAGAGGTCTGGACTAGAAGAATTTGATGTGTCACCCATAGATATCTCAGATATAAGCTCCCCCTGGACTGGTATTGAGGGGCCAGCAGGTTCTGATAGTTGAAGGACAGGAAACATAGGTGACCTATGGATGTTACATGTAGAAATGGAAACACAGACTCTAAGAAAACAACATTCCTGCATACAAATAGTGAGTGAGAGTGCAGGTCATAGAGTATATAACCTTTTTGAGTACTGGAGTAGCCCATAAACACTGGGGATAGCCTTGATAGAGAATTTTTCTAAAGGTTTTGGACTGGATGCATAAGTCAGACATCCAAAGACTCTGAGATGAGTAAGGTTTGGTGGATGTTGATATAGAAGTTCAAAAGAAGATTTGTAATGCAAAATTTTTAAGGTGTTTTATTGATAATGTAGACAGCTGTAGTGACACATTCACCCCAGAACCTTATAGGTACAGCATCCTGAAATCTGAGTGCCCTTGCTACCTGAAGTATAGTTCTATGTTTCCTTTCAACTACTCTATTTTGTTGTGGAGTATACACACATGAAGTCTGATGTACAATACCATATAATGACAAAGTAGATTGAAGTTCATTGCTGAAAAACTCACATCCATTGTCTGTTCTGAGGATCTTAAGTCTTAACAGAAGCAGAAAATAAATTTTTGACTTTAGTAAGAAAATGCTTTAAGACTACAATGACTTCAGACTTGGATTGTATGAGAAACAGCCATGTGAACATGGTACAATCATCTACTAGTGTAACAAAGAACCTTTTTTCATTGTGAGTAGGAACCTTGTAAGGCCCCCAGATATCACAATGTAGCATATCAAAAGGAGATTCAGATTTAGAATTGCTAACTGGAAATGGAAGTCTAGTGTGCTTTGCCAAGGGACAGACAGTGCACTTATTGTCTTTGGTTTGTAAATCCTTGAGATATCCATGGTTTCTGAGTATGTCTAGATGAGCATGACCTAGTCTTCTGTGTCACAACATGTTGTAGTCACCATTTTGTTTCACTGAGTTAACAGACTTGTGTGCAGTATTTGAAAGAAGCTTGCTTTCCCTTAGAATATAGAGACCTTCCTCTTCTTTTACCAATCCCCTTCACCTTGCCAGTGTAGAGATCCTGGAATATACAGAAATCAGGGAAAAAATTCACTGAACACTGCAACTCCTTAGTTAACTTTGATATAGATAACAGGTTACACTTGAATTCCGGAAGAAATAGGACATCAGAGATCACATGATTTGTCAAGACATATGCACTCCCACTATGAGTAACCTGTGCTTCTCCACCTGTAGGTAAATGTACTCTATTTTTCTCACATTCTAGGATTCTTTTATGTCTATGTAGCAATTCAGAAGTAGAGGTCATATGATTGGTTGCACCTGAGTTTACTATCCACTTAGAGTGAATATCATTAGAGTTTAACTGAGACATTATACCTGCATTTGCTGAACTGGCTGGAATAGAACTGTTTCCTTCACTACCTTTGTTAAGCATGTGGAGGATCTGTTGATACCGTTTCTGAGTAAAATATGGAGTTGTCTGAGAAGTGGAAGACTGGCATATCTGATTATCATGACCATTAGAACCACTACTTTCTTGGAGATTTTCACCATAATTTGCAGCTTGATTTGCATACTGATTCAACCCTTTCTTCTTAGATTTAGGCCAATCTGAAGGATAACCAATTAATTTGTAACACTTATCCTTTGTATGCCCATTATACCCACAGTACTCACATATGACAATTCCTTTTCTCTGACTCTTGTAGTTGTTTGTTGAGGTTGATTTTCCAGAATAGTTGCAACTAATATTTGAACTTCCCCCTGCATTGTTGCTTCCTGAGACTATATTACCTGTTCCTTTATAGTTGGAATTAGTCCCTATTTTCTAGCTGAAGAATACTGAAGCTTCTAGTGAATGACTGATCCCAGCTGTAGAACTTGCTAAAGATCTTTGACTTTCATGATCAATCACCATGGAGTAGGCTTTGTTAAGGGTAGGAATTGGAGACATCATGAGGATTTGACTTCTACAATGAGTATAGGTCTCATTTAAGCCCATAAGAAACTGTAAAAGTCTTTGATAACCATGATGTTGAGCATAATTTCTTGATTCAGAACAATTACACCCTGGACATGGCATTATTGCATCAAACTCATCCTATAGGTTCCTCATTTTCGAAAAATATCTGATATAGAGAGAGTGCCTTGAGTTAAGGTCACTATCTCTCTATGCAGGAAGAAGATTCTCGATCCATTTACTACATCAAATCTTTCTTTCAAATCCAACCAGACTTTATGTGCATTTGAGGCATATATGATGCTGCTTAGTAATTCCTTTCTTACTGAATTCATTATCCATGACAGAACCACTGCATTTACTTTCTCCCATTGTTCATGCAGTGATACATCGAATTTGTCTTTAGTATGTCTTCCATCAACAAATCCCAATTTACTCTTTCCTAGCAAACCTAATGACATGGATCGACTCCACAAAGCATAGTTCTCTGATCCAATTAACTGAATCGATACCAGAGAGCTTCCCGGTGTGTCATTAGGATAGAGATAAAGCGGGTGATTGTAATCTACCTCATTTCTACTAAGATTTCTAACTGTAGACTGGCCTGATGTTAGAGGAACATCTTCTCCGGCCATATTCTCACTCTAATTTGATCGATTCTATCTCGATCTAGCTCGTCTTAGCTCGATCTATCCTGATCTGACAGATGAGCAATCTTCCCGACTTAGCTCAACTCGATTACTGTTGTTACTGCATGTCTCGAAGTTCCAGGTGATCGTGTGCTCTGATACCATGTTAACCATCCATATGAGAAGCTTTAGTAACAGCAGTAATGGCAGTTGTATATTGAAGAAGAAGAAGAAGAGAGAAGAGTGCAGAACATTTTTTATTGCACAAACAATAGAATGGAACAGGTACTTATACTTGGTGGTTATAACTGTTAACTGTTTCCTAACTCACTGTTAACAGCTTAACCAACTTTCTAACTGAATAACTAATTACACTTAATCCTAATCAGCTTGATTAATATCTCAACAGAAACAACTCTACATGCTCTACAAAACATTGTTGGCCATCATGACCTTGAACCATGCAGGTCTTACAATATTTTAGCACATATTCATACTTGATTCGTATCCACTTTTTCATGACTTCACCACTCACCTTTTTGATTCCAATTTTAATTCGTTTTGGAAATTCTCCTAAAGATCAATTTCAGCCTTCACCCGTGCAAAGCTAGGCCTCATTTGGTTTTTAGTGGCCATGTCTATTTGTAGAGGTTTCTCAACTGTGCCGCAAGAGACAAGACTAACTTTTTCCCAAAGAAATTTGGTGGAAAAGAAGGAAAGGAGATCCATGCAATAGTTGTTAACGTTTCCTCCTCTAGATTAAACATTGGATCTCACTTTAAAGTTTTCAGAGGAAAAATTCAATTTTTCTGAGTAATGTAGTATGCCGATTTTGAGAGCAAATGAACATAATCCTCCAATAAATCACCTTAATGAGGACATATTTATTACTGAGTAGTTCAATTTTACATCCTTCCTTAAGATCGCATTGCTTTGGAATAAGACTCCCCCGATATTCCTCATATCTTGAATATCGGGCAACCGTGTGAGAATTTATCAATCAATTTTCGTTGATAATGACGATGGGTTCTCCATGCAAGTACGAAATAGGCTTCAACGGAATAGGTTTAAAATTTGATGCCATAGGGAAAGGGTTAATCACAGGCTTCCCAACCCCATCAGGTGGTTGGTCACTAATCCCAGCGGCTATCGCTTCCGGATCACGCAGTGTTTTACGGCAGGGGCTGTAGGTTTCCAGAGGGAGTATGGTATCAAACAAGTGATAAATTAAAACTTTCAGTGGGTAGCTTTACTTTGTGGCGCTCTTGTATATTCCTTTTCTTGAACTGTTTTTGTTGCCTACTTGTTAAAATTGTTGTTTAATTAATATTGTATACAAATAGATATGATTTAGGAAGCTGTATCTGTATCCATGAAATTTTTCTATGTAGTTAGTGTTGTATATGAATTTATATATAGTTAGTTCTATTTGTGTTTCTTTCTTGCTTGTATATCTATAGAAATTGTATATCTCCAACAGTTGTGTATTTTTAATAGTTGTGTATTTGTGTATCTTTTATATTTGTCCAATATTGCCTATTTATCTGACATTAATTGTATTTGTATTTCTTTATTATTGTATATCTATAGAAATTGTATATAATTGCTTTATTTATATATCTCCAACAGTTGTGTACTTTCAATACTTGTCTAATATTACTTACTTGTACATCTCTCATATTTGTACAAAACTACTTATTTATCTAACAATTAATTGTATTTCTTAATTTGACCTCAAGGAAATTTATTAACAGATTCTCAAGGAAGAGGCTCAGAGCTTCAGAAGTCTGTTTTGGTAAGAAATACTTAGTAAAGATACTTTGCTTATTATGTGAAAGTTCTTTTCATTTAAAACAGATTTCTACGATTAACAAACTTTTGTATAAGTAATAGACTATAAACGCAAGATATACATTTTGTCAATTCTGTAGCACATAAAAAATATAGCTACGATTCATAATTGGAGAATTTTAAGAAATTTTTGCATTTTAGAAAAGAGTAAAAAAAATAAATATAATCAACTCTTAATACTATGAAATTTACATAAATTATACTTAGGAATAATTACACTGAGGGACGCTTCAATAAAAATAACTAGTCCTTTGTTGTTAGGCATATATAGTTAGTGTATATTATGTATAATAATGTATATTTAGTGTATAGTTCATGTATAAGTAACATACATTGTATAGACAGTGTATACTTTTTATAACTTTTGACAAGTTATATTGTATAGTCATGTATAGTTTAGCTAAGCTGGGGCTATTTGTCATGCTCTGGGAGGGTACCCGTGGCGTGGCTGGCATTCAGAGACTAGTGCTACTCCCCAAGCGAACCACTTGGCCTCATCGTCACCTCATACTCAACAACGGAAGAAAATACTCAAAGAAAAGACTATAAAGTAAGTAAACCAAGTTTTTAATAAAAAGAAAATTCCAATAAACAAGAATTGGAAAAGAAACAATACTCAATATCTTTTACTCAATGTCTATGAAGCCTCTACCTCTAACATCTAAATGGTACCATGACAGGCCATGGCTACCCAACTCATCAAATAACGAAAACAACAAATTGAAGGGTCTCCTCCGGATAGCAAGGAGGCTCACCAATGACTAAACTCGAAATCTCTTACCTCAATGATGCGTCTGCTGAGGTCCTCTAACTCCTGTATCTGCATCATGAAACGATACAGCGCCGAGAGGCGTCAGTACGTGGAATGTACTGGTATGTAAAATAGCTGAATAACATGGTAAGTACACAGCATAAAGAAACATCAACTCGACATCATACTCCATCATGATATCAAAAGTCTATCTAAGGCAAGAGATTAGATTAGACAATTGACTTATCAACCTCTCATCAATCATCGATGTCACATCAAGCTCATCTCAAGGAACCTCAACATCAACTCACATCAAAGGAACATCACATCGACTCAAGGGAACATCACATCGACTCAAGGACTTGATTCAAACATAACATCAACATCAACATCAGAGTTCTATCAAATGGAACCTAACTGGGAGTTTCTCTAATCGACAACCATCACCTATGAGCCGGTGATGATACAACGAAGAGATGTCGTTGCCACATCCATCCAATACCCTGCCCGGGGTAAAGGACATAACCTCAGTGGATCCACAAGAAAAACCTCAGTCCTCATTTGGGACAAGACAGGATCCATCCGCATTGCGGTTCAATCCTCTCTTCCTACGCGGGCTACGTAGTTAATGGGTTCAAGTGGGACTCACTCTCTACCCATTTCGGTGCTCAATACTTCTCCCAGAGCTCGACATGCTCATAAAACATCAATCTCATCAGTCCCATAGGGACATAATACCTCATCATCAGTCACATAAGGACATGATATAATACCTCAACATCAACATCGGTCCAGAGGGACATAGTATAAAATCTCAATATCAATATCAATCCCATAGGGACATAATACCTCACCTCATAACATCAACATCAACATCAGAACTCAAGATACTCATTTAGCAATTAAACCTCAATGCTAAGACATCATAAAACATCATTCTCATCAACATCATCATAACATCATCGTAACATCATCATCGTCAAGGCTCTAGACATATCCCCTAATTTCATTATGCATGCTCTTTCCAAAACACAATAATTATAGGGTTTTAAAATGCATTCATGAAAATGAATTATGATGTAAAACAAAATAGTGATGATCATCAATTCATGTAGGAAAATTATTTATACATAAAATAACGTAAATTTTACATGCATCAAACTCTTCACATTAACCTCATCATGTCAAGATACTATACTCTATACTCAGAAGGACAAATGGGAGAACATTCACATGCTTTAGGTTAGCCTTACATACCTGGAAAGTTTTGCTAACACAAATTTGCACAACCTTCTCTTGATCTCCTCAACCTCAACTTCCTTCAAGCCCTAGCTTTAGTGACTTTTTGGAAGAACGCTTTAAAATGGGGTTTCTTTGAAACCCTTTTCCTAGAAACCGACCTTTATTGGTCGTAGGGGAACGTTTAGGATAAATAGGAATGGACTAAAATGCCCTCCGTAATTTAAAAGAATTTTTTCCGACCTGAAATAACACAGTCCGCGACGTGGACCTGTCGCGGACAGTGTATTTTCAGAAAATTCAACTCCGTCTAAAAATCACAGAAAAACATAAGTGTGGCTCCGCAACAGGTCCGCGACGCGGTTCCATCGCGCAGGCACACTGTTTTTCGTTTGGAACGAAAAATTATCTTTCGACTCGATCGCTCAAAAAATTGACCGAGACCCTCTTCCCACTTTATTTTCAGTGCTGATCACGAATCCGCTCTCGGATTTTCAATCTGAGCATTGGAAGACGCGTTTTACGCACACCTATTCCCTAGGGGTGTTTTGGTAATTTATCGGGTGTTACAAATGACACCCATATTGCTATATTTATTTTTGGCTAAAAAATCGGGTCAAAAAGTCACCCCGAGACCTTAAATTCGAATCTGAAAATTTCTTTCAGATTATGTTTACCCATAGTAAACTAAACGTATACGTCAAATTTCAGCTAAAACGGATCGTTATTCGAACCCCCAAATCAAGATTTTATTCTAAGAATCTTAGGGCTATATTTTCTTAATTAAGCATAAATTATACACGTTTTTACCCTGAAATTTATTGATAATCATATAAAAACTTAATAGAAAGGATTAGAATAATTACCTTGATGGCTTAGGATGAAAATTCTAATTTTTCTTCTCCTCTTTTTCTTTCTTTTTCTTCCCGTGTTTTTTCGTTTTCTCCATCGCTAACTTTTGCTTTCTGTTTTCTTGTGTTCGCGCAGCAACCCTTTCTAACTTAACTCTCCTTTTTTTTAATTTTATTTTCTTTCTCTTTTTTATTTATTTATTTACTTATTTTAATATATTAAAAGTGATAAACTCTATTAGCCTATTTTTTATAAATATGAAATAAATAGTATATGATATTAATTAAAATATTATTTTAATCTACCAACTAAATTAATTATCTAAAATTATCCGTCAACTAAATGACCGTAATTATCGAATAGTCCAAATTTCAATTTAAATTTACGGAAAGGGTCCTTTATGAAAGAGTGAGGATTCGTTCTCAAAATGAACTAATGAATCATTACAGAAAATACTCAAAGAAAAGACTGTAAACTAAAGTAAATCAAGTCTTTAATAAAAAGGGAATTTCCAATAAACAAGAGTTGGAAAAGAAACAATACTCAACATCCTTTACACAATATCTATGAAGCTTCTACCTCTAACATCTTGATGGTACCATGACAAGCCATGGCTACCCAACTCAAGGGAAATAAAATACTCAAAGCTAAAGGGATATAAGTGGTATCCTCCAAATGCAGGGGAGGACTCTCCAATCAGTTGTAGGAAGATAAGGTCCTTAACAAAGTGCATGTTGATGACCCCTAATACCTGTCTCTGCATCATAAAATGAGTCATTGCATGGAATATACTGGTATGTAAAATGACTGAAAAGGAATTGGTATAATAAAAAATACTCAACTCAAGAAACTCAACTTAGCAATCAACTCAACTCAAGAGGCTCAACTCAATAAAACATACAAGTTTAAGAATAAAGTCATGCTTTGAAAATAAACTCAATAGTATGCAACTCACGGCAAATCGTTCAAAATTTAATAATAAATAATGTTCCTCAAAAGATACTCTATATGCAACTTAATCAAATCAGTTATGCAAAATTTGGGATTTTCTCTAACTGATAGACATCCCACCACCCTTTTTGATGGTGCACAACGAAGACGACGTCGTTGTTTGCCCATTCATTACTTGCCAAGGTAAGGACATCAACATCAACATGATGGATCATGATACATTATCCTCGTCCATCTTTTTGGAACAGGAGTCACCAGAACGTGCTGCACGACTATCCTATGCGGGTAACATAGTTATGGGGTTTGAGTAACTTGAACTCTACCCTACTCGGTGCTCAATACTACTCCCAAAACATCCTGTTTAAAACTCATCTCAAACATCATCATCATCATCTCCATCAATAAATATATTTTGAAAATTTATTTACGTCATCATCAAATATTTACTCAAAACGTCATTCAAACTCAATGCTCAATTTCATCAAAACTCATCAAAACGTCAAGTACTTACTTTTAAAACATACGCTTCAAAAATCTTTACATACCATCAAAACTCTTTCTCAAATTAGTATTTATGCTTAAAACTCGTATTCATGCAGACTGAGTAAAATAGGCTCAAATAAATCATCCTTGCTCAATGTAAAAAAAGAACCTTCAAATCCAATTTGAAAAATGCATAAGAAAAGGAATAAAGTATAATCATCAATTAGGGTTCATGTGAATGAAAACATGAACATGCATCCAAATCAAATATTCAACTCAACATCATCATCAATACATTTTTGCTGTACAAGGAACTCAATAGAATAGTAGATAACTCCAGGATTCAATTCAAGAAACTCTACTCGAACTCTATTTCAAAATTCAACATGTGGGTCGTGTGGATGACTCAATCCAACGCTATGAGTAGTCTTACATACCTGGAAGATTTGAATTTCAAATTAGCTTGGAAGAACTCGCACGATTCTCTTGAAACCCTAGCTTTTCTCCTCTTCTTCGCTCAAAGTCTCCTCTTACTTTAGCGTAAAAGACTTTAGAATGGCTCTAGAAGCCATTTTTAGACCAAAATAGGCCTATTTTGATCGGTTTTAAGTTTAGGAGGGGTTGAAAAAAGTGTGGAATGCCCTCACGAAAAACCAAAAAATTTCACCTTCGACATACCAAGTCCACGATGCGGACTTGGTCATTTTTAGGTGTTCTTCCCTAAAAATTCTCCAATTGAGTTTTCTAATATTGGGACCAAGTTTAAGTGTAAGTCTGCTGCACGTCCGTGTCGCACACATGTCACGCATTTATTCTGAAAATATTTTTCGCATCGAAAAATTATCTTTTGATCCGATTACTCTAAAAATCAACCAAGACCATTTTCCCACATAATTTTTCACTCTGATCGCATTTCCAGCCTCAGATTTGTCTTCGGAGTTTGGAAAGACACGTTATGTGCACGTCTCTCATCTAGGGATATTTTGGTAATATTACAGGACATTACACTATTGTTTATATAAATAAAACATGGGCTATATTGTTGGGAATTCATTAGTTTTTATTTTATATATATATATATATATATTTTTTAAATTAGGAAAAATTATACAAATACACAACTTATCTTAGCATAATCTCCAAAATTTCCTACCATTTAAAAAAATTACAAAATTCCCGTTTTTTACATTCTCTCTCCTCCCATTTGATACTTACCATTAACTTTCCCACTTAATTTTTTACTAGCCTGTTATTACGCTATTTTCAGTTTCGATTCCAATTAGTTATTAATCACTATGCATTAGTCAGTTATCCATAATTAATTTCAAATTAAAGTTAACCTTTATTTAGGGAGAAAGAGAAATTAGGAAACCCTTTATTTTTTTCCTTATAAGTTATCCTTCAAATTCCAAAATTGGCTTACTATAATTAATTCAAGACTATAATGGTTTCTTTGCTAAATAAGACAAGCGGTTATGTGAAGACCAATACAGATGAATATTTATCTTTCTCCTATCTCAAAAAGATTTTATACACTCTAGAATTTAATTATAGGCTGATTTGCAGTTAAAAGTTCAGAGAATTTACATGGATTTCTATATGTTTTTGTCAACAGTTTGTTAATTTCACGTATCAAGTATATGTTTTAAAATCTATATATCAAATGATCTTTTATATTTTTTGATGGAATCATTTGGCTGGTATCAAACATTTTTTGGAGTGTAATTTGAATTTGAATAAGAATCAAACTTGATACAAGAAAACTAGAAGTATAAAACTGAACTTGATATAAAAAAATTCGAAAGTTTGCAACTTGATATAATGAAACTTGATTAAAAAAATTGATTAAAAGAATCAAACCTGATAAAATAAAATTAGAAGAATAAAGTTGAACTTGATACAAGAAAATCTAAACATTTGCAACTTGATACAATGAAACTTGATACAACAAAAAACTTGATACGCAGATGTTTGATGGTATCAATGGGTCGATTGTATGTGCTGAGGTATCACAACAAGATGCTGATGTGATTAGGCCTTTAGAGTTTGAAATGAAGATTCATGTTTGAAAATAGATACTTGATACTTAAAATTAAATGCTGACTGTAGGTACTTGATACTTTAAGGAGTGCTTGTGCTTATCAAACTATGAGTATCAAGTACAACCACTAGCATTTTAGTATCAAGTATCTATCATTCTAAAAAACAGGGAAATCTTTCTTCAAGTATCAACTTGTAAATCCTCTTAAATGGAGACACCTCTTCTTGGGTTTGGTCTTCTTCGAATTTCTGCAAACACTCTTCAAAGAGTTCAGAATCAATATCAGAGAAAATCTTGCGAGCATTTAATGTCAAGCTTTGCGCCGTCTGATTTCAGTGGTCTCTAGCATCCTTCTCCAAGGTAGGGAATATTATTGGAAGTATAACTTTACGATTTTGTTTGATTAGGTTCTCAATATGATCATCAACGATAGAAATTATTTAATTAGATTCTCAATATGATCATCAAGGATGAACTCAATTTTGGGGAAGAACTTTCGAACCAAGAAGGAAAAAGGCGACACACCTGTCGACAAATCAAGATTAGTACATTCATATTCTACCAAAAATTGTTATTGACCTGGATTTTGTTTTTCAAAATTCAACATGCCCAGTTGAAAAAGTTGCTTCAAAATTTTTGAATTTTGAAACTAATAATCTGTTACGTAGTTGTTAGGATTGATTATACCTAATTGAATGTTATAGCACAATTTATGAAGTTGCAATCAAACAGCCTAATGTTTCTCATATTTATTGCAACAGACTTAAATGTACAATAAGATTTCTCTATGTATCACACACGAAGTCTCGGTATCCATGTGGCTTAAAAAAGTAGAGATTTTTAGTAATTTAAGAAAGAGTCGGGATTTTTGAAAATTATCTCTAAACAGTATGGTATTTATATAATTTATACTTGAAATTATCCCTTATACTAATAGTTTCAAGTAGTGGCCCAACAAATACAAACCCAACAAAATTAGCCCAAAAGGAAAAATGCAAATATTCAAGATTTTCAACTTATTTGTTAAAAATAGCTATTTTTTTGAAAAATTATTAATTATAACCACATTTTAATTAAATGTCAAATTAAAAGTATCATAATATTACTCTTTTTTATCTCAACTTATTTTTAGCTTTTTGTTTAAAATTATTTAATATTTAAAATTAAATCTTTCTCTTTCCTTTTTAACCTAATTTATGCACCTCTTTCATTTATTAAAAATATGACTTAATATTCGTTTCATCAATCAAGAATTCCCCTTTGTTTGCCTGCTCCCCTTTTATTTGGTTCCTATTAATAGTGCTACTTGAACTCCAAGTATGTAGCCATGACTAATATGAGAAATGGAAATTTGGAACTTCAATTCTTGATTGTTTGATCTTTTTACTTCCAAGAAGATGTAATTTTTTCCATCCAAATAGAAAGTCATCATATAGAGTGAAATATTAAAAGATAATGCTTGAATTTCTCCAAATAAAAAGCTATTGCACGGCATGGATATTTCAGATTCGATTCTTGATGTTGAATGTATTCATTCAAGATATGCTACACTGCTTTGGAGTTATGGGCAACAAAAGATTGAAGCAGGAGCTACAAGTGATATTGAGGCACCACCTAAATCGAATAGGCTACATTTTGTTTGTGACAGTAATAAAAGTATTGAAATACATTAGCTTGACAATGCGTTTTAGTTGGCTAAATTATTTATGTTGTACATACTCTATGGTAACCAATAAATTATTTTTTGTATGCTAAAAAGTTTATTTAAAAGAAATTATCATTATTTTTGTGTCCAACGATTTATTGTTGAGTTATATTTTTTTAAATAAGGATGCACTTGATCAAAGGGATACAAATTCCTTATTTCATATTAATATGAGTATCCTCCCCAAAATTAACCTCATAATACTTATCAAAATTTTTAGTAATGGTTGAGTTTTATTGTTACTTAAAGATACATTTTGATATTGTTAATGTATTCCCAAAGTAAAATGTATTTTTAATTTATTTCGTATATCCGATTTTGAATGTCAAAATGATACAAATTCTTTTTTCCATATTAAAATCGGTATCCTTCCCAAAATTAATTCTTGTATCCATTTTTGAATATCAAAGGCATCCAAATTACTTATTCGATATTAAAATTGGGTAACATTCCCAAAAATATATCATGATGCATTTTCAAAAGGTTTATCACTTATTTAGTTTTCTTTTGGCTAAAGGATACATTTGATATTTTAATGTATTCCCAAAGTAAAATATATTTTTAATTTATTTCATGTATCCGATTTTGAATATCAAAATGATACAGATTCCTTATTCCATATTAAAATGGGTATCCTTCCCACAATGTTTTCCCTACTAGTAAAATGTAAGTTTAATTTATTTCTTGTATCCATTTTTGAATATCAAAGGGATACAAATTACTTATTTGATATTAAAATGGATAACCTTCCCAAAAATATATCATGATGCTTTTTCAAAAGGTTTATCACTTGTTGGATTTTTTTGGCTAAAGGATACATTTGATATTTTAATGTATTCCCAAAGTAAAATATATTTTTTATTTATTTCGATTGAATTATACTTCAATCTTATACTTTAACTTTATTGAATTGTATCTCAAATCAACACCAATTTCTTTAGGAACTTCTTCCACCAATTCTCTAAATGTTGCATATTCTTTCATCACTATAGCCTCTATCGTGTAGTCTATATAACAATTATCATCGTTCCATCCTCCCGGATGCATTATCTTGAAACTAATGCTCCCCATATAGCTTATTATTTTCCATCAGGGAAAAAATATATTATAAGCAAGCTAAAATTGTATTTCAATCATACATGAAGAAATTGTATTACCAAATATAACTTAAACAAATGTATCCAGAAAAGAAACAACTTTAAAATATTAATTTAAAAATAAAAACATACAACTTTCAGATAACTAAGATACAACAACAACACACATTACCAAATGTGTATCCATTTCATTATATTCATAATCATTTCCCATATATTACTGCTTTCAATGAGATACAAACATTATTAAAAAGCACGAAAAGCACGCTACAATTTGTATGTCAGTCATATATGAATAAATTGTATTCTCAAATACAATTTAAATATATATATTCATATAAAAAACAACCATTTACGTGTTAAATAAAAAATACATCTTTTCAATAAAAAAGATGTAGAAACAACACACATTACCAAATATGTATGCAGTGCATAATATTCGCAGTTCTTCATAACCCTTATTGGTATTTCAGTTTGAACTTCTCAATCACTAAGTTAAGTGATATTCATTTTTATTCGATGTCATATCCGAAAAAAGGTTACACAAGTTATTTCCAAAAAATTTATATATTTCACCACTTATATCCTTGAATCTTACATTTTTAAATAATGCATGATATCTCAACATAAGAATACAAGTTTTTGATAACAAGTTTCTCAAATAAATTATATCCAAATACAGGTGCAATAGAAATTAATTTTCCAATTCCACACGTACACATATTACACAAAAGACATACAAAAAATAACCTTATTTTCCATAGATAAAGATCTTAATATTTGAATCTTACACACAAACTTACTACTCGAAACACATACAAAAATTCAACTATTTTCTATAGATGAAAAACTTAGTATAACAATCACGTATAAAAAAGAGAATACACAAATTCGAATAATCAGTCAATAGATATATAGAGATTAAACCTTTTAATTTGAATCACAACATAAGTTAGAATCTAATATGTTTAAATCAGAACTTGGTTCAATATTACAAGTAAATCTTCAATTATACGCCTTGATCTCCTTTTTCTAGAAAAAACTTAATTAATCATCTGCCTTCGTTAATGTTGTCTTCAAGCGTGGTAATGACATAGTTGCAGGACATAACAATAATCGAAAAAAGTGCTAAAAATTCTGTAATGGTGATTACATTATTTCATAAAACATTTACCATATATGAAATATATTTTAACCATAATTTCCTCTGACTAATTAATCATTAATTGTTCTAATGATTATTTTATAAAAAAGAAATACATAAATCAAATTGATTGCAAGTGAAATGTAGCTATTTTAATAAATATCCAAATTGTAGCTACAAGGTCCTATTAAATCCCTAAATATGGTTATTTTCATAAATTTCTCTTAAAATAATTATGTGTATTTATACAAAAAAATTTAAAAATCTTGTAAAAGTTTTTTTTTTTAAAAGACGTTAGTATTTCCCCACTTTCCTAAAGAAATGGAATTTTTTTTTGGAATAATTTCGTGAAATTGTACTTCCTTAAATATCTCCTAATGATTTGGTTTGTACTATTATTTATTTTTTATTGATCTTAATTATTCTCTATTTTATTATTATTAATATTCTCATTATTCTACTCTCTCCTATAAAATTTTTTAATTAATTGTTGCTTACAAGTTACAAAATAACTGGGTTTTTTTTGTGTGTGTTTCTTTAAAATTTCAAGAGGTGCAACAAGCAATCATTATATTGAAGGAATTCAACACTATTTCGATATTGTTATATTAATTTATCAAATTTGTGAACCAAGTTTTGTCATTCTAACTTTATTTAATATTTTTTATTGAAAATCATTTATTGTTGATTTTCTTAGTTCATAAGTACATATTGTCACCCCCCAAAGAGTGGGGAGGCGCGACTGGCACCCGATACCGTTATTAGCCGGGTAAGCCACTAAACATGTTAGTAAACTAAACTAGGGACCAGAAGAAAATTGGGCAGCATAACGTCTGAAAGACTAAGCCTGGACATTTTAGGTCGTGACCTAGTCAACAATAAATCATGTGCATCAAGATAGGTAAACCAAAACGATAGGGGTAAATTAGATCCCTACCTGAACTTGCACGCAAGAAATAAAATGCAGTGTCCCCAGGCAAAGGGAGGTCAGTACGAATAAACATGTAATGGTATGTAAGGCAGGAAGTAAAATCATAGATAATCGTAGTAAGAAGGTTAATAGAAATATCACCTGTAACCAAAACTCAAGTGGCCTTAATGGCCAACAATCAACCTCCTAGTGATCAAATATGCATGGTATGCTCGAGTATCGCATGAAGTGAATACACATATATAGATGCAAATACATGACATATCCAACCAAATGCTAGAAATGGTTGTCCTTTCCAGTAGCTAACCGACATCATATTTTCCAACTTGTGGCCATCTATACTATATACATATATATATAATCATTTGGGCAAATAGGCCTCATACCTCCGATTATAGCTCGAAGTTCGTGCATAACGTGCAATGAATGAAATGAATATTAAATGCACATAGTAGGCCATAGCATAAATTTAGTCAATCTTGGCTCACTGGTATACTTATTCTCATAGCATCATAATCATTGTCATAGCATATACATCGGATTTGTGGAATCTCACATATCTTTTGAATAAGTTTGACAACTTAACTCAACATTTTGAATGAAGCCTTAACTTTGAAAGTATTCATAAAGGTGTTTTACATAATGCTTATACTTGGTCACATGTCAATTAGTAAAAAAAAGTAATTAAACAGGATCAAGTGCCTTAGTCGTTTAAATAGGAGCATTACGTTAGACATTATTGAAAATCAACGCGTTACTTGTTAAATGCTTCAATTATATTTTTGTATGGAAGAAGGACTGATTATGAATACTACATTCCCTTCACATTCTACATTTATTTTAATGGCACCACACCAAGAAGAGAAACACCTCGAACTTATGAACAGGTAGCCAGGAAAACTGACAAAACGATATATAGATATTGAATGTCCAGTTTAAGCGAACGGATGGAATTTCAACCTAATACCATCATGAAAATAACTCGGCTGCAATCCCAATGCCTTTCACATAAGGTCTTTCTAGCAACAGAATAGTAAGATATCGTATTTGACATTTTGGAAAACTTCCTGGATTTCGTGCTAAAAGGAGGGACGGAGCTTAGCCTTAACATACCTTCCCTACGGATGTCCTCTTGCCCAAAGTTTCTTCACGAGAGTTGTTCCTTACGTCTTAAGCTTCACAACAATTATATATACGCAGCTTAAAGACAGCTATAAACAATCCAAAATTTAGCATTAAAGACCAAATTCTGCAAAGAGTATTTACACGAGGAAATGTCCGTAAAACTTCGTAAAAATGATTGTAAAAGAGTCCAAAAATAATTACCTGAACACAGCAGCTGCAAACTAACAATAACTAACAAGAACACCACTTTTTTTACAGCCCAAAAACAACCCCCAATACGATTAATATGAGGGGAAAACAACTGCAAGGCGTAAGGCACGCATTTCTAGGCACACGGACAAATTTTAATGTTAAAAATGCGAAAAATTACTCAAATCCCTTTGGTACCTTGATGGAACTTTTCCTTCAGCTTATAAACTATTTGGGGATGAAATGACACTGATTTGAGCTTTAAAAAGATCAAATTAGCCGACATTAAGGTGGGTCGACCCGACCCATGACCCGATTTCCTGCTTAGACAGTCACAGTAAAACTGTCATAACTCTTTATTCTGAGGTAGGTTTGATGCACGATTTTGTGCGTTGCAAACTAGACTCATAGATCTTCAATTTGATAGGTCATGGACCTTCTAACTCCTTATATTTTGGGAGATATGGCCTAATACATTTGAACCAAATTTAAGAAAGATTTCTTAAAGAAACTTACGCTAACGTTGGCCAACCTTTATCTTGCAACTTTCTTGATTCCAAAACTTAACGTATGACCTTTGTGCTATTAATATGACCTTTAAAAATTCATTATTAGCAAATTATACATTTTTAATCCATCTGAAATGTGAAACTTAATTTAAACCTTCCAAAAAGGGTGAGGTGCCACTCGGGCCATTTCTTTAATCCCGAATGCGTAATTTGGGGATTCCTTTGACTTGAAACATTAAGTCCTTGATATTACCTCTTATTATCAGCCTTATTATCCCTAGGTGCTAGCAAAAATCACATATGCATTATATAACGCCACACTATTTTTATAATGGAAAACGAGAAACACGAGGTCTCACATGTATATTCTTGTTTTAGTTATTCTTAAAATTTATTCAATTTAAATATGTCAAGTAGCAAACATGTAATGACCCATAATATCGTTATGGAATTAGTCCTCTTGATTTCCTAAAAGATTTATCTCGTAAGAATTTTAAATGGGAATTTTGGACTATTCGATAACTAAGACAATTTAATTTATGGGTGAGTTTGAATAATTAATAAGTTGGGGGGCTAAATGTTAATTTGTTTAAAACTCTATACCTACTTGATCTACGTATTAAATTAAGTTGGTGGAGTTTATCAGTTTTAGAAGAAAAATAAACTAAAGAAGAGAAAAGGGCGAAGAACGACGGCTAGGAAATTTGCCGAGCTCCAGCAACCAATTTGAAGGTACATATGTATATTAAATTATTAACACCTTCCATAACAAGTTCCATATAGTAATTTGAATAGAAATATTACTTTAATATTAGTATATGACATTGGAATAGTTAGAATGAGAGTAATTGACATTTGGAGGGCTAACTTTAATTCCTTCTGCATGTCAACATACAGGAATATTTATCGGAGTTTTCTTTTACATGTGGTTAACAAAAATATTATTTGTTTTCTTTAAATAGGATATAACGTATATGGGGCATTATTTTGCCCTATTCTGCCCAGCGTTTTGGTTCTTAATTCTAGGAGTATTTGAACACATGTATATATGTATATGTTTTGTATGAATATCGGAGAAACTGAGACTTAGTTCTAGGCTGATTTTGAGAGTTAGCTAGGAAATTCACTAGTTTTTGGGTCTAGGTTAGACGTATGGTAATGTGGGTCTTGTGAGTTTTGAAATCTTATTGTGATAAGTTATTTGACTAGATTGTGGTGCTACGGATTCTAATCGAAAAGGGAAGGCTCAAGTGTTAAAGTGATCGTGATTTGACTAAGGCAAGTGAATTTCTTAACCTTTGTTAAGCATATAGAATCTTGTGCTTCCTATGTAAGGTGTTGATAGTAATTTTGAAATATGAATTTGGTGTTGATGTTATTTTAAAACTATGTGGTTGTGAAATGTGCATTGCATTAAAATTCAGTCATCTCCTCATCATAATGTAAACCTGTCTATTGCATTGATTTTGTGGCAAATGTTATGTGAACTGAGAAAGAATAAGCATTAAAAAGGATGTACCATTCGAGGGACGTGTCGCACGCCGCGACGGATATTATGAATCGAGGGACGTGTCGCACGCCGCGACAGATACTATATATGATTCGAGGGTCGTGTTGCACGCCGCGACGGATGCACGGACTAAGAGTCCCCCATGGGTCCCGGACTGAGAGACAGCGGGTGTGTATCACTAGGTCAGACATGCATCATTCTACTTGACATTGCATTGCATTGCACTACACATTCTTATCATTTATGAGCCGGTGGGTGCCTTTTTGTGAAACTGGTGATAGGTGAACCGATTCCTGTGTTGTTGATCTATGAATATTGGTGTGGTTACTGAGCTACATGTTATATACATTATGAACTATTATGTTGGACCGATGTTATGTGTGTTGTAGTTGTAGAGGTTCTGGCGTGGAGTTAGGAGTACTTGTATTCTGTATTGCTTAATTTTGCGTTTAGTAGTTCACTTATTGGGTACCGTGTGTTTGGTACTCACCCCTTGCTACTACAATTTTATTTTTGTAGGTTACGAGCCCAGATCTTCGTGACACCTTCTATTATTCCTTGTCTGAGGCTTCCTGTGGAGATTGTGCGAGGTAGTTGTTTGTCACCCCAGCTGACTCCCACTCCTATTTATGATTTTCTTCTACTTTAGAGACAATGTCATTTGAGACTTATGCTTTTCTTTCAAATTTATTGTAATACATTAGAGGCTTGTGCACGTGACAACCAGGTTTTGGGATATTTAATTAAGTTGATGTTTTATCTACAATTAAACCTTTTATTTTATCATCTTCTCGCACTTTGCTATGTTAATTGGGTTGCTAGGCTGACTTGTCTTGATGGGTTAAGACGAGTGCCATCACGTCATTTTCGGGTCGTGACAAAACATGATTCCGATTTTACAAAAAGAGAGAAAAAAGAAAACTTAAAAAATTAAATAAATCTCAAAAAGGAGCCCTTGATAAAATTTTAATAAATGATAAAAATCTTGAATAAAAATATATAGGAGGATGTCCTTCAAGTGAACAAGTTATTAATAGAATTGAAAGTGTTAAAGAGAAATAACACAAGTAAAAGATAATGATAATGATCAAATGAAAATGCTCAATTAAATAAAAAGAATTGATTTTTTTCCACGTACATATTATTGCTTATAGAATAATGTTAACACTTCATGTAACCGTTATCTCAACTAAAAGAAGTTTTCCAAAACTAGAATTGATAAAATCTTATCTAAGATCAACAATATTTTAAGAAAGATTGAATGAATTAGCTATATTATTAATTACAAAAATTAAAACAAATTAATTATAAAATAATAATTTATAACTTTGTATTTAAAAAGCTAAAAAAGTAAATTTTAAATAAAAACATGTATAATAATTTTTTTTAAAAAAAAAATTCTCTCTAAAATTTAGCTTTAATCTTGTTGGGTCGATCCTACCCTTGTCCACATAGATATATAGATAAAATACTCCATGTTTAATTATATATAATTCTAAATGAATGATCCCAGTAATTTATGTGCACTAGAAGATAAAATACGAATCAAAAAGGCGTAGGTTAGGTCCGTATTAGATGCATCCAAACGGTTACAAGCTTTTTGAGTCAAATGCCGGTTCTTCTTTTCTCAATTAAACACCTAAATTAAGGAAATGACAATTAACTATTCAATCATACTTTGAATAAAAAAGGGTAATCACTTCCACGTGTTGGAACGAACCACACGTGGCTGGATTTTGAAGAGTTAATCATACTTATTTACATAGCTAAAAACATATGTTTCATGCACTAAATTCCAAAAGAGGTTAACTCTCATATTGGTCTACGCGTTACGGAATTTCAGTATTTTCCCCCCATAAAAATGCTTTGCAAAAAATCAATAGACACTTAAATTTGTTCGTATTTTTCACTTAAATACTTTAAAATAAATTAATTTGAATGGATTGAGGCCTTATGCGGTTAAATTAGTAAGCTTCAATACAAATATTGTTAATGGAATGGAATTATTTTTTAACCCTTTATTTGGATGATGGTGTGCTTTGATTTTATAATGTATGATATGATATGATATTATATTACAATATAATATAATATAATGTTTGGATATTTTGTATGAGTTGCTACTGTTTAACGATAATTTGTTCTTTGATTTGATTGTATGATACTATATCGTAATTGATAAATTTACAATGTCTTTAATTATTATAAATATTAAATTTATCAATATTTTTTTAATAAAACTTTTTTTAAAAGAATAAATACATAGAATCAAGTAAGGAAATATATGAGCTAATATATCTCCAACGCATACAAACAATACGAGAAAAAAAAAAGAACATTAAAAGAAACGAACCTAAAAAAAATAGACTGAAACACGAAAGAAAAGACGGGGGGTGGAAAAAAAGTTTCAAAAGTTGATGCGGAGGAAATAAATAATCAAAGTAGTACACATATTAGAGTAAAGTTTAATAAATAACAAATAATAAATTAGAATTATTCAAATTTAAGTAAGGGTATAATTGATAAAAAAAATATAAGAAAACCATGGGATACCATCAAATTGGTAGTTTCAAAAAGTAAAAATTTAAATAACCATGAAACTAAATTATACTATAACATATAATTAATAATAATCATAACAAACGTAGTTCTCTTACCAACCATATCATACTATACCGCAAAAAATCCCCATTTAAACAAGCTGTAGAAGAAAAGCGTAGAAGGGAAGGGAGGATTTCCTGAGTTGTCGAAGGGTAGTTTGGGAAACACTTGTGCCAACATAAATTAATTTGTGCACAAAATATGTAAGTATTGTTGTGCAATCTTATGCGAGTTTAAAAAATAAGTAAATTATTGTTCATAATTAAGATATTTAAATACTTTAAGATGTCAACTGATAAATTATATATTTTATATTATTTTTATAAATAAATATTTGTAATTAAAAATTTATAAATATAAATAATTTTATAAAAATTTATCAATTAAAACTTGTCACGTGATTAGGAATGACAATTGGGCGAGTTGGATCAAATTTTATTGGATCGTAATGAGTCAAGACCATAAACGAGTCAAGACCCATCTCAACCCGAATTTGCTTGAGTCAAAATGGGTTGGGTAAAAATAGATTGAGTAATGAGTTATAAAATAGGTCAAAACCTTAACACAATTTAATTTTTAATAAGTTTTACTTATTTTATTTGTTCTTTTACAAAAATTTAGTATTTAATATGATAACATTTTTTTATTTGACTATACATAATATATCAAATTAGAAAAAATTAAAAATATTTTGATAAGATTTCTCTCGACTCAATTTGGGTTGCCAATCAACCCAATTTTTAATGAGTTGAAATGCATTAAGCTAATAAATGAGCTGATTATTAAGCTGCCCAAATTGAAATGGGCTGGGTAGATGGGAAGATTTTTGTTTGATTTTGCCACCCTTACATATAACACTATGTTAGATAAAACACTCCACCTTAACAAAAAATTAAATAAATTATTGATATTAATGCTAAAAATTAAATTATAACCATCCCCCCAAAAAATTAAAATGTTTTCTTACCCCATTCCACCATCTTCTAATGCTCTCAATAATTAAGATATAAAACTAAAAAAAAAAAACGATAGTTTCAGTGTGTCCTTGATATTGAACTCTTAAAAAAAAATTAAAATCATGATCTAGAATCTCAAATCATATCCTTTTTAAAAAAAATTCATATTTGAAATTATAATTTCATATTCTCTCTGTCCCATTTTAATTGAATTTGTTGAGATAATCAGCACATATTAAGGAAAACATTCAAATACAAAATTTAATCATACTTTCCACCATTGCTCTTTGTGAAGTTATAAATATAAGGAATGAGTTCACAACGTTGGAATAAGCTACTCGAGCGACTAAAGCTAAAAGGAGAAAGGGAGATGCCTCTAGTTGTTGAGTAACCTGTGGAAGGTACCAGACCGATTTCTAGTTATAGCGAATCTTACTTACATCGGTCTAGCACTTATGTAGTATAACTTATCTCTTAGAAAATATAAAATTTTAATAAATAAAAGGACAAATATGGAAAAAGTTTCAAATATTCATTTTGAACTTCGAGCAATTCAACTATTTTGAACATTGAAAAAAACTCAAAAATTCAATTAATTTGGGACGGAGAAAGTATCACTTATTTAAACACTTAGGGGTCATTTAGTACAAATATTAATAACGCAGGGATTAGTAGTGTAGAGATTAGTAACACAGAGATTAGTAATGCAGGGATTAGTTTTTATCAAGTGTTTGGTTCATTGTTTCTCACCTAATCTTGTGGTTGGTTTAAAATTTTATAAAAAGCTTCTTTCCAATTATATTTTTGAATTATTATGGGATATTATATTTTATGTAATTGGGTTAAGTAGATAATTGCCCCCTTTTTGTTTTGTAGCTTTTTAACTATCTTGGAGAAGAACAAATTTGTTATTATGTTTTCTACTTTCTCACTTGAGTTATTTGAAGATAAATAATTGTCATCTTAATAAATTGATTACTCACAAAACATCATTTTTTTAATTTAATAAAAATAGAACATCCACTTTTAAAATCGAAAAGGTCATAAATAAGAATAAGATCGAATAAACAATCAACATTTACACATAAAAATTGTAAGTTGTAGTTGGAAATGGAGTTAACATCATTTAGGAAGCTTATCCAAGGATTGTTAAACCTTGGATTAGCTATCCCTTCATTTTCTAGGGATAAAATAGAACTTTGAATGAGGCATAATTAATCCATGTTTTAAATCAAATAAAGTAACCAAACAATGAATAAATTAAATTATCTAAAGACTATTCTTATATAATACAGTGTACCAAACGAGTCTTTAATATTCGAAATCATGATTCCATATTTCAAAAAGTACAAATACAAAAGCATAATAATAAATGCTCTCTCCTCCAAATGTCAAATTTAATCCACGAAAATGAAATTTTCATTTTGTTTTATTCTTTTTAAAAAAAACCCAAAGTGTAATTTATTTTTAAATTTAAATTACGTTAAAAGGGGCGGAGGTACCCGAATTCCGTAACCGATGGCCTCCAACGAGTCGTGGACCTGGGATGCTCTTATGTCATACTCTGCTTTTCCAACTGGCAACTTTGACAAATAAAGTTGCTTCACTAATTAATTTTTCTATAATTTTACTAATACCATAAAAAAAATTATTTCAAATACATAATTTATCTTACAAAAACTTGTTTCCAATCAAACGATCCAAAGTCTGTGGCTTAACCCAAACTTCCAACTTGATTTTCCTCTTTTCACCTTTTTAATACTGTATGAATTATCTGTACCTAACGCTAACACAGATGAAGACAGTAGTGGGTGTTGTGTTTCAATAGAAAGTCAGTAGATGGGACGCCTCTATAAGCAAAATAACGCCTGACATTAGCTAATTTAGTTGCCTGAAAAACCCTTGTTGATTTGGCCTATAAATAGTAAATAAACCTCTATTCTTCTCACTTAAACAAATGATAACTTAAGTAGTAATTAACCAAAATTAAGAAGGCGACAAGAGAATTGTCATAAGCATTTAACTTATCAGTGGTATTTATTACACACATGACACCCAAGTGGGAAGTGGGGTCTGCTGCAGCTGCAGGTTAACCATAGATTAGATTAAGAATGAGCAGTGGTTAACAAGGACAACCACAAATACCAAGATCTTTATCATCTTCATCTAAACCAAAACCTTTTCCTCTCTAAAGATGCTTTTATCTTCTTCGCCTTAAATCTAATCATCAATGACAAGTAGTAGTAGATGTTTAGGCATGGACTTAACCACCACCAACACAACAACCGCGGCTGCTGCTACATCATCAGCTGTTAAAACACCAGAATTAGCTGAAACTGAAATTCCTAGTCGGATCCAACAACCCAAGACCTTTCCTTTCAGTAATGGCGTTTTTAAACGCAAAAATCATCATCCGGTTGTGGTCATTTACCGAGAATGCCTCAAAAACCATGCTGCTAGTTTGGGGACTCATGCGGTTGATGGATGTGGGGAGTTTTTGCCAATTCCAGCTGCTAACCCAGCTGACCCAACTTCTCTAAAATGCGCAGCTTGTGGTTGTCACCGCAATTTTCACCGCCGTGACCCGGAGGAACCGCCACCCATCGCCACCGCGGCTCTTGAGTACCAACCTCACCACCGCCACCATCCTCCGCCGCCTCGTGGGGACCACAGCAGCCCCAATTCATCCCCATCTCCGCCGCCGATTTCTTCAGCTTATTACCCAGCTTCTGCACCCCACATGCTTCTGGCTCTCAGTGCTGGGTTTTCTGGGGAGAAAAACCCGAACCCCCCCACACCGACTGCTCCACCGGCAGTAGCGAATTCTAACGGAAGGAAGCGTTTCAGAACGAAATTCACTCCAGATCAGAAGGTAAAAATGCTGGAATTCGCAGAAAAAGTTGAATGGAAAATGCAGAAGCGAGATGAAGATCTGGTGAACAATTTCTGCAACGAAATTGGAGTTGAAAAGGGAGTTCTGAAGGTATGGATGCACAATAACAAGAACACATCTGGCTCTGGCAAGAAATTAGATCAATCCTCCACTGGGCACGACAACCACCAGCACCAGAATGGTAACACTAACAACGTTGTTAATGGGTTTTGTATTAATAATACTCTTCATGACAACACTGACTCGGAATTTCACCTTCACCATGAAAGCAGCTTGAACGATAACAACAAGAAAGGATTTTCAAGTTTTGATGCTAATAATTTCGTTGCTACTAATGGGTCTTCTTCTTCTTGATTTTAGATAAGCTTGAATAATGTTTTAAGTAATTAGTAATTAGTGCAAGAAATTAAGAGAAAAACTCTGAGGCTGGTACTATATATACATATATTAGTCTCCTTTATGTCTTTGTTCGTAAAGATTAGTGCTTAGTTATCATCATGAGATGTTAACAATGGAAATCAAGATTGTTCCGATCAGCAATTTAATTTGTTATTTTCTGTTTTGTGTTCATGAGTCGGAGAAGAGAGAGAGAATGACAGTATTCATTTTGATTCTTGTCTGTGATTAAGAAACAGAAAGTGGCTTAACATGCATTTGGGGTGATTATGGATAATAATTCAATGATTACAGTGGCAGTCTTTACTTTAATTGTTCCTTCACCAACACAGTAAACATTGCTTAGACGGCGTTAATTCTTTAATCCTCTTTAACAAGGCGTAGCACTGTTCTTTTTATAATGATGGTACGTCATTCGTCTACAAAGTAGTAAATAATAGAAATAATTTTATTAATAATTTTTTTATATAATAAATATAATATTTTAAAAGAAAAAAATATTTTTTTAATATAATAAATAAATAAAAATAGAGAGAAAAAAATATATTTATTCAGTGTTTATATTGAACTTAAATTTGTGTCTTTTATATATACAATAAAATATAATTATTATCGTCACTTAAAATACGATAAGTAAATATGTATATTCTTTAAGGGTAACGGGGTAAGTAATTATGATTTAGACCTTTCTTCGTTGAATTTAAGTTATATATTTAATAAATTAATGAAAAATAATTTATTATGATACATTTACAAATTGATTATTTCATCAATAAATTATAGTGTAGGTAGGATAATTATTTAAATACACGAAACTTGAATTTTCTTTCCTTGGGTACAAAAGGTCTATTTTATGTTTGTCTAAGTGTCAATTATCCATGGCAAAAAGAGTCTAATTAATGATTTCCTTTTATAACCATTTGCTTTGATGACTTTAATTCCTGTCGTAACTAATTGTACAAATGCTACTACTTTATAGGTTGGTTAGTACTTTTAAAATGTTACATAAATTAATAATATTCCGTTTGCTTGATCTCTTTAATTAATTTAGCTTTTAAATCATTTTGGGAGTTATGTGTAAAGTATAGTTTGGTGGCCTTTATTTAGATAAAACGCTATCCAATAGGATTATTGATGTCTAGATACAAGTCAGCTTTTCACAAACAACTTTCCTTATAAGGGAAGCATTCTAGTCTAGCTATTATAAGTCAAATAATTAAGTCATAACGATTCAAACTACCATTATTTAGTTGGGGTAAAAAATTTATAATTTAAATTGATATGGATTAGCATCATTTTATCATAGTAGAAATAATTCCGCCAAAATAGCGTCATCATGACGGGATGGGTGATGGGACCCATCATTGTGGGATCTCGAAAACCAGAAAATTCGAAAAACGAATTCTTTGTTCTCCACTTTCCCTTCAGTGATAAAATAGAGGAGAGTTACTCTAAAAACTCTCAAAAGACTACTCTAGACTGTGGTAGAAAGGATCCGAGCGCAAGGAAAGCTAAAACCAATAGAATTCAAGCCTACATCCATTGTTTCACTGCTCGAAAGTCAGAAATTATTCTATCCTCCTTCTACATCTAAAAGTGGGCTAGGTTTTTGCTTCTTGAGCGTTGTAAACTTATTCCCATTGCATAGTATAACTCAGCTTGACGGAAGAGATCATGTTTAGGTATTCAGGCATGGAATCTGGATGGCTTAGTGTATGGTTATTGTCGTTAGCGCAGGAATGTACTATGATGATTGTAATCAGTTTGTGACTAGCAATGATAGAGTAACCCTTGATTGTTTGTCTTAGTACTTCTTGTTTGGGTTGTTGTTGGTTCTTGTAATTTTATGCTTGATTTTTAATCAATTAAATCATGCAAAGGATAAAAGAAAATAAAAGATATCACCAAAAAGTGTTTTTAAGTTATTAAGTACAGGGTTAAAAATTCAAATTTCAAGAAAAGACATCTAACATCCCCAAGGATTCTAGTCTAAACAGGTACAAGAGTTTCTAAGAATATAATATGAAACACAATAATGACATAACTCTCACAATAAGAAAGGAAGAGTAGAAGCTGTTGGAGATCGTCCTCATTTTCACCTAAGAAACATCATTGATCCTGCAATTAGATCATATATACCAAAAAGATATATCAAGAGTATTATCAGTAAAAACAAAAGGTACCGGTAGGCATCATCGGCCAATTTGAAATTCATCACGCAATATAAAGTAAATATTCAAAAGTAAGTACGTAATAAGGGATTGCACCACCAAATTTTTTACCCTCATACTCTTACCATTACGATTACCTTAAACAACTTTAATATATGACATGATATCATCCTTTTTATTACTTCACTACCAACTCTAATACCCTTAAGGCTTAATCCTTTTATTCCTCGTAAAAGGAGTTTCAAACCCACAATCGCTAACTTGGTCTAATCAATCTACCAATTTTATCAATCATTCTCAATTACACCTTGATCTAGAATGATTAGTAATTCATTTGCAAGATGGACACATTAAAACAGTTGAGACTCATCCTCCTCTACACGTACTAGCCTACAATAACGAGATCTAACTCTCTATGGCAGCCCCGTGATAGCGAGATTCGTCCCCTAGTGCAGGCTACATAGAGATAGAAACTAGAACTTCTTTTTCAAGCCTCTGTTAACACACATAACCATAGTACCAAACACAATCTAACTCTAAGTCACCAATTCATTGCTTAACACCGTTCATCTACTCTCCATTTGGTCATACACAACCTCATACTTGATTATATGGAACATTAATAGACAATCATAATATAGTAAGACAGGTGATACATGATCAATTCACAATTATAGTCATACAGATAACATCATCATAACATGAAAATCAATAACACATCGTTTTTTGGTTCTTTCATACTAATTATTACACAAAATGAGCATGATCAATTACAAGTATATTAATTCCTACAGATGTAATCATATCGTTTGCAAATAATGGTAAAAAATGATCCTCTTATGAAATCCATATCCAAATTTTTAGAGTGTTGGCACGACACCCAATCCAATAGTTAGTGTGTTGGAACATCAAACTCGATTCAACGTGTGTAGAAACATGACATCCGATTCAATACCCATAGTTACAAATTTATTTATTAATAAAATCAATGATCTACACACTTGCACAATCAAGTCACATGTTCATATCAACAATGATCCTCTAATGGAACCCATACTCAAATTGTTAGCATATTGGAACGCAACACTCAATCCAATAGTTAGAGTGTCAGAACATGATACACGATTCAACATGTGTCAAAACGTTATACCCAATCTAATAAGTGTCTAAACCTAGCACCGGATCCAATAATGTACCAGAACGTAACACTTGATCCACAATCACAATCACAATCACAATGAATATATTATAACTTGCATAAACATATAACAATTTTCATTGTATGCAATTATTCACAACTGACCATTTCTTTAAGTTCATTTCGTCTTTATCTCGCTCTATATATATAACATCACAGATGGGACATAAATCATCTCCCACAATACAATCACCTCACTTGAAACAACAACTAAATCAACAATTCATTTTATTCGCCTTTTTTTATTTAAATAATAGTGTATTGCTCAAATATTTCGCATAGGGCAATCAACATGAATAACCCATATATATATATATATAAACATTGGACTCTCTTAATTATCACAAGTCTCTGAATCTTGCCATTTAAATATTAGGTGGTAAAGTAGACATCTGCATGATCTTGGATTGTGACATAAAGTATATTAGTTTAACTTTTATATTAAAAAAAGGAAGTTTTTTATTTACCTCATCCATCAAAAACATTATGGTCCTAGAAGACACTTGTGCAAGTACCTACAAATAATAAGTATATCTAGGTAGTTACATTAATTTATTAAATAAAACAAATCATAATCTCTATTAAAAAATTACTAAGTGGATGTTTGAATGAGTTTGTTTTAAAATATTTTGGCTTTTAAATATGTTTTTAATTTGTAGGAGTGTTTGGCAAAGATGAAAAAAAAAACATTTTACTTTCTATTTTTGAATTTTGACTTTTAAGTCATTTGAAAAAACTATATCCAAATATCGCCTAATTTTTTACTGAAACTTCTCATTGAAAAATGTTCATGATTATTCTTACAGATAGTTTGATTAAATCATTGAAAAAAATAAAAAAAATTATAATGTTTCACACACACACAAAAAAAAAGTTGTCCATTATTTCAATGCGAATCTCTTTCTCATCATATATTTTTTCGACCAATTAATCTAAATAAAAATTAAAAAAAATTATATTTTATAACATAAATTTTTCATTAATTTATTGTGAAAACCTTTTTTTTCCTAATAATGAATAGATGATGAAAGTTTCAACCGAATTACAATAATTTTGATTTATACTTTTACCATATATTAAAATCTCTCACACACACATATATATAAAAGATGTGACTCCAATAGCATACGGGTTTTGAACTAGCAAGTGACAAACACGATAAAAGATAATTAATTCATAAATTTAAAATTTTAAATTTAATTTTAAAAATATAATAAGCTGTAATAGACTAAATTACATTGTAAAGTGGAATAATTTAATTTTGTGGAAATGTGCATCAATGTCTAGGATTAGGGAAATTTGAGATCCAACAACCTAAGTATGGGGTCGATGGGTCAGTTGGACCTTTCATAAATGTCCTGTCTCTTTATTACAATACATGATTCACTCTTCCCTTTATTCGGTAGATTTGAAATCATTATTTTTGGTTACCATCTAAATTATGAAGTCAAAAACTAATAATACAATTTGAATTTAAAATTTATAAATTTTTATTTTTATTTTTAATCTTTTTAAATGATTAATAATTTTTTGAAGATAAATATAAAATTTAAATAAAAATTATTGAATTTCATTAAATTTGTTGTTGAAATTCTAGCTCCGCTCCTGAATACAACTAATCTTCTCTCAGCCTAAACATCACATGCAAGCTTGTTTTTTGTCTTCTCCATTTTGTTAGGGGATAAGACTTCTTGACAGATGGAAAATAAATCTCTCAACTAATATAAACTTGATTCAGAAGATAAGGTTAATAAGTTGCATTTTTGGTTGAAAATGTTCTTTTTTATGTCTTTAATTTATTCGTCAATTTCACAAATTTATGTAGTAATTATTAATTTTTTTATTATTTAATTACTAATGTATTGTATTAAATTTATATTATTATTCTATATTTTTGGTTAATATAGTTCTGAAAATAGTCAAAAAAATATATTCATACATAAAGATATAAAAAAAATAAATTTTAATTAATCAAAAAATTAAATGTTTCGAATCGTATATTATCAAGATCAAAATTTAAAATGATTGCTAAATGAAGGATCAAAATTGTTAATGAGAATAGTTTTTTGAAGTTGGAGTTTAAAATTAGTACTTAATGAGAAATATTATGATTAGTAAGAATTTAATGGGTCCTTCCCCTTGGAATCAAACATAAAAAATTGAAGTTGTCTTTGAAAATTATTTTATTTGAAAAACAATTGAAATTTTTTGAATAAAAATAGAACTCAGTAAAAAAGTAGTCAAAATCACTTTTCAAGCTTGAAATGAAAACTATCCAAAAAAATCATTCCAATAAAACATCAAACAGTATTTTGAATTATTTTTGTTTAGAGGAAAATAAAATCATATCCAAACGTGGTTATATATTGTAATGTAAAAAATTTCTAATATTTTTCAAGTGAAACGCAAGTGTAAACACAATTTCAATTTTTAAATTTCTACCTCAACAATTAATCTTCAGGATTTTAGCCAAGTTATGTCCAATACCTAAGTAACTTTTTGTGTTTATATTTTTGCATGATGTTAAGGTAAGAATAATCGTGAAGTTGAGGAGGTAAAAAGATTGTTTTAAAAAATGTCTAATTTTTTCTAGTCATAATCACAAATTATTGACCCATATTCCTTTCGATCGAGATATATTTGTTGTTGTTTACCTAGAGAATTATTGAAAGAAAAAAGAATTCATTGTTTTATCCATGGAAGTATATAGAGGGGGGGGGCGAGAATGTTCACCCGAATCTTTCTATAAAAATTGACATCGTAATAAAGTATTTTTATTTTATTTTTAATAAATATATACATAAGGAGATTCGAAATCAAGATTAGAGGTTGATCATTGGTTTATAAAAGGGTCCAAATTCACTTTATAGTTTTAAATTCAAATTTGAAACACTATATTTTTATTTTTTAAATCTCTTAGTGAAAATTTTGTATTTGTCTTTGTTATACAAAACTAAGAAGAGTAACTCTATATGAAATAACAAAAACATAGAGTAGTTTTGGCCACAATACCCCCCAAAAAGAAAAGAAAAAAAATCTTCATACAATTTTTAATATTTAATGACCTTTTAAGTAATCAATTCTAATTTAAGCTGCAAGCTTTTGAAAGAGCAAACCAGTTAATTAATAGTATAAAATCAAAAAGTGGCAAATATTTGGTTGTAAGATGTGAAGTCAATCCTGCAATTTTGAGAGCCAATCTTCTTATTTTCCAAAATAAATTATAATAAGGGAATAAATTAAGCAAATAATATGGTAGATCTTAATTAGGTTACACAACTCATTACTAAAATGACTAATCTTCTTCCCACTCCTACCAATTCCCTTGCTTCACGGCTTTCCCATTTTGGATTCTCTCCTTTAATTACCACTTAATTATGACTTACTACTTACTTATTTTGTGCTCGAATAATTAACTTCTTTGCTTCACAAGCAATAAATTCTTTAAAATTTGAGGTATTTAGCTAAATAAATAAATAGTTTTAATTTTGAAGTGGAAGCAAGAAATTATTTAATTTCAAAGAATAATATTCTTATCATAAATTAATATTCATCAAACAATCCCTTTTTAATTTAGTGCATCGACCATCGATTAATTAGAATTATTTTTGTTTCTACTATATCTTCTCCTTCTCTGAGGATAGATTTTGTAATATATATTGAACGTTATGGCTTACATATTTTAGAGGAATGACTTAATTATGCTCCTTAGCTATAGTTTACGTAATTACGTTTTATATTTATAGTTTCGTTTGCTATGGATACTTCTCTTTGTATATTTTGCTTGTCAATATAAAAACATATAAGTATATATAAATATTGTACATACAGTTATGAATTTTTCATAACTTATACAAATCAAATGTATCAATAGATTATACAAAAATAGCTAACAATTCATAACTTATATAAATCAAATGTATCAACAAATTATATACAAATAGCTAACAATTATGATTTTTTCATAACTTATATAAATCAAATGTATCAACAAATAGTGTACAAATAGGATGGTTAAGCATTACAAATTCTGAATTTATACATTTAGGAACCGATTTATACAAATTCTAACAAAATTAAACAAACTATAGCCACCTTCAATATTTAACCGAAAAAATACCTAAAGCCCAAAATAACCATTAAATATTTGTCATTTCTCATAATTTTTACTTAATTATATCTTGTAATAGGATTATGAGCATATCATATCCGATATTATTGATTTGTTTTACGAATATATTGATCAATAACTTTAATATGTATTTTTGCATTTTATGTGTTACAATCTTTTATGAATATAGGAGTTCAATTTTCAACAACTATTATTTTAAATATCCAAATGCTGGTCTGGGCCTTTCTGCGCTGTTGAACCCAAGTGTATAGCAAATATAGTATTTGATAAGATACTTAGTAGGAAATATTTTAGGGGTTGTTTGGTTCATCAAATGAGACATAAACTTTTGATATATAGTATGTGTATGAGTGGTCAAAAATTTTAAAAAAGTATTTTTTTTCTAAAAAAAAAAAAAATAAGTTGCTTACAATGAGAAAAAAGGACATCCTTGATACAAGTAGAAGAATATATTCTACAAGTGACGTTTTATATTGATTGTGTCTTCCCATCTTTCAACGCGCCTAGTTGATCTTCTTCCCCTTTCTCACCACGCTAACCTCACCTATTCTAGTATTTGTCAAGATTATATATAAATAATTTTAGGATGGTAGAAGGACGTTCAAAACAAAAAAGGAAGCAAAGTAGATGGCGTAGAAAAAGTTTATACAATTCGAGTTCCAAATTAGTATAAAAATAGTCTCATATAAGCCTAAGGAACACCATATTACTATTCAAAGTAGCGTGACATGTGAAACTTTCAAATTTTGGATCCGTCTCTAAAATTGGCATCGAGGCTCAGGTTTATAGATGAGTTTGTATGTTCATAATTACATCACATGGCCAACATTCCATTTATAGTTGAACTTTAAAGGAAGATGAAATATTGCTATATCTCTCAAATTCCCTTTATAGATAAGCAAACGTGTTTTTCGTTCTTATTTTATTACATAGGCTCTAGCTTCATAACGTGCTGAATGGTTCCTATTTTCCCTACATTATCATATGTGTCGAATGGATATATATATATATCTTGTAACAAAACGTGTTTATATTCTAGTTTTAATGCTCTTAAAAGAAAAGCCAAATAGGAGGAAAAAAATATATCCTTCTACAATTAAAGGTTAATTTGAAATTGAAATCTTATTTTAACATGCAGTTTGAATTTTGAAAATTATATTTTTTTCCTCATAAATCTAAAAAATTCATAATTGTGGAAAAATTATCAAAAATGTCAACCCCCAAACACGAGGGGCACAACTGGCACCTAATGTCAAAACTTAGGCCTGACTCGACTTTGTTATCACTTGTTAAGGACGTATAGCAACCACACACAATTAAGGATGTAAATCCCATAGGGACATAGTACATCAATTCGTCTCATCAACATCAACTCTTGGACTCGAAACATTCTTTTAGAATTAAGTTTCAAGCTTTTTAAGACTCAAAGAATATAATTTTCATCAACATCATCATTAACACTCTCAACATTCAGACCACAATCACAAACATCAAGTACATCATTATTGCCAAGACTCTAGGCTCATCCCCTAAGTTCATTCTTGCAATCTTTAATAGAATACACATAGAGTTTGGTGAAATCATTCATAAGAACCATTTATGCAGTAACTCGAGTTGGTAATGATCATCAATTTAAGAAAATACATGGAATAAGTAAAATTTCAGTAGAATACTCAAGGATTTTCATACATAGACTCATCATCTTCGATATGGACTTAATTCGATCAGAAGGGGGCACATGGAAGAACAATTCCATGCCTTTAGGTTAGCCTTATGATGAGTCGTACAAATACGACTCTTATGACGTTTTGAACGAAGAATTTTTGCACGTTCTCAAGCAAATATGTTGGTTTGATGTATGTGTTTTGGTACGTTTCAAGAAAATGACAAAGGCATGGAATGATGGAGGAATTGTGAGAAAAAGAGTGAAAAATGGTTGAAGCAGTGACATACGGAGACCCTCACGGGTCGTGTAGCATCACACGGACCGTGGGAGGGTACGTGAAGGGCTCCCAACGAAAGAAACTGTGAATTGAACCAAGTGAAGGACCACAGGGACCTTCACGGACCGTGTCACAGTACATGGACTGTGCACCCCACCGTGACCTTACACTTGGCGTGGAGGAGACATGGAGCTGGAACGAAGCCAAGGAAAACCTCACGAGGGGCTCACACGGACCTTTGAAGCTGTCACGGGCCGTGTCACGTGTTGTGAGGTTGACGTGAATTGGAAGGATCACCGTCAAAAATAACAGAAATCATGCAAGTGAAGGAAGACGGGGCCCGTCACGGACCATGTGATCAACCATGGACCGTGGCATGGGCCGTTGCAGATGAAATATAGAGACGTCGCTCAGAATTTGCACAAGGAAAGGTTCACGGGCCGTTTAATGGTCCATGAACCCCCACACGGGCCGTGCCGGTAGGCGTAAGAAGCAGGAGCAGTGAAGATTCACAGACCGTGTGACGGTCCATTTGGACCCACACGGCCAGTATGAAGACCCGTACCCATGCCGAAGTCTACTTTTCTATTTTCTAATTGGATTGGTTTTTCCTTGTATATATATATATTTATTTTATTCCGTTTTTAGTGTCGTTGAATGCTGGAGTCAGAAAACAAGCAGAGAGCAATGTTGTGCCATTACTTTACATTAAATTCTTATGTTTTGATCATCTCTTTGAAGATTGTAACACGTGGACTCATCATTATTTCAATCGTAAGTCTGTTATTATGATTTCTTTGTATTGTTGTGGGCGAATTGTATTGAACATGCTAGGCTAAACCCACAACTAGAGTTGTGGGAACCATGACAATTCAATAAGGTAACACACGCTGGGGTAAATTCGCGGGAGTGATCATCACATTTAGTGTAGCGTTCTTCACTTTAACTTCTCCCTAATGAGTCGATGCGTTAGGGTAAGCCCGTATATGTTACATGCCCGGGAGGGATGTAGTAATTAGGAAAAGAATCCTATAACGGAAATTCGGGGTTTTTGACCTAGTCTAAGTACTTGAGATCGAAAAGTGAGAGTATTCTGAGATCGGAAACAAAGGTTGAAATTGCATACATTCTAACACCGAAAGGTGACGAGTGAAATATAGCTAGAAAGGACCGGAAGGTGAACTAGGTATTATCTACTTTGTTTGATCTTGCATGCGCAATCACAAATGAGTTTACCATACCAGCTTGGTTATTGTATTAGACATCATGGGAAAACACAACCTAGTTTCTCATTAATTGCTTGGAATCCAGTATCAACATCCTCATTAGTCACTTTACAATAGGAACTTAATCGAACATCGCAACCCCCATTTACTTTATGCAACTTTATTTTAGGAATAAAATTTACATCTGAAAGAGGGTGCTAATAGAATCATTCTCACGCTTTCCCTGTGGAATCGACTTCAGCTCTGATTGAGTTCTATATTTGACCAACGACCGCTTTAATCTTCCTTTTGGAGTGTAAATTTGAGTGTATCACCTTACATACCTGGGATGATTGCTAACAATTGGGATGTCCTCTTGAACTTTTCAATCTCAATTCTCCTCCCCTCTCCTCAAGCCTTAGCTCGTTAACATTGTTAGGAAGAGGGTTTAGGGTGGGGTTTTGAACCCTTTCTTCGTGAAACGACTTATATTAGTTGCATATGGAGTTTAGAAAGTGTTAGAAATGGAT
Organism: Solanum rostratum; assembly: GCA_029948455.1. Classification (NCBI taxonomy): domain Eukaryota; kingdom Viridiplantae; phylum Streptophyta; class Magnoliopsida; order Solanales; family Solanaceae; genus Solanum; species Solanum rostratum. Next base: position 19,888,758 of record CM057056.1, read on the forward strand.
CGGAATGCCCTTCTAGAAATGGATCGGAATGCCCTTCAAAGATCTTACAAATTTTCCAAACTCGGAGTGTCTCAGTCCGCGACGTGGACTGGTCGCATACCGATATATGTCACACCCTTATTTTTCCCTCGTGTGTGGTGGTTTGGAAAATAGAGTTTCTCCAATTAAAGTGACATTTTGAAAAGGGATTATTTTATTTATTCAGAGTCGCCACTTGGAATTGAGTTTTGGTGTTCCAAGTCACCTAATTTAAATCCCTATTCAAAAGGAAATGACTCTTTATTTTTTGGTCTGCGAAACAAAGATCGGGTAAGGAATTCTGTTGACCGAGAGGAAGGTGTTAGGCACCCCTCGAGTCCCGTGGTTCTAGCACGGTCGCTTTATTGACTAGTTTATGGCTTAACTCAATTTTGCACATATTGTATTTTGATAAGTTTTATAAAAAATACGTTATTCACCCGCTTTCTTTGATTTATTTGAAACTAGTTTAAAACTATTTTATTTTATTGGTGTGGTATATTGGTAGCAGCGCTTTCCAACCTTGCAACAAATTATTTATTTATTTATTTATTTTATAACATTTGTTCAATGTTATTTAAATCCTGACGTTTGCCTATCTTTATTGCTAGCCTAATCATACTTCTAGCGATTTAATTTAAGGAAGTTAATTACAAAAAATATTTAAATTTTAGAAAAAACTTACAAAGTAAAAAGCACTTCAATTTTTTTTTTATGAAAACTTGGTCTTTATGACTCGCGAAAAACATAATTAAACAATTCAATATTTGTTACATGGATCCACATAAAATCGTTAATTTAATATTCTAAAAGAATCATCACTCAAATAAAATGCAAAGAATGTTACAAATTTTATTCTTATTTTAAAAAATAAAAATAAACATAAATTTATTAGAAACACAAAATATATTCTCATACTAGTATGAACATGTTAAGTATTATGACTAATCTTTCTTTTCTTTATTTTGGTCATAAAAAGGAAGAATCTACAAATTGAGAATAATATTTTACACAATGAATTTTTCATGAATTTTTTTTGTCATTTCAGTTTATTAAACGATAAACATATATCATCATACAAAAATGAATACGAAAAAGAATAGAAATTTAGACAATGAATTTACACCAACTATGTGTTGTTTAAACATGAAATAAACACATAACAATAATAATCACATAATATGTCAATTTTACTTAACACTTAACAATTCTAACATACTTCAATAATATGATGCCAAAATTAAATAGACATAAAATTTGAGCAATTAACTTTGTAGCATTAGGACATGTCTTTACAATTGTGACTTCAAATCATACAATAAAATTGAAATGTTACCTTTGGTGAATATTAATTCACGAGGAGAAAATGACCATAACTAAGAGCCACGAATTCGGAATCACGAAAGCAAACCTCGAACTCCACTTCTATTTTTCTCTAATGGTGTTTTTGAGAGATTTTTTTTTTGTTTTGTGTAGGTAAAAGAAAAATGTAATCTTTTTTAGGTGTGTTTGTGTATGTGGGGAAAAAGAAAAGAATGTGGTGTAGGATTTTTTTTATCAGTGTTTTTGTTGTGATGAAAAAAGATGGATGAAATTTTTTCTTTTCTTGTGTTGTCGTGTGTCTCCTTTTATGAAAGAGCGAGGGATGTGAAGATGTGGAAAATGAGGGAGTAGTGGGGGAGGAGTTGGAAATAATGGGTAGTTTTTTTTTTTTTAAGTTTATTTATTTTATTTTGTCTTGAAAAGAAAAAAAGAAAGAAAGAAAAAATAAATATGTTAGAAAACTCTTTCCAATTTAAAAATAAATATAGAAGTTAACTAGAAAAAACATATATTTTTTTATAAATTTTCTCTTTATTAAGCAAAACTTACATTAAAATATAACTATGTTTTTGTTGTTTTCAAATTATTCTAAATAAGATAAAAATATCTAATTTAGACTCAAAACTAAATATTTAAATATTAAAAAGTAAATAACCTAAGTTTGGTCAAAAATTGGGTGCTAACAATATATTTTCTGCAAAAAAATTCTGAATGAATTTTCTCGATCCCGTCAATTTTTTTTGAAAAAACATAAGTCCCTCTCCGCGATAGGTGCGACCCAGCTTTGTCGTGCACCTCCACTATTTTCCGGCTCATTCTTCAACAGGCACGCGGTCAGAGCCCTGGCTCTGCTCTTCTACCGTGAGAGGAGCTGATTGGGATTGTTTAAGCAATTCACGTAAGCAAGCTCGAATTGACGTAACATGAAACCTATTAGGCCAAAAGCTCCATGGAGAGCAACAAAAGTCCACAGACCCCCCATTTCCGAACGAGAAATTATCTTTTGACTCGTTCGCTCTCAAAATCAATCGAGACCCTTCGCCCACCCAATTTTTCGTGTTGATCACAAATCCGGCCTCGAATTTTTCATACGAGCATCGAAATACACATTATGCGCACCTCCCTCCTTTAGGGATATTTTGGTAATTTTACCGGGCGTTACATATTTCATGACAAGTCAAGTTTATGGTCTGATCTGAGTTTTAATGAGTAGCATTTTGGTCTTTTCCCCACCCCTGCTACATGTAACCCATATTGTTTTTAGGTCAGAATTGACCCCATGTCAATTTTTTAACGTTATTTTTTCATCATTATCACGCTTAGGTGACTTGGGAGAAAAAAAGACTAGGGTTCAAGACGGACAAGTCAAAATATCTACTCTTGGGTGCTTAATCTCCATTCTAGAAATGTAAGGCTAACTAAAACATTAAATTGGGTTCATCCACGTGCCTTACTTTCTTGTTTGACAGAGTTGAATACAAGTTTGAGTCTCTGAGTCTCCTATGATTGAATTCTTGAGAAGTATCCTAAATCCTAGAAATTTCTTGCATGTCATTGTACAAATTGATATGTTTATAAATTAAATAAATTGAAGTAATTGCTTGTGCTCTATTTCACGTGAGCCCTAATTGAATGTTATATATAACTTAATTCCTCTATGTATTGATTGAATTTGAATAACATGAATTGTGGATGTCCTGATTATTGAATGTCCTTTTTATTTCCTCTTGTCCTAAATTGAATAAGAGTATTTGAGAATAAATCAATGTCAATACAAAAATGTATCTATACTGTCCTTGAAAGATGAGAATGGTATGGTAGTACGATTGGTTAAATGAACTGATTGTGAGATGATTGTTGAATTGGTAGGAGTTCAATAAGACTAATTGAATGACTTTAATGAATTGATTGGTTCAGTGCTTTATGGGCATATTAAGTCTTGAGAGGAGTATCGAGCACCGAATCGGGTAAGAGTAAATAACAACTCAAGCCTAAAAACTACGTAGCCAACGTAGGTTAGGATTAAACTGTTAAAGTCGGATGTTTTCTAATTGTCCCAAAAAGAGGATTTGATTTGATTGTGGATCTAATGATAGTGATCTTCCCTTACCTTGACACAGTATTAGATGGGTGTGGCAACAACATCGATTCATTGTGCATCACTGACTCATAAGTGATGATTGTCGGTCAAAGAAACTCCCAAATAGGACATGATAGTACTCTAAATGATTGGTCTTAGTTGCATATTGTTGAGCTTGTCTAAAACATAGTTTTACTTTTACAGTTATGTTATTTGAGTAGAGTTGTCATTCTGAGTTGAGTATATCTTGTCTCAACTTTCAATGGGATTCAAGAAAGTGAAATCTACTTAGTCGGTTGTATTATGAAGGTCAAGTAACACCTTAAAATTGGAGGACTCCACAATTGTTTAGGAGGTCCAGAATTATTAATTCCAAAAAAGGAATAGAAGCCTTAAAAGGGAGAAATAATGACCTATGGGAAAGTATGTTGCTTTGCTGATCACGTAAGGCCAAGAGTATTACAAATTTACAATTACTTTTGGTCCTTGGTCAACTGACTTGCAATATACATATGTATATATATATATATACACACACATTTTAAGTCTAGTCTTAAAAAAATAAAATATATCGACAAGACTTGAAGTAGGAGGCATTTGTAATCATATAAAATTTGTTAAAATATGAATTTTATAGTATGACTCAAGTTATGTTAAATTCAAAATATATTAGTCCAAATAAATATTATGGATTAATATAATTTGGTTAATTAGATAAGTCCAATAAAATATGAATTTAATTAAAAAACCCGAATTCATTTATTTGGGCTACAAAGATAATCCACTATATTAGGTTCAATATCCCTTCACCCAAGAGGTCCACATGTCAAATGATGTGGCACGCCAAGTCAAACAAAGAAGTTAATAGGATCATGTCATGTGTCAAAATGACAAGCTCATTTCATTAAAGCCTAATATGTCGTGTCATTAAAATCTGATTGGCCGGAAGAAAGTTTGATTCCATCATGACTCCTCTATTCTACAACTATATATAGGAGTCTTCATAATTCAATATTGATACCAAGAATTCTAACAGAAAGCTAGAGAAAGCTCATAAATTCAAGCATTCAAGTTCAAGAACAACCTCAAAAGCTCTTGAACTCAAGAACAAGATTCAAGATCAAATTCAAATCAACCTTCAAATTCAAGATCAAGCTCAAATAGATATTGTAACACTTTGGAATCAAATACTATGATTATTATGATATTTTCATTCTTAATTATTATTTTTCTGATGCAAATTTTATCAGCAACAGAGATAAATAAATAACAACTTGAAATTATAATTTGAAATGACATGAGAAAACGGGTGAGACACAACATTAAACATACCCTCATTATTTGTATATATTTTAGTTTTAAAAGTTACAGTTTGACGATCTTCTTGCTAATCTATTATCTCGTTTATATCACTTTTTTTTTACGAAAAAGAATTAAAAATATTTGTGAACTATGTAAAATTGAATAAAAATATTTTAAATAATAATTTGGCCTAGAAATATTTATATCGTTTATAGTTTGATTCATAAATGCTCTTATTATTATTTAAGTGGTCAAAAATTCCCTCCTTATAAATTAATATATCAATTCACCTTTTTTAAGCACATCCTTTTCCTAATAATTTTTTTTAAGTAACAAATGCTTATCCTACTTCAATTGGTAAAAGACTGAAAATACAAATTATTTTATTTTTTTTAATTGTTATCAAAGTGAAATTAAGATAGGGATACTCTTATCTTATATATGACCTATATTATCAGTTAAAAAAATTACATGTAGATATTTTATTTTAATTAAGAAACTTATTTTCTATTTAATTATTTGTTAAAGTGATTTTTTAAAATTAAAAAAAAAAAGAGAATATGGTCTTTAAAAGTAATAATTTTTATTTTTATTAGGAATAAAATGTGTTTTAAAAAATTATAATATATTTATAATGTAAAAAGACATTTTGACCCATTAAAAAATAATAGAAATATTTTTAGATCAAACTATTGACAATAAAAATATTTTTAGATAAAAGATATTTTATTCAATTTTGCATAATCATTGATATTTTCTATTTAAGGTCGATGTGTGAAATTAAATGATGTAAACGTATTTCTTATGATTAATTATCTAATAGATGAATGAAATATACACAACTTTTTAAAGAAATTTGGATAAAAGATGTTTAATTAAAATATTTTATAAGAAATAAATGTGTTCGATTTTGAATCATGACAAATTAAAGCAATTGTCGATATATAAAGCTTTTATATGATTAAAAATAAATCAGAAATGGGAGAGATTTAGGGAAATTCCATATATTTAGCAGCATTAAATTGGGAAAAATAGAGGGCACATTTAATTAAGATGTGACATGTAAATTTAGTAGGACCACATTGAAAACTCAAGAAAGTGCAGTGCCCTTTATTCCCATAATAAAAATACGACTAATCAGTGGTCCTCAATTTGGATAGGGGCCTCTCTTTTAATTTCATAGACCAACAGTTAGGTTTTGTTTGGCATGGATCAAAACTTTTATGAAAAATATTTTCATATTTTATTCCTCAAAAACATGTTTTTACAGAATAAAATCACCAAAATAACCTTGAGTGGGACAAAAATAAACAAATTTGACAAATAATATTCTATGCGTCCCCCCAATTGATTGGACCATGGTTACGATGATTTACTTCAAGGGCGAGATCTCCTTTGTTGTACCCCAATCCCTCAAACTCCCTCGCCCTCTTAATATTTGTACAAATTATACACAAAATGTCAAATACTATTAAATAATAAAAGAAAAAGACTCATAAATACCTCTAATCTATGGAAAAAGGCTCATATATATATATATCTTCCACCTTTCGATCTAAAAATACCCCTAAGATTTATTTTTGAGTTCAAGCATACCCCTCAACGTAACAAAAATAGTCAAGCCAACTTTAATTCTTTAAAAAATTACGTGTCATTTTCAAATTGGTCGTACGTATTCATAATAATTCAAACCATTCAAACATTTAAAAATTGCTTATTTTATTTTTTATTATGTTTTTTATTTATTACACTTTTGATGTAAATTGTCTCGTTGGTAAATTTGAAGTATGTAGTTTTAATTTTACTGGTTATCCAAATAGATTAGAGGTCTTTTACGTAAGTGGTATATAGGGATTTTAATAAAAAGACATGATTGAATGAGTTTAAATTATTGAGAATACATATGACAAAATTAGAACATGCCGCGTGACTCTTTAAAGAAGTAAAGTTGGCTTGACTATTTCAGTTAAGCTGAGGGATATAATTGAATAAAAAAAGAAACCTTAGGAGTATTTTTAGATCCAAAGATGAAAGAGTGATATTTATGAGCTTTTTTCCTAACAATAAATAAGAAAGTTGCTTATCTTCTTTACCAAATGGCTCTTTGAGTGAGTGTGCTCAAATTGAGCATGGTATATTTTGTTTTCATATTGCATATGGAAGCCATTGAGACTAGTTGAATAAGTAGAACTTGCCTTAGATGTACCTATGTTCTCTTTCTTTAAGATAAATGCTTCCAGTTCTATCTTTTTGTGAGGGAAAAAGTACATGAAAAATATAATTAGTAAAGCATATTATGGCTTTTTCTATATGATATATACGTATTTATTACAAAAGGTAAACAAATTTGCTCACTTCCATCTTTTTGGTTAATTTTGCAACTTGACAATATGGAAAAGATAGAGAATATGACTAATGTTCTCCCTTGAGTTAACCTAACTCCACTTGGGAACCAAGTCAGAACTTTTGACAAAGGAATATAAAAAAGTAAAATAATATTTTTAGCATGATTCAAATTTAAAATAATTAGTTGTAATTCTTATATTACATTAAGATGATTCAAAATTGTGTATTTATACATAATTAAATAAACTGACTTTATATAACGTCTAATTTTTTGTATTAGAGAATTTAATTGAACGCCCTTCTACGCCGTAGTTTCACCATTGATTCTACATATTATTGTAAATTATAAATTGAGATTATTATCAAAAATATATTTAAATTATTATTATTATTAGTTTTATACTTAAACTATTAGTACTACTTATTAGTTTGAAAAATATACCTCTATTTAATATACTCTTTTTTCAAAAAAAAAAAAAAAACTTGTGACATGACATTTCACATAGATAAAATTTCATCCCTTAACAAAAATTAAATAAACTATTAATATTAGTTAAAAATTAAAGATTAAAAAGTATTACTATAAAAAAAATTATTCTTTTTTAAAAAATATTTTACTCACCCAACTCTACTCCACCCTAACCCCACTGCAACAATCTCCCATCCTTTTTTAAAAAAAAAAAAAAAAAATTAGACTTCACCGACTTCTTCACTCCTTTCTCAAAAAAATTAATATTATTTTTATTTTAACAAAAAAAATAAAATTCTATTTCATTCAATCTTACTCTTAGGTCCTAATTTATTTTATTTTATTTTACATTTTCTCGTATTGTGTAGATATAATGCATATAAAAAATTGAATACAACAAAAATAAAAATTTTATTTTGAAAATAGCATTGTGGCAAATAAAAAGTATTTGTCTCTCTCTCTCTATATAAGGTGCATGGGTAGAATAAATATTATTTTAAATAATAAAATAATACCTAAATTATTATTTGAAGGGGGGAGGAGGGGAGGGGGAGATGAAGAAATAATTTCTATAAAATCTTTATTAAAAAAAAAACTAAAAAATTGTGGTGGAGGTAGGGGTGGGGGTAAGGTGGGTGGGAGTGGGGTACAATAAAAGGAAGTAGTGAAATAAAAAAAATATTTTATATTTTTAATTAATATTTTAAAAAATAATATAAATATATTTTTTACACTTAGCAAATTCTCACATACATGTAATTATCTTTTAGAACCTTATTCTATTTTACTGATGGAGAGATTTGAAGTCCCATATTATGGGATGGATGGACAGTAACCAAATCACCTCAACTTGCAAAACACTACAAGTTGAAGGAATTGTGACAAATATTCTACATTTCATTTATGAAATTTAAAATTTGTTAATAGTGATTATTTTTTAAAGATAAGATTGAAAAATGACAAATTATTTTTGTTTCTGTATATGTTTTGTTTTAAGGTGGCCTCAATTATCAGTTTTAACATCGACTCAGACAACTCATCTTCTAATAATTATTATCATCCTTTCCACTCAATTTCTTAGTAGTGAATCATTTTTAATTTCCTCATATGGATTATTACTTCCATTAGAAAAAATAATTATATTCTTAAACTAAGTTAGTGTTTAACAATTTGGACAGACTTCTAATAATATTAAGTGCCTCACGGGATTGGAACCCTTATACATTTTTGCCACTACATCAATTTGTACTCGCTTTTCAACATATTTTATCCCTTCAAAATTCTAGATCCATCTCTGATCGTGTCCAATTATGAGGATCAAAAACGAACTTGTATGTGGGGTTTTAGGCAAAGAAGACGTTATCTTGTTACTTTCCGACATCATGATTTTAAGAGAAAAGAACGGAAATAGACCCTTATATTAAGTGGCATGTCTAAAAGAATCTAAAATAAATTTTTTTTTTTGGCATGTTTCAAAAAGAATGAACCATTTCTTCTTTAAAACTTTAATATTAATAGAAACCTGACATATTTAAAGCCATAAAATTATAGAATATTTTGAGACATTTAATATAACTTTAATTTAGGACAATGAAATTAAAAAATCTTGTTAAAAAGTACATTTTAATATTAATTTTAGTCAAATATTTAACAAATTTTAATCGTTAGATTTAACAGGAACTGTATTAGAAAAGATTTTAAAAAAAATAGTAAGTAAAAAAGAACTCATAAATTATGGCATTGAAAAACTTCATGTTAATGGATAACACGTGGAAGTCAATGTGTGTGTAAATATCTATTAATATCTCAATAAATTTTAGATCCGAACTCATAATTTTAATATTGTGAAGAATTGTAAGCGGTCAATTCATTTAAAATTTAATTTTCGACTCTACCTCTAAAAGATTGTATCATACGTTAGAAATTGACCAAAAGGTAAAAACAATAATTACAACACATCTAAAATAAATTTCAGTTAAGTCCTTTTTTTTTCACTTCTCATTTAATCCAACTGACAAAATTTGTTAAGTAATTCTTATAAAAAGTACTCTATTTTTATCAAATTTAAATGTTAAATCTCCTTTAAAATAAATGTACTTCAGAAATTATTTTGAACCTAATTACTCCCATTAGGAAGGATCTTGTAGACATTATACTCCTTCCGTTCATCTTTACTTGCCTATTATATTATTTTTATATGTTTAATAATATTTGTTCAATTTATGAAATCAAGAGATAAATTTACACTTAGACTTTTATCATAAATTATAATTATTTTTTAAAATATTACTTCTTAATTTTTGTGTCAAGTCAATAAGGGACAAGTAGATATTGATATTCGAGGAAAGTCATGATTAGAATAAAGGGAAGAGTGAATTATGTGTAATCCACAGAGGACAGCTGTACCTAACCTTCCTCTCTAGCAAGCATTTAGTAAGAGAAGGTGAATTTTGATGGGATTTTTTCAACTAAAACTTTTAAATTTGAAGATTTATAAATGAAAAATAAATATTATAATTGAAGCAGTGCTTCAAAAAATGAATCATTAAAAATTTAAATTTAATGAAGCATAATATAAAATAAATAAAAAAAGATGAGGCATTTATTAAAGGTCCATCCAAGTGACCATAGAGCACACATTTCTAGGAAAAGAAGATTAGTGACTTTTTAAATGAATTAGTACCTAAATGAGAAAAGGCACAGTAATAGGTGATGAAATGGGCTCTATTCTTTCGTCACCTCCTAATAATTTCTAATATTTGACTAAATTCAACACTCCATCCCTTTAAAGGAAAGTTAGGTGACTTCTCTTTAATTTATACATCCCTCCCCCTTAATTAATCAAACTTTTAATAATTCTATTTCCTTTACATACTATCTAAAATTTTACTCGTGAAATTATATTAGATACGTTATTATTATTATCATTTTGTTATTCAAGAAAAAAATTATGAAATATTTTTGTCACTTAAAAATTATTGTTGATCCCAAGCAAACCATTTGTCTAGCTGAATGAAAGGTACAAAAATGAATCAAATTGAAAAAAAAATACCATGCAAAATTTTTGGTTTAACTCACTCGGCGGAAGACTCGTACATAATAATCCATACGAAAGATAGGTTTTTAAATATGCAACTCATAAATAGCTCAAAAATCATAAACTTAATAATAATATTATAGTTTAACCGCAGACTTCAAAAAAACTATTTTATTCAACTCTACTATGTCTATGAAACCACTAACTAATTCGTAAGAAGATGCCAAGAGAAGTCCACGTCTACCTCAAATAACTACTAACAAATGAAAGAAAGATTTCAAATAACGAACGACTATCACAATGAGTCTCGAGATGATACAATGTCTCGATCATATTGGTAGAGTCGTACAATATTTTATCAGACTAAGGGACGAACTTAACTTATGGATCCTTCTAATAGGCCTTCTCAGAGTTAAGTGAGAAGTCGCGAGATTGCAATACAATCCTATTTTATACTAAGTAATTTATGGGACTTGAGTTGATTGAACTTTTAAACGAATCGATGTTCGATACTTCTCCTAAAACATGCACTATACTCAATGACTTTACAAGTGTCCCATTTTAAATGGGAATTGAAAATTTGATACTTGGAGTTTCTTCTTAAAATATTATCTTTAAATTGGGCTTTGCTTTCATAAAATTGATAATGTTTTTTAATAACTGGCAATGCTTTCGTTAGAAGTAGAAATGCTCTTTATTATAAAAAAAATAAATACATATAATGCATTGGAACCACTCAACTTTTCTCAAAACTCATTCTCCATAATAATTCATAATACTTTACTCTTTCTGTCTTATATTATACGGGCACTTTCCATTTTACACGACTATTAAAAAATTATTAATTCACTAGTAAACTTTATCATTTTACCTTTCATTTATATCAATGTTCATTAAATTAAGTTAAAAAAATCATTAATACACTAAATAATGGTGGGGTAAAATGAGAACAAATAATTAATTTTATCCTAATTTAGTAAGTGCTCATATAATATGGAACAAATATGAAGGAAGATGCCCATATAATATGGGACGGAGGTAGTAACTCACTTAACTCTGAAACTATGTATAATAAATAGACTCACTCCATCCCATTTTACGTATCACTCGTTAACTTGGCACGGTCTTTAAGGAAAAAAGAAGACTTTTGAAATTTGTGGTCTAAATCAATTCTTAAAAATTTCTATGGTTGAAAATCATTTCATTAAAGGTAAATGAGGAATTTTAAAAGTAAATTATTTCCAATTTTTGGAAGTAACCAAAAAGAAAAATGTGCCATATAAAATGAGACGAAGGGAATAATACAAAAACTTCAAATTCAAATGATGCACTTAGGACACTCAAATTCTTTTAAAACTCTTTTTAAATAGTATCTCAAGATACTTGATTTTACTTAATCTCTCAAAATCATGCATAATGCAAAATATATTTTCTTGAAATTTTTATAAAGTAATGCACTTAAAGGTAACAAATACTTTCTTGAAGCACTTCTAAACTAATGCAATTAAAGAAATATATGTATTCTTGAAGCACTTCATGGACATAGTTTATTCATGAAAAATAATGTATATGAAATACTACATAAAGTTTTTAAACAACTTAGGTTAGAAAGGAGGCCCACGTGGTATAATAAGTGTAAACCATAAATTAAAGATTATAAATAATGTGAAATATCATAATATCGATAATGAAATCAAAAATCAATAAAAGAAATAAAATATTCGAAAATCATGAACGTTGGGGTAAAATTCCTAATTTTAATTTTTACTAATTGAAATTGTAGGTATAGGGCGAGATAAAGAACTTAGTTCTTCACTGTGATAGCCTTACATACTTGAAATGCTCCACAAATCTTGATGATAAGCGCTAACTTAAAGAAGAACAATCAAGATATCCTTTTATGAAATTCTTGGATTTGTTTTCATGGTTATAATTTAATATTTCTTTTAGCAATTCATAAATAGATGTAGAAATTCAGATTAGGAAGCTTGAAATGTATGGAGAAAGGCTTATCTTAATGAAGAATCTTGAAAGAATATCCTAACTTGACGTATTCTTGAAAATTCTTGAGCATTCAAGTTTAGGAGTGAAGGAGAGAGTTTTAATTATATTAAACTGATATTCTACATGTTATGAGACATGACAATGACTCTTTAAAGGTTTATGGGACAAAATTACCCTAAAAAAGAGACGTCATTTAACTTAGACAGTGAGGTTTGTATCCTCTCCGCATCAAAGAGCCATCATGGTCCTCTGCTAGGTTTGTGCATCTCCAGTAAAATGACCATAACGTTTTACTCCAAACTCGATATAAGACAAACTTGTTGGCATTGAAAAGAGACTCAAAAGAATTTAATTTGATAAGTCATGTGACATCTAACTCCTTATATATTGAGATATGATTGTTTGAAGTTGGCCCTTGTATGAACTCATATGAAAACTTAATTGGCAAAAATTCTTTGAACTAATTAAACTTGAAGTAAGAGATCCATTATGACACTAAACCACATCTAATACACTTTAAAAATCTAAAAATTGATTTTAACATATATATATATATATATAATTTGAAGGATCACCTAATTTTTATAAAAACTCAATCAGGAAGGAAACTTTTACTCAATTTTATGCTAGATGGTTCTTGTGACCTTAATTCAGCTTCAAATCTACTTCACACTAAAGAATTGACTTTAACATCTATGTTCAATTACAAATATCTAGTACAACTTTATATGCATATGAAGAATGACTCAATTTTAACTTAAAAAATATTTGATGTGTTATCGTCTTGGAATTTTACCCATAAAATTTAACATCCCACAATTGACTTATTTTCAAATACAAGTACAAACCTTTAAAAAAAAAAGGAATTGTAATTTTTTTTTTAAAAAAAAAATATGCTGACATAAATTGGACCACTTGTAAGTACACATATAAAAAGAAGTTATATCTATAAAAACAAAAAACTTAGATGGATAAAGGAGGATTATCTGCAATTTCTTGTTGAGTTAAAATTTATATTCTCATCTTATACTCTTCCCATCTCATATTAATTGTTATATCTTTTTCTAATATTTAAAAAAATTATTATTTTTATTACTTTATTTTTAACTCCTTTAAATATTGTCTACGTTTAAAAAAAATAAATTTAACACTAAAATAAAAAACTAGTGAATTTTATTAAAATTTTATAAATTGATAAGTAGTATTTTAAAATAACCATGTTAGTTATATATACAGCTATTATAACATATTTTCTTTTTTCAGTTTGTTGATTAGCTTTAATCACACCCTTAAATGCTAACCAGAATTTGATCTTCTGCTAATCATATATTTTTTTAATTAATTAAGATTATGTTTAAGTGGATAAAGATTTGTCCGCCCACCAAACTATACTTTGCACACAACCCCAAAATGCTTAAAAGTTAATTTCGAAATCATGCTCGTGCATTTCCTTTATTAAACCTTTTCATAGGTACTATACCAACTATTAAATATTACAATAAGTAGTATGATTAGTTAAATTAACAATTAAGTCATCAACGTGGTTATTATACGTCGAAATCTTTGATTAGAGAAAAGAACAATATTTTAGATTCTGTGCACTTTATGGTGATTTTCTTTAATTAACATGTACAGTAACTGCTTAAAATAATATACTATAATTAACATGTAACAGTTTAAAATAATCACAATATGGTGATTAAAAAAAAATGTTAAAGACCTTGCAATAACATAACAAATTATAGAAAAATGTTACGACTTCAAAGAGGATATCAAACATCAAAAACATACCAAATTGTTCCGTAAGCATATTAAAAATTAACGGCGTTCAAAATTTATACCAACTCAATAAATACGTAATACATATGAGGGGATTTAGGAGAGAACAAAAGATCTAATCATTTTTTTTAAAGCTCAAAATTTACCTTAAGCTTCCAAATTATTTTTATTTTTCGAAGTCGTGAAAATCATAGATTTATCATTGAGCTTAACTTGCCGTTTATAGCTAAACTAGTTAATCAATATATACTTTACCCTAATTATGATAAATTTTCAGCGTAAATTAATGCATATTTAAGTGAAATTGTTGTGCTTCATCATCTCAGACAAGAATGGAAATGGAAGACTGTCCAACGGCCCACCCCCTCCCCGTCGTCCCTACACCCTGCCATTCCTCTCTTCTTTATCTGACAAATAGCCACAGAAATTTATATACTGTACCTGATTGCAGACATGCAATTTTTTTTTTACAGCAGGAAAAAAAGTGTAAAAAAGAGAACAGAAGGGAAAGGAATCAATGCTCATAAGCTATCAGGATGAGCTGTAAAGGGAAGATTAAAAACAAAGTTTTCTGAATCAAATGAGATATAGTAATTAAGTAGCATAATTAATTTACAAGGCCAGCAGTAAGAAAAATTAACAAATTAAAATTGCCCATTGAAACAATCTTGTTTTTTTTTTCAGTGTTATCCTCATGAAGTTGAGCACTAATCCTTACGAAGAAAGCATAAAACAGTTCTAGAAAAAAACAAATAAACATGACTAATAGTAACCAGCCTCGAAGTTTATCTCTTTCTTGCACTAACTCTAGTTAAAACCTTATTTGTGCATTTTTAGTTGGATCAAGATGAAGAAGAAGACCCATTGGTAGCAACAACACTATCACTTGTGTGAAGATGGTGGATTATGCCTTTTTTGTTGTCACTGTTACTTTCATGCTGATGAAATTCTGAGTCGGTGTTGTTATGATTGTTATTTCTACTAACAATACGAAAACCATTAAAGTCGTTAGTGTTACCATTCTGGTGGTGGTTGTCGTCGTCACCGTCGCCGGAGATGGGTTGATCTGATTTCTTCCCGAATGTGTTCTTGTTATTGTGCATCCATACCTTTAAAACCCCCTTTTCAACTCCAATTTCGTTGCAGAAACTGGTCACCAGATCTTCATCTCGCTTCTGCATTTTCCATCCAACTCTTTCTGAGAATTCCAGCATTTTCACCTTCTGATCTGGAGTGAATTTCGTTCTAAAACGCTTCCTCCCGTTGGAATTACTTAGCGGAGCTGATGTCGGGTTCGGATTTTTCTCCCCAGAAAACCCAGCACTCAGAGCCAAAAGCATGTGAGGAGCAGAAGCTGGGTAATAAGCCGACGAAATCGGCGGCGGAGATGGAGAATTCGGACTGCTGTGGTCCCCACGCGGTGGGGGAGGTGGAGGAGGAGGAGGATGGTGGCGATGGTGAGGTTGATACTCCAGCACTGCGGTGGCGATGGGTGGCGGTGTGATTACAACCGGTTCTTCCGGTTCACGGCGGTGAAAATTACGGTGACAGCCACAAGCAGCACATTTTAGCGAAGTTGGGTCAGATGGGTTAGCCGTAGGAGAAGGTAAAAATTCCCCACACCCATCAACCGCATGACCACCTAAGCTTGCAGCATGGTTCTTGAGGCACTCTCTGTAAATAACCACAACAGGATGATGGTGTAGAGGATTTTTCCTTTTAAGAACACCATTACTGGAAGGAAAGGGTTTCAATTTTTGGATCTGACTAGGGGTTTCAATTTCAGCTTCTGAGGTTTTCACTGTCGTAGTTGTTGTGGCTGTGTTGTTGGTTAAGTCCATGGCTCTGAAACATCTAACACTCTTTTTATCTTTTTTGGTTTAGAGTTAGTAGATG
Source organism: Solanum rostratum (assembly GCA_029948455.1). Lineage (NCBI taxonomy): Eukaryota > Viridiplantae > Streptophyta > Magnoliopsida > Solanales > Solanaceae > Solanum > Solanum rostratum. Next base: position 19,905,012 of record CM057056.1, read on the forward strand.
ATTAGATTTAGGGTCAAGAAGATTTCATACCAAAAAGGAACCATCTTTATTTATATAGAAAAGTTATTAAGGAAGGAAAAGGAGCTTTAGTGAGTGAGAAGACAAAGGATGAAAAAGAAATGAAGGATGGTTTTTAGGTTTTGGTTATGGTTATGGTTTTGGGTTGATGAAGATGATGATAATGAAGATATGACTGTAGATAATGAAATGGTATATTTGTGCCTTTCATCCCTCAACTTGTAACTTACTTTAACTTTAGTCCTTATGATTAGTATAAATTTTTTTTATTTTTTTTATAATTATGATATCCAAGCAAATTATATTACCGCTTGCCCATACAAATATAAGATAATTTGAATAACTACTATGTATCACCAAATTTAAGATTATTCCATTCAGGACACCTTTAAATTTGACATGGTATTTAAGAAAAAAAATATTTTTAAATATTTATATAATAAAAATTATTTTATTAAAAATAAAAATAAATTATTTCTAATTAGGGTGAGATATTTTTTAATTATATTTCTTTCAAAAATATAAAATATCAATGTGTCTATATATATAACATAAACGCTTCTAAAAATGATTAATAATTTGCAAAATTAATGAAAATTCAGAATCAAAATGATTAAAGATTGAATTAATAATTTAACAGTAGAGGGACTAACATGAGAAATTATTGTAATAAAAATCTTGATTTTGTGGTTGTCCTTATTAAGTAGTGGTGTTTTTTTGACGTTGGTTGTTAATGTAATCTGTGGTTAAGGTGCAGGTGACCCCACCACCCCCACTTGCTTATATTAGAGTGGGGTGTCATGTGTGTAATAAATACCTCTGATCATCAGTTAAATGCTTATGCCAATACTCTTGTCCTATTCTCCATTTGGATAATCAATACTTAACCCAATTATCATCCACACTAATTCAATTAATATAATTCCACTTATTTCCGTTAATTCTCTCATTAACTAATTTTTAAAGTTAAATTTAAATATTTAAAAATTATATGAAAAATATTATTGATTATAATTTTTTAATGTTGATACGGCAAAAAATATATTTAAATTGTTAGTTAAAATTTATATTATTTAACTTTAAAAATAAAAATTATAATAATTAAAATGGAAGGGAGAAACTATTTAAAGAAAGGACTAGTTCGTTAAATTTAATTAATTTGGATTCCATATGGTGTATTAGGGGAGTATTTTGAGTAGGCATTTAATTACAAGGCTGTCCCATCTAATGACGTAAAATTAAATTGATACAGAAGACCTAATCTCTTGGTCTTAGCAAATTAATTTATTGTGACTAAGTTACGGTTAATGTTTATTAATTTGATGTTGAAATTGTTCACGCATTAACTGTCATGTAAGAAGACGTTTGATAGTGTATATTAGCAAAAGTAATGCATGTATTAATTAAGTCATTAGGTGTGTTAGTAGTATCTCGTTTGATATATTTTTTCATGATATATATATATAATTAATTATGTTGTGTATTAATGTGTGCATTACTAATACCATCAATTTTTAGGTATTAGTAATTCAAGAAAATTTCATGCATGTATTAGTATGATTAACAACGCAATTGCCTCTTAAAACTTTTTTTGTTTTACAAGGGATGGCAACGGGAGGGGCGGGGCGGGTTTAGCGCTATGCGTGTGCAGGGCGGGTGGGGGCGGGTGTGGGTGCGGGGTGGGGCGAGTTGCGGGTTTAAAAAATAAAAAAGGAATTTGAAGAAATTATTTTTTTGTAATTAGTAAAATTCAAAGATATAACTTTTTATATGAAATATTGTCTTTAATTTTTTTTTCTAAATTTTAAACTAGACATGTCCGGTAAATTGTTAGTTGTTAAAACGTTAGTTAGAAACTTTTAAGTAACGATTAAGCAACAATTGTTAAAATGTCAACTAAAAATAGTTAATTAGTTGTTGAGACGTTAATTCGAAAAGAAAAAAAACTAAATTCAATTAAAAAATAAAAGAACTTTAAAATTTAAGCGGGGCGGATTGAAAATGAAAAAAGTCATCATGCGAGGCGGGGCGATTTAAAAAATTTGCAAGTTAAGCTCAACCCATCTCGCACCCACCACATTGCCATCCCAATGTTTTATATCTTTTCAATCATATTTGTGAAAGATGTTTTGTAAATAAATAATTTTTTAAAAAAAGTTAAGCAATATATGCTAATTTTACTATTCCGAATCAAACAATGCACAAAAATATCTCATCATAATCAATACAAATATTATTAATATAGTCTATTTAGTATTATTTTGGTTCGACTCCTAATTTTTTTTTTATAGAAATTAATTTAGGCTTAATATTCACAATAAAATTGATGATTAGAGCAAAATCAGTGTCATTTTTGAGTTGATACTTATGTTATGATTAATTAATTAATCTGCTTACTTGTTAGGACATGATTAATTATGAATGAATTAGTTAAGTAGGTAGAAATAATTATTGATTGAGTAAGAAAACTTGAATTGAATCATAAAAATGGAATTTACTGCAAGGTGTCTGTTGCATTTACTAAAGGAACCTTATTTGTCAAAGTTACAGTTGGAAAAGCAGAGCATCCCTATTTTCCAAGACTCGCCTTCACTCACTGGTTAAAATTATTATACACTATTTTTAGTGTATGTCTTACGAATTTTAATACAAATTATGTTAAATTAGTTGTGCTAAAAATAATTTATACTCATTTCGTTTCATTTTATGTGACATTTTTTATTATTTCGTGCAGAAAAATATCATTTTGCTTTGATTAGAAATATTTAATTTTCAAATTCTTCTTTTACCTTTGATGAAATAATTGTCAAATTCTCCTTTTATCTTTGATAAAATAATTCTCAACCATACAAATATTTGAAAATAATATTAGACCATAAATTGTAAAAATCTTACTTTTTTTTTCTTAAACTCCATACCAATTCAAAAGAGTGGCAGAGGCAAAATTTATATCAAGGAGTGTCAGAATATAAAGTCGTAACCACACGAAAAAAATTAAAGACGAAAGATGTTTCACTTGTCTTAAAATTTTTAAAAAAATGCTTAAAGCCATAAAACTTCTACAACTCCTGAACTGCGGAGCTAATTTTTTTACTTTGTATCAAGAGGTGTCAGCTTTAATATATATAAGTATAAAATTAAAACTTGACTTACTTATGCAATGTAATTTTTCGATGAAGGGTGTCGCTTGACATCCCTCGACAAAGGATGGCTCCGCTCCTGATTTAAAGGGTACTGCATAAAATGAGACTAAGGACGTACTAATTATTTTATTTGTCATATTCGAAATTATATTCATTGCATAATCTCTAAGAATTAGTTGTTTGTTTACAAAGATATCCTCCACCTTATTTATTTTTTTTTAAAAAAAAATTCTTAGCAAGCTTTAGTTATTCATTCTTAGAAATAAAATTTTCTCTCTTATTTAACTTAAATATTGTATGCATTTTCATAATTGTGCCATTTATTTTTAAAATTAAACTTTCATCTTATTTAACTTAAAAATAAAACTTCCACCTTATTTAGCTTTAAATATAATTTTCATCCCATTTAACTTTCATCTCATTTAACTTAAAATAAACCGCCAACTTATTTAACTTTAAAAGACTTCTATTTTTGGTTTATTAAGTAAAAAAAACTTTATTATTAAAATTATCTAACTTTATAATTCTAAAGTTATCTACATTCAATTGATACATAAAATATAATTTTTAAATGAGTAATATACTACTTTATCAAGTATAAGTAAGTTAGAGGTTCGAAAGCAAAATAAAAATAAAAATAAACATAAGTGTAGAAAAATAAATTCTAACTTATAATATATTCATAAATAAAGATTGTATTTGTAATAATTTTGTAATAGAAAAACATATTAATTATTCTAAAATTAATAATTAATTAAGATTGTGAATGTCATTATAAATATTACTAAAAATTATATTAATATACATGAAGATAAAAATGGTGTATAAAAAAAATTTAAAGAGAATATTTTATTATTTTATATTTTTTATCTCACGATAAGTTATCCTGAAATTTACCATAGTATTAATTGTTAATTCTGAACTGTCTTTGCATCAAGAAGAAATTAAAGGATACTAAAATATTATCTCAAAATTTATTCCCTCTTATCCATCACACCAAATGACCCCGTAGTATTGAATTTCAATATTTTTGTAGCTTAAAAATACTCATAAAGCTTTGCTAGCACTTAAACATAAATATTTTCTAAGTAAAATAGTTGTTGAAACAGAATTTAGCAAAACCCCACAACTTTAAAATTCAAATTTTAAGTTACAATATAGATGACTAAACGAGAGCTTCATCTCTATTTTTTCATGTGAATTTTATGTTGAAATATAAAACTTTATTTTGAAAAAATAAGTCAATTCAAATATGATGTATGTAAATAACAATGACGTACGCGATATACCAAAATGGATATATATTAATATTGATAAATTTCATACCATACTGAATATTTCTTGTTGCTCAATATATATATATTCTAGTAGTAACGTATGCAAAAATTAAGAAAAAGATGTAAACTATTTAATTATTATTTTGTTGTAGAAAAATATATTTAATGGTGAATACTGAAATTCTGCAACACTTGACGTAAGAAGAGAAGCGTACAAAGCTGAAACTTAAATGGGTTTTGGAGTTTATTGCATGAAAAAGGAGTAGTTAGTAATTAAATAAATATAATTAACTCCTCAAAACCCAGCCACGTGTGCTTTCCTCACAAAACGTGGCCTTGATTATTTAGCTGCCACGTACGTACTACTATTATTAAGTTAATTAATTAAACAAGTATGATTACGTAGTAAGTTTGAATTTCTTAATTGTCAGGTTGTCACTTCCTTAATTTAACAAGTAAAAAGAACAAAAGGATCACAGAATCTCAAACCCACATCTTATCATTGCCAATTTTTTAGTATTTTTGCTCTTTTGACTCCAAAAGCTTGAAACTTGAAACAGTTGGGTGCACTGAATACTGCGCTACCTATCCTATTTTGTAATTTTGGTTTAGCGTCGAGGATCGTTTGGGATGAGGTATAAGCTATAATAATATTGAGATATTATTTTATTTCATGTGTGATTGGAAGTATAAGATAATTTTTAAATTATTTATTTTATTATTTTTTGCTTTCATGATGGAATAAATTATCCCATATATAATAGAATAACTTATCCCAGAATTAATTATAGAAACGAGTGATATCACCCTCTCCCTCTCCACCCTTAGTTGTCATCTTTTGAAAAAATTAATTTTACTAATTTTTAGAGTTATCTTACATTATTAGTACTTATTTTAATTTTTTTTTAAAAATTGAAGTTATATAAATATATTATAAAGTACATTTTTTCATATATCAAGTTAATAATGATATTAATTTATCGAGTGAAATTTAAAAATAATAAAATATATAAGAATTTTATTTATATTTTATAGAGGGTAGAGATTGTTTCAATAGGCCCTCCAATCAAAAGTGAAATAACACAGGAAAGCAAAAAAGAAAACAAACAAAAATAAAGCAATGTATATAACAATTGCGACATTAAATATCACTACTAATATACTATAAGAAATATAATAAAACAAATTTATATTATATTAATATATTGGTCAAAATGGTATAATTTAATTTTCTAAAAAATGAAATATGACAGATACTATGATACCAAAAAAATATATATACGTTCAAACTACATTAAATTTCATACTATTAATGTAATTTAAGTTATAGTAAACTATGATTGACTAGTTAATTTTTTAATCCGGCAACAGTTCTACTACATTTCATGGAAATTCAACATCGTAAGTAATTAATTATATAAAAATTAATATTGTTTTGAAACTTATGCACAAAACTTTCCAGTATGGTCAAACATGATTAAAGAAAAGCATAATACATAGAGATAAATATACTTTTACATGTATAAAATAAAATAAAATTAAAAAATACTTTTATGTATTTCAGTAAAAGAAAAAAATTGGAAAAAAGGTACGTACTATTCTTACATGGTCAGCTGGCCTTTATATAATAATATTAATATACTAATAAAATGTTCAAACATTGGTCGAACAAAATGCATATAAACTCGCAAAACACACGGACCGTCATATTTAAAATAATATCTAAAATTATTATTTATTTAATGCACGGTCCATTATCAGAACATCAATTTTGGATAGTATTATTGGATAATGCTCGCGAAACATTTTATTAATTAAAATTCATATTCTTTTGTTTTTTCCAGCTTCGATTAAATCATGTCTGAATTGATTAGCTAATTAGGCCCATATCTCGTGTTAGTTCTTCCTATCATACTCTTAACTTGTGCTATTCACTTTTTAATTATTTTTTATTCGATATTTGACACGTGCATTCAAGTCAAACTAATTTAAATTTATATTACGTAAGACGTATTCATTGAAAAAAAAGTTATCTATCAAATTTTTTCTTTCTCATAGTTCAAAATTTAAATATTTGATAGTAATCCGCATGATAGTGACTTGCTATTCATAATTACGTTTTTTTAAGTATGTATGTATAATGCTATTAGGTCCCCTCCCCCCGACAAAATAAAAAGAGAAAACAATACTCATTAAATTTAGGACATTTTACATGAATCCCATACGTTTTGGAGCTAATTTCAACTTTTTCTAAAATTATCAAAAATTTCTTCTTTTTTATACAAAAGACGAAACCAGTGATACATGTCAAAAAAGTAGGAGTATTAAGAGATTTTAACTATGATACATGTAAAAGTAGGGATTGTAATTTTTATCAATAAGTGTTATAATATTATATCATTTGAGAAATTTTTATAATTTTTTAAAAAAATCGAGATTATATGAAATTATATAAACATAACTTATTAATTAAATTTAAACTAAAGAATGGGGCCCAAATGAAAACCAAATAGCAGTAAAGTCCACTAGAGACCCATAACTTTATAACATGGGTGAACTCATGGGCTTACCTTATATGCTATTTAAAGTACTTTATTTTCATTTGTTTACCACAATTATATTATTCATAAATCAAAACTTAAGCTTTATGTCTCTATCAATTCATTTTTTAAAATAAAATATAATGAAAAAGAGAAGAATACAAAATACAAAGCAAATTCAAAATTTACAGAAACGACGAGTTGTCGCATTCGTGATTAATTTTTATGGACTTAATATCAAGATATTGGCAATATTGTTAGTTTTGTGTTTTAAATGTTCGGTTTAAATTCCAAAAATAAATATATTGTATGAAAAATATAATTTTTAATAAATCAAACAAAATTGTTCGTCTTTTTTAAAAAAACATACATATTTGAATCTCTATATATAAGACGTTTGCAAATAAATAATTTATCAAAATAATGAATTTTTTTTTATAAATTCATAATTAAATTTAATTTTTCACTATCATATTTATTATTAAACAAGATACACGCTTTGTACAACAATACTACTATATACAAATGCAAAATCAATTGATTGTATAGAAATATAACAAGTTAAACACCCATCTTAAAAAAATGATACTACTCCATCCTGTCCACCATTATGTTCCAAAACAAATGAATTTTTTCAAACTATAAAAATGTATTAATTTCTTTTTGAGAAATATTCGTCTTTTTAATGGAATTTTCGACTCTCTCTATTTTTAAAAAGTGTTAAAAAAAAATTGACAACCGTTTGATTAATATCTTTAAATTTATTATAATACTTAAAATATGGTTGATGAAATTTCTGAATTGCCACCAAAGTGTCAGTACTACGGTATATATTCGGAGCAGCTTTTGATTTTCATCACTACTACTATAGTTTTTCCACGCCACTACACTTTTCTTCTCTCTTCATTTTTTCTTTTAAATTTTTTTTTCCGACTAGTGTTTGAAGCTCGTATTAAATATTTTAATTAAATTTGAATATGCGCTATAAAAGATAGCGTTTTCTACAGAATTTTCTCATTTATTTGTGTATAACATCACAATGTTTAATTATAATATATTACATTGAGTATATTACTATTGTAAGTGACAAAAGAATCTTAAATTTTGAAATTTGAACATGACAGGTCTCTTAAATGACCTGATGAACAATAGTTGTTACATTAAAACAAAGGGTTAGAGAGAGAAAGGTGAGAAGCAAGGTGTGCAGTCAATACTCCAATTTTGAGAGCTCATCTGCCTAATCTCCAATTAAAGAATGATTCTTTTTGGATGGTTAGTTCCAAATCATTATATAATATTTTAATTTAGGTTTCACATCTTAATTTTCTTCCACCAATTCCCTTGCTTCACGGCTTTCTCATTTTAGATTCTCTCACATCTCATTACTAAAATGACAATGTACAGTTTATTGTAGCCATAAAAAAAATATTTACCATGGCATGTAATTAAGCGCGGACCAATTATCTAGTTTTTATACTAATATTTATCTTGTAATGTCACTCATTAATCAACTTAATTGTATCAATGTTTTTATACTGTATTGAACCTAAAGACTAGAGAACTGCTCTAATTAGTTCGATGCTATTGATTTTGTTTATTTGATACAAAACCCCTACTGTTTTTCCTTTGTTGTAACTCGTAATGTCCAATTACAAGTTAGCCACACAGAAATAAATTAAAAGTAAGATGAAAAATCGAATCTTCACCGATAAATTGGGCCGCGATGAGAGTCAAAAGAGGGGGAAGTGAATAGGATTATAGCTGTTTGAAGAGCACTATTACAAAAATAACAAAATTTTAGCCACTTTAAAATTAAGTTTCAATCCTTTGAGTCTGAAGTAGAAAGTGGAGAAGCCTAACTTCAGGCCCTAGAATTGAAATTTGAAGGAACTGCAGATCTTTGAGTCTGAAACTGAAAACTTGGGCCCAAAAATGTGAAGTTGGGAACCGGCCCGAAAGGCCTGAAATACAACCCATTACAATAAAGTTGTTTTTGGTGCAAAGTAATATTGGGAAAATCCCATTAGATAAAGTATTTATCTAAATTAGACCTGCCCTAACCTATTTATCCATTTCAGATCTTAGGCCCAAAGTATTTACGCTAGTGTCCCTTTCCTTATTCTCGTGACCAGCCTCTATCACTGTCATGATATTCCATCGACATATTGATATAATATCGGTATCATGTAAGATTGAACTTAAATACTCTGTGATACTCTATCGGTATCATATAGGGTTATCAATTTTTTTTTTCAAAAAAAATAATCAAGAAAAAATTATTTATTAAGCTCAAAATTAGTAGAAAATATATTCTTTGTGATACTCCGTCGGCATATTCATATCATATAGGACTGAGCTTAATCCTCTATGATACTCCATTGGTATATTGATATTCTATCGGTACCATATAGGATTGGAATCTTTTTTTAAGAAATAAAAAGAAAACAATTAAGAGAAAATTACGAATGTCACAACCTTATTTATTAAATTTTAAATAAAATATATTTTTTGTGATACTCCGTCATTATATTGATACCATATCAATATCTTATAAGGGGGAGGGTTATTAATTGTTATTAATTAGGGGGCGTAAATGTAAGAAAATATATTGATGTAAATAGTTTGATTCGAAAGGGCATGGAGTTAGTTTTTTTAGTAATATTCTCTTTCTTCATTTTTAGTTGTCGTACTGTTAATTCTGAGAATCAATTTAGCTATTTTTTAAAATTAAATTAAATTAAATCATATTAATTTGACTTTAATATAAAAAATTAGATATTCAAAAACTATAAAAGAAGTACTATAAATTGTAATTTTTTTCATATCAACATAATAAAAAAATATACTTTAAAATGTTAGTTAAAGTGTATATTCTTCGAAAAAATCATAACTTTTTCAAAGAGTCATGACTCTTTGAAAAAGTCACAACCTTTTGAAAAATCCTTCGAAAAAGTCACAATCCTTCAAAAATGTCACAATCCTTCAAAAAAGTTGTAACCTTTTGAAATGTCATAATTCTTTGAAAAATCCACAACTTTTCGAAAAAGTCACAACTCCTTGAAAGAGTCAAAGTCACAACTCTTTGAAAAAGTCACAACTTTCAAATCACAATCCTTTAATGTGATAATTTACCCGCTTTTAAATTATACTACATTGATTTTTAAGTTGGGGTATTATAATAATCTCTTTAGAAAGTCACAACCTTTTGAAAATGCCACAACCCCCTTGAAAAAGGCACAATCGTCCGAAAAAGTTACAATACTTCGGAAAAGTCATGATCCTTCGAAAAAGTTATAACCCTTCAGAAAAGTAATAATCTTTAGAAAAAAGGCGACTTTTTAAAAAAATCACAACTTCTTGAAAAAGTCACAATCTTTCAATGTGAAAAATTATTTTTAGTATAATATAATATAATTAAATAAATATAATATAATATAAAATATAAAAAGTGTATTAAATTGATTTTTAAGTTGGGGGTATTACAATATTATAGTAATTGACTTTTTCAAGGAGTTATGACTTTTTCGAAAAGTTGTGAATTTTTCAAAGAATTATGACATTTTCGAAAGATAACGATTTTTCCACAGGATTGTGACATTTTTGAAGGATTGAGATTTTTTCGAAGGGTTTTTAAAAAGGTTTGACTTTTTCAAAGAGTTGTGACTTTTTCGAAGGATTTTGATTTTTTCAATGAGTTGTGGCTTTATTGAAAAGTTGTGAACTTTTCAAAGGATTTGATTTTTTTCAAGGAGTTGTAGCTTTATCGAAAAGTTGTGAATTTTTCAAAGGGTTATGACTTTTTCGAAGGGTTGTGACATTTTTGAAGGAGTGTAACTTTTTTTGAAGGTTTTTTCAAAAGTTTGTGACTTTTTCCAGGAGTTGTGATTTTTTCGAAGGGTTGTGACTTTTTCAAGGAGTTGCTACTTTTTCGAAGGATTGTGACTTTTTTGAAGGGTTATGACTTTTCGATGGGTTGTGACCTTTGTGAAGGGTTGTTATTTTCCGAATGGTTATGACTTTTTCGAATGATTGAGACAGACTAAAGTACCGATTAACCAGAAACGATGCCTTTTGAGTTTTTTTAATGTTTAGTGTATTATTTCATTGATTTTAAAATATTTAATTATTTAAGAAAAAATAAATAAGAATTTTGTGAGAGTGCCATGTATGCGGATCTAACATTCTCTTATATATATATAAATATTAGATATCGCTGCTCGTGTCCAATATCTGTTATTTTTGTGTTATAATTTATGTGATATAGATATAATTTAGAAAGTCAATTAAATTTTAATATGGTATTTAGGAAAAATATTTTAAGTTGTCAATTATTATCATTTATTTTTTATATTTTTATGAAACATGTTTTTAAAAGTATTTTAAGTTGTGAGTTATCATGATTAGTAATATTTTTTGTGCGGATTTAAAATATATAAAACACTAAAAATAAGACAAACAAATTAAAATGAAAGAACCATCGAAAAATTACAGATATTATATGATTTTTACATATTTTAATATGTTACTTTTTTTTCGATGTATTCCATAGATAGAATCTAAAAAGTCAAATAAAATTTTTATATGATTTTTACAAATTGCTAATTATTGTAATCGATATTACTTTCATGATATTATCGTCATTTATTAAATTACTTTCTTGCTTTTATGTGCTAATGATAGATTTCGAAAGTTCATCAAATTTTTCAGATCTAAAATCAATTATTTGAGAGTTCACATAGTGCAAGATTAGAACTCATGACCTCTCACACATAAAGCAGTCCTTGCACCACTAAACCACCAAGTAGCTCTCACCATAAAAAGACAAAATTTGGATCATGATACAAGCATCTGAAGCTGCTCAAACTGTGACTTCTTAAATAAGATATATACTAGATACCTGTATTCGTGTTAGCACGAATTCAATATTTATTATTTTTGTGTCTTAATTTATGTAATATAGATAGAATTTAGAAAGTTAATCAAGTTTTAACATGATATTTAAATATTTTAAATTATTAAGTAGTGTAACGATAGTATTTTTTACATAATTTTTAAATAGTATATGTTATTATCATCCATTTATCTCTATTTATGTAACACTTTAGTGTTATTTGAACTTTGTATTTGTTTTTTAAAAATATTTTAAGTTGTTAATTCTAGTATTTAATAGTAATTTTTATTTAATTTTCATATGTAGATATATTACTATTGTTAATTATCTAAACTTAAAAATCTTTTTATGTAAATTTTTTATGAAATAATACATGATACTTTTTTTTAATCTCATTTTATTTGACATCGACAAAATAGATACCATCAAACAAGCACCTCACTGTGGCTTCTAAATAGGAGATTAATATATATATATGTATGTACTAGTTTAGAGTATGTACGTGTGTCACGAAAATATAAAATATTGCTTATAAAAATATTAAAGAATAGATTATAATAGATGAAATAATATATTTATTTAAATGAAATTACAGTTAGGGGTGGGCATTCAATATTTAGTTCGAGATTTTTAAATTTTGAAATTTATAATTCGGTAATTGGTAGTTAAAATAAAGACCAAATAACACATTTTTAAATTTTGGTTCAATAATTCAGTAATTGGTAATCAAACTTCGGTTCGGTATGATATTAGTAATTGTGAATTGAAGTTGTTGTCGATTGTATTACAAAGTTAATATTATTGCTTCGATTATTTCTATCTATGTGAAGAGATATAATAGAAGATCAACAAGTTAGAGAACACCAATAAAGCAAATTGTACACACACACACTCACACACCCACACACACATATATATATTTGAATTATTTGTATTTAGTCTTTAAATCTCTTTTTAGACTTGTACTAATGAGTAATGGACATCATATTGATATCTGGTTTTCATTATGTAAATAATTCGGTATACAGAAAATACTAAATACCAAATGGTTCTAATGTCTCATATCAATCCCAAATTCAAATACTATAATTCTAAAAATTTACTCCCGACTATCATATCAACAACAACAACAACAACATACCCAGTTGAATCCCACAAGTGGGGTCTGGGGAGGGTAGAAATGTACGCAGACCTTCCCACTACCTCGTAAGAAGTAGAGAGGCTGTTTCCCGTGAACCCTCGACTCAACAACCCATAAGTAGAATAACTAGATATTGCGAAGGGAACAAAAAGGGGAAATAAAACTTAAAAAGATCGGAAAAAAGGGCAACTATCTTCGAAAAGCACATGTTAATATGCAAATACGATAAATCACACACAATCGATAAACATCAATCCCTCCCATCCTTGCTACCTCACTAAACCTCTAGATCACCCATCCACCTAACCCTACCAACCAATCATCCTACTACTCTAATTCACGACCTCCACTCCTTCCTATCTAAGGTCATGTCTTCGGTTAGATCCAGATCCGCCATATCGTGTCTAATCACCTCCCCCCAATACTTCTTCGGTCTACCTCTACCTCTTCGTGTATCTCCCAAAATCAGCCTCCCGACTATCATATCAAATTACCAAAAATTTTGAATCGATGTGATATTTTACGCCCAACCCTAATTACAATATATGCAATGATATATTTATTTAAATGAAAACATATGTATCCTTCTAATTGTAGGTACCCGCAATGGAGTCCGACTATTCTAGATTTATGCTGGGAGCACTCCTTACTAAGGATTTTTCATACTTAGGGCTCGAATCCGAGATCTCTGGTTAAGGGAGGAGCAGCCTCATCCACTGCACCACATCCTCTAGTGGTGTGTATTATTATACACGTACATTGTGTAAATTAATTAGCATTAATACATATAAAAGGACTAGAATATTGGTAAATAGCAATTGATACAAAAAAAATAAAATCATGTATAATGTTAATACTACAATAAATACGGTGCTCCTAAACCCACTAAGCCTAAACCAATAAAAAAATGAGTCAAAACTTAACTATCTACGAACCTTTTAACTTAGTCAAAGCTCCACATCCTTCTATAAGATCATATTCTGGTTAAGTTGAAGTTGTATCATGTTCCGTCTAATGACCTCTCTTAAATGCTTCGTCCGTCTACATTGACTTTTTCTCATATGTAATATATTCAACCTCTTACATCTCCTTACTGTCTTACATATATCTCACATGCTTTATTTGCATATTCATTATTATTATTTTATAGATGTGATTTTCTAATCCCAGTAGAATTCACATGAATTTTATATAAAAATTTTCACTGAAAAAGAACACTAAATTAAATAATAATTTGAGAAAAATAGTATATCATAATTCGTTTATGGCAAAACTTTTTAATAAAGAAAAAAATTTCAATCAACATTTCTAAGATTTTAATGCTTTTAAAGAAATACAGATTAATTTGTCTTAATTTTTATTTATGAATTTTTGAAGATACATGTTTAAAAACAATATATTATGTTTTTAGTAAAGTTGTGAATAAAAAATTACGACAAAAATAGTTATTCTTTTAAAAAAAATTTAATTAAAACAAACACATTCAAACTTATTTTTAATTTTAATTTAATATATTAATGTTACCATGTGGGATGCAACTTAGCAACAACTTTTTCCCTTTCCCATTTCTTTTTCTTTTCCTCACCCGTCTTCCCCATCCTGAATCCCCCTTTCCCCTTTCCCCTTTCTCTCCATTTTTGTTTTTTTTTTCTTTCATAGTTCACTAATTGAACTTTATCACAATTAACATTTGTTGAGTAATTCAAAAATATCCCTTTATTTGATTAATTAAATTTAAATACACCCTTCGATCTGCCAAATTACATAGCAAGTAATCTCAAACTTTTGTAGTATTGTGGGGATCTTAATAAAAAGTTGAGAGAAATACTGAAAATACCTCTAAACTATCTGCCACGTTCGCGGAGGCCATTGCCCAGTACTCGGCTTGTATATGTATATATAGATCCTCTGACTCAGTTATGTTGTATCGTGTTTATAGTAATCCTATACAGGGGACTTCTAGGTCCTGAAAAGGGTGGTGTTTTGGGGTTGTGTAAATATATCTCCAGTATTATCTCGATCTTCATTTTGGTTACATTATCGATTATTTGCTAGACTTCTTCCTGCTCTCACCCATTACTAGCAGCTCTGAGTCATGGGCTGGCTTGCCTATTTAGGAGGGGGAAGGGGGTTAAGGTAGGCGCCATCATGACCTGTAAAGTCAGATCGTGACAATTTGGTATCAGAGCCTCAGGTTTGTTGGTCTCACTTGTACAGAGCTACCGTCTGGTAGAGTCCTGCGGATAGCTGCAAAGATGTTCGTGACTTATATTCGGGAGGATACATGTTGTTATTAGGAAACTTCTTTGTGATTGTATCAATTTGTGCAGTTGTCTTGTCAATTTCGTCGAATCTCATTTCTCTCGCTCTATTGCAGGTATGGCTTGCGAGGTCGACCTCTGGGCATAGTCGGAGATGCAACACCAATTTCTGACAGGGACCCTTCTGCAGATCCTATTCTGGAGCATTTGGATGCCTTTATTCCCTCATAGCCGAAGGGACCAACAGTGGCACCGGCCCCAGCCTCAGCCACACCAATTATGACTCTAGTAGTTCAAGTGACTATCGCAGAGTTACTTATAGCTCTTGGGGGTGCACAACAGACACTGAGCTAGCTCCAATGCCACCAATGCAGCCTCCAGCTCCCGTTTCAACAGAGCATGCAGCCCCTACTATTCAGCCAGATATTGCGGCTGGCATTAGGCTTTATTTTTCAAGACATTGGATTTATTATATTCAATAGATGATTTGATAAAATTTTTCCTATCATTTGATGCTTTCTTAATCCTTTTGTCAAGTCAATAGTGGACACCTATTGTTGGACGAATGGAGTAAATATATTTTATGTTGTGGCTTTTAATTATACAGTGAATGTATTCATTGGGAAGGATCTTTTCACCTTCTACCATCTTCAGAAGTTAAAGAGCCGCATGTGTTTCATGAAACTTTTATGTCTTTTTTGTGTGCACATCTTCTCATCAAAATAAATTTGTCCACCCATTAAAAATAAAGTTGTCAGTTACCAAATTTGATTGATAACAAATTATAAGATAGTAGTGTAACTTCTCATCAATGACCCATAATGAAACAACCAATAATATATATAACTATTTAGAAGAAGCACAGTAAGATGAAAGCAACAGATTATACAGGCAAGTTATTTTCTCTTACTATTTTGTACGAGTATTCATGAACTTCTATATATATATTATGAAATTTTTTGTTGATCAACACTTTTTACAATTATTTTGTGTGAAATAGTAAATATTTGTAGATACTATAAAGTTGTGTAGTTATGAATATTGGATATTTCTTAATATTCGCATTTGTTGTTGTTGCTTTTTAATATTTTTGTGCTCATTTGGCTCGTGAAATTTAATATTCATACATTAATTGATAACTCCATTGATGGAGAGTTTAAGTAAACTTGAAGAAGAAGAAAACAGAATAATACAGAGAAGAAGAAAGAATAAGAAGAAGAGAGAATGTTGTTTACATTGATAGTTATATTCATGCCTTTATTGGTGTGAGCTCTATTTATAGACAATGAACTAACTAACTAACTAACTTTTCTAACAACTTTCTAACAAACTTCTCAACCACTTTATCCTACACTTAATCACATTTAACACACCATAAGCTTGTCATTCACATTTACTAGTCTACACTCCCCCTCAAGCTTATGGCTGAAATACATTTTTGATTCCCAACTGATTGAGTAGTAGACTGTGTTGTGCTCTTCCCAGGCCTTTAGTGAGTAAGTCAGCTAGTTGATTCTTGGTGTTTGTGTGCTCAGTTTTCAGCATTCCTTAGCAGATTTTCTCCCTGACAAAGTGGCAGTCAATATCTATATGTTTTGTTCTTTCATGAAATATTGGGTTGGCTGCTATTTGAATGGATGCTTTGCTGTCACATATCACACTTACTGGCAGCTCCACACTTACTCCTAGTTCCTTGTATAGCCCTATCAACCATGTTATTTCAGCTGCACAAGTAGCCATGCTTCTAAATTCAGCTTCAGCTGAACTCCTTGACACTGTCTCCTGCTTCTTAGATTTCCAGGAAATGAGTGCTCCTCCAAACTTGACTAGGTAGCCTGTGACAGATCTTCTGGTTTCTAGGCATGCTCCCCAATCTGAGTCACAATATGCTGTTAGTTTTGTAGAGTCTTCTGCTGGCATAAACAGCCCCAAACCAGGTGCTTCTTTGATGTATCTGACAACTCTTAGTGCTGCTTCCATGTGTGAGAGTTTAGGACAGTGCATAAACTGACTCAAAACTTGTACTGAGAATGCAATATCAGATCTTGTCATAGTGAGATACAATAGCCTTCCAACCAATCTCTGATATACTGTAGGATCCATCAGTAGTTTATCATCTTCAGCCTGCTTGATCAGTTCATCATACTTGACTGATGTAAGTTTCTTATTCATTTCAAGTGGAGTGTGTGCAGGTT
This sequence comes from Solanum rostratum, assembly GCA_029948455.1. NCBI lineage: Eukaryota > Viridiplantae > Streptophyta > Magnoliopsida > Solanales > Solanaceae > Solanum > Solanum rostratum. The sequence continues at coordinate 19,922,478 of CM057056.1, forward strand.
TGGCTCCCCCTAGGCCAGATTCTGAAATCAACTCCAATGCATACTTTCTTTGTGACATGACTATCCCTTTCTTTGATCTTAAGAACTCAATACCTAGGAAGAATTTTAGTTCCCCCAGATCCTTCATTTTGAACCTCTTCTGTATCTCCTGTCTTGTGTCACACAGGAGTTGATGATTGCTTCCTGTTACTAACAGGTCATCCACATAGATCAACACTATCACAATATCATTTCCAACCATGTGTGTGAAGAGTGAATAGTCATGATGACTTTGTTTAAACCCCATCTGAACTAGTGCTTCTGTTAACTTCAAGTTCCACTGCCTTGGTGCTTGTTTGAGTCCATAGAGAGACTTGTGTAGTTTGCAGACCTTATGGCTCTCCCCCTGTCTGGCAAACCCACTAGGTATCTCCATATAGACCTCTTCTAGAAGATCACCATTGAGAAATGCATTGTGGACATCCATCTGATATATAAACCAATGCTTGGATGCTGCAAGAGAGACAATAGTCCTGACTGTGACCATCTTAGCCACAGGACTGAATGTTTCTCCATAGTCTAGGCCTTCCTTCTGACTGAACCCCTTGGCAACAAGTCTGGCTTTTAACCTTTCTACTTCTCCTGAGGCTAAGCACTTGACTTTGTATATCCATTTGCAGCCAATTGGTTTTTTTCCAGGTGGGAGGTCAACTATACTCCAAGTGTGATTGTTTTCCAAGGCCTCTATCTCCAGTTGCATAGCTTTAACCCATTCAGGATCAGCAGCAGCTTCTTTGTAGGATTTTGGTTCTGTAGTAACTGAATATACATGTAATACCTGCTTACATGGTGCTGAGAGATGTGTATAGGACATGTGATTTGCTAGGGGGTATAGGCAGGAGTTAGTTCTTTTATTGGTGACAAAGTCTTAAAGCCATAGAGGTGGTTTGGTTGACCTATGTGATCTTCTACATGGTGCAGGCACATCAGTAGAGGAAGTGAGATCAGGTATAGTAGATGCAGAAGAATCAGTTACAGGCATGTTTGGAGGATCACTTGGAAGATGGAGTACAGGAGATTCATGAGGAGGATGAGGAGTAGGAGTTGACTCAGAGCTTGGTGATATTGGTAACACATCTTGAGGGGGAAAATTGTCTCAAGTATTGGAAAGACATGGGTAGGAGATGCTTTCATAGTTTTAAAAGGAAATATGTTTTCATGAAAAACAACATGTCTACTAACTAGGAATGAATGAGTGTGGAAATCGAGTAACAAGTAGCCCTTCCGAGAGTAGGAATAACCCATCAGTACAGCTGGAATAGCTCTTAATGCAAACTTATTTGAGACTTTTGGACATGCAGCATAACAAAGACAACTAAACACTTTAAGTTGTGACAGACTTGGGGGATGTTGATATAACATTTCATAAGGGGTAGTGAAACTAAGTCTTTTAGAGGGTAGTCTGTTAAGGAGGTATACAGCAGTGCATACACATTCACCCCAATACCTGAGAGGTACAGCAGCCTGGAATATGATGGACCTGGCAATTTCCAGAATAGTTCTGTGCTTCCTTTCAGCCACACCATTTTGCTGAGGTGTGTACACACAGGTGCTTTGATGAGTGATCCCTAGATCACCTAATAATTCTTTGAAAGCATGACTAAAGAACTCACAGCCATTGTCTGTTCTTAAGGTTTTAACACTGGTAGAGAACACATTTGTTACTTGCTTGAGAAACTGTTTTATTACAACTAAAGTGTCAGCTTTAGAAGTAATGAGGAACACCCAAGTATACCTACTAAAATCATCAACAATAGTTACAAAAAACTTCTTCCCATTGTGTGTAGGCACTTTGTAGGGTCCTCAAATATCACAATGTAATAGTTCAATCAAGTAGAGTCTTAAGGATCGGTGCGGAGACGTCTGTTACTTATCCTTGAGAGGCTACAGAGATTGTTAGGAAATTTCCTCTTATTCTTTTGATTTCTATCGTGCGTGGTTGTTGTAGTTCTCTATACATTGCGTGGTTTGAAATTCGATCTAGCTTAGAGGTAATGAATTTAAGGGATGGATGTGTAGTCAACCTTGGATTGTCCCTTGATTCGAAACGATTTGGGTGTGGATGAGGTCCGGTGAGGTATGTCAAAGGTAAGTATCAAACGGAGAATTTGAATTAAAGGAGTAACTTTAATATCTCTTGAGTTAAGAGTTCATATGCCCTAGTGTGTCTCTATGGGGTGCCATGTTTTGTTTGTAAAGAAAAATGATGGTTCTATGAGAATGTGTATTGATTACAGATAGTTGAAAAAGTGACCGTTAAGAAAAATATCCTCTCCCATAATTGATGATCCTTTTGACCAGCTTTAGGGTGAAACCATGTTTTCCAAGATTGATTTGAGATCTGAATATCATCAGCTAAGGATTAAGGATTCTAACATTCCTAAGCTAGCATTTCGGACGAGGTGTGGGCACTATGAGTTCCTTATGATGTCCTTTGGGATAACCAATGCCCTTGCCGCATTTAGAGAGTTGATGAATGATGTATTTCAACTATATCTGGGTTTTTTTTTTGTTTCATTAATGATATATTGGTCCGCTTCAATGCCAAAGAGGATCATGAGCGGCATTTGAGGATTGTACTTCAATAGATTAGAGAGGAGAGGTTATGGCCAGTTTTTCCAAATATGAGTTCAGCTGAGTTCGGTGGCATTTCTGGGTTTGTTGTTGTTGTATCTTATATCATCTGGGAAGGCCAATAGGGTGGATAATGTTTTGCGTAGGAAGGCCTCAAGCTTGGGGGGTCTAATAGCTATTCAGGTAAAGGAGTGACCATTAGCTAGATATATTTAGAAATTGACCAATGGATTGGTAAGAGTGTAGACTTCAGCGTCGAGGGTGGTGCTTTCCTAGTCTACTAGATGTCCGGGTGATTTGTAAACGTGGCATAGCGTCATTAATGTAATGACTATGTTATCGATGTAATAATTATGGGATTCTAGTTGTTAGGTTTTCAAATGAGGGTTGATTTGTATGGACAGAGGATGACATTGTGTTTATTAAAATCAGGACCTCTACTAAGTCTTTTTGGAGTGGGTATGTTGCACGAATGACTATGATACAACTGCTATGGTGGTGTCTATGTCTATTTGGATAGGGCTATGGGTTGTGTTGCTTCTACTACCCATCTTTTCTATGGAAGAAGGTATATTGTTTGGTAAGAGATGAATTCAATGAGACAAAAGTGTGGAAGGTATATTGTTTGGTAAGAGATGAATTCAATGAGACAAAAGTGTGGACCATTTGAGCACCAACTTCTCCGAGAATATGGTGCATTCTAGTGGTGAATATGATGGGACTTTTGATGTGGTACGGATAATATACAAGGACAGAGGCATTGATCATTGAGTGCAGACACTAGTTACTAAGGAGTTATGAATTGTTGTACTTCCTCAGGTAGTGGAGTTTGGCATTATCGTTATATTTGGGGATAACCATTTGGTTGTTACTATGGATGCTTGGGTTTGGAATCAATTATAAGGAAAATTGTAGTGGTGAATCATAGATGAGTATTAATATGTTTAAGTGTGATTTTATTCCATAGATCTATATGGGGATTGGTGACCTCATTGTAAGCTAAGAGGAGTGCTTTGATATCGAGATAACAAGCATATAGACTAATAAGGTTTAGACGAGTTCACTTGTATAAATGGAAATGGAAATGATAGTGAGAAAGTACATATGGATAATTGGTTGAGTTAGTAAATTTTACTGGTATGACTTGGGATTGGGCTACCATATCAATCATAACAACAGTTTTATTATACGTCATGACTTTAGTTGCCGGATTCGACTATGGTAAGATAGTTAAACTGGTATCAGCAAGGTTAAAAGATTGTTTGGTAAGGTATGAGAGAGAAGTCTACATGGGTTGGCTCGAGTGTGAGAATGGATTTCTTTAAGGTATTCAATTCAGTGACTAGTATGTCTTGGGTTGCGAGTAACGAGTATGACAACGTATATGAGAAAGCGATTGATGAAAAAGTAGGGTATGCAATCTCTAAAGATCTTCAAGATGTATATTAACCATGATTGGGAAGGAAATCAACTGCATAGTGTGAATTGGGATCCAGGATTTCATGGTACGTTGCGTTCACGATAAATGATTTTGTCAATGTATGGATTAGTCTAATGAGATAATCGGTTATGTTGGTTACTGAACGTTTTTGAAGGGTTTTGAGCTTGTCTTCGATTATAGATTCTGTTACTTTTGACGGTGAAGGGACTAGATGAAGTTTCATTTGAGTAGTTTGGTGTAAAGTAAAAGACAATCCGTTGTGGAAGTTTTTCTAAGAAAGTATAACAATACATGGGTTAGGAGCGAGTACATAAGCCTTGGGCATCAAAGAGTTTGAGCACCTAGGATTAGGCCATGAATATGGGTTTAGAATTCAAACATCCTCGCAACATTTATGACAGATACAAGTCAAGAAAAGTAAATGAAAGTAGACATTGTATATGGGTCCGTGGTTCAGAGTTGTAAATTGTATGGATTCTCGCTTAGAGTTCGTGTGATAATGTGGGAGGGGTTGACTCATCAACGGATTATGAGAGACTGTGAACTTCTTCTAGAAAGTTTGGTTTGGGTTGGAATGACAAATAGTGGTGTGTGAGAAATTATGCAGTTCATGTTAGGTTGGATTGCTCAATCATAATAGGTGACTCATGGAAGCAACATAGAAAGGACTCATGATTTGATATGTGTCGCTGATGACTTTGGATCAGATGGATATTACCTCAGTGATGGAGGTTGGCGTAAACTATCATGATGGATTATGTTGGTACCTAGTGGTAAATGGAGGTTATATGCTCATGGTATACAGAATTTCTAGGGTGATCAAGAATTTCTTAAGATTTGCATGAGGGAATGATTGTTGGAGTGGACGTTGAGGCATTTTTCACTTCGAAGGGTGATATGTGGTTGATGTTGATTTCTAATTAAATAGTTGTAGCTCGTGGAAAGGGAACCATACTTGATTCAGCTATTGCCCCGGCATCCGAGCAGTATTATTTGAGGTTTTATAATCTTGGGAGTGCCATTCACTAGTTGTCAAATTTAATTGGGTTTTCTCTTATGAATATGTGTTATTGAAGTATTGAAATTGCACAGCTTAAGTTCAAAAAAGATTACGTTAAGGGAATGGGACTTGGACGAGGTTTGTGATGGTTGGTAGATTGCAATTGACTATTATTGGTTCAAGTTTGGTTCATTGGCTAGTCTTCGACTTGGTAGCTACTCTTAGAGGGCAGAATTTCATGTTGGCTCATAAGTATTATTCTTGCTGGTATGTTTTGATGTTATAACTCTCGAGAATAAGGTCACTTGGGAGCAATTAATGACTTGAGAAGGGTATGTCAGACTCTTGGTTACTTTTAGTGAAGCTCCTCCCTTTGCCTTATGTTCGAGGACGAACATGGTTTTTAGTGGTGAATAATGTAATGACCCTGAACATGGTTTTGACCTTTTGAGCCCGAACTAGTTTAAATGAGTTTTCTCGGGTTTTGGCCCAGGAGACCTCAAATTCAAATTTTGATGATTCCATTGGATCCGGAACATCAATTTTGGTCTAGAAGGACCCTTCATTTAGTTTCCGAAGCTTTCGGGTGTGTTTTGGCCCTTTTGATTATTTTCGATATTGGGAATTGGGACCCACATTGAAATAAAACAACCTCCGATGGGAATTTCGACTACACCGTTGAGTCCGAAATATCGTTTCCGATCAGATTTCATATATGGAATGTATTTTTCCGACTCCGGATGAAGCCGGAGCATTGAATTTAAGTTTGAGAGTTTGCTGAAAATGCTGAAGCGGGGATGACGTGGCCCAATTAGGCGCTGCCACGTGGCAGACGCAATATATATATATATATATAAATACAGATTTCTTCTCAAAATTTTCTAGGTTTCTCACAAACTTCAATCGACGATTTCTCCCTCGATTTTGGTCCGATTTGGGCGATTCAAAAGGCTAAATTGCGTAATTTTTCGAGAGGAACACCATGAAAATTTCAGAAATTAATTTTGGTGCGCCGTTCGAGGTAAAATTTGCTGGTTTTCGCTGGTTCGGATGTCTTTGTTTGGAGACTTTAAATATGAGATTTCTACCTCGTTTTAGCTCCGTTTTTGAAACGGTTTTCGCCGTTGAATTCCTTATTACCAGGAGAATATTTTTATGTATAAATTTTCAGATTTCTGACGACTTTTTCCGGTGATGAAATTTTTGGACCATTTTGCCCTTTTCACCGAATTAATTGATTTTAGTGTCGTTAGATTCGTTATGTGATTGTGATGTTATACTTGAATAGATTTTGGTGATTTGGAGTATCGTAGGGAGGGAAAAGCTTCGGAATTGACATGATTCGAGACTTTATATAAGGCAAGTGGATTACTAAACTTTTGTTAAATATGTTGAACCTCGTATGCTTCCTTATGTTGTAATCTATGAGATGAGATCGTATCATGTGTTGGGTTGATAATTCTTATCGTGATGCCAATGTGAGGGCTTTAATTGTCTATGTGTTGCTTCGAGAGCATGTGAATCCTAAATTGAGAATAGTGTGAATATGACGTGTTGAGAAAGGGAGATAATCGTGATATATACTGAGGATCATGGGTTGTTTGAGGAAATAAAGTTACTAAAATGGGGTGAAATATCTTCAAAGAGAATTGTACCAAATATGTATAAAAGAGGGTGAATATTATAATTGCTAAACATTGAGAACTTTGATATTTATTGTACTTATTGAGAGGAATATTGCTTCTATAATTGTGTCTTGATTGCATGCATCCTCATACTCATGACATTTTGAGAAGTTGTTAAAGGTGATTCGTATCATGAGTCCTTGACCACGAGCACTTGGGTGGCAAGGTAGTTGATACATCGAGATTCGTATCATGAGTCCTTGACCACGAGCACTTGGGTGGCAAGGTAGTTGATACATTGATATTTGTATCATGAGTCCTTGACCACGAGCACTTAGGTGGCAAGGTAGTTGATACATTGAGATTCGTATCATGAGTCCTTGACCACGAGCACTTGGGTGGCAAGGTAGTTGATACATCGAGATTCTTATCATGAGTCCTTGACCACGAGCACTTGGGTGGTAAGGTAGTTGATACATCGAGATTCTTATCATGAGTCCTTGACCACGAGCACTTGGGTGGCAAGGTAGTTGATATATATTGTGATTGAGGTATATGGCCTGCGAGGTCCCCATGGGTCCCCTTAGTCTGGGAGCCTTAGCTCGACGGGGGTATATACGACAGGCTGTGCGACGGTCTTGATACCACCTTGCATTGCACAACATTGCATCTCATCCTTGCATATTATTATGTGGCATGATGTTGTTCATGTGATTGATTATGTTATCTCTTGTGAGTTATGGCTTGTGATTTGATAATTGTGATATACTGAAAAACTATCTTTATTGTGTATTATGTGTTGCTGGGCTGGGACTTTTCTGAGTGCAGGTTTGTAGTTTGGCGGTATGTGGTTGGGTGTGAAGGAGTTACTTGGTTCTTCATTGTTTTACTCTAGATTAGTTCCATTTGCTGAGTACCGTGTTGTTTTTGGTACTCACCCCTTGCTACATTTTTGTAGGTTGCGAGCCCAGTCCCTTTAGTTAGAATTTTCTCATTTCAGGACCGAGCTTCCGGATTATCCTTAAGGTAGCTGTTTATCTCACCGGTGGACCTTCAAGGAATCCATTATTATGTTACGTTCTATTTGAGGACTAGACATTTGAGACATTCATTTTTTTTGAGTACTATGTATTTAGAGGCTTGTACACGTGCGGTCTTGGGGGATTTTAATTAAGTTGCCTTATAATCAGTTGTTAAAATTTTCACTTTGTATATCCTTTCATATTTTATGATTATAATTGGGTATTAGACTGACTTGTCTTGGTTGGATAAGACGAGTGCCATCACGCCCGAATTTCGGGTCGTGACATCAAATATCACAATGTAATAGTTCAAAAGGACATTTGGATACATGAGAACTTATAGGAAAAGGAAGTTTAGTAAGTTTTGCTAGTGGACACACAGTACAGTGAGAATGTTCCTTACTTGACAATGAGCTGAGACACTCATGTCTCTTTATTATTTCTATAGGAGCATGTCCTAGTCTTTGATGCCAGATATCTACAGAATCATCTACATTCTTGGTGTGCATGCTTTGAGCTTGATTTCCTCTACTGTTGGTGACCTGCTGTCTTGAAGCTTGACTTGTTGGTCCTTCTCTTAGTATGTAGAGTCCCATTTCATCCTTACCAATCCCCCTCACCTGACCAGTGGAGAGATCCTGAAAAACACAAAAGTCAGGAAAGAAACTGACCACACACTGCAACTCCTTGGTGATTTTTGATACTGACAACAAGTTACACTTAAAGTCAGGTAAGTACAGGACATTTGAGATAGTGTTACTTGCAAGTATAGTTGTACTCCCTACATGAGACACTGCCACTGTTTTGCCATTTGGTAGATGAATTCTGTTTTTTGTATTGTTATTTACTTCCTTAGCCTTATCTAGTAGTTCTAGTTTAGATGTAGTGTGATGAGTGGCTCCTGAATCCACTATCCATTCTTGACCTTCACACTTAGTGAAACACACTCTAACAGAACTACCTGCATCAGCTACAGCAACATGAGCTGATGGAGCTCCAGTGTTGCTACCACCAGTTTGAGAGAGTAAATTCAGGATCTGTTGGTACTGTTCTGGAGTGAAAAAGGCACCTGGATGTGAGGTAGATTCATTCTTCCCTTGGTTTACACTCTCCTTGTGGTCTTGACTTGCAGACTGAGCAAGTTCCACCTGATTAGCATAAGCACCTGACTGTTGAGACTTCCTTTTGGACTTGAAGTCTGAAGGATACCCCACAATCTTGTAGCATTGATCTTTTGAGTGGCCTCTGCAGCCACAGTGTTCACACTGCAGAAGGTTCCTTCTAACTTTGTAGTTTCCTCCAGTAGTACTTCCCTTGTGAACTCCTCCAACTGGACTTACTGATGAGGGACCTGTGTAGGTGTTCTTAGATGAAGTAGCACCATTGTTGAAATAGGTATTTGTCTTACTATACATTGCAGCACCTTCAACCACTGAATTCACTAAATTTCTCTGACTCTCTTGATCTACTAGCATGGCATAAGCCTTATTCAATGTAGGAATGTGACTCATCATAAGAATCTAGCTCCTAGGTTGAGAATAGGACTCATTTAGTCCCATTAGAAACTGAAGCAGCCTTTGATATTCACTGTGTTCATTAAATTTCTTAGACTCAGGACATGGACAGCTAGGACAAGGCATAATAGCATCATATTCATCCCAAAGATCTCTTAACTTGGAGAAATAGTCAGCTACTGTCATTGTTCCTTGACTCAAGGTGTGAATCTCCCTGTGAAGATGAAACACTCTTGATCCATTCATAGTGTCAAACCTTTCTTGCAGGTCCAACCACACTTTGCGAGCATCAGATGCATAGAAAACTGAGCTAAGTAGCCCAGGCCTTACTGCATTCATGATCCAAGACAATACTACAGCATTACACTTTTCCCATTGATCATACAGTTCAGGTTCAAACCTAGACTTAGGAAACCTTCCATCAACAAATCCTAGTTTACTTCGACCAACTAATCCAATTCTAAACGACCTACTCCACAAAGCATAGTTCTCGGAACCTGTCAATTGCAGGGAGATCAGTGAGCTACCTGGAGTGTCAGTAGGCTGTAGAAATAATGGATGATTGTGGTCTATTGTAGGAATGCTTGGAGGCCTTGTTGTACCAACATTAGTTCCGTCAGACGCAGTATCATTCTCCATCAGAACTTGAGCTTTCCTTCTCTGATTTATTTGAACCAGTGGCCTGTGTTCTTCCCCTGTTTTCTTCCCCTTTGAGCAGAGTATTTGTCCCCTATGATCGACTGCTCTGATACCATGATAACTCCATTGATGGAGAGTTTAAGTAAACTTGAAGAAGAAGAAAACAGAATAATACAGAGAAGAAGAAAGAATAAGAAGAAGAGAGAATGCTGTTTACATTGATAGTTATATTCATGCCTTTGGTGTGAGCTCTATTTATAGATAATAAACTAACTAACTAACTAACTTTTCTAACAACTTTCTAACAAACTTCTCAACCACTTTATCCTACACTTAATCACATTTAACACACCATAAGCTTGTCATTCACACTTACTAGTCTACATTAATAATAAGATATACATGGAATCAATGGGTAAATCTCTTTGTAAGTATGTACATATATATGTAGTGTTTTTTCAAAGGTTAAAAAATGGGTATCTTGTTGATCTCTTTGCCATTTAATTGGAACATTTTTACAATTTCTGCTTTCTTATTGTTAGAATGTCTTTTTATTTTTTGTTTACCTTCTTTCCTAATTGTTAAATATGAAACTTTCATGTTATAGATATTATCTCTATCACAATTAACTATTGCTTCTCTACAGATGTTACGTAATAGTAACAATATACTTGGAGTCTCTTCCTATTTTTCATTAGGTATTTTTCGTCACATCTAAGGATTTATTTACAATTGTTGCACTTTTGTAATGACCATCCAGGTCATTTCTAAGTGTCCACAAATATTTTATCAGTTTGAGCATTTGCATAGCGACCTTGGGCCACTTTTGACTTACCGATATTAATAGTTCGGTTGTTGGGTGAATCGTTTGGCATATATCGACTTTTCGAAGTTAAAATGACAATTATAACTATATAATGAAGTTTCAGATAAAGTCCCAGTAAATGGCTTCAGAATGGAAGTCGAACAATTCCATCAGCTCCGAAACAACCAAATTAGGCTAGAAGCATGTTCGGCATTAGTTCTATCGAGTTTTGCAGATTTAGCCACCAGAACAAGTCAATAATTGACTTTAGTCAACATCCTTAGAAAACGTGCCCCCATGGAAATTCTGATAGCACGGTCAGTTTTGGAATGTCGAGTTTGGTCTAGGACGACCCTTCATTTGGTACCAGGAACTTCCGAATTTTTTCGTTAAAAGTTGGACATGAGGAACTGAGATCCATATCAAACTGTAACGACCTCTGTTGGGAATTTCTTTTGCGCTATTATATCTGAAATGTCGAAAGTAGTAGGATTATGTAGTTCGCTTGCCAAAATCGAATCCCGAACAAGCCCGAAATATTAAAAAAATAAGAATTGGATGGTTGCTAAAGTGAATGATAATGTGGCATGTTGTAGCACCCCCACATGGTGGTGCAGCCTGGTGTGTGTGTGTGTGTGTATATATATATATGGCTTATATATGGCTTATTTTCAGAGAGTATTTATATATATTTCTCTCCACTTTACACCGCATTTTCATGATTATTTTTCATCCAATTTTAGTGATTCAAAAGGCTAACTCGTGTATTATTTCGAGAGGAACATCGTGGAGGTGTTGCAAATTGCTTTTGGCACACCATTTGAGGTAAATTTTCTAGTTTTGCTGTTGTATGTTGATATGAATTATCAAAAATTATGGAATGTGATTTCTTCATCATTTTGAGTCAGATTTCAGTGAAATGTTAGTCTAAACTGAAGTATATTTCAAGATTTACCATGTTTGGATACATTTTCGAGAAATTCGATAAAGAAACTATTTCATATATAAGTTTTCTCATAAGAAATGTAGCTTGAGTTTTATGTTGTTTCTCATTGTTCTGAGCCTTATTTTGACCTTAACTTTTTGCTATAGTCTTGAAGAGGCGTAGAGGTCATTTTATGGGGGTTGGTTCAGTATTTTGGGAATGAGCCCCATTTTTCTCGTTTTAGTCGCAATTAACATATTTTCACCATTTCTTGAAATATTATGGTCAAAACAACCGTATTAATGTTGTGATTCATATTTTGAGAGTTGAGCTACATTTGGTGGAGTTCAGTAGGGATAAAGCTCGCATGGACAGACCCGGAGTACTTGGATACGCCTTTTAGGTAAGCTAGGCTTCTCTTTTTTCTTGGATTGAGTTGAAATATGTGTTGAGTGCCTGAATATTGTTGGGAATTACTTAGTTAAATGTTATACATATTAGTTTGAGGCTGTGATTATTGTTTTGGATACTGTAATATCTATATCCATTGCTATAGCTAGTTTTAGTATTGTTTGGCCCGTAAATGAATTTGTTAAAGGTAAAATGACCACTTGTACCACTTTGGTTGATACATATGGCTATTGCGATACTTGTCTACCTATTGGGATTATTTGGTATTGGGAAACATGTTGTATTTTGGGAGATTGATTGTCTGTTGTACTCCTGACCACACATTGAGGGTTTATTATCGTGGTTCTATTGATATACTGTGTTCATGACTACCTGGTGACTTAATTGTGACTCTATTTGTAATGTGCAACCTATATCCTGGAAATCAGCTAGATTGTTTGTTATTGCTCTGGATACTTTTTATTTGTTATGCTACTATACTGCTTGGTTATCTATAGTGGTTCTGAATACTTGTTACACTTCTGATTATCTGCTTTCTGTAGGACTTACCCTAGGCTTATGTTAGTGATGTCCTAGAGTTGTGTTGTTCAGAGCCGGTATTGTTACATATACGCGTGGTATGACTTTAGAGGCGTAGATCTTTGTATATCGGCTCAACAGACCTGATTGTTCTTGGGTTCGAACTCAATTGATTGTCAAACCACTTGGACCTGGCGGACTTTCCCGGGGGAGGCCGGGTCAAGAAGATATCTAGTAAAGGTTATGCATAGTTAGGGGTTGGAGGCCTCGTCTGATAGTTGGGAGTTTGAGGCCCCACCTAACAATTAGGAGTTAGAGGCTCCACACTATCTGATGATCGACACTTGTTGAGATCTCATACCATCTGTAACTGATTCCTATAATCATCCACCTAGGCACACAATAATTGTGCATGGGTGTACCTTCTAGGCTTATGGGGGCCTCATTAGCGTACAAGTATGGATATTAGGTGCTTACACCCATGTACAACACTATACCCCAACCGTGTGACAGTTGTGAGATAGTTTTGTTTTAGGTTTCATTAGTTGATACTGTTATGCATTTCCTGATTTTGTTGTGGTGGGTGTTTTGTTGTTTGGTAGATATACTAGTCACTTGAACCTGGTTGAGATAGCTGGTGTTGTAGCATTCTATTATAGTTTCTCTTATAGTATTTACTATGTTTTTCTTAGTCGGCCGATGATGCCTACTCGGTACCTTTCACCATTACTCACCCCTACTTTTCAACATTCGTTCATGGTGCAGATCTGAGCACAAGCCATGCACACTAATCCGGGGATATCATAGCCACTTCATTGGTGAGCATTGACTAGCTTTTGGGATCTTTTGAAGTCTCTTTCTGTCCATTTTACCGTCTTTGTATTCAGACACTGGCCTTGTATACGTTTAGTTTTGGCTTATATTTGTATTGTATTACTCTGGTTCTGTATATATTTTAATTTGAGTCTATGGTAGCTCTGTACAGGTGACTTCTAGGTTCTGGGATAGGTTATCTTTGGCTTATATTGTATGTTGTTTAGCTATTATTGCGCATAGTTATTGAATAGGTACCCTGGGTATTGGGTTGGCTTCCCTGTAGGTGGGATCTAACAGGCACCATCATGACCTGAAAAGTGAGACCATAACAATTTAATTAAAAATTACACATACATTTTCATAGAATTCATATATTTATAAGAATTCATATAAGACATACGTGCAACACGCGTTTCCAAAAACTAGTATCAAAACCCAAATTTTAGATATTTTGGCATGAGGTCACGACATATATTTTCCCCACAATTCTAAAAGTGGATACAACATAATGAAAGGGTGCTCATGAAAATTTTATGCATTTATCCCTTAAATTGATCTACATAATGTAAATACGAACTAATCGAGCTTCAATGTGGAGCCAAGTCCAAGTTATAGAATTGACCACACACAGCTAACAATAAGTGCATCATGAAAATTTTACACTTTTGCCCCTTAAATGGACCTAGCGATACAAATATGAACTAATCTGGCCTAAATATGGATCCTAGTCTCATGTTCTAGAACTGTCTACACAGTTAATAAAACAACCTATAAAATAAGAAATTCTAGACATTTTTACACATTTACCCTTAAATGAACTTGTTGTGCAAAAACAACCAAATTAAGTCTCATTGTGGGCCCCAAACCTAAGTTCTAAAAACTTCGTCATTAAGCTAACAATACAGCTTATAAAACAAACCCCACCCTTCAATAAAAAATATCCTCTTTCCCTTTCATCAACATTCAGTAATCTATAGGTGTAGATCTTCAAATAGATACAGATATGGAGGTGATCTTAGAGTCAGTACTACCATCTCTCGAAGGGCTAACCCCAGCTAGAGCTGGATCAATGATTCTTCCCTTTATTCTCCGATTCGCCACCTCTGTTCCACCATCTGAACAAGAACGTAACTTTGTGATACAATTGAACCATACAAACAACTTAATGTCTCTTCTCGAAGTTCATCCTATCAATTCAGAACCTGATTCGGAAGGGCTCTTACCAGCATCAAAAGCTTCAATTGAAGCAATGCCAGTGGTTGCGATCTTAGATGAAGGGATTGATTGCTCTATTTGTTTATTGCGTTTTGAAATCGATGAGAAAGCTAAGGAGATGCCTTGTAAACATCGCTTTCATTCGATCTGTATTGACAAGTGGTTGGGGATAAATAGATCATGTCCAATTTGTAGGTATGAGATGCCAGTGGGTGAACAATGTGAGGAAAAAAATAGTGAAACCGATGAAGATGAAAGAGGTGCTGATGGTGGCAATGAGATGGAGGAAGATAGATTATTGTCTATTTTTCATATTGTCGTTAAACAGGATGCTATAGACATGGAAATATCAATACCAGAAGTGCCTAGAATTGCCTATCGTATGTTGATAGATGGCAGAGCTGGCGATCTATCTGATGCGAGAGACGAAGACGTGTCTGAAGCTAGAGATGGCGATGACTCCGAAGTTGTAGATGGTGGAAATGTCGATGAATCTGAAGTTAGAGATGAGGATGAATCCGAAGCTTAAGATATGGTCATTGATAACAATTAATTTTGTTATTTCCCTTATTTGTTTTTGAAATTTATTAGGTAACTGAAATATAAAAAGTTATTTAGTAAAAAATTATCTAGCAATTTTAATTAGGATGCTGATCTATCTAAAGCTAGAAATGGGTTTAAATCCAATGCTAGAGGTGGTAGATATGGCCATGAATTCGAATCTCAACATAAGGTCATTGACAACAATCAATTAAGTTATTTTACTTATTTGTTTTAGGTGTCTTCTAGTTTTATAAAATTGAAATATAAAAGTTGCTTGTACAAAATATTGTGCCATTTTTAATTAGTTTCAATTTGATGACCTTGCCATACGACTATAAAAGTAATATTAGAGTTGGTATTACATATTGGGAGTTCATGTAGTTAATCAACTGAGATAGTAAAACTCTCCTAAAGTCTGATTAGAAAGTTGACACTAATAAGGTGGAAATTATGTGGTCAAACAAATGAGTTGCATGATATCAATCAAGATTAAAAGCTCTCAATCAACTTCTCTTTAGCTAAGATATTTAGAATTTGGTTACCCTTCTTTTAATAGCGAGTGATGTTGCAATTTGGTTAATCCATGGATGTCAATAAGTGACGGTGAGTTTTGTTGTTATCTCTTTTGAAAGTATATATATGTGTTATCTTTTTTGAAAGTATATATGTTAAACGCCATCAAACTGTCATGATCTGGACCTAGGGTCTAGGAGTGACATAGCGAATGGGAACTCGAAAGTCCCTAAACAAGCCTTGTAGCATCCATCCACACATCATTGGTTCGAAAACGCATATAAATAGTACACATAAATCTAAGGGAAGGGAAAGTAGGACTCACGCTATGGGGATGTCATAAGGGATAGGGAGTAACATGGATTCAAACGGCACAAAAAACATAAGAACTAAGGGCGGGTATGTATGACTCACGCTATGGGGGCAATGAGGGACTTAAGATCTTCCTCATCATAACGTAAACCATAACATAAGCTCAAAAGCAATCCATTATAACATAATCACATCCATAAACATAATTCCGAAATATCTCACTTAACATATAAATGTGCAAGAGTCTACTAGATGTCCAACAATGCCTCTAATCATAAGATAGGACGGGGGCCAAGACATGTCCCGAGCTCACCCTTAAAGTAAGTAACATAAAATTAACACCATAGGTAGAGGAAGTGTGGGTTGTCTTTGGAAGATAAGACTTATGACAACAAGAAATCTCAAGATCTGAGCTAGACGTCGTACGGTGGATGAATGTACCCTTTGGTGCCTATATGGTTATATCATGTAGGCAAAAGATACGTTAGTACGTTTAAATGTACTAAGTATGCGGGCATGCTATGCATATGATTTATCAAACCTGCATTCAATGTTAGATGGCAAGGGCATATAATAGAAAGAATCATATATCACGAGAATAATATATCAATATGCCATGAATTCATGATGCATGAATGCGAACATACTTTAAATATAATGAGGATGGGACCGTAACGGACATGAGACCAAGTGAACTTTAACTTGGAACCCCGTTGTCTCCCCCACAACGGATAAAGAAGTGACCCACTTGCCAAAGATAGATGCTTAACATTCTTCTTTGTTTTCTCTTCTTTCTCCCTTGGGGCATAAACATATACCTATTATAGGCACATAGTTCAAGGGAAAGGAGTATGGACCCTTAAGGATAGCCCTCCCCCCTCCCCCCGACCCCATCGGTGCTAGGTCATCATCCCATTAGAATACATATATATGTACATGCTTGTAAAAGAGGCATAAGACTTTCAAATCATTTACATGCATTCTTAGGCTTAAAAGCCAAATCACATTCTTCATAATCATGCATACTAGGCTAAAAAGCCAAAACATTCTTCATGTAATACTCTTCATGCATAGGAATAGCTCCTTTGGAGCACCTTCTTGAGAGACGAGTATGGACCCTTGGAGATAACCCACCCTGCCTCACACCTCAATCGATGCTCCCTTAAATATAGTGGTGTAAACACCTATAATTACTCAATGAGCCTTCATCATAGACATATATGTGATCACATTCTTGTCATAAGCATAATATTATCAAAATCATATATAAAACATAATTGGGTCTTGCCCACTTTATAAGCTTCATAAAAACCATAGTTATATATGCATATGCCATGAACGAAATGAGATTAGCATGGATAATAGAGATTCAAACTAAAATCAATAATACATTATGAAATTCAAGTAAAGCCATATGTAAAATTCACATTTAAATCATAACATAGATTACCCATGCACAAATCAAACTTTAAAGGAGACATGCACTTTCATAACTTTATAACTTCAATGCATTCATCATATTAGGGCTTAATTCACTTTACAACAACAACATACCCAGTGGAATCACACCAGTGGGGTCTGGGGAGGGTAGAATGTATTGTAAGGACCCATATTTTTTTCCTAGTGGCATTGCCAAATGTCTTGAAATTCTCCCCAGTGAACAACCAGGCATCACTCCACGAAGGAGCCTGCATGGGCCGTGTGATGCCACACGGACCGTGTGGCCACCCGTGGAATTGACACTTAGGTCAGTTCACGATTGGGATAAACTTTGGGACAAAGAGATAATTGGCCAAGTGAAGGAACACGGGCGTTCATATGGTCTGTGTGACGCCACACGGTCTGTGTGGCCTTCCGTGTGACTTACTATGTGAAAATCTTTCTAAGTATAAAAGTATTGTCTCGTAACTTTGTCGTGCAAAATTTGTTTCAAGTATCGTGACACGGTCAGTGTCACGGCCCGTGTGGAAACACATGGACCATGTAGCCATCCATATGACACTACTTAGTTCTGTAAAACTATCCTTCGACAGATCTTAAGTGTTGGTTCACGGCCGTTGTTCACGGTCCGTGTGACGCTACACGGACCATGTAGCGAGCCGTGAGACCCAGACGGGCCAAATTTAGGCTCATTTCATTAAAGGCATTTATGTAAATTCGGTTTGTTCTAAACATGAAATATGACCTTTTACCTTTTCCAAGCCCTTTAACTCAGCTGAAA
This sequence comes from Solanum rostratum, assembly GCA_029948455.1. Lineage (NCBI taxonomy): Eukaryota > Viridiplantae > Streptophyta > Magnoliopsida > Solanales > Solanaceae > Solanum > Solanum rostratum. Next base: position 19,940,612 of record CM057056.1, read on the forward strand.
ACCCCTTACATCTTCATTCACTCACCCAAATCACTGTAACCCCTCTCAAGATCACTTCCATATTCCTTCCAATTCTCCATTCTCAAGGATTCAAGCTAGGGTTCCAATTAAAGTCAATTCAAGCCTAATTTCCGCTTCTCCAATCAAGGTATGTGGGATTAATTCTTGGTCCCTTTCAACCAAGAAGACCCAAAAATCTTTCAATGCATTTTCATGAATTTTAGTTACTAAAATATGAAATTTTATGATTTGATTTTTATTAAATCTAATTAGTGTATAGGCTGCATTTGACCTATTATTTCAATTCATTTTGAATACTATTATGATGATTTACTTTGAGTTATGAAATTATGAACATGCATGTCCCCTTTTTAAATTGATTTATGCATGGGTGACTTATACTATGATTTAGATGTTGATTTGATTATGGATTTATCCAATTTCATATTATGATGTTGATTTTAACTTGAATCTATGTTACCCATGCTATCCTCGCATCATGCATTGCATTACATTCATAAGCATTGATATATAAAAATTATGAGGTGGGTTAATCCCAATTATGTTTTATGAAATGATTATGATATGATTTTGGTAAGGCATTGGTTATGACAAGAAGGTGCTCACCGATATGTATATGATTATGGCTCTTTGAGCATTATGGGTGCTTGCACCATTATGTATATGTGTAGATGAGCTATTCCTTGCATGAGCATTATGATTATGATCTTATGATTTGGCATTTGAGCCTAAATATGCATTGAACGTTTTGAAATGGATATTGACTATTTTGAAAGCACGTATATGTATAAGTATTCATGTGGGATGTTATTGACTTAGTACCGATTTGAGAGCGTCAGGATATCCCCAAGATCCATCTCCCTTTCTTTGAGCTATGTGCTAACATAGGGATGTTATATATGTATATGATTATGAAAACCCTTCTAAAAGTGATTCTCATAAGGAAGGTGACCATCCGCCGAAAAGCGTGGCCGTAAGGTGTGATGTAGATTACCTTTAGCAAGTAATCTTCTCCCTACTGCTGGGAGGTCCTAATCGGTCTACTCCATGTAATAGCTCGCACGGGTTTGATTTGTCGGTTGTAGTTCATCCCCGTCATATAGGAGCATTATCGCATTGCATGCATCACAGATTTCATGGCATCTTGTATACTACCCTTTTGTTGGATATATGATTCTTTCTATGTTATGTGCCCTTGTCATCTAATGTTGAAGTGCAGGATATTAAATCCATATGCATCACATGCCCGTATACTTAGTACATACAAACGTACTAACACATTCTCTATGCCTACATGATTTCACCATGTAGAAACCGAACACTTTGAATACCAGCCTGTCGATGAATAGCCCATACCTGGAGTTATTGTGGTGAGTCCTGTCTTCCGAAGGCGAGCCGACTATCTTCTTTATTGTTACTTACAGATGTTTCTCTTTATTGAGGGTGAGCCCAGAATTCGTCCTGGTCCCCGTTCTTTTGACTAGAGGCAAAGTTGGGCACTATGTAAACTCTCTTTAGATTTGTTTGCTACAACTATTGTATTGATTTCGTGTTTTCGTTATGATTCCTGAAATTGGACTTGGCTATAATTGTGTGTGTTGTATGAAATTCTTCAACCGATGATATGGTTATGGATACTTGAGGCTTGTTTGGGGGCTCTCGGGTCCCCAATCGCCGTTTCACATCTAGGCCCCAACCCCGAGTCATGACAAAAGATGGTATCAAAGTCCTAGGTTTATAAATGATCCTCAGAATCCAACATGCCGCGTTGAATAGAGTCCTATTCATGGGTGTGAAGTGCACCATACCTATGAGTGGGAGGCTACAAGCACGTTTTTAAGAATTTTCTCACTTCTTCATGTCTTATGTCGTGCTATGACTAGTATATGTAGCTTCCTTGTTTGACGGTATCATTGATCTATATTAAAAGATGCCTCGTGGAAGACCCCATCTACCAAGACCGATTCTGGCTGACGAGGATCAAGCTCTCCGTGAGCCTATGGAGAAGCCTATCTCGAATGGTGAATTCCGCACTGCTTTCGCCATGCTTTCTCAAGTGGTGACTACTTAGGCAAGGTAAGCTAACTTTCTATGGGATCCTACACCTGCTTCTAGGGTGAGGGATTTCACCTAGATGAACCCTCCAGAATCTAATGGATCAACGGCTGATGAGGATGCTTAGGAGTTCATTGATGAACTTACTAAAGTATTGAACATCATGGGTGTTACCTCTGAGGAGAAGGCTGAACTTGCCACTTATCAGCTGAAGGACATGGCTCAAGTGTGGTATACCCAATGGTCCTTAGAGAGGGTTTGTGGCGGTGATGTCAATTAGGAAGAGTTTAAGTTTGCTTTCCTTGATCGCTTCTTCCCGCTCGAGCTTAGAGAGGCCAGAGTGACTGAGTTTATCAACCTTAAGCAGGGGAGTATGAATGTGAGGGATTAATCCCTTAAGTTCACGAAGCTTTCCAAATATGCTCCGTCTTTGGTGGTTGACCCCCATGCCAGGATGCACAAATTTGTTTCGGGTATCTCTGATTTGCTAGTGAATGAATGTCGTACTGCTATGCTTATCCGGGACATGGATATTTCTAGACTCATGGTGTATGCTGAACAGATCGAAGGGAATAAATTCAAAGAGAAAAGGGTTCGCGATCCCAAGAGAGCCTGTTTTGATGGTAGACTCTCTGGTTCTCGAAATGTTGGTTTTGGTCGCGTCCAGCAGGGCCAAGGTTCGGGTGCTCGGCTACCTCCTCCAAGGGCATAGGTGGGTGACAGTCAAGGGTATCCTCTATGTGGCAAGTGTGGGAGACCCCACGCGGGTGCATGCTGGAAAGATTTGGGACTTTGCTTCGGATGTGGGAATAAGGATCATAAGATGGTTGATTGCCCTAAGAATACCTGTAAGGGCCAACGTCAGGTGGCCCAGGATGGGTAGGGTCAACAAGGAGCTCCCTAGGGTGTTTATCCAAGGAACAATAGTATCTATGCACTCCATGCCCGCCAAGATGTCGAGGAGGCTTCGGATGTTGTGACTGGTATATTAAAAGTCTTTAATTTTGATGCTTACGTTTTGCTTGATCCGGGTGCAAATATGTCTTTTGTGACTCCTCTGTTGGCTGTTAAGTTCGGTTTGAGCCTCTAGATTTTTTGGGATCCTTTCTCGATTTATACTCCTGTGGGTGAATCTGTCATTGCACATAGAGTCTATCATGGTTGCCCTTTTTCTGTTTTACAAAAAATCTTTTCGTGTGATCTTGTTGAACTTGAGATGTTTGATTTTGATGTGATTGTTGGAATGGTTTGGTTGCATGCATTATATGCTTATATAGATTGTAGAACCCGAAAGGTCAAGTTCCAACCTCCCGGTGAGCCCGTTCTTGAATGGAAGAATGGTGACTCCTCTATTAAAGGTAGGTTTATTTCCTACCTCAAGGCGTGGAGAATGATTTCTAAGGGGTGCATTTATCATGTTGTGAGGGTCAAGGATATGGAGTCCGAAGTGCCTACTTTTGAGTCGGTCCCTGTGGTGAATGAGTTTTTGGATGTGTTTCTCGAGACTTATCGGGCATCCCTCTGGAGAGAGAGGTGGACTTCGCCATAGATCTTCTTCCAGATACTCAGCCTATTTCTATTCCTCTTTATTGTATGACAATGGCAGAGTTGAAAGAATTAAAAGAGCAGTTAAAGGATCTATTGGAGAAAGGTTTCATTCGGCCAAGTATATCGCCATGGGGAGCTCCCGTGTTATTTTTAAGAAAGAAGAATAGGTCTCTTCGGATGTGTATTGACTACCAGCAGCTAAATAAGGTGACTGTTAAGAATAAGTATCTGTTGCCCAGGATTGATGACTTATTTGATCAGCTTCAAAGGACCACTCATTTCTCAAAGATTGATCTTCGTTCCGGGTATCATCTGTTGAAGGTTAGGGAATGTGATATTCCCAAAATAGCTTTTCGGACTAGATATGGGCATTTTGAATTTGTGGTGATGTCGTTTGGCCTAACCAATACCCCGATCGTATTTATAGATCTAATGTAATGGGTGTTCAAGCCATTCCTCGACAGTTTCGTGGTGGTCTTCATTGATGATATTCATATTTACTCCTGAAGTGAGTAGGAGCACAGGAATCACTTGAGAAAGGTTCTCCAAACTCTGAGGGAAAAGAAATTGTATGCCATGTTTAGCAAGTGTGAATTTTGGTTGGGTGAAGTGGCTTTCCTTGGTCATGTGGTGTCCGATGATGGTATCAAGGTGGACCCGAAGAAAATCGAGGCCGTGGAGAATTGGCCTAAACCGTTGACTCCTTCAAATATTCACAGTTTCCTTGGGTTGGCCGGGTATTGCAGAAGGTTTGTGGAAGGGTTCTCATCTATTTCATCTCCATTGACCAAGTTGACCCAAAAGCAGGCTAAGTTTGTATGGTCAGATGAGTACGAGAAGAGTTTTCAGACTTTGAAGGATCGACTTACATCGGCTCCCGTTTTAACTTTACCAAATTGTTTGGAAGGATTTGTGGTGTATTATTGTGTATTGGATTGGGTTGTGTACTTATGCAGAATGGTAAGGTGATAGCGTATGCATCAAGGTAGTTGAAGGTGCATGAACGTAACTACCCCAGGCACGATCTTAAATTGGCAGCAGTGGTTTTTGCTTTGAAGATTTGGAGACATTATCTATATGGGGTGCATGTTGATGTGTTCACCGATCACAAAAGTTTTCAATATGTTTTCACCTAGAGAGATCTCAATTTGAGGCAAAGAAAGTGGTTGGAACTCTTAAAGGATTACGACCTGAGTGTTCTATATCATCCAGGAAAGGCTAATGTTGTTGCCGACGCTCTCAGCAGGTTGTCAATGGGGAGTGTGGCGCATGTTGGGGAAGAAAAGAATGAGTTGGCAAGAGATGTTCACCGGTTGTCTAGATTGGGTTTCAGGTTGGCTGATTCAAGCAATGGTGGTGTTCGTGTTCGAAGTAGGGCAAAATCCTCCGTAGTGAGTGATGTAAAGGCTAAGTAAGATTTGGACCCATTGTTGCTTAAATTGAAGAAATTGGTTGCTGAAACGGAGATTGAGGTGTTCTACCAAGGGGGAGATGGTGTATTTCGGTACCAAGACCGACTTTGTGTTCTTGACGTAGACGATCTTAGAAGGGTGATCATGAGTGAGGCACTGAGGCTCACAACTCTCATTACTCTATCCACCCAGGGTCTACCAAAATGTATCGAGATTTGAAAGAAGTGTATTGGTGGCATGGTATGAAGAAAGACATCGCCAAGTTTATATTTGAATGCCCGAGTTATCAATAGGTAAAGGTAGAACACCAAAGGCCTGGTGTCTTGGCACAAGACATAGAGATTCCCACATGGAAATGGGAAGATGTGAACATGGACTTTGTAGTTGGGTTGCCTCGGACCAGAAGGTAATTTGATTCCATTTGGGTTGTTGTGGCTCGGATGATGAAGTCGGCTCATTTTCTACCGGTTAGGATTACCTTCAGCGCCGAGGATTATGCAAGGTTATATATCTAAGAGGGTAAGGTTGCATGGTGTACCTAGGTCCATTATATCGGATTGAGGTACCCAATTTACCTCCCAATTTTGGAGGTCTTTTCAGAAGAGACTGGGAACTAAGATTAAGTTGAGCACTGCTTTTCACCCTCAAACTGATGGCCAAGCGGAGAGGATTATTCAAACCTTGGAGGATATGTTGAGGGCTTGTGTGTTGGAGTTTAAGGGAAATTGGGATGACCATCTTCCACTCATTGAGTTTCCCTGTAATAATAGCCTCCACGCTAGCATTGGTATGGCACCGTTTGAAGCCTTGTATGGAAGAAGGTGTAGGTCACCAATGGGGTGGTTTGAGTTAGGGGAGATGGCTCTAGTTGGCCTGGAATAGGTAATGGATGCCATAGAGAAGGTGAAGGTGATTAGGGAGAGATTGAAAACGTCCCAAAGTCGTCAAAAGTCCTATTCGGATATTAGGAGGAGGGATCTTGAATTTCGGGTTGGTGATTGGTTTTACGTGAAGATTTCGCCTATAAAGGGTGTGATGCGTTTTGGGAAGAAGGCAAGCTAAACCCCTGATATGTTGGCCCTTATGAGATTGTTGAACGAGTTGGAGGTGTGGCTTATAAGTTGGAGTTGCCTCCAGATTTGAGTTCCATTCATCCGGTCTTCTATGTGTCTATGTTGAGAAGCTAATTGGTGATCTTAGCACCATTGTGCCCTTGGAAGGAATTGAGGTTTAGGAAAATTTATCTTATGAGGAGGTGTCGGTAGAAATCTTGGATAGGCAAGTAAAACAGCTTCGTAACAAGGATGTAGCTTCGGTGAAGGTGTTCTGGAGAAATCAACAAGTGGAGAGTGTTACTTGGGAGGCGGAGCTAGACATGGTGAAACGATACCCTCATCTTTTCCAATCTACTCAAGCCTAAGGTACTAGGAATCTTCCTTGTCGAATGGTACCATTTCTTGCCTTCTTGAGTCTCATGACATGACATGCATACATGTGCACTAAAAGTTTTTTATAAGTGTTTTGAGTGATTTGAATACAATTTTAATGTGAGCTTAAAGGTCTTGAACTATAGTTTTGCATAATGCTTTTGGTACAAATTTTTGTAATGAATTATTGTATCGTGTGTTAGATGTTTCTTGCCCTAAATCAAGCTTTTCAAACCTTATTTTTGCACATTCGAGGAGGAATGTTCCCAAGGAAGAGATAATGTAAGGACCCATATTTTTTTCCTAGTGGCACTGCCAAATGTCCTGAAATTCTCCCTATTGAACTACCAAGCATCACTCCATGGAGGAGCCTGCACAGGCTGTGTGACGCCACACGGACCGTGTGGCCTCCGTGGAAGTGACACTTAGGTCAGTTCATAGTTGGGACAAACTTTGGGACAAAGAGAAAATTGGCCAAGTGAAGGCACACGAGCGTTCACACGGTCCGTGTGACGCCACACGGTCTGTGTGGCCTTTCGTGTGACTTACTATGTGAAATTTTTTTTAAGTATGAAATTACCATCTCGTAACTTTGTCGTGCAAAATTTATTTCAAGTATCGTGACACGGTCGGTGTCACGACCTGTGCAGAAACACATGGACCGTGTAGCCGTCCATGTGACACTACTTAGTTCTGTTAAATTATCCTTTGGCAGATCTTAACTGTTGGTTCACGACTACTATTCACGATCCATCTGACGCTACACGGACCATGTAGCGAGCCGTGAGATCCAGACGGGCCAAATTCAAGTCCGTTTCATTAAAAGCATTTATGTAAACTCGGTTTGTTTTAAACATGAAATATGACCTTTTACCTATTCTAAACCCTTAACTCAGCTGAAAACCCCTCCCTTCTTCATTCACCCACCTAAATCACTCTAACGCCTCTCAAGATCACTTCCTTATTCTTTCTAATTCTCCATTCTCAAGGATTCAAGCTAGGGTTCCAATTAGAGTCAATTCAAGCCTAATTTCTGCTCCTCCAATCATGGGATGTAGGATTGATTCTTGGTCCCTTTCAACCAAGAAGACCCAAAAAAATTTCAATCCATTTTCATGAATTTTAGTTACTTCAAATATGAAATTTTATGATTTGATTTTTATTAAATTTAATTAGTGTATGGGCTGCATTTTACCGATTATTTCAATTCATTTTGAATACTATTATGATGATTTACATTGATTTATGAAATTATGAACATGCATGTTCCCTTTTGAAATTGATTTATGCATGGGTGACTTATATTATGATTTAGATGTTGATTTAATTATGGATTTATCCAATTTCATATTATGATATGATTTTAGTAAGGCATTGGTTATGACAAGAAGGTGATCACCGGTATGTCTATGATTATGACTCTTCGAGCATTATGGATGCTTGCACCATTATGTATATGTGTAGATGAGTTATTCCTTGCATGAACACTATGATTATGATCTTATGATTTGGCATTTGAGCCTAAATGTGCATTGAACGTTTTGAAATGGATATGGACTCTTTTGAAAGCACGTATATGTATAAGTATTCGTGTGGGATGTTGTTGATTAACACCGATAGATTGGGGGCGTCAAGGATATCCCCAATGTCCCTCTCCCTTTTTTTGAACTATGTGCCAATATAGGGACGTTATATACGTATATGATTATGAAAACTCTTCCGAAAAAGTGATTCCCGTAAGGAAGGTGACCATCTGCCGAAAAGCGTGGTCGTAAGGTATGATGTAGATTACCTTTGGCAAGTAATCTTCTCCCTACCAGTGGGAGGTCCTAATCGATCTAATCCATGTAATAGCTCGCATGGGTTTGATTTGTCGGTTATAGTCCATCCCCGTTATATAGGAGCATTATCGCATTGCATGCATCACGGATTTCATGGCATCTTGTATACTACCCTTTTGTTGGATATATGATTCTTTCCATATTATGTGTGCTTGTCATCTAATGTTGAAGTGCAGGATATTAAATCCATATGCATCGCCATGCCCGCATACTTAGTAGGTTCAAACGGACTAACACATTCTCTATGCCTACATGATTTCACCATGTAGGGACTGAGCACTTTAAATACCAGCCTGTCGACGAATAGCCCATACCTGGAGTTATTGTGGTGAGTCCTGTCTTCCGAGGGCGAGCCGACTATCTTCCTTATTGTTACTTACGGATGTTTCTCTTTATTGAGGGTGAGCCCGAAATTTGTCCTGGCCCCCGTTCTTTTGACTAAGGCAAAGTTGGGCACTATGTTGTGTTTTAGTTATGATTCCTGAAATTGGACTTGGCTATAATTGTGTGTGTTGTATGAAATTCTTCAACCGATGATGTGGTTATGGATACTTGAAGCTTGTTTAGGGGCTCTCAGGTCCTCAATCAGCGTGTCACATCTAGGCCCCAACCCCGAGTCGTGACATGTATGCAGACTTTACCACTACCTCATAGAAGTAGAGAGACTGTTTCTGGCGAACCCTCGTCTCAACAACCCATAAGCAGTATGCTTAATTCACTTTAAAATCAATAAATAAACATAGTCCATACATCAATTGAATTTAATAAACAATAATATTGAAAACTCATATTTAAAGTAAGCTAAAATTTCATAAAATTGGTTGTAATAGAGTTGGGTCTTCTTGGTTAAAAGGGACCAAGAATCAAACCCACAGTTAAAAGGGACTAAGAATCAAACCCACATACTTTAGCTAATGAAGAAGATTCAAAAAGAAATTTAGTGAAGAAAGAGCCCTTCCTTGATCCCCAAGCTTAATCTCCCCAAGAGTTCTTTGATAGAGACTTGAAAGAATTTTTAAATGAGAGGAATGAATTTTAATGAGGAAAATAGGGTTTAGGCCATTAGGAAGTCTTTAGGTAGCATAGGAAGTCAAAAAAATTCTTAGAATAAACCATAATTACGAAAATATCATCAATGAAACAAGCTGAAAAATTGAATATTTTTGTCTTAGGGGCACACATACGGGTCGTGTAAGGTCACACGGACAGTGTGCATGGCCCGTGATCCGACACTTAGAAAAGTTCTCACTTGACGAAGGTCCGAAATGGTATTCCCATACTTAAAAAAATTTGATGAAATTATCCCTACGGAAGGGTCACATGGGCCGTATGAAGCCACACGGACCCTGTGGTTGCCCGTACCCCTCCCTTTAGAAAATTTTACCACGACGAAGTTACGAGACAATGATTCCATACTTAGAAAATTTTCACTCCGGAAGCCATACAAAAGGACACACGGGTCGTGTACTTGGCTGTGACACCACACTTGGTCTCAAAATTATGGGATTTCTGGCCAAGGCCACCACACGGTCTGTGAGGTACCACACGGACCGTGAGGGGTCCATATGTGTGGTGTGTCTTAGTTAAAGTTCCACATTTTTAAGGGCCAACACTCCTCCATAGGCCAAGGGCCACTCCATGGGGGCTCCACACGGGTTGTGTGGCTTTACACAGACTGTGAGGGCTCCGATGGAGCGTCACCTTGGTCCAAAACTTTCCGAAACTGAAATTTCAAGCTCCAACGATATCGTACGACATTTGGATCCTTACACGAACTCTAAACTTCAACAATGTCAGCATTATCTCTGATTAATTCTAGTATGTTATATTGATTGTTACCTATCCTGAGTTGGAGCCTTTCAGAAAACTTGCTTACAATTTGGAATATGTATGAGTTTTTCATAACAAAGCTGAGATGAGTGCATTGACAAATTGTATCATCAATTGCGCTGTTTAAATTTTTATTTAAAATTGATGTTGCATCTTTTCCCTCAATATTTTCTTTGGTCTCCAAGTTGACCATGATAAGAGTTACGTGTGTATCCCATTGAGAGTTTAAATCTTGAACAATTCTACGAAGTGCATGTAGTATTCTACATAGGAGGATTGATTACTATTTCCTAGTAAATCCAGAAAAGCTCCACAATCATCTTGCAATCTATTGTTTAATTTTCAACTGATATTGGAGTCAACCTTCAATTTCATACTCTTCAACTTCATCCAATCATGATATTGTCCATCTTTCCTTTTCCTACACACAATATGTACTTTATTGCAGTTTTTAGCTTGTAAAAAATCCACAGGTGAAACATTTAGTTCTGAAGTTCCACCATATTTGATGGCAAATATATCACATATGTATTGTAATCCTTTAAACTAACATCACATTTCTTTTCACATTTGCACAAGTCTTTTATTAGCTCCAATGGAGCTTAGCCATTATTTTAGAGTAACTCCCAAAGTACCTTGCCAAATATGTAAAATATGTTTATTGAAATTTAGTTTTTCTTCAAATGATAGAAGTTTACCATGCCAATCGCTAAGCTTGTTAACAATTTCAGTGACCAGTCCATCAAAGTAGATCTCTTTATTCCTGCACTAAGTATCTAAATAGGAAACCTTTGTCCAGAAAATTTGTAGCTTGCCTCATTGTTGATTATGTAGGTTGAAGTTTTAACTATAACAAAAAAAGGTTCTATGGTCATTAACCTTATGATTAGAGCTTCTCTCATACAAAACTAATCATCTTCATAACTGTCACGATCCAAAATCAAGTGTGATGAAACTTGCCTTTTACCCACTGAACTTGCCTTTTTTACCCACCGATGCAAGTTAGCCTAACAAGAAAACAACTAAATAAAGCGGAAGTTAAATAATAATACAATCTAATATGGAAAGGTAATCACTAAGGAGATAATCCAAAGCTAAAACCGGCTTAAGACTGGTGTCACACGAACTAGCCTCTAGTACAAAAGCATTCAAAGAAACTTATACAAGTCTTAAAGTTTTTGATTCTCAAATAGAACAAAAACAATAAGTAAATAGAAGTCTGAAGGGTCCACTGAAAAAGACTAGTTGTTATCTTTCAAACTGTCGCAGAGCTCAGGCCCAAAATTAAAAATGAAGAGATCAGGAAGTACCGGGCCCAGTACCTATACTAGTGTAGAAGCAAGAGTGAGTACCCAACAACTTGGTTTCCAGCAAATATATTCTAAGTTTTCCCACAAAAACCCTTGAAAGTTTGCCTAACTGAGCTTGAAAATTGTGAAAAAAACTCAATTCACAACTATTCAGCCCAAAAATGTACTCTGCAAACATGGTCATACCAAATGCGGAGAATAAAGTGGTCGACCCTCTGCGAACATGGAAGGTTTTGCCACAAACGCAGAGGCCATCTTACTGACCTTCCATGACTGCGGAGGTCATCACAACATACATCCACGATCGCAGAGAAGAAACCCAGTGACACCAGATACCAACAATTCACTAATTACAAAATCACAAAATGAACCCTCGAGATTCGTTCAAAACCTCATACAAATAAATTATATATGCAATCGTAGTAAATTTGATATCTTGGATTCAATGGAATTGTCAGAATTCAAATCCGAGAACTCCTTGATTAGGAATATGATAAGTCACAACTAAACTAACTTAATGCACTTGAAATATCAAGACACTATCAAACTATCCAAAAATTATGATGAGGCTCATTCTAGCACTAAAATCACCTCTTAGAACTAATGGAACCATCAGAAATTCAATCCGAGCACCCAAACTCAAAATATTGACCAAAGTAAAATATAAGTCAAATTTCAACTCAATTTCAAAATTTTGACCTAAAATCTACATAACAACTCCAAATCTGATTCGACAACTCTCCTAGACCAATTTTCACATTTAAGAACTAATAGAATTGACAAAAATCTATTCTGAATCTTGAATTTCCAGATGACTCAAAAATTTAAAATTAGGAAACTTAATCCTTTAAAACTCATAAAACCAACATTTAAAACCAATCAAATATGACTCACGACAATTGACGAGAGGGGTAAAATGATAATTTTATAAAAAATGACCTTCAGGGTCATTACAATAACAACCTCGATAGATCTTGTACTACCCCTAATCTGTATAAGTATGACGAATTATTAGGTCCATTTGTATATGTTCATAGAGAAATATGTAAGTCTATTGTATTAAAGATTGTTAAGCTGTCTGGTTAAAATCTCACCATTAATAATGAATTAAAAGGAGGATAAATGATCCTATTGTTTCAAGCCTTGTATGAAAGTAAAACAAAAATAAATTATTGAGACATTGATGACAATAGAATATCAGCACTTAGATATTAAAGCAAAGATTTGCTCATTAAAAATATCACTAAAATCACACTTTTTTAAGAACTATGAGAAAAGGCAAGACCAACCTATTGTAAACCTTGATCATGTCCAATTTGACACAATGCTACCCCTAATGTTAGAGTGGTTGACACCTTGGATTAATTCCTATGCCAACAAAAATATCATCACTTTGATTTTCAGTTATGAAACTGGATACTAAAGATTTTGTTGGAATAGTTACTAAAACTTATGGATGTTAAGCCTGAAAATTGGCTAGAGAAGGGGTTTTGGGTATGAGAACATGGAGACTTGTGAGAATAAAATTTGGTTAGAGATTTTCCTTTGAAAAATTCTTGGAGCATTACAGTGGTATTACACTTGATAATGTCAAATGTTTTTGATAGAAGGTGCCATTGTAGCCATCTGTAACTATAGTTCTAGTAGGGATCATATGATAAAAAGTAGATTGCTTTATCTCATCAACATCATGTTATATAATCTTCAGTGATACAATTGATAAGGAAGTTAATCAAGTTCATGTCAAATTTAGCTTGATGTTGGTTAAAGAGTTGATCAAAATATCTGATGGTTGCTTTTGGTACGTTATCCTCCCCTTGAAGTCATCTTCCTCTGGTGTTTGATTCTATGAAGACTCAATTTGTTTCTTTTCTCTTTGATCAAATTGTAAAAATATAGTGTTATTGTCCTATAGTTCAAATCAGTCTACTTGGGAATTTTGTTTAAAAATATGTTTTTGCTTGGTCATCCACCTTATATATTTTGTTTATGTCTTATTGACATTTTTTCCTGAAGTTAGGAATGACTTGCAAATTCAATTTGAGATTTTTACTAGAGTTGTGGGGTGAGTCATTCATATATATATATATATATATATATATATTTATATATATATATATATATATATATATATATATATATATATATATATATCAACAAATAACTCAATAGTTCACTTACAATCCATTAATGAGTGAAATGCAAGATGATGCAGTGCAATATCAAATAATCGTGATGCATATCTGTCCTACGATACATATCCGCTGATCACCTCAAGCAGCAATACATGGGGGTCTCGAATAGACCATGTATCTGTCAAAAAAGACCTTGATTGCCGAAAAAGACCTCAATAACACGTCGAAAGAGACCTTGGTCAAAATCATACTCGCCAGAAGAGACCTCGAAAAAATCACATGATCGGTAGAAATGTCAGTCCCAAATATCGTTATCACTATTTTATCTCATTTTCACAATCTGTTGGTGTATATGCATTTTATTATTATAAATAAAAAAGATTAAGTACATAGATTAATGGCATAAATTGTGTTAGAAATGATTATTAGTTCTTGTAACTTGTATGACCATTAGTTCTTGTAACTCTTATGGTCATTAGTTTCTTGTAACTTATATGATCATTAGTGGCTTATAAATCATGTAACCACTAACTCATGTTCTATCTCATTATGCCTTGTAACTCATGTTACCTCTAAGGCATAATTCTTATTCATTTACCTACATTAGTATCCACATTAATCTTATTCAAGACAAGGATGAATTTTCACCTATAAATAGTGATGTTTCTTCCTTTGTGAATGACATTATGGAGAAAAAATATGAAGTGTGGATAAAATATTGTAGTGTGTAGTGAAGTATGCAATAGTGAAAGAGAGAGTTGAGACAAAGAAAAAATTATAAGTCTTAAACTATATTCACTATATAAAAGAGAATATTTATGTTGAAGGAAGGTATTTTTGTGTGGAGCTTTGGACTCTTCAGCTAATCCAGAGTTGTTTGAGTCATACAACGTTGTTGGGTTGTTGTATTCTGGAGGGGACAAGTCAAGTGTATTACTGTTGGATCGGTGTAGATTATGTCACAGTGGCCTTAAATTTTCTTAAAGAGAGCGAGATATCCGCGCCTCAGCCTGAATGAGTTTTTATTCAATTTTGTCATTTTGTTTTTTCAAGTGTAATTTATTGTATTTGTGGTATATTACACCATCACAATCCAATGCAAATAAACATATACATAGAGGATGAGGGAATGAGATATGAAACATATAATACCACACTAGTATAACTCAACAAATACATTAGTATTCATCAATAATCAATTCACAACACGCACATCTTTTCCATATCCGAGTTTCCACATTAAAACGTCAATTAACACATCACTAATAATGCCTTATTTCATTTCATAAGCCATTTAACGTAATTACACAATTGAACCAAAACACATGCATCACACAATTACGAAATACAAGGTTCAATATTCTTAATCATAGGTTAGACATACACTTGCCTTAGCAAAAAAAAGTCACAATCAGTCTAAAGCCAGAGCTTTCTCCTTCTGATTATACTCCAAAGCACTACAATCTGGTCAAAAGTAGATTCACAATCACATTTCAAGATTAAGGATGCCAAAATCATACAATCCGAGAAAATGGATAAAATGATCCAAAAATTCAATGTCGGAAAATGAGATCAAAATCTAAAATTAAGTGTTTCTTAAGGTTTTAGGAAACTAATGGCGAAAACCATTTCAAATATGGGACTAAATGAGCTCTCAAATTAAAAATTTGAGTTCATGAAAAATTCTCAATTTCTCCAATTGAAAACACTAAAATTGATGTTAAAAACAAGAATGATCAATGGGTAATGAAGATATAAGTTAAAAATAGCTTACCCAATAGTTTTCTCACAAAAATTCCTTTAAAAAATGCCTAGTCGAGCTTGAAAATGTCAAAAATGAAAGAAAAGGACTCAACCTTGACGTTTTAAAATCAGTTATTGTTTCAAGTCACTTGCTCTCCGCTATCGCAGAGCTTAGGTCCGCGAATGCAGAGTCAAAGGGTAAATGACACTCGTAAACCCAGACCGGGCACCAGTGAATGTGGAGATCAAATTTCTTGACCTTCCACGATCATTGCCCAATCTCTGCGAACGGTAGGCATTCGGGAACATGGTAGTGGGGTCCGCAAATGCGAAGGAATGGGGTCTTGCATTAGATATCAGCAAACACAAGGCTTAAAATTCACGGAACACATCATTCAATCGAAACTCGATATACAAAAATTATATATGCGAACCTATAAAATTTGACATTCCAGACTTAATGGAATCATCGGAACTCGAATCCAAGGTCTCCTTGACCCGGAATCGGAGAAATCACAACTAAACTAAATCAAGGCACTTGAAATACAGAAACTCTACCAAAACACTCAAAAAAATATGGCGAAGCTCATATTCACAGTAAAATCACTTTTCAAAATCAATGGAACCATCAAAAATCCAATTCGAGCACCCGAGCTCAAAATGTTGACTCAAGTCAAACTTAAATTCAATTTCCAACGACAAACCTAAAATCCACATAACAATTCCAAAATCTATTTTCGACAATTCTCCTAGATCAATTTCCACATTACTAAACTGATAGAATCGTCGAAATTCCGTTCTGAAACCCGAATCTCCAGATGACTCAAAAATTCAAAATTAGGCAACATAAACCTTCAAAACTCAATTCTTTAGCAAAACCCAACTTTCACAAGATTTAAATAATCAGCTTTCAAAATTAAACAAACATGACTCAACGCTGTTGATGGAAGGGGTAAAACAGTAATTTTGTCAAAATATACAAAATGACCTTCATGGTCATTACAGAAAATAGCTTTGGCAATTTTTTTTCCCTTGTTAACTAAAATGGTTTCATTACCAAATGGTCGATATTATCAGAAATCAGTTGATTTATGTTATTATGTTTAGCAATAGTCAGTCACTTGTCGATTGTGTGTTTACATACTTTTTGGCAGAGCCTGGTCTCTTCCAATAGCTATACAACCAGCATGAGCCTAGAAGGAAGGTATAACATCAGTTTATTCGGCCATTTCAATCTGTTTCTTGCAAATCTAAGAAAGAAAAATCTCAAAAAAAAAAATCTTTAATAAATGATGAACTCCATTAAGTTAATTGCAATCAATTCTAATAGTTATGTTGTTTCAGGTGGATATTTAGTTGATTTGAAGTTGGTCATAAATTAGCATTTTGGGATGTAATTTAAAAATATTATTCTAAAAATATTTGTATCTAATAAAAGACATACTATTGGAGGTAGGGGAGGTGGTGGAGATGAGGGTAAAGATGACGTGTATGAGGTTGACGAATGACACAATCAATATCTAGTCAATTTAACCTTCAGTCAAAAGTCGCGCTTTCAATGGCATGCACACGTACCTTCCAACATTTCTTCGCGTTCTGTAGCAGATGTTGGGGTCTCAAGTTTCGGACTGGTTACGTGATGCTTTATTTCTCTTGATATATATGCCACACACATATTGTAAAACTTGTTTGCCCTACTTCAACTAGGAAATGCATTTTCCTCATTTATAATGAACTGTTTTCCTTGAGAAAAATGTTTCATAAAAACTTTGACCAGGCGAATATGGAAAAATTGAAAAACATTTTCTTTTCTATCGAACACACCCTGAGCTATGTTTTACTAAATGTGCAATTAAGCTAATTGATCTAACCTAGATATAATCCTCAACAGGGCATGAGGGGTACTCACAAGTCACAGGTGAAGGCGAATCCAGAATCTAGATAAAATCAAGTAAATGTAATCTTGTTATATGTATGCTTTTTTAAAATTGTTTTTGCATATACAACAACAATACCATACTCAGTGAAATCCCACAAGTGAGGTCTGGGGAAGGTAAAATGGACGCAGACCTTATCACTATCTCATAGTGATAGAGAGGCTATTTCTGGAAGAATTTGAACTGATAGTACTGGGTTGAACAGAACCTGCAGAATCCACCCTAGATCTGTCTTTACTCATGAGACAACCAATCAGCTAATATGTATAATTGTCCCAAGATTAAAGCAATGATTCACACTGAGTTGATTATATTGAACCATCCAACATCCAAAGTTCTGACACTTTTCAGTGCAGATTAAGCAACACCAAGATCAAGTCTAGTAGTTATGTGCTTCAGAGTGGTTGATGATAAAGTGAATTCTTTAGCAGAAAAAGTGCTGAAGTTACAATGCAATCTAAAGATATTCCAACCTCACTTCTGTTGGGAAACTTACTGTAACCCTTAAGACATTACATGATCCTTAACTATATTTCAGTAAAATTTCGAACATGATCCTATTTTCAAAAGCTAAAAATGAAAGGGAAAAAACTTTGAAATTTACCACAAAAGATGCAGCTAAAGAATCAAACAGTATGGACAAAGGGCCAACGCTCGTATTCACATAATTGAAAGGTGAAGTATCAAAGTATACCAGCCATACACTAATCGAAGTATCCCCAGGAAAGTCCAGAGATCATACTAGAAATGCTGTCACCATGAAAACAGGCTGAAGCAACTTACAGATTAGGATGACTATGCTCAGCAATTTAAAACAGTCTTTTCATCGAAAAACACGAGTTAAACCTTTGTTTAGTGAGTTAAAACAATTCTGTCAAGAAAATTGGCAACTAAATACGTAGCAGAAGTTGTTAGTAGCACTCTTGGATATGCCACACTTTAAAGTTCTAGACTATTTTGCGAGCACATTAGATCAAGAATGCAATGTAGGCATACGTTGAAACAACTCAAGAAAGAAGCATACCTTAAAGTCTACTTGCTGCAATTTGAAGTCTCACTTTTTTTCTTAGCCATAATAAAGCTCTAACAATCAAAATTCAGATTTCGGAAAAGATTGAAACTGGAGCCTTGAAGACATAAAGTGCAGTTAAATTAATAACACATATAAAGCAAATACCACTACTACAGTAGTGACATAATTAAAATGAAAAAGCTTTCAAGAGAAATGATTCCAATGTACAAACTACAAATGGCTTTTCTATATAATCCATTAGATTTATTTCAGAAAGCTTATTGAAGAAAATAGTATCTTCTTATACTATATGATCATCAGGACTGCTTCAGTATAAAATATGTTTTACAGACAATCAACATTACTCCTATTTCTTAACCTTTCGAGTCTTTTTTGGTCCAGGCACTTCCATTGTACCTACAGAGCATCCACATCTCCCTCGAAATATCAGAACAGCTCTGCCATTAGGAGGTGCCATCCTTTTAAGCTCAGCTTCCAATTCTTTATGATGATCGCGAGGTAACTCGAATAATCCCTTTTTATTGACTCCATCTTTTGCTGCAGGATTTGAGTTCTTAACACAATCTTCTGTCTCTAATTGAATATCAAATTCAGCAGCCTTCCTAAGCCCACGACAACCAGGTTTCCCACATCTCCTCCCAGTACATACTGCAACTGCACAAAGAGCTATTCCAGCAAATAAAATACTAAGTCCTAAACAGATGTATAAAGCTGGAGCTTCATAAATCTCCTCTTTCACCTCAGAACTAATTAATCTGAGAAAATCAGCTGTTTCATTCATCAAAAGATTAACAGAAGGATACAGCAGAACCCCACAAGCACCAATCACAGCAATCAAAATCATTACATCAATCAAAGCATAACGAGATTGCTGACAGGAATGATTCTTGGAATTGGGCATGTTCTTTCTCTTTTGTGTTTGATTGATTTTCCCCAATTGCTCAGATTTGGCCACTGTTATTTCTCGGTCAACTGGCAGTACAGAAGTTTCACAACAGACCATTTGGGGTTGAATCAAGAAACTGAAAAAATCCAATCTTTAACTTAAATCAACAGTAAATTCCACAACCCATTCAGTAAAAACTCATGAATTTGAAAGAAACCAGAAGATTGCATTCAATCAGAGTGAATTCAAGATTCATAAAGGGGAGGAAAAAGACTGAATTTTTTTACAGTTACCGAAAGGATACGGTACTTGGGGTAGCAGAGACGGCAAGGAAGATTTTTAAGAAGTCAAATAGTAACCATTTTTAGCATTTTGTATCACAAAGCGTGTAAGGTTCCTTCGTATGAAAGGGTTCATTTCATGTATTGAACAAATTACTACACGCCAAGGATATTTTCCTTTTTTTCCTATTTATTTGGGCTATATGAACAAATGGGCCAATTTGGTCCCACACGTTACTTTTCTTTTACCAAAAAAGCCCAGATTTTACTTGATTTAGATCCCTTTGGAAAAAGAGATTTTGGGAAAGTTCTTTTCCAAACCAAAAAATAATAATCGGAAAAGTATTAATACAAATAACAATAACATATCAGTGAAATCTCACAAGTGAGATTTGAAGAGTATGAAATGAATACAAATTTTATCACTAAAGACTATTTTCTAAGAACCCTCGTCTAAGAAAAACAGAAAAGTTCTACTATTACCTAAAAAAGAATAGGTGTTTAGTTGCTGCACTTTATCAAACTTACCGTTTGTGCAAATTTGAAGAGAAAGTGTGACCAACCAGGTTTGTATAGTAAGTAACTCTTTATTTTTAATGAGAAATTTTAAATTTAAGTTTTTACTTTTGTTAGAAAGATTTTTCGATGCGAATTTTGATTTAGTTAGATTTTAATATAAAAATCAGACGCCGAATGAAAAACTAAAAAAGTTAATTATTAGGTGAAGTTTGATCTTTGTAATGTTTAACTAAGTGTGTTTTATATTTAATTAATTAAAACATATTCTATTTTAGTTTCCTCTTAATCTAAGAAAAATGTTGCCCATGGGGTCTTTGACTAAAATATATGGAATATTCAGAATTATATTATCCTCAATATGCAGTAAAAACATAAACTTTGTATAATACACGACAATTGAATAATTAGCACTTGGTAATTCGTTAATTCTTTGAAGATTCAGAATCAAAGGATTCAAAAATATACATATTCAATTAATTAAAAATAATATAAGGACTAAACTAAATTTTGTTGATATTTTTTGAGGGTTTAAAAAATGCTAATTTAGTTATTTAAGGTGAGTTGGGCTGAATTTTCTGGAAGTTGAAAGTGGTCTTGCAAAAAATTGGAAAACTTCATTGAATTACACTTTCTAACAACAATTTCGGCTTTAAAAAGGAACTTCCAAATTTAAAATTGATTAGCACCCATGGAATGAAATTGATTGTATAAATAATCACATCGAATAAAAGTCTTGATTTTTTTATCCAGTTCGGAATTTGATATCTATATTGAAGTTCAAGTGATCCGAATTTGCGTCATGTAGAACCTATTCGAAATCATATTCCTTTTCAAAAGCAATTTCATGTCGAAGCCTCAAAAATGAGATTACTAATTGAAAAATAAGTAATTTCATCTGCTCACACCGTTCTTCAATGATGAAGTTTTGAAGTTGATATAACATTTAATACGGGTTAAAGAAAATGTAGATAAATTGCTCTTTTTATAAAATAACTAAAATGAAACTTATAATTTTTTTAAAAGGGTTAATATGTATTTCAGATCAAATGCTACAAATTTGGGCCATTAAATTTTAGATAGTCGTGTTGTTTTCTTAGAGAAACTTTCATAAAGCACATTGTTATAAGTGTTGATCACTCAATAAAATAATATATAAGCGGGACCACGTATGTTGACGTGGTTCTCCATTTATGTGGCATTAAGAGTAAAAATAAAATTTTAAAGGTAAATTATTTTTAATTAGAATAAGGTGACATTCCTTTTTAGACGGACGAAAAGAAAAAAATATCACATAAAATAAGATGGAAGGTTACTAGTTTACATAAATTTGTCTCTAGATACACATCTCAAATACATGCACATCAAAATTGTTCTATTTTTAGATGTGTAACTGAATCCCATTAATAAGGAGGAATTTATAGTTGTAATTAATGATTTCTCAAAATATTGTATATTTTTGAGCTAAAAAACAAAGCAAAAAATTTCTATTTTCTCCTATCAATCTTTCTCTACAACAATCAAATTCAGTGTATCTGCGTTTCATAGTTTTAAGGGGAAGAAGATAAAGAGATATAGTTATCCACATATTTGTATTAAATATTAAATATGCATTGATGTATTTAGTTTATTTGTGCCTACAAAAGCCGTCAAAACCCCATGGGCTGCCAAACGTAACTCGTAGGGTTGGGACAAGATTTTTCAACAACGGCATATCCAAGTAACGGGATATGATTTTTCTCTTTGGAGAGCATAGTACAATAAAAGTTGTAAGCTGTGTATGGAGAAGTTATTGTATTATGGTGAAATTTTAGAACTAAGTCCTGAATTTGGAGCTAATACATGAGAAATAAATATTATAGAAATAGTAACATCAATGAAGTGGTATGGGAAGGGGAGGAAACGTGTCACAAGTGTGAAAAAAATGCTCCAAACACGAGATCTAATCGATCACCAAATTCTATAGCAAATTAGAAAGGGATCAACTTCAATATGACACAGTAACTAGACAGGTTTGGACGAATGGTAAGTCATAACTCATAAGCCAAAAGTCAATCCAAATGGATTTCAAATTATTTATGATTTGTAATTTTTTATAATTATTTAATTCATGTACAATTAGGATTTATTTGTCCTAATTCATATAGGTTTTAATTTTTTACTATGTTGGCCTCTAAAGGTTATAAGTTTGGTCCAAATTAGTCATTGGTCAGGCTTCCAAAATAAGTTTGTTTGAAAAATGTTTTTTGTCTCAACTGTTTTTTTGAAAAAATAATTTTCAAGAGTAGCAATTTATGTTTGACTAATCAATTTGAATAACAATCTATACTATATTAAAAGCGTGAAGACCCTTAGAAATATTTTTTTCATCGTTATTCTTTAAATTCTTATTTAATAATATTTATAATATTGACTTTTAAAATATATGAAAATAAATGACAAAATAAGGACTTTAGTCGTAGAAAACTCCTAAATCTTATTTAATAGACTTCTATTTTTTCCTTATATAAAACATTTATAAATAAATAGTGAATTATTTATCTTTTCATAAGTTCATACTTAAATTTATTTATTTATTTTTATAATTTTTGTTACCGGATGATGTACACATGCAAAGCGCCTACGACAGCTAGTTTTTCTAATATTAGAGCAACAATTTGTTAAACTTGTCAGCCTTATTGCTGAGTTGAACTTGTTTTCTTCTTTGAAGCTATCCTCATCCCTTCACAACTCAAACTCATAAGAAAAAATCCAGTTCTTAATTGAAAAATTTGAAAGTAAAGTTAGGTGAATTTAAGGTAATTGTCAGACTATATCATAGTATTGTATTAAGTATTCCATCTGCAATTTATATGACAGTGAGACATGGTGTAATTATCAACTTAGTAATTATTTTGTTCTGTTTGTATGTCACAACATAATCAAAGTGTAATATTGCTTGATTATACAAGTGTAATTACAAGGTTATATTGAATTTTAAAAATAAAAGTTAATCATCTAAAATAAAAATTTAACAAAACTATGTTAGAGATGTATTTAATCAATTAAATCTTACCTATTAAATTAAACTTATGTCAGTCATCAAAATAGGAACTTGAAAAAAATGAAGAGAGGAAATTGAGGTTGAAGTTTAATTTGCCGGGTTTTGAGGAAATTAAAAATTGTACTGTGTTGGATTTTTTATTAAAATTTAAAATGGTGGGGATATTTTTATTTGGTTAGGTTTGGGTTTTTAAATTGGGTGAATTGCGGGCGGAATTCATATTAAATTGGTAATTATATAGAAACTCAATAATTTGGAGCAAATTGGGGCTTTCCGTTAATATAAGGGGTACGGGTGACATTTTTGCTACATAATTTTATTTTAACGATAAGGATAAAGTCAATCATATCATATAAATTGAATATAAATTGAAGAGTGTTTTTTTTTGCTCTTTTCCCAATCCTAAATTATTGTGTTGATCTGCCAAGGTGCCTCTCATTCCCCCTTTAAGAGAGTGTCTGTTATGCATCTTTATCTTATTATAGGTATTCCCATGTTGTTGGCATCAATCATCGTTCTTAGGTAAAGACAATTTTATTTTGGGCTGCTGTGTATATTTTGGCATGTTAAGATAATGGTGGGCATGATGCATGTCTGTTAGTTTATTTGATTTTATGCTATCTCTGTTTTCTTGTGCTTATCGATGTGTGGATGGCTAATATCATAGTTTTATTGTGTTGTGTGCCATGTGGGGCTGTTAGCTGTATGCTTGTGACATTGCTTAATGGTTGTCCTTATTCGTGCTTACTTTATTTTTTGTGATGTCAAAAGGAAGAAGAGTAGTATGCATGCTGCAGGTACATCACAGGTACTTCTTACTCCTTTGGTAAGGACTTGTTGGCAGTGGACAGCATAGGTTTGCCATCATCAAAAAGGAAGAATTTTTTAGGTCCTTGCAGCATCTCCTGAAATGTTTTGATGATGACAAACGAAAGCAGGTTCTACGTGCAGTACCAAGGAAGCGGACATAAAAAGGAGGTGGAATCCAATAAGGAAAATAATGAAGCAGAATCGGGAGAGGACTTTTACGAGGAAAGTTGTAGGTGCCATGTTTACGAAGGAGATTCTTGGAAAGGGACTCTTTTAAAGTCAAGTATAAAAAGCAATCAACAACCCTAGAAGAGTTGTGCTTTTACAAATCTGAAAATGGCAATCCAGCAAGCAAAGGCAATTGGCACTCGAGCACACAAAGAAGATCAAGAGTTAGATTTTCTTGTATGTTCAATTATTTGCAATCTACTTAAAATTATTGTTGAGTGACAATTATTGTAAGAGAGATTGCTTTGTGAGAAATCTATGTCAAGAGTAGGTTTGGCTCTCTCTTGTTGCGAGTGTGTGTGAGAAGATAGTGTGTTGAGAGTTGTGAGGTTGTAACCATAACATTGCTGAAGTAGTGAAGTTGCTGAAATCCTAGTAGGATAGGTAGTGATTGTTTCTCTCTCGAGCAAGGAGTTTTTCTATTTGTTCCTTTGTTTACTGCATTTGTCTCTATTCTGCCTAAAGAACCTAGTTTAACAGGGTGATAGGCATAGTCTTCTTTTCAGGTTGTTCTTGTCCCTTTTTTGTGCAATAGGGCTTTGATATCACTCTGGATTTGGATTTGGATTTGGATTTGGGTACGGTGAACTCGTCAGCTGCTGCTAAAATATGGTGTTATATCACCTTTCTAGCCATACCCAAATGCTTCAAACACCTTTCAAGCATTGCCATGGTGGGGAATTGATAAAAAGACACAAGTGAGGTTTTGCAGACTTAAGAAACCTTCTAATATATTCTTCCTTGTTACTCACATTGCTTATATATATTGCCATGTGCTAATCAGTCACCCGTTCTTGTTAATTTGTTGGTTTTTGTTCTTGTCTTATGACTCAAACCAGCAGAATGACACCTGCTGCTTGACTGAATCCTATTAGGATTACCTTGTTGTATTTCTTGGATTGGCTAGGGAGGTAGTGGGGAATGTGCTATATGGTTTCTCTAGCATACAATTCATTGATTATGCCTACATATGTTGCTCCACAACAAATACAACTACGTGTTAATCCTCACTATCCATGTCGCTCCACTTGTACCCAATATATTACACCATGTCAACATATATTTCTAGTGCTGTAAAGACATCTGTTGGTATTGTGTGTCCTGGATAGCAACATCTATTAAAAAAAGAAATAAACCTCAAAGCGCCACTCCAACCAATATCCTGCTTTGTTTCCGTATTGTTAAGCTAGAGAATGAGTGCTTACTAGGGCCTAGCTCGAGTTGCAAAGGGCGGAGGATTTGTGGTAAAAGGTGAAATGCAACTATAAATAAATAACAGTATTCTTCTATAACAAATCCTAGCTAGCCTGTATGTAGAGAGCCTCTTAAGAAGTTGATTGCGTAAAAAGACAAATCCTAACTTTTTTTTTTTTGAAGTACCACTACTGAATTGTGTGAACTATGTCAGAAAGCTTATATTGTTATAGAATGACACTTTTTTGAAAAGGTTACTCTTTCGAAGTAAAAGAATTCAAATGTTCTTGCTGCAGACAACTTATGTCATTAATTTCTGCTTCCATACAGTAAAGCATTTTTACTCTTAAAAGTAGCTTGATGTCCTTGAGGACTTAGAAATCACTACATTTGAACTATTATCGATACTAATGGTCTGATCTGCCTTGGTGGATTTATTTGTTTAGGTTGTATCAGAGAACACATGCATTTTGAAGTCTTCGGTGTTGTCCACAATTTTGAAATCTAATACTTGTCCAGATTTTACTATACTGACTTGAGATTCACAGGAATCCTGTGTGCAACTTGAGCATCATGTCTTTGACTGTTGACAGCTCTTTCAGTCGTCTGACCTTTAGGTTCCTTCGATGACGCTTTAGCAGGAAAGAGGGCAAGCACGGTGCACTAAAGTTTCCGTTATGCGCAGGGTTTGAGGAAGGATCTGACCACAAGGATTTATTGTACACAGCCTTACCTTAGAGACTATTTCCAAGGCTTGAACCCGTGACCTTCTGATCATGGCAATAATTTTACCAAGTTAGTAGGAAAAGATTCAAATCCCTTGTCTATTGCAACTTATCTGTCTCAAAAAGCAAAGGTCTGCACTTTCTGTTTATTCCTCTGTGCAGATTGGAACTGCCGAATTGTTTTGTATAAAGACAGATGCGAAAAAATTATTTTGGGCCAACAACCTTGCTTTGTTTTTCTTTCTTATAACTATTAGGGGTCGTTTGGTTGGCAACATGTTATCCCGAGATTAAAATTTCGGAATAAGTTAACCTGGGATAAGTTATCCCATCATATATATGAAATAACTTATCTCATCACCAAGACAAAAATGGTGGATAAATAATCCAAGGATCACTTTATACCTCCAACTAAACGTGAGATAAAATAATCTTACATTTTATCCCAAAATTATTATAACTTATACCTCACACCAAAACCCCTTACTTTATCTTTTGGCAGCTTACAAGAAACCTCCTTATTTTGATACTGGTTCAAAAAATTTGTTGTCTATTGGTAATTTTTGTATTCAATCAAAAACGAGAAAATCAAATTGAATCCAGAAACAGAGCTAGAAGAAGTCAACACAAATAGTATCGGGAATCCACCCAAATCACTCAATTAAAATTACCAACTAGGAATTATACGAAAGCTAGGTATCATCTAGAAACTACAAGCTTCAAAGCTCTCAAATATTCAATTCATCGTGATCTAAGTCTTCCAAATGATAAAAGACAACTATTTATACTAAAGAAATAAAAAAGACATTTTCTTTACGATTTTACGCTTAATGATATAAATATTTTTTTTTTAAGAGATAAGGGTCTTGTTTAGTTGTCTTCTTTTGTAAATTCTTAAATTTATGAAGTAGCTTCTTTTCTTCTTCCCCTGCATTTTATAGACCTTCCACACATTGTATGTCTTTTTCTGATGACCCTCAAGCTCCTATAATGTTTCATTTTTATAAACATTGCTTATAGGTAGAGATGGCATTAGTTTTAAAAATAGTTAATTCAACTCGCCCTGCCCTACATATATAACTTTAAACCTACCCCGTCCCGCATAGTTCTAAACTCGCTCAGCCCAACCCAACCCAGCCCCACCCTGTCTCGCCCCATTGCCATCCCAACTTATAGATCTTGGAGAGCCTTTGCTTGACTCCTTGTGAATAATCTTGAGGAGTACATGCTACACATGATAGTGTCATTTATTCTTCCCATGTTATCACTATCGTAAAATAAAAAGATGTCTCTTGAAGCTTACATAACCAGCTGCCTTAGGCTTGTTATCCAAAAATTTGTTTAGGTATATTGTAATGAATGAAACATAGGAGTTTGCTGCTAGGTTTTGACAAGTTAGATACTTGTAACTTGATTGATGAACAATATATCTTTAAAGTATGTTGTTGCTTTTTACTGACATTGTGACGTGCAATGGAAATTTTATTGCAAATGAATAAATCATTTAGGGATTGATAGTCAAGGTATGTGTAAATTACTATTAGTTTTATTTTGAAAATGTTGATCAAGATAGAGGAGACGTGAAGAATGTAAAGAAAGAAGTTACCTAAGAATTTATAAGATTTAGAATTTCCATGGTCAAATTATTATTCAGGCAGAAGTTACATTAATTAGGTCACCTTTTTGGAAAAAGTAACAGAAAGCTTGGTGGAGGACTCAGCATGACTTCTTCTTCTTTTATACCAAAAAAAAAAAGTATACTAGGTCATGAGTTATGACTTAGAGCTTGTTCAAATTGATTAAAAAAAAAGAGTTTTAAAAAATATTTTAAAAGTATTGAAATTTATTTTAAAATAAACAGTTAAGTATCTGGAAAAAAAGTACGGAACTTTTTCCTATATTTTTCCACACCAAAAGTGGAAAATGGAAGATGTGGAAGAAAGGGAAAATGTGGGAGTTGGCACTAAGAAAGAAATGTACTCCCTTGCTTGTCCAATTTAAAAAAATTATAAAATAATTTATTTCTCTCTATTTTATTTTATGTGCTTTTTTTAATTTATTTAAAAAATAATATCATTTTATTATAATTAAAAATGATTTAATTTTTTTAAAAAAAATTATTCTTAATGAAATTATTATTTTTAATTAAACATAAATCAACGGAGTACTGACTAATGATTTTTACTAAGGATACAACAAAAAATTTAAAGTTAAATTATTTTTAATTAGAGTAAGTCACATTCTTTTTGCGACAGACAAAAAAAGAAAGGATGTCACATAAAATAAAACAGACCGAGTAGTTACTAGTATTATTGCTAAAAGAATTATATTAAAAAATCTTAATCTAATCTAAACTATTTTAAAAGCATGAAGGCCTTTAGAATTGTTGTTTGAACTTTTTACCCCTAATTAAAAGTCTTTTTTTTTTTTTTGAGAAAATCATCTTTTCACCTTTTTCCTTGAATTATTATGTAATTTTTCTTTATAATATAAGTAATCGTAAAAAATATAGAGTCCTAAAAGATAGAAAGAATCCTAAAACTAAATAAACTCAACTATACGAATTTGATTAAGTTGGAATACTACTCTTTTATTTTATTTCTGAAATAATAATTTTTTAAAATAACATAGTATTAAGCAAAGTCAATTTAATTTAAATTATTATTTTTTACTTTATTTTTGTAGTGTATTTTCATAAAATTATTATATGATAAAAACATTTGATGATTTGTTCTTTTATATAATTTTCTATTTTTTAGATTATTAAATTTTATTATTTTATAATAATTCATGAAGATATACGTTATCGCATATGTTAACTTAAGTTGGTTATCTTCAAAATAAATGTCATTATAATAACAAATATCTTATATATTTAATGTTAATCATTATTTTTTAATTGACACGATGAACGCATACAAAGCTCGTAATGGAAATTAGTTTTCTCTTATTTAATAAGTGGTTACTTGAGCAGTTTAAGGTCGTCGTGTCTGCTTCAGCTACTTGAAACAGGCAGATGACTATAACTGTTTGCTTAATTTCATGGTGGCTATTAAAGTGTGTGCCTAATTTTATTGTGTCATTTCTTTTAATTATTTCTTCATCTACAATAACATATCAACTTAATTTTGCAGTGACTATTAAAGTTTCTACTTAATTTTACTATGTCATTCCTATTAATTATTATTTAAATATTTTTTCATCTACTTCAACTATAAAATTACATATTACCCGTAATAAATTATTTTCCTGTGCATGACTATAACGTTTTACGATGACTATTAACGTGTCTACTTAGTTTCACTATGTTATTTCTATTAATTATTTCTTCATCTACTTCATCTATGAAATTGCAATATTACCTGTAATAAATTATTTTCCTATATAGGAATAATGTGTAATATATAAAATTACTTAAAATATTATAAATTCAAAATAATTAATTTTTTTTATAAAAATATATTAAAATTATTGATTCTTTAAATTTTATTTATATCCTAAAAATTAAAAAAAAATAATATATATTAAATACACCATCTTTGTCACTAATACTGAAAATGAGGAAATAAAAAATTATAGTGAAAGTAAAAGGGAAGGTAGTATTTGAGTTTGCTGCACGCCTTGTTCAACTTGCATTGCCATCCACAAGAAAATAGAAAAAGTCCATTAAAAAGCCGAAAAGTTTGGCGACTTTTAAAAGTTGGGACCCACATGAAGCATTTGAGGATCATAACAAAAGCTGCTGCTGACTCAGCCCTTCACTTTATTCAGAATCAAAGAAGAGAAATAACAAAATCTTCAAAGCCACAAAAAAAACTTGTGGCTCACAATCATCTCCTCTATCTTACGTGCCATGTCACCTCTATTTAAGTTTCCTTCAATAAATTGCTCGTAAAAACTTCTTTCATTTCATTTTATATGACATTCTAGGATTCGATCACGTTTCATATTTTTGAATTGATTAAATCAGCTATATTAATAACAAGTTCGAAAAGAAGGAGATATAGGCCGACCTCATTCGAAATACTATTTTAAAGTATATAATTCATTTTGCATTACTCATGAATAGACAAATTTAATTTGACTAATTAAAAATAATTTAGAAGATATTATAAAAAGAGCAAAAATATTTTTAGATTTTAAAAATATAAAAATAAATTAAAATTTTTAAAAATTAAATATGACCAACTTATAACTTTTAGATTTTAACTTGATAGATTGAACTTTTAGATTTATATGTAACCTTTTGTGATGACACTTACATTAAGAAAAAAAGTAACTTTATTATTTTGTCCGTACGTTTATTAATTTTTTTAGTTCTCTTAGTTGATCAAATGGAAGAGTATATCCATTCAAAATTCATTGACTATCAAAGATAAAATAATAAAAATAATATTATTTATGCATTAATTTATGAAATGATATATATTAAAGATTTTTTCGTCCAAAAAAATTGTGAAAGAAGTCGGCATATTTAAAAAAGAAAAACACACACATGTTGGGTGTGTTTGTGCGCATCGGGGTTGTATGCGTTATGTGTAACATGAGACCCAATCCCCAAATTCGCCGGATTTGTTTGTTGGACTGTCTTCTCTCTCCCTTTTCTCCTCTAACTTAGCTTAGCTTAGGAACTTGAAAACATATGACGGAACTCAAAGACCCTGCAATTAAACTCTTTGGCAGAACTATTCAGTTGCCGGATTCTTCTGGAGATCCTGAAGGTGATTCTTTGCCTGACGAAACCAACGGAGGAGAAGAAGAAGATGATGATGAAGAAGAAGCTCATAAGGTAACTAAGACCAAAGTTTCAGTATAATCTGTTGATTTATTGTGAGTAGTTTGTATGCCATTTCACTGTTGTTGACTTCCTATTGGACTCTGCTTCACCTCATTCAGCACCATTTCCTAGGGTTTTGAATCAGAGACAAACTAAAAACATATTTTAAAAAAAAAAATCGAAATTGATTAATGGAGGAGATGATTGCTTATTACATGGTGGGAATCCAACTCTGAAAGTTCAGGTTAACCAACTGAGTTATTAATAAGATTCTCTTAGATTGGACTAATTATTTTGAAGGAAAGACAGTTAAATTTGTCGACAATTAGGTTGGGTACTCACAAATTTCTTAATTGGGGTTCCTTTCTTTGTGTTCTCAACATTGAGGGGTCGTTTGTTAGTTGGTTTAGAAGTGAGTTTAATTATTCATGTATAGGATCAATACATTGTCCGTTTGCAATTTAGAAACACGCATGACTAGTACATGTATAAATGAGGATATCTATGTATAATTTTATGCTCCATATGATAGAAGGTGGAATAATAAATACGTGTATAACTAATCCCTGCATAACTAATACCTGTGTAAAGTAATACATAGATTTCCTCATATTTAATCCTTACATTACTAATACTTGCTTAAAACTAACTAGATACCAAACGATCCCTTAGCTCCGTGAGTGCTTTGTATTTCCAAGTGGAAAGTAATTAATTTTAAAATGGATTTAACTTGACTGTGTAATATAAATTTTTAGGATCATCGTATAACATGTTATTGAAGGTTGCTAGTTGTAAAAGATATTTTCACTGTCAATTTATAGAAGTTGAACTACTCATTTTACAATTGTAAAGAGATTTATTAGAGTTCAACTTTATTCCATCAATCAAAGGAATCACGTTTCAACATCTTTCACATCTCTGTAACTCAGATTTTTTTTTACTTTCCTATGTTTAGATCTCGTAATGGGCAATCTATTAGCGCGGAGAAAGAGTAGTTTAATTCTAAGATTTGCTAAATCAGAAACTTTGTCTTCATACCATTTATTTGTGTAAAATGATAGGAATGCTCTGCTTCAACAATCAGCAGAATGCAGATGCTTAATTTGTTTTGCACTCATATCCCTAGTTCTCCATGGTTAATCCCTTCATGATATATAACCTACCGTTGTGTCTCCTTTGGCCTCTCAACATTTATCTCTACAGCTTTCACATGCTTCTTAACGATAGAGAAGCTTGCCTGTTCTCAATAGTTATAAAAGAGTAGCAAAATCACGTTGAACCTTTTCTTTTGAGATCTCCCTAAGTTTCTAATAATTCGAACGGTTTAAAAGAAGAGTTTACCGACTCATTTACTCTTCTGTGAAAATGTATCCGCATACAGGATGACTTTGGAGGAAACCTAGGAGATGATGAGGACGAGATGGAAAGTTTGACTGACAAGGAGTTGCAGGATCAGAATTCAGATCCAACTAGAACTGACAGTAAAAAGGATCCACCTGTTGATAATGACTGCTCAACAAGACCTTCAAAAAGTGAAGAACAGCAAGGAGAAGCAAGCAATTCACAAGAGAAAATCCTCAAAAAGCCAGACAAGATACTTCCATGTCCCCGGTGTAACAGCATGGAAACCAAATTTTGTTATTTCAACAATTACAATGTGAACCAGCCTAGACACTTCTGCAAGAATTGCCAGAGATATTGGACAGCTGGTGGGACCATGAGGAATGTGCCTGTAGGAGCTGGTCGTCGGAAAAACAAGAACTCAATTCCACAATACCGTCAAGTATCTGTCTCTGAAACACTTCAGAATGCACGAAAAGATTATCCAAATGGAATACAACAACCTGTTCTTGCATTTGGCTCCCCTACACCACTCTGCGAATCGATGGCTTCAGTTTTGAACATTGCTGACAAAACAATGCATAATTGCTCACAAAATGGGTCCCATAAACCACAAGAGCCCAGTGTTCCAGTTAGTTACGTAATGGGAGATAATGGAGATGACCATTCCAGAAGATCATCAGTCAGTACTGCAAATTCAGAGGATGAAGGTAACAAAATTGTACTGGACCTGCTAAAGAAGAATTGCCATAGCTTTCCACCTTACTTGACTTGCTATCCTGGGGCTCCTTGGCCATATCCATGCAGTTCTATTCCATGGAGCTCTCCAGTCCCTCCTCCTGGCTATTGCCCTCCTGGTTTTCCTATGCCGTTTTACCCAGCAGCTTCGTTTTGGGGTTATACTGTAGCAGGTCCTTGGAATGTACCCTGGATGTCCCCAACTACTGCTTCCCCAATCCAAACAACTCCGACTTCTGGTCCTAATTCTCCAACTCTGGGTAAACACTCAAGAGATGAAGACATACTAAAACCGGTGAGCAGCAAGGAAGAACCTTTAAAAGAGAGTAGTCCTGAGAAGTGCCTCTGGGTTCCAAAAACTCTGCGAATTGATGATCCAGGAGAAGCTGCAAAGAGTTCCATATTGGCAACATTGGGAATAAAACATGATAGTGTTGATTCAGTTGGTGGAAGTCCTTTCAGTGCTTTTCAGCCGAAGAATGATGACGATAATAGTGTTTCAGAAAACTCTACTGTATTACAAGCAAACCCAGCAGCATTGTCTCGGTCAGTAAATTTCAATGAAAGCTTATAAGCAGTTGTGAAATCATTGAGAAATGTTAAATATCAGACAATGATGGCAAGACCATGCAGGAATTCTTCAGCTCAGTAACTCTTTACTACTGTTACCTATCGGAATATTTTGGTTAGAGCAGTTCTTCACACAGCAGTGTTGGTGAAAGTGTAGGATAGATTCCTTTAATTTCTTTCAGATTGGAGTAAATCAATATTTAGCAGCTAATTTCTCCTTTTTGTGTGAAAAAAGGTGTTTTTTGGTTGATAGTGTTTTCTTTTTTTCTCGTTTTCTTTTCCATTTTCTTAGCTGATGTATATACTTGTATTAAGAAAGTGAGAGGTAAACTAGTTGGCGGTTTGTGTACCGAATTCGCTATGTGATGAATAAGTTAAAGGTAAAATTATTTGCATAATTATTTGTGTGAATGTTACTATTAATGCAGTACTAGTCTGTGATGAATGGACGGACAGTATATGTTTCCTGACAATGCTTTAACGAGTTGATTTAATTCATCTCTGTGAGATATATTTTATTTACAGAACCTTACCTTTCAGTTCTTCCTCTTAGGTATCGGCCTTTCATGTCTGTAAATTGAAGGGTAATGCATTAGTTTAACTCTCTCTGACTCTCCTTTCTCAAACTGCTTTAAATTGCATTTCTCAAATCTTTCGGAAACGGAGCTTTAAATTGCATTTCTCAAATCTTTCGGAAACAGACTCTCTGTTCTCTACAAGGTAGAGTAAGGTTTGCGTAAACTCTACATTTCCCAAACTTCACTTGTAGGATTACACTAGGTATGTTGTTTATGGTGCTTATTCATTCTCTATTTCCAGAGGGAGTTACTTCCAGCTATACCAGTAATGTATTCAGTTCCAAAGTATTGTGCTAAAAGGAAACAAATAAAGGCATTGCAAGAGCAAACTGGTGCATCTTTATCTTTAGCAGGATTTAGTGGAGAAGAGTTGCTGGTGTAATATACCACAAATACAATAAGTTACAGTTGAAAAATCAAAACGACAAAATTGAATAAAAATTCATTGAGGCTGAGGCGTAGATATCTCGCTCTCTTTAAGGAGATTCAAGGCCACTGCGGCATAATCTACACCGATCCAGCAGTAATATTCTTGACTTGTCCCCTCCAGTATACAACACCCCAACAATATTGTATGACTCAAACAACTCTGGATTAGTTGAAGAGTCCAAAGCTCCACACAAAAACACCTTCCTTCAACATATAAATACTCTCTTTTGTCTAGTGAATATAGTTGAAGACTTAGAATATTTTCTTTGTCTCAACTCTCTCTTTCACTATTGCTCACTTCACCACACTCCACAATATTTTCTCCAAACTTCACATTTTTCTCGACCTATTGCATCCTTTATAATATGAATGGAGGAATCATGTCTCGAAGGTTACATAAGTTACAAGACACTAATAGGACGAGATAGAATATGAGTTAGTGATTACATGAGTTACAAGGCTCTAATGGTCATATAAGTTACAAGAAACTAATGACCATAAGAGTTACAAGAACTAATGATCATAGAAGTTATAAGAACTAATAATCATTGTATCACCATTTATATTCACTAATATATACACTAAATCTTTTATTTTAATAATAAAATGCATATCCGCCAACAAGAAACACCACCATTTTAGTGCGGGCTTGCCCCGGGCAGACCCTTTGGCTGTGTTGTAATCTATAAGCTTCATGCAAGCTTTACTTTGTCATCTGGTTCTTGTACATGGTGTAGTCGATAGAGCTACTATAAATTGGTACAACTGGTGGATTTGTTGTACTCTGTTTTATCCTTGTAATGGGAGAGATGGAGAGTGGAAGCCTTCTCTACACAAATATCTGCTCTCTTTTTTCCCTTCTTTTAATGGCATTCCTCTGTTTATAATTAATACCACGTATGCCTCAAAAGATAATTAAATTTTTTACTATGTTTTTTTTCTTCATTTTGTTGGATTAGTAATCTCTATTGTTCACTTTAATGTTTTTGATTGTTTAGGATTTGGTAGAAAAACAATGGGATCTTTCGGCTACGGACACAGTTTGGGTTATGAGCCAGCCAAATTTAGGTTGGGCTTAAACGGATCGTGTTCAAATGGGCTAAAATTCGGGTAAGTCATGATCCACTCAATCTCAATAATTTTAATATATTATTATTTATTTTTTATAATCACAATTTGAATTTTAACTCAAAAAAATAAAACAAAAAGTTACAAATTGATAGATAAATGATAGAAAATATACAATGGATAGAAAACATACATTACATCAATGCAAGTAAAGAGTCTTAGAACGGATTGAAATTGAGGATTAAATTGAGCTCAATTGAGCATACTTTTGATATGGGTTAAGACTTGAATAGATCGGGATTGAACCCAATTAAAATTGAGCAAATTTCAGAAAAAACAAACTATAGGCTTGATTTATTGCTCCTTGGATATGTTTTCAATAATTACAAAGAATAGCTTGTTATAAAATAAATCTAGAATTAACTAGAATATATGTAAGGGGAATCAAAAGCTTAAAACTGAGGAGAAGAGAAAATAATATATTGCAGTATATTTATTTTCTTCACTGATCTGTGTATCTCCCTACAAACAGAATTGATGGCAAATATATAGAGCATTGGTAGCCACTAATGTGGACTACCAAAGTCTTGAGTGGCTCACAAAATAAGGAGCCAAATTGTAGACTTTCCATTACAACAATTTATACTTAACACTCCCCCTGAATTGTCTTTGTAAAGGAAAGTTTTAGGTGATCTTAATACGCATCATTAGTTGCCTCATTAAAAACCTTACCAGGAAAACCCAGTGGGATAAAACCTTGGTTAAGGAAAAAAGAGTACAGCGCGTATTTTACTCCCCCTGATGAAGACTTCATTTGATACTTAGGAGACGGTGCATTCCAATCTTATGTCTTAGTTTTTCAAATGTTGATGTTGGCAATGGCTTAGTGAATAAATCTGCAAGATTATCACTTGAACGAATTTGTTGTACATCAATATCACCTTTCTTCTGAAGATCATGTGTGAAGAATAATTTCGGTGAAATGTGTTTCGTTCTGTCTCCTTTTATGAAGCCACCTTTTAATTGAGCTATGCACGCAGCATTGTCTTCAAATATGACCGTGGGTACCATGACATCATTTTTCAGTCCACATTTCCCTTCAATGAAATGTATCATTGATCTCAACCACACACATTCTCTACTAGCTTCATGAATTGCAATTATTTCAGCATGATTTGAAGAAGTAGCAACAACTGACTACTTTGTAGATCACCATGATATAGCAGTTCCTCCATATGCAAAGAGATAGCCGGTTTGAGATCGAGCTTTATGTGGATCTGATAAATAACCTGCATCTGCATAACCAACAAGGACTGTACAGCCTTTGTTAGTATAAAACAAACCCATATCAATTGTACCTTTTAGGTATCGCAAAATATGCTTGATACCGTTCCAGTGCCTTCACGTTGGGGAAGAACTATACCTTGCTAGCACATTAACAGAAAATGTTATATCAGGTCTGGTTGAGTTAGCAAGATATATGAGTGCACCAATGGCACTGAGGTATGGTACTTCTGGACCAAGAAGTTCTTCATCCTCTTCTGGGGGACGGAATGGATCTTTATTCACTTCAAGTGACCTAACAACCATTGGAGTACTTAACGGATGTGCTTTGTCCATATAGAATCGCTTTAAGATTTTCTCAGTATAGGCAGATTGATGAACAAAGATCCCGTCTGCTAAATGTTCAATTTGTAGACCCAGACAAAGTTTTGTCTTTCCAAGATCTTTCATCTCAAATTCTTTCTTTAGATATTCAATTGCCTTTTGGACCTCTTCAGGAGTTCCAATGAGATTTATGTCATCAACATAAACAGCGAGTATTACAAACTCCGATCCTGTTTTCTTAATGAAAACACATGGACAAATGACATTATTTATATATTATTTATTTATCAAGTACTCACTAAGGCGATTATACTACATACGATTGTTTCAGACCATATAATGATCTTTGTAATTTGACTGAGAACATTTCCCGAGACTTAGTACATGCTTCGGGCAATTTGAATCCTTCTGGGATTTTCATGTAAATTTCACTGTCAAGTGAACCATTGAGGTAAGCTGTAACTACATCCATTAGATGTATTTCAAGATTTTCATGTACAGCTAAACTGATAAGATATCGAAAGGTTATTCCATCCATAACAGGTAATATGTTTCCTCATAGTTGACACCGGGCTTCTGAGAGAATCCTTGTGCAACAAGGCGTGCCTTGTATCTTACAATATCATTTCTCTCATTTCGCTTTCGCACAAAAACCCATTTATAGCCAACTGGTCTTACACCATCAGGGGTTTGGACTACAGGTCCAAATACCTCACGATTAGAGAGTGAATTCAATTCAGATTGAATAGCTTCTCTCCATTTTGGCCAATCATCTCTATGTCGACATTCTTCGACAGATTTAGGCTCAAGACTTTCACTGTCTTGCATGAGGCTAAGTGCAACATTATATGCAAAAACATTATCCGCTGTAATTTTTTATCGATCTAAACTTATCTCATCATCAGTAGAACTTATTGAAAGTTCTTTATTCACTTGAGTCTTGGGTTCACTGATTTCTTCAGGAATATCAGGATTTCTCAAGTCTGGATCTTCTTCAGGAAGTCCTTTTGTAGTATCATTTTTATCATTCCTTATGCTTCTCTTTCTAGGATTTTTATCCTTTGAACCCATTGGTCTATCACGCTTCAGGCGTGTTTGGGATTCAGAAGCTGTGATACTGGCAGTTGGTCCCTTTGGGACTTCGATCCGGATAGGCACATTCACTGCAGGGTTATGTGACTTAGTTATCCGTTTCAAATCAGTAAATGCATCTGGTATTTGATTTGCTATTGTCTGCAAATGGATGATCTTCTGGACCTCCTGTTCACATGTGCGTGTTCGTGGATCAAAATGAGATAGTGATGAAACTTTCCACGCAACTTTTTCTCTCCCCCTAATTGCGGGAAAATTGTTTCATCAAACCGACAATCTGCAAATCTGGCAGTAAATAAATCTCCTGTCAACGGTTCGAGGTAGCGAATTATGGAGGGTGAGTCGAACCCAACATATATACCTAACCTCCGTTGAGGGCCCATCTTAGTGCGTTGCGGTGGTGCTACAGGCACGTATACCGCACAACCAAAAATTCGTAGATGAGCTATATTTGGTTCATGACCAAATACCAATTGTGATGGAGAATATTTATGATAATTAGTCGGTCTGAGACGTACAAGTGCTGATGCATGTAAGATAGCATGACCCCACACGTCAATGGGTAATCTTGATTTCATGAGCAGTGGTCTAGCTATCAATTGCAGGCGCTTAATAAATGACTCTGCAAGGCCATTTTGAGTATGAACATGAGCTACCGGATGTTCAATTTTTATCCCAATTGATATGCAATAATCATCAAAAGCTTGGGATGTAAATTCTCCAGCATTATCCAGACGAATGGATTTAATTGGATAATCTGGGAATTGCGCCCTTAATCTTATTAATTGTGCCAGTAGCCTCGCAAATGCCAGGTTGCGGGATGATAAAAGGCACACGTGAGACCATCTTGATGATGCATCTATTAGGACCATAAAATATCTAAACACTCCACTAGGTGGGTGAATAGGCCCACGTATGTCCCCATGTATACGTTCCAAAAATTTTGGGGACTCAATGCCAACCTTCAAGGTTGATGGTCTAGCAATTAATTTGCCTTGATGACAAGCAGCACATGAAAATTCGTCATTCATAAGAATCTTCAGGTTCTTTAATGGATGAACGCTTGAATTTTCAAGAATTCATCTCATCATTATTGATCCAGGATGACCTACTCGATCATGCCATAGCACAAAAATTTTTGGATCAGTAAACTTCTGGTTTACGATCGAATGTGCTTCAATTGCACTAATTTCTGCATAATATAGGTCAGACGATAAAGTTGGTAATTTTTCTAAAATATATTTCTGGCCTGAGACACTCTTGGTTATACCAAGATATTCAATATTCATTTCATTTAGTGTCTCAACATGATATCCATTTCTGCGGATATCTTTAAAGCTTAGCAGGTTTCTTGGGGATTTAGAAGACAACAATGCATCTTCTATAACTATTTTTGTCCCCTTAGGCAGAAAAATAGTAGCTCTTCCGGAGCCTTCAATTATTTTTGCACTACCAGATATTGTAGTAACATTTGCCTTTCTTTTAACGTGTTATAAAATAAATCTAGAATTAACTAGAATATATGTAAGGGGAATCAAAAGCTTAAAACTGAGGAGAAGAGAAAATAATATATTGCAGTGTATTTATTTTCTTCATTGATCTGTGTATCTCCCTACAAACAAAATTGAAGGCAAATATATAGAGCATTGGTAGCCACTAATGTGGACTACCAAAGTCTTGAGTGGCTCACAAAATAAGGAGCCAAATTGTAGACTTTCCATTACAACAATTCATACTTAACATAGCTACATTTTAGTTCACTATCAAAATGTATTATTGTATTTTTTCCATTAATAGGCATACATAAATACAAACTGAAAAAATAATTAAGGCAGTTAAATATGAAACTTTTAGCTTTTCTTTTATGGTACTTATCACAATTAACTCCTTAAAATCAGGCAGATTCAAAATGGAGTCCTACTTGAATCTAAAACGTTTTTATTTTCAAAATTAAAATTCAAAATATAAGTTCCATAAAAATTTTGAGTGAAATTTCTCATCTGGGAAAAAAAGAGGCCAAAATTGAGCATGTATTTTCTTATCGTCTTCAACTTAAAAACTACTCAGTTATGTTAGTTGTTCATGATTTTTCATTTTTCTAATATTGTTATGTATTGCGAATATTCCATTTTTTTGGTGCTTCATGGCAATTTTAAATTTAAAATTGACTCATGAATTTTCAATCTTGTAAAATCTCAGATAACTTCCTTCTCTAATATATTTAATACAAATATGTACATGCACTTTATTAGAATCCAAAAAAATACAAAGAAATGCACTATCTTATAATTAATACAAACTCATTTATATACAATAGAACTTAAATACAAATACACTTTCAGGTGATTTTATGAACATAAATATAAATACATCTGCTATGTTGAATACAAATACAAATACAAGTGATACATTTTAAATACAAACTCAATTACAAAAACACTTCTAGGTGATTTTATGAATATAAATATAAATACATCTGTTATACTGAATATAAATACAACTAATATATTTTAAATATAAACTCAATTACAAATACACTTCCAAGTGATTTTATGAACATAATATAAATACATCTGTTTTACTAAATATAAATACTAATACAACTGATTTGGAATCCTATGGATTCAAAATATAATTCCATTAACCTATTGGGTTCTTCTGTGTCAAACTCAAAATCATCCTCACTGGCAACACAATTTAAACCAGTGATTAACATGAAATCCCTGTGTGAGAATTGTAGAGTAGCTTCATTTACATGAATTCTAAAGCATTGGCGTGAACTGGTCTCAAGTTCTAGAGCCATACAAC
This sequence comes from Solanum rostratum, assembly GCA_029948455.1. Taxonomy (NCBI): domain Eukaryota; kingdom Viridiplantae; phylum Streptophyta; class Magnoliopsida; order Solanales; family Solanaceae; genus Solanum; species Solanum rostratum. The sequence continues at coordinate 19,981,596 of CM057056.1, forward strand.
ACCTAATAAATTGTGATTGGACTGAATAATGTTGCATGTTCCCAAATATGATGCAAAACATGTCGTTTTAGAAAAAATCATATACTGTTGCTCAGTAAGGTACTTCTTCAGATGATTTTTTTTAATTTGGTGTTTATGTAACACACCACACTTGGAGCATGCTTTGGTAGCTTTTTGACATGGAGTTGCACTTTCTAAATGGAAATAACAATAAAAAAATATTGATACTTAGAACAACTAATCAGTTATTTGTATTCAGGCTTTACCTCAACCTAAATACACATATAAAAATACAACTTTTTTTTCAATGTAAATTCAAAAATGCAATTTAAATATAAAAACTTCAAGAAGTAAAATGAATTTGAATAGAAATGTTGTTACTGTATTCATTTAATAAAATAAATACAAAATTTGTTTGTGTGTTCGTTTAGCAATTTGAAAGTAAGAATACAAATGAATATAAACAAATAGCTAGTTAATGAAGAATATATTTGATATAAATACTAAAATTTATAATAATACAAAGAATACATATACAATTGAAATACCAATACATTTAAAAATGTGAAATGTATCAAAAAAATTGTTGTCGTATTTTGTTAAAAATTTGAATACAAAAAAATCAAAATTAGTTGGTGAAAATATTTGAAGATGACTAATCAGATTCAACTAGAAATTACATTGAATACAATTTAACAAAGAAACAAATTAAAATACAATCAACAAATTTCATTAAGTTTTAGTATGCAAAATCTTTAAAAACAGATGACAAAATTTGTTATCTCTCATTCCAAATCTTCAGTTGCGCCTTTATTTTGTGTACCGGAATCAATAATTTTAGCAGATTTTTTTTCGATTTTCTTGCTACTCGATGAATTGTCGCTAGCTTTCAACAATGCTTTCTTTTGCGAATTGACTAGACAGAGCAACATGTTTTTCTTTGGAAGATGAAGAATTTTGACTTTGTTCTACAGACTGCATTCTAATGGGTTCATGATGAAACTTAGAGCGATTTTCAGCATATTCCCTAGCAGCAAGCTTGCATTTTCATCATTTTCTTGTGTTATACAAAAATCAAAAGACGGAGGAACATCCAGAGAATGAATACTATATTCTACACCTCTGTTCTGCTATTGAAAATAGCTTATAGGGATTCCTTTGGTATTAACCCTAATTGAAATTGAAGAAATTAAACTGAATCGAGTAATATAAGAGAAAATATAAACGATTCAACCCAATAAAAATACAAAGCTAAATGTAAGAAACCTGATTATAAGGGATATACACTAAATTAATTCCATCAAAATCACGATTTGGGAAAGAAACGGGAGTCAAAAGGATTCTAATTTGATTTGGAATCCCATGGATTCTAGATTGATTTCTTACTGGAAAGGGTGAGAGAGTTAAAGGATTCATGAGAGAAAAGCGAGTGCACGGATTGGAAGAATTAGACGGCAAGAATCCCTATATTGGTGTGTTAAATTGATTTTTTTTTTTTTTTGCTATAAAATATATAATATAGGTATAATGAGTCATTTTTTTAAACTATATTTATATTCCATAAATATATAGAATAGTTTGCTTCGTTGTGTAGTTTTTCCATTTATCTTGAGCCCAACTCATAAAATATTGAACAGATTTACCTACATTTGGGCTCATTTTGACAACATACTCCATCGTTATGCAAAGTGACTTACAACTTGTTTGGATGGTTATTACATATTATATTATGTTGTATTGTTAGTTTAAATATACTTTTTATTTTAAATATTATTTAAATTTTATTATATCATCTTATTTTGTGCGACGAACAACTTGATATAACATCATCTGTTATCTTTTTTTTTTCTACATATAACAAGAGAAAGTGTATGAGATATAAAGAGCCTAGAGCCAACTACCTCTGCCACAAGACATGAATTGACCTTTGAATCTTCTTTCTCCATAATGGGCATTACATGTTTAGTTGCCCTTGGACAAGTGATTAGTATTTATCATGGTTTCAAGCTTTAAATTCTCCGATCAAGAATTTCAAATCTTGATTTTATTTTTTTAAAATATAAAATTGGTAAATTTATATTTTATAATAAAAAGATTTCTCAATTTGAATTTTGCGAAAAAAAAGGGATTCATGTTACATGTATCGTATCATGTGAAAGAATTATATTAAAAAATAATTAGTTACTACTTACTATTATTGTTGACTAGTGAATTTTTATAGAATTATGTTTATTTAAAATTTATAATCACAAATATTTATTTATAAAAGAATATAAAAATATGTGTGTAGACATTGAAATATGTCATTAATGACCCTAGATATTCTAATATCTCGTTTATGAATTATGTTTTAATCATTTGGTAAGATTGAACAAGAATTGATTTATATACATACATACATACATACATACATATATATATATATATATATATATATATATATATAGTTTTTACAACTTGTGTGAATTTCATATTTATGGGGAAAAAGATACAATCTAAAAAATTTAAATTGCATGTCCAAATAAAACTGCAACTTCTAATTAATTTAATTTCAAGTCATACTTTTAAATCATAATTTCATATCACATATCAAAAAAATGGATACATGCAATATTAGTTATACCAATTCAAGACTTTTTTTACTATTAAAATGTATTAGTAAATGTATTTGTACGATATGCAGAAAGTGTTAAATTTCAATCACCGTATAAAAGTACTCCCTTTACTCCATATTAACTAAAATTTTGAGGTTTTTTCTAACAGAAGTTCAAGATGATAGTTTGAATTTTTTTCTATATTCATCATTCTATTTATTGAAGTTTATATTATTTAGGAGATAAATTATACTACTTACAAAATTATATATATATATGATTTCACAAAGGACAGTAATGGAAATTATAATTCAAATTATGTTGTTAAATATTTTTCTTAATATGTGTCTATTACATAAAAAAATAAAATTAATATGAAATAGAGGAAGTAGTTGACAATCATTTTATTTTTTGAACTCATAATTTAATTTTATATGAATATTTAATTTTTTATTGAAAACATAATTTAAGGACAAGAATTAAAAACTACTTTTATTATTATCCTTTTGATTATTCCTAAATTATTCTCCTAGAAAATGTAAAGTAGTTAACAATCTTATTAAAATGCCGAAGGATAAATATGAAAAAAAAAAAAAAGTCTCAACAATTCTCTTGAACTTTAAAAATTCATTTTGAACTTTGAAAATTTCACTTATTTCTTGGGGTTATAGAATTTAGCAAAAAAGGTTAGCGTACCGAAAATATCAATACTACTTCATGAACAATTCTTTACGGTGTGGGATATTTTTAAAATGATAAATAACATAATTAAAAAGCGGCCCTTGATCCATATATATGCGAATCAAAATCATAATAACGAAGAAATTGACATTCTTGAAACAATATAACAACTCTTTTCCTTGCAATCAAAAGTTAACACAATCCACTACTAAAAATCGTTAAAAATAGTTATATATTTTAACCCATAGATTTGATAGGATGAGACTCCTCTCTATTTCCCTAAGTTCCTACTACCACATGTCATAAACAAGAATTAAAGGTTATATATAATTGATTAATCAAGGTGCTGATGTCGCCTAAGTTATACCTCTTTTTTAGAGGATAAAGCGATCACTGCCAAGAAGTAGAATCTAACCAAGGTTAGGGTCGAACTCATAGGGAATACATAGACTCAAGAAAAAATCACCAACATGCAATCCGAGTAGTTAATCAACTCAATTTTCCAAGGGGGGTTTTGCAAAAATCAATGAGAAAAATAAACTAACTAACTATCACGAGAGAAAGATCAATAAAGGAGAGCAACTAGGGTATTGTATTCCCCATGATTCCCCAACTCAGTATCATCGCATAACCTAATTCTTGTCTAGTGTACAGCATGCAAGACGGTAATTTAAGTTCACCAAGCCCTTTGGTCAAAGGTGAGAGGCGAATTTCACTATGCGACTTGGCCCATTTCCATAGTGTGCATCACTAACCATTACCTATAAGTCCCAGTACAACCTCCCCTTGGGCCAGTTTGATTAATTAGAGGAGAGCACATCAATCGAATCATGTTAATTAATTTTTTTTCCTATTCATTACTACCTTGGTCCAGTCAGTAACACTAGGCGAGTTCTAATGTTGGCCACTATCAGAAAACATGCAAAACGAAGAGAGTTAATTAATACATACATATACACCTTCCACGAATCGTGAATTATCTATCTTACTTTGTTAATTCTTCATGGTTCCCACAACCCTAGTTGTGGATTTAGCTACCATGCTTTGTGTAGATGAAGAGATTATGAGTTCAGAAGATATAATTAAACACTTACACAACTGAATAAAGAACAAGCAAATATAATGTCAATGGAAATCACAAGCTTGAAGATTGAATTAAACCACAAGTGTTTTCAAAGACTCTCTTACAATTTTCTCTCTAAGAATATTGAGTTCTTTGAGCACTAACCTAAAACTAAGCTAAACTTACATAAACTGGTGAGAACTTATGAAAAATAACTTAAAAGACCTATTTAAATAATTAAAATTCAAATCCTAAACAACTTAGGAGAACTGGTCGGCACACTCTACGACAACACTTTATGGCCCGTATTGAAGTTCACGGCCCGTAATCAGGGTCTCGTACAGTGTTGCTGGAAAACTGAACTTCTCCTTTATGACATCCCTTTACGACTTGTAAAATGATTTACGGCCCGTAAAAGGGGTTTCGCTAGATGAACTTCAGAAAGTCTTCATTCTCTGACCCTCAAGGCACGAAACCTCTTCTACGACTCCTACATTTATTTATGGGTTGTCTGCATGTTCGTAAAAGTTACTTTAGAAACTTGCCCCTCATTGGAATTCCTCAAGAAACCACCTTGTGGCTCGTAAGGTGTCTCGTATAACAACAAATCTGCAACAACTTTGTAACTTTCCCCAAAATCATTGGCCAACCTGTAATCCTGCAAACATAGACACAAAAACACATAAAAACAACTAAAGTTACATTGAAAACACATAAAATTTTAAGTTTTAAGCATCAAAAGTGTTGTATCTTGACAGCACATCAGGTGCTAACCATGATTAGGATAACAAAAAAAATCATTTACTTTTTTAAAAATGATTTTTTCTGAAAATAATCCTGGCTAAAATTATCTCATAAAGTTAATTCAGTCACTTAGTGTTTTTTGTTGGGGGTCATAAAGATAAGATATATATCACATATAACAAAAATTTACACGGCCATAAGTTGTGGCAGTTTAGTAGTATTAGACATACTGGAGTAAGACATAATATTCATTCTTCTGGTAAATAAGTCTTTCTGAAACAATCTCTCTATTTCTATGAATAATGGTAAAGACTATATATATTTTATTCTTTCTAAATTTTACTTATAAAATTCTACTGAGTATATTGTTATTGCTGCCAGATAAGTCTCCATTCTTGAAGCTGAAAGCGTTTCATGATTGACGAGTCATAAAACTAAGACCTCTTAACTTCACATTTTACTAAGACGTCTTTTTTTGAAGAAATATTTTTTTGTCATGTAATGCCCATCAACAACTAGAAAAATAGTCACCTAATCCTTATTGGAAACCATTAGAACAAACTAATCAACGAGTAATGCCTAATAATTTTAAAAACATATTTGCAAATTATAAATTTTAAAAAAATCTGCATGATGCTAATTTTTTGGAAAAATTTCAGGAAAGTGTACTTACCTATTATATTGCAAAATATAGCTCAAAACTTATCTTACAAATAACAAATTTTTAGCCCAAAATTCAATTCGGTATACAACAGTATACATCGGTATACAATAACATATAAAATGTTCATATTTTATTTTTACAAAAATGTTAAAAAACTTGATATACGATATGATATACCTAATATACAATACCATACAAAGTTATAAAAGGTATTTATACAGCTATATACAATCTTAACTCTATTATATAAAAAAAATTGACTCCATCTTTTTTCTTGAATATATGCATGCACCAAATTCATCAAAAAAAAAAAAAAAAAAGAACCTCAAAAATTTCATCAAATCACCCAAAATTTCATATTTAGGCTCCTCAATACATAATTGATATTTTGCAACAAATACCCACTCGTAGCAAAACTTATTTGCAAAAATTTCAATTTTCAATAACGGTTGAATACTAATCCTCTATTAGATATTGAAAGAAAAATTAATAAGAATATATTATTAGCAATAGTGAAGTTTCATTATGAAGTAATATGGTGGAAAATAATTGTCTTTGACAAGCAATTGAAATGGAGATCGAAAATGAATTATTAAGATGATTTTTGGAATAAAAATTCAGTACGGTTGTGATGCAGTGGACTGCTTCATTCTTAATTAGAGATCTCAAGTTTAAATCAAGAGTATAGAGAATTTTTATTAGAACTACTCTCAAATGGACCCCTATATTGTGTGAGTCCAATTTAACGGATCTTCTATGCTCCCGATTCCAAGTAAAAAATCTAAAAAGAAAAAAGATAAATAAATGAAAGCTTGTTATTAGAGATCGTGGCAAAAGTGATATCCATCTCATGCTCCGTTATACTTAATTATAAGTTTTGGATTCAAGTTTTTAGTGTGAATCACTTATAATTGAGAAAATTTAATTCTTAAAATGATTCTATTTTCTACGTAAATTCGAATATATCATAAAAAAACGAAAAGTTCATTTTTTGCATTAATACACCCGTCTCCTTCGCATTCTGATTATTCTAACTCATTGTGAAACTTTTTGACATATTTAACATTCATTAATGATATTTTTAACTATTTACCTTCTTCTAGTAGAGTAATCTATTTTTCTGATAGAATGATTTATGAATAATCAAACGAGTAATATTAAAAGCAACATTTAATTTATATTTTTAAATATTCTCATTCCTCGGCAATTCATTTTAGGAATAATTGGTTAGAGTTATGCGTAAAGAAATCTACATACAATAGAGACTATTATTTATGAAAGTATTAGTTATGATGAATTTAGTTATACATGTAGTTATTTCACTCTTTTAATTTTATATAAAATAATTTTTTCATAATTTATACGGTATAAATTATACAAATTGAGCATCATAAATGAATAATTTATTTTCTAATCAGATATCAACTATGCTAGATTTTGATATCTGAGTAACTAACCTCCAAACCAATTATAAAATAATCTTTTTTTTTAATCTTTCACTCGATGTTCGGTATCCATATTGGAGCCCGATTATATTCGAATTCATGCCGCGTTGGGCTCCATTTGGTGGAAAGCACTCCCTACCAAGGATTTTTCCATTCTCAGGGTCAAACTCGAGACCTCTAATTAAGGAAGAAACAATCTCATTCACTACACCACATCCTTTCATGGTATAAAACCATATTTAATAAGGAGTAGAGAGAGTATAAAACATATATTCACATAATTTTTTATTAAAATTTAAAAAAAGAAGAAAGAAAAGAAACAATATATGCATTCCCCTATAAATCCTCTCCACCCTCCCCACAACAGTTAAAAGAATAAGGAAAAAAAAAAGACTGTGTTCTTTCCTCTGTTTCTCTATCACCCTTATTGTAACAACAAGAAGGGAGGAAGAGGAGGAGGAGGAGAAATTAGAAAAATCTTCTCCAAAGCTCCATTTAGGCAATATAGCCAAAATGGGAGCTTCTACCTATCTCAATCGCTTTTCAATCAAGAAGCTACCAGTTACAACCGTTCCCGTCCCTCTCGTTGTTCATGGCTTAGTTGGGTTCTTTTTGCTGTACATAATTTTTGATTGGGGAAGAAAATTTTTGAATTTCTTATCCCAATCACAAAAATCCAAAGCGAAGAATGATACATCCCAAAATGTGTCTCTTGTATTAGTTGATGGAAGTTTATGCAAGGAAGAAGTAGAGAAGATAATGGCTAAATTGGGAATTTTTTGTAACCCAGAAGGTGACAAGCTTCACGAGAGGTTCGATTGGGATAATTTTCGAGATTTGTTTGAAGAGGATGAAGATGAATGTGATAATAATCAAATGCAGGAAATAGGAGAAGCATTTGATGTATTTGATGAGAATAGAGACGGGTTCATTGATGAAATGGAATTGCAGAGGGTTCTGTGTGCTCTTGGACTTAAGGGAGCCGCAGAATTGGAGAATTGCAGGAAGATGATCTCGGCCTTTGATGAAAATGGTGATGGGAAGATCGATTTTGGGGAATTTGTAAAAATGATCTAACATTTTTCTTTTTTGTTAATAGCAGCAAATTCATAAGCTATTTTAATGTGAGTTTATTTTTTTTTGCCAAACAAGAAAATATTACTTCATATTTTTTATTACAAACTACTGATCCCATTCTTTTTGTTGGATATGTAATCTTTTCTTCCTGCATATTTTGATGAAATTTTTGTTAGACACATTTGCTTCTTCTTTTTTTCCACTTGAAATTCGCAATTCAAGTTTAATTATTCTGAATCCACGTTGCGTAGGGCTTCATTCAGAGAAAATGCTTTTTATCTAGGATTTTTTCATATCAAAGCTCGAACTTGAGATCTTTAGTTAAAGAAGAGGAGTCTTATTCACTGCACTATATTCTTTAATGGTAGACATTTTAATTGTGTCGGTGTTATAATCTTACATTGTCATCACCAATGCAAAGAGTTGTTTTGGTAGGATATAATAGAGAAAATAATAAATATATTAATTATCATATTATTTAATTTCTTGTTTAATAAAATTTCTAGTCTACATATAATATATAGGAAAAACTAAACACATGCCCCTTTGAAACAAACCATTATCATATACTCTCTTACGTTTGTGCCCTCCTAATTAAATACCCCCCACCTCTACCCCGCAATTTGTCTGCTATTAAAATTTTGCATGGTGACATCAGTGCCACCCTAAATGATATCAATAGGATATCACATATCGATGGAGTATCACAGGGGATATCGATAGAGTATCAATATATCGATGAAGTATCAAAGAGAATATCGATAAGATATCAATATACTGATTGAGTATCACAAAGAATGACAACAGACTTTTCTGTGATACCCTATCAGCATCATATCTTAATTGTTTCTTATTTATTTCTTAAAAGAAAAGCTCAATCATATATGACATCGATAAGATATTATATTAATACACCAAAGGAATACCACAGAAAATATCGATAGGGTATCAATATATCGACAGAGTATCACAAAGATTAAACTCAATCATATATGATAGCGATATGGTATTAATATACCGACAGAGTATTGCAAAAAATATATTTTCTACTAATTTAGAGTTTGACAATGTTCTTTTAGTTGTTTCTTATTTATTTCTTAAAAAAAGCCCAATCTTATATGATATCGATAGAATAACAATATATTGATGAAGTATCACATAGGATTAAGCTCACTCGTATATGATACCAGTATGATATCAATATACCTATTGAGTACCACAAAGAATATATTTTCTACTAATTTAGAATTTAATAATTAAAATTATGACTTTAATAACAATTTCTTAATTGTTTCTTATTTATTTCTTAAAAAAGAGCCAAAATCCTATATGATACCAATAGAGTATCATTATATTGATGGAGTATATGATATCGATATGGTATAAATATATATCGATGGAGTATCACAGAGGATTAACTCATAGCAGTTATACTGACATCATATTGATATCATGGGTGGAATAAAAAGGAAAAAATAGGATAAGAGGGTAAATAGTTTGGATCTTGGTCCATTAAGAGCAAATAGTTTGAGTTGGGTCTAATTTGAGTAAATATTTTTACAATTTTATATTTTTTGTGTAGTTTTCCCTGATATATATTGATGAATATATTGCAAAATGTGGTGCTAATAATAGTATTTTTCTTTAAAATAAACAAAAAATATTTATTATCAGATATAGATATTAACAACTTAAAGGAAATAAAAAATTGTGAAGATGCACTGCCTAATAGGAAAGACCCCAGTCAAGAGTGCTCAAAATTCTCTAACTCTCTAATGTAAAAAGTAGGGGTGTATATCAGATGATTTGGTTTGGTTCAATTTTAAAGTTTATCGGTTTGATTTATTAGTTATTGGTTTGTAGATATGCAAAATCATTATAGAACCACTAATATATTGGCTTGTAGATTATTGATTTATCTATTGTCGATCGTTATCGGTTTAACCATTAAGATTTGACACAAAATTTTGTTTATTGAAAATCACTTAGAAATAAGTTAACAAACCAAATGAACTACACGCATGAGTTGACAAATTTCATTTGGGAAGCAAACTCTATCACATTGTAGAATAACTGAGAGTTTGAAACAGTTTAAATTAAAAGTATGAAAGTTGTCAATGACTTTATATAATAAATGGTACAGATGTAGTTATTTAATTTACTATTGAGTTATCGATTAATCCGTTAAGAAAGAAAACCTAAAATCGTTATCAAATGGTATAGATATAATTATTTAATCATGGATGATAATACTTCAAGCTATGATGGAATACTCCTAACAATTTTTAAGTATCTCGGAGCTACAAGCCAACATGGGAAATGTTGCATATATTTTGGAGGAGTGTTTTCATGAGAAAAGGTTAAGATATTGCAAACTACTGATGTCACATGTGGTGACCTTCTTTTTGAATATCTAAGAGTATTATTATCTATCAAGAAAATCTTTATAATACAATGACATCCACTGGCCAAGATCTCATCTTGGACTTTAAGAAGTTATGATATGTTAGTAGAGTACAGTTGATAAAATCAATTATGTTTGGTACTTAAGCTTACTGAGCTCAGCTGTTTGTACTTCCTGCGAAGGTAATCAAACTTATTAAAAGCTATTGTAGAAGTTACCTCTAGTTTGCTAGCAAGAGCATTATCAAAAAAACACTTACTGTATGGATCAGAGTTTACTCCCCTCTATGCTTTGGTGGATTTAACTTGATCAATGTAAGCATTTGGAACAAAACAAATATTGCTAAAATTTATTCAGATCGATCTGGCAAATAAAGAGGATAAATGGTGGATAAGGTAGGTTCATGCATACTATATCAAAGGACTGCAACTTGAAACAATGAGAATCCCTGAGCAAGCATGTTGGATGATAAGGAAGATAATTGCAGCTACAAAATTCTTGGATCAATTTCAGTTCAGTGAATTGTTTAGGCATAGCATTATCAGACAACTATACATGTACTTGCTAACTCCAGAACATAAAGTGACGTGGAAGAACCTAATGTATTAAAATACAACTAAGTCAAGAGTCAGATTTACACTTTCGTTGCTGCTACAAAATAGGCTATTGACCACAAATAGACTTTTAAAAAGGGAGAAATATGTCTCTGTATATGTTGTCCATGCAACTTACAGAATGAGACTCGAGATCATATCTTTTCCTCTTGTATTTTTCATAACAAACTAATGCAACCATTATTATGAGATCAAAATCTTGAAGAAGTGTTATTTCGAGCAAAAGGGAAGACACAAATAGCCCAATTATTTAAAATGCTCCATAGTGGATAAAAAGGAACATGAGATTGTTTAAGAAAAAAGAGCAGAATAACTGAAATTCTTGTTAAGGAGATGACTTATATCTATAGTGTAAGAGCCTCACACACAATTAGATTACTCATGTCTACTTTTTGATTTAACGTAGGAAGCTTTGTAGATAGCAAATTGAGTTAGTCTGTTAGTCAGTGATGATACGATAAATAATTTCACAGGTGATTAATAAAATTATTAGTTATAAAAAAAAATAGCATATACTTGAGATGAATGAAACAACATTAAAAATTTTATGGCTGTTATAAACATATTTGAGTTATAGTGAATGTCTATTATGTAGATTTCTTTAAGAGTTAAGAATCCTACTTGAGACTAAGTCATCAGTTTCCTACTTGGATGCCAAGTCAGTTTTTTTCCTATAAATATAAGGTTTTCCTTCATTGTAATACACATTTGAATATACTCCTGACTATTATTCAAGAGGAATAAGAAATCTTCTCTCTTCTCCCTTACTTTATTCTTTGTATTGTTTTATATACTTTGATAACACGTTATCAACACGAGACTCTACTGTTTTATCTACTGTTTTAAAAAGTGAAGGTTAAGTTTCAAGGCTAGTGAAGGTTAAGTTTCAAGGTTAAGGTATTATTTATTCATTTATTTATTTTCTTTTTATTGATATGACTAACCTTTAGAAATTTGAGTTTGTTGCCTTTCATAGTTTGGGCAAAAACTACCATTCATGGGTGTTGGATGCTATGTGTCTTGGAGACACTATTAAGAATGAAAAATAAAGCATCAAAACAAGACTGTGCTAAACTATGATATTCTTGCATCATCATCTTGATGAAATTTTGAAAATTAAATATCTCATAGTCAAAGATCCACTTATTTTGTGGAAAAGCCTAAAAGAAAGATATGATCACTTGAAGGTTGGTCATACATCCAAAAACATAATAAAAAATGTTAGGTTCAAGCCCCATTGGTTTATGGCGTAATATAAGACATTGAGTTCAAATCTCAATGCACTATATTAATGATATAATAATGAGTAAAGCAAAATAATGTGGTTTTGGTGAAAAGTCATAAAATATGTTTCATTAAAATGCTCCATTCTCTATAGTGAATGCGGTAGCAGTGCATAATATATAAAAGAAGACAAGGAATTGAATAATGCACGTGAACATGGAATGAGGTACCAAGCTATCATAAATTGATATGCTAAAGTGATTGTGTTCCATTCATGAAGAATGAGAACATTTGATTATGATTTGAATTAAAGAAAATTCAAATGGATATCCATTAAAGAACTTAAAGATTCTTTTAAACGGTGAACTTTCTTGTACTGCTTGTTATCAAGGCAAGTTGATTGTGAGACCATCACCAAAACGTATCCATAGGGATATTTGTGGACCTATTCACCCACCTAGTGGGACGTTTAGATATTTTATGGTCCTAATAGATGCTTTATCTAGATGGTCTAATGTGTGCATATTGTCATCTCGTAATTTAGCATTTGCAAAATTATTGGCACAGACAATACGATTACAAACACAATTCCTGATAATCAGATTAAGTCCATTCACCTTGATAATGCTGCAGAGTTTTCATCCCAAGCATTTAATGGCTATTGTTCATCCATTGGGATAAGAGTTGAACATCTTGTTGCTCATGTTCATACTCAAAATGATCTTGCTGAGTCATTAATTAAACGCTTGCAATTGATAGCAAGATCATTGCTTATGTAAACTAGATTGCGCACTTTTGTATGGGGACATGCAATTTGTATGCTGCAACACTTATTCTTTTCAGATCGACAAATTATCATCAACATTCTCCATTGCAATTGGTTTTGGGTCAAGAACCTAATATATCTCATTTAAAAATATTTGGATGTGTTGTATTTGTGCCCGTGGCACCACCACATCGCACAAAAATAGGATCCCAAAAAGAAGATTAGGAATATATGTTGGGTTTGAATCACCCTCCATTATTCGTTATCTTGAACCATTAACTGGAGATATGTACACTGCTCAATTTGCAGATTGTCGGTTCAATGAGCCACTTTTTTCAAAATTAGGGAGAGAAGATAATGATATCGAAAGAGAAATTTTGTAGAAAAATTCATCATTGTCTCATCTTGATCCATGTTCTTCTATTTGTGAGCAAGAAGTACAAATGATTATTCTCATGCAAGAATTGCAAATCAAATGCCAGAAACATTTACAGATTGAAAAAGGATCATGGCTCACCTCTATGAGCCATGATCACTTGAAGGTTGGTCATAAATCCAAAAACATGATAAAAGATGTTAGGTTCAAGCCCCATTGGTTTATGGCATAATATAAGATATTGAGTTCAAATCTCAATGTACTATATTAATGATATAATAATGACTAAAGCAAAATAATGTGGTTTTGGGTGAAAAGACATAAAATATGTTTCATTAAAATGCCCCATTCTCTAAAGTGGATGTGGTAGTAGTGCATAATATCTGAAAGAAGACAAGGAATTGAATAATGCACGTGAACATGGAATGAGGTACTAAGCTATCATAAATTGATATGCTAAAGTGATTGCGTTCCATTCATGAAGAATGAGAACATTTGATAATGATTTGAATTAATGAAAATTCAAATGGATATCCATTAAAGAACTTAACAATTCTTTTACACGATGAATTTTCTTGTACTGCTTGTTATCAAGGCAAGTTGATTATGAGACCATCACCATCAAAAGTTGGGATTGAGTCCCCTACGATTTTGGAACTTATACATGGGGATATTTGTGGACCTATTCACCCACCCAGTGGGATGTTTAGATATTTTATGGTCCTAATAGATGCTTCATCTAGATGGTCTCATGTGTGCATATTGTCATCTCGTAATTTAGCATTTGCAAAATTATTGGCACAGACAATACGATTACAAACACAATTTCCTGATAATCAGATTAAGTCCATTCACCTTGATAATGCTACAGAGTTTTCATCCCAAGCATTTAATGACCATTATTTATCCATTGGGATAAGAGTTGAACATCTTGTTGCTCATGTTCATACTCAAAATGGTCTTGCTGAGTCATTAATTAAACGCTTGCAATTGATAGCAAGATCATTGCTTTTGAAAACTAGATTGCCTTCTTTTGTATGGGGACATACAATTTGCATGCTGCAATACTTATTCATTTCAGACCGACGAATTATCATAAACATTCTCCATTGCAATTGGTTTTGGGTCAAGAACCTAATAGGTGCCCGTGACACCACCACATCGCACAAAAATAGGATCCCAAAAAGAAGATTAGGAATATATGTTTGGTTTGAATCACCCTTCATTATTTGTTATCTTGAACCATTAACTGGAGATATGTTCACTGCTCAATTTGCAGATTGTCGGTTTGATGAGCCACTTTTTTTCACAATTAAGGGGGAGAAGATAATGATATCAAAAGAGAAATCTTGTAGAAAAATTCATCGTTGTCTCATCTTGATCCATGTTCTTTTATTTGTGAGCAAGAAGTACAAAAGATTATTCACATGCAAGAATTGCAAATCAAATGCCAGAAACATTTACAGATTGAAAAAGGATCATGGCTCACCTCTATGAGAAGTAGAGTAATTGAAAAGAAATAAATATGAAAATTACTCCCCGAGTGATAAATTTGAAATTTGCTCATATAATAGTAAATTAGAAATTTACTAAAGCAAAATGCATGTGTCATGGTAAACTTGGAGTTTACTTATTAGACATATATTGAAGAAATAAAAGATTCTTCAAGATTGCTTGTTCTCATGATAAGTTGATTGTATCAACTAATATTGGGACAAAATTCCCTAAAATCTGAAAGTATGAAAGGTGAATATGGGCCCGTTCATCATCATGTGATATCACAAATAGATGCATGTTTATTGTCAACTTGAAGTTTAATATTTGCAAAAGTGTGTGTTCAAAATAATGAAGTTAAGATCACAACTTTCAGAATACGTAATCAAGACAATTCATCTTGATAATATTGATAAATATCCAAGTTGATTCACACTAAACACCCTAGATAAATGGTCAATCATTGCTTATGAGAACAAAGCTTCGTAGTCTGAAATATAATAAATTGCATATGAAGATATGCATCAGCCTAATACATTATGATCAATTTCCCTCTCAATTAGATTATGGTTAGGGACCATATAATTTTCATTTAATAATTTTGATATGCGGTATATAATTAGTATATATACCACAATGCATAAAAGATGGATACTCCATGGTAGATTGGAATATATGTTTATATGTCTAACATAATTGGGAGATAATAATAAACTAAGAGTTGAAATACTCTTATTGAATGTCCCTGAAGGACACAATTTATGACATGCATAAAGGAAACAATTGATCCCAAATAAGATAATTCTTGAAAGAAAAGGAGAAAATGATCAAAACGGTCATAATTAAGAGGCAATGTGCTCTTGAAGATCTTACAACATAACATTTCATGAAACCTTATGAGAGGGGTAGCTACCTGAAAATAATGAAGTGACGAGATCTCAACAAGTTATGTTACATTGCAAACCGACAAAAATGATATTTTGTTGATGATATCTTTGGTACAATATAGTGCAATATTGTAAAAGATTACGAGGATCTAAATTCTACGGTATATTAAAGCATGATCTAATTATCAAGTGGAATGATGCATTTTGGTAAGCGTAAAGCTTATTTGACTTGCAATCTACTCACTAGAAAATGTCATGCATTTAATATTTAATATTCTCACTAGACAAAAATGATATGAAAAGATTTGAAGGATTTAAAATCCATGAAGCATATACAAGTTCTTGAAAAACTTGTTTATAATCCTCATATTGATTAAATTAATCAGGAATCTCTCATATTATTATGCAAGTTAATAACTTGAATTGAAACTCTTAAAGAGTTTTCAAAAGGCAATAGATTGTTTGCTTAAAGAAGTTGAAGTGAGGAACTTGCAAAACTCTTTGATCTTAAAGAGAGGATTCATAGAAGAGATAGAACAAAACACATTTTATCAAAAAATTTCTACACACATGAGCTCCAAAAGAATGGTGACATGAATGTGCAACAAATTCGTTAGAGTGATGATGTAGTTGATTTGTTCACCAAGTCTCTACCAACTACAACTTTCAAAAAGATGGTACACAAGATTGGAATGCAAAGGTTCAAATCTTTGGATTGATGTTCTCATTAGGAGGAGTTAATACGCGATTTACTATTTTTTTTCCTCACAAAGTTTTGTCCCATTGGGTTTTCCTTGTAAGGTTTATTACGAGGCATCTAAAATGTGTATTATTAGATATATATACTCTTTTTTCTTCACTAGAATTTTTTTCTCACTAGGTTTTATCTTGTAACTTTTTCCTTCGCTAGAATTTTTTTCTCCACTGTGTATTATCTAGTAAGGTTTTAACGAGACACATAATCTAGCAAATAGACTTTCAAGGGGAGTGTTATAAATATATTTGAGTTATAATGAATGACAATTGTGTAGATTGCTTTAAGAGTTAGGAATCCTACCTAGAGACCAAGTCAGTTTTTTCCCTGTAAATATTAGGGTTTTTTTTTCGTTGTAATATTCATTTAATACACACCTAAATTTTATTCAAGAGGAATAAAAAAATCTTCTCTCTTCTCCCCTATTTTATTCTTTTTATTGTTTTATATACTTTCATAACAATAACTTTAATTTGTGCAATTTTTCATAAAACATAGAGTATTTCCTATTTTGGAAACAATTATGGGCATTACTCTATGTTTTTTTTAAATAGTTGAACGCAAAAAATATGTTTAATTATAAGCTTTTAAAAAAGTATTTTCATTTTTTTCCAATATTGAAGAAATTTTAAAAATAATAAAGATTATTTTTATTTAAAATTATTTATAAAAAATAAAAAACAGCTATAATTCATTTCATGACCAAACATAATTTTAATTTTCAATTTTTTTTTAATTTTGAAAAAATAAAAACATTTTATTTTTCTGTTTTTACGATAAAACTTGGCCAAACGGGTAACGCGAAAAACCCGCAAGATATTTATATAGCACGGAACGGCGTGGTCCTAGGATAAGAAAAGCAGCCCTTACTGTTTCGGGTCAAAAAACCCTAGCAGCTATTAATCAGTAATTTCTACCGTCTGTTTCTTCTTGCATATTCCTCAGCATCAGCAACTTCTTCTCAGGTATTCTTCACAAATTACATCGTTTATGATGTCATATTTGTATAGATTTCCTAATCTTGTTAAGTTCAATGTTGAAATTAATTCGATATCGGAGAATTTTTGTATCTTTGATTAGAATCTTATTCCATGGAGTTCAGGGTCGATGTTATTTTCAGATCTATGTCTCTTTTCGGATCCGTCGTCTTTGTTTTGTTTCTGACGCCATTTTTGCCCTTTCGAATATTCTTCTTCTTCTTGGTAAACTTTATTTTGTGTATCAACTTTTTTGTTTTTGTTTTTATCACAATTATTTTACTTGAAGTGAAAAAGAACAAGCGAAAAGGGATTTTATTGAATTGACAGTGTCCTTGATCTGGAGTTCGTGAACTGGTCTTTTGTGTATAGGCTCAGACAATATGTAATACCGGCTTGTATCTTGCGTTTCTGCTATGTACAAGGAACTTATAATGTTTATCTGATAAGAAACTGCGTACACATCTAGTTTTCATGTTTCGTTGCTGTCAGAATCTCTTTTTTTTTTTCGTACCTAGGGAGCTCTAGAAATTTGTAGATCCTGCTGATGTAGGATGTGTATATCGAACAAATTGTATCATGGCTATATGATGGTATTTGGGGAAATATGTCATGAAATTGGATGAAAGTTCATTGAATGTATCTCCAAGTTTTCAACTTTAGCACTTTCAACCTATTCTAGTTTCTTAGTTTAGACTGGGACAAGGTTATGGAGATGCATACTCGTGCTGGTGGGAAACTATTTTCTATCTGACATATTGGAAGTTTTAGTAGGTGGATTTTATTCTTCATGGATTTATGACTTTTGTTTGCATTTTCTCAATTTTATACAGTATTTAGTCCATATTTTGCAATGGCTGGTCGTCGGGATAGCTATGGGAAGCGATCTCATTCGCAGTCAGATTACAGTGAAAACGGGGGAAATAAAAGGAGGAATACTAGAAATGATAAGGATCCTTTCTCTATTGGTTCTGATGATACAGTATATCGATACTTGTGTCCAGTAAAGAAGATCGGCAGCATCATAGGTAAAGGTGGGGAGATTGTTAAACAATTAAGGGTGGATACTAAATCAAAAATAAGAATTGGAGAGACAGTACCTGACTGTGACGAGCGTGTTGTCACCATCTACAGCTCAAGTGAAGAAACAAATAAGTTTGATGATACTGAAAATCATGTTTGTCCAGCCCAGGATGCCCTTTTCCGAGTATATGATAAAATTATTAGTGATGAAACTATTGATGAGAACTCTGAGGAAGCATCACAGGTTACTGTTAAGCTCCTAGTACCTTCAGATCAGATTGGATGTATTATTGGAAAAGGGGGACAGATAGTTCAGGACATTCGAAGTGAAACTGGTGCTCAGATCCGTATTTTGAAAGATAAGCATTTGCCTGCATGTGCATTGAGCTCAGACGAACTTGTGCAGGTAATGCAGGATGGCATTCCTATATATCCACTATCAAATTGGTTAAATCTAAAATAATAACATTATCAGAATTATTCAATAATTTTTGTTGGTTAGTAAGTTTGATTTAGTGCTCGTTCATCATGCTTGCACTTGTGGGCTATCACTTTTCAGCCCAGTTACTTTGGATGTCTTTTTTTTACAACTTGGTTGACTGTTTTGATTTAGAATTTAAATGGATTAATCACGCTGCACTTCTGTTTCACACCACCTCTTGAAATTTATTGTTGATGGCCCAAATTGCATAATACATACGCACACATGGATGGCTCTGTTTCTTTAGTTATAGATGTATGGTCAATTTTCTTGATAGTCGTTGGTCTATCAAGCTGGGACTCAATTTTGTATCTCATTGCGCTTATTAATAGTTGTAATATTGCTCTTGTAGTTTCTTGGTCTTCAATTCTCTTACTAATTGTTGTTTCTTGTACCACGATTATCATATTGTTTTGTTGTAATTTTTGTTCTGTTGCTATCAGTTATTTATTATTATCCGTTTCTTGTAATCCTATTACCCCTTTTTGGGGCTGCTATGGACCTTTTTCCCTTAAGCTGAGGGTCCATCGGAAACCACCTCTTTACCTCTGAGGTAGAGTAAAGGTGCACACTCTACCCTCCCCAGACCTTATTTTATAGGACTGAATTGCACAGGGTATGCTGTTGCTTAGTAATGTGGAATTACAAATATACTTGGCTGAATTAACGTCACTGCTCATCTGATTGCTGGGTACTTGGTTTTAGATATCTGGTGAAGTTGCTGTAGTGAGGAAGGCTCTCTATGAAATTGCAACTCGTCTTCACAAAAATCCATCCCGTACCCAACACATTCTAGCCTCTGATGCACCAACAATCTACTCTTCGCGCACTTCACTTATAGGTCCTGCTGGTGGTGCTCCAATAGTGGGAATAGCTCCGCTAGTGGGGTCGTATGGGGGTTACAAAGGGGAGAGTGGTGACTGGTCAAGGTCTTTCTACTCAGCTCCAAGGGATGAATCTTCTTCAAAGGAATTTTCTCTTCGTTTAGTGTGTCCAACTGCAAATATCGGAGGTGTTATTGGCAAAGGTGGTGTCATAATAAACCAAATTAGACAAGAGTCTGGTGCAGTGATCAAGGTTAATAGTTCTAATACTGAAGGTGACAATTGTGTGATTGATATTTCTGCAAAAGAGGTAAGTATTTTCTACTTAAATGGATGTTTATGGGAATATGCGACTTGAGGCCTTTTGTTCTCAGTAAAGATGTGGTTTTATGCTTTGTCTAGTTTTTCGAGGACACATATTCTCCCACAATTGAAGCAGCACTGCGCTTGCAACCAAGGTGCCGTGAGGAAGTGGAACGGGATTCAGGTCTTATATCAGTCACCACAAGGTTGCTGGTTCCAGCATCTCGCATTGGCTGTCTTATTGGGAAAGGAG
Organism: Solanum rostratum; assembly: GCA_029948455.1. NCBI lineage: Eukaryota > Viridiplantae > Streptophyta > Magnoliopsida > Solanales > Solanaceae > Solanum > Solanum rostratum. The sequence goes on from CM057056.1 coordinate 20,002,244, forward strand.
GATCCATCATTAATGAGATGAGGAAAATCACAAAAGCTAATATTCGCATTCTCTCAAAGGAAGACCTTCCAAAGGTTGCATCTGAAGATGATGAGATGGTGCAGGTAATTATTCATTGTTAATACTGATAGGTTACTTTGTATATGTCAAGGATATCCCCCACTGATTAACAGGGGATAAAGGTCAGTGGTATCTCAATCATCCCCCACCCCCACCCCAGAAATCTGGCTACTGGAGTATGAACATACAATATGAATGAGGGTTTCTGATGTGGATGTCGACATATTCAAAAGCCATAAGCTGCTTTTGCTTCTTGATTAGTTTTTGGGGGAGTGAATGTGCATGTCTGGAACTATTGTTTCATAGGGTTTGTCCATTTCCCTCTTACTGTGATGTACCCAGTGTTTTCCAAAGAGGGAAAAAAGAATGCTGATGCAAACATACTTTATGGGGCAGTTCCTTTTCTTTCTTATCATTCCTGTTTACTTCTACTATCATACTTGGTCTCCTTGTTTTTCTAAAATTTACTTATATCTATCATTATACTTGTTATTTAGCTTTGAAGAAGTTACTCAAAAGATCATTTTTCTTGACTGAAGCCAATTATATACTTCCTACATTCATCAGATATCAGGAGATCCTGATGCTTCAAAGGATGCACTCATGCAAGTAACATCACGTTTAAGGGCTAATCTTTTTGAGAAAGAGGGACCCGTGTCTGCCTTTGTGCCAGTTCTCCCCTACCTTCCCATGTCAACTGATTCAGATACCTTGAAATATGAACATAGAGATACTAGGAGACATGCACGTGAACATTCCTACTCAGCTGGTTATGGTGGTACAAGTGATCTTCCACATGCTGATGGTTTTGGAAGTTATGGTACTCTCCAGGTAAAACTTTGTCTCATTTGTTAGGGCAAAAGAGTTTTTGGATGTTGCAATGCTCTCCATAAGTTCTGCGATTTGTTTGTTTCGGTTGCTTTCGACTACTTTTGTAGAATGTCTATGCTGCTTTTGTTATTAATTTTCTAATTCCCTTTGCAGAGTAGTAGTAGTGTAGGATACGGGGCATACGAAGGATATTCTCCTGCTTATCCAAAAGAAGGATATTCCCATGGGCGTTCCAGTGGATCTGGGTGAGTCTCTTGCCTTCCGTTCACCAGTCATGGGTAGTTTTGGTATCCTATGTAGTAGTGATACTGTGATCATGCTGCCCATGAGTTTCTTGAAAGGAAAACAAGAACGAACTTGGTAGTATTATATTAGATTCTTGCCTGTTTATGTCTGACCTAACGACGTCCTGGTTTGAACTTGTTACTGGCAATCTTGTTCTGCCCATTTGTTGAAGAGGATTTCGTTTTTAGCTCCTCTATTTTCAACTGCTCTAAAGAAGTCAAAGTTGCTTCTCCAGTTCTTCTTATTCATTGTTAAGTTTATGTTAACAGGTCATCAAGGCAAAACTCTGCCCCTCGGAGAAAAAGTTATGGTTACTAGAGCTTGTAACAGGACCACAGGTAGCTCTTGAATTATGGTTCTATTGCATTGCATCGTACATTTAGTTTGCTGGTTTTATATATTACCTAGCCCCGCTCATACAGAACTTCTAAACATTTTGGTATGATGACCTAACCTGTCTTCCGATTATGAAACTAATGGTATTCTTTTCCCTTTGTTTCCTTTCCCTCGCTACAAACAGCCGAGATATCTGAAGCCTGAAGCCTGCCTACTGTCACCTTTGATGAAGCCTCATTGCCTAAACCAGATGACCAGATGAATGCGGACATCAAAAATCATTGCCAACCTTGATGTTATCCTTAGCAGGACCATATCCGAAGATCTTACCTACTATTGAAATTTGCCATGCCCTGACACCATATACTTCCAAGTTCAAACTCTTGTGCTTCCAAGAACCTGTGTAGCCAGCGGCCTCATCCTTTCTTCCCTTTTATAGTTGTACTATAGACGAATTCAACTCTTAAATCTTGGCCTTGTGTCCTGATGTCTTGTTTTCGGTTTATTGTTATTTGTATGAATCTACTGTTAGTTGAACTTGTCTATTAGATGCTCTAGATGGTGCAGATTTCCAAGTGTCTTTCTGGTTTTGATTATGATGCAATGTTTGGATACCTTTCAAAATATCTTCAGAAGTATTGCTATGTTACTTACTAGAAAGCCTACATGTTTCTTTGTTATGTGATGATATTCAATTATGATTTGTGGATATCCTTGTCATTTTATTGGCAAAAGTTCTTGCTAAAAGTCGATCCACTCTTCCGAAGAGGATGTAGTGGCTGAAATGTGCATACAGCTTAAGCTACATCGGGTGCCTACAGTTCTCTGTAGACACTGGATCTTCAATGCAGTGATCTGTGTGGTTTAGTAGTGCAAGATGTTGAGTATGCCAAAATGCAGTGATATAATTTCCGCTGCTTTTCACTGTGGGATCTGATAGCTATCGGGAGTACTGGTTGGAATTAAATTGAAGCAGGTAAAATCTCATGGTAAGTCTTGTATTATCATTAATTATAATAACATGGTTACTTTTGTTATAAGATTCATCTATCAAATCAAAAGAACATCTATGATATGATTTGTCTGCAAGCTCTGATATTTGTTTCACTGAATTAGCATCTTCTGTGGGATTTTGCACCTACATGCAAAGATAATTAGTCCTATTTTCTCTGCGTTTGTTTGGTCAGAATGTTGTTTCAAAATCTGCTCCAATGTGAAGTTAAGCCATCTCGTTTGGCTGTTGGATACAGTATGTTTACTTGTTTTGCTGCTGATGCCTTTTGTTATTGCTCCATTATTTGTTCTTATTGAGAGTGGAGGGGGGAGGCTGTGTCTTGAAGAAGAGTGCTTTAATGATATGAGAAGGATATTTATTTACAAAGATGAATCAAATTGTGGGGGTATGAGAAGTTGATCGCTTAACAAGCATTGCACTCAGTTGAGGCTTAGTAGATGTTGATTCCTACAACTAATCATATGCCAAGTTAAAAGTTACGCTCCTTGCGTAGGATACAGAAGAATTATTTATCGTGGGTCGCTTACCCCTTGCGGACACAGTTTTTTCGAATCCTTCTTGGTTGAGGTTCTTGTAGGTAGTTGATCGACTTGATAATTGACTGGAGTTACAGCAGGTGCAGTATAGTGCCTCCTTATATGACCCAGTTGTTTTGCAGGGCAATAGATCGTTGGTCTTCTGTAAATTTTTTTTCTTTTGATGTAATAATTAAGTATTTGTAAATACAACCATTATGACAACAGAATTAATTTTAGGGCATGATCGTGTATCTGAAGTCAAACCTCCCTGGTTGGTTAAGGCAAGCTGGTACATGGTTCTTGAAAATAGATGTAGTCACGTAGATGTCAATTACGTCATTGTCTATTTGGTGATCAAAGAATGGGTTGTGGACGGGATCGTTCAACAACTAAAAAACATAGTAATTTGTTGACGATAATAACTACTTTGATCTTTTTAAACTTGGCTTCCAATAATGGAGAAAAAGTGACTAGTTATGTATCGCTCTTGTTCAGACTAATAGAGGTACAAATGGGTGGATGGATTGGATCGGATTTGGATGGATTGAGTCAAAATAAATTGAATCACAATTAATCCATATAAAATATGAATTTGGTCAAATATGATTTGGATTAAAATAGTTTTAACCCATTTTAATCTCTTAAAGTCAAAGAAATTTAAATCAGAACTTAATTGTTATTGTTCAACCTCTATCACTTTAATTATATGCCAAATAATTATTTTTGAAAAAATTTCTACTTCTATACTTCTATCATGCACCCACTCTCACTCCATCCCAAACTCTCATGTAAATTTTTTCTACTTCAACCGAAAAAAAAGTTATTGGTTTATTGTTGTCGGGTTATTGGGTTGACGGGTTTTCAATGATTTTTACAAAAAAAAAAAAAAAAATTATTGGGTTATCGGTGCAGTTTTGATTTTTAGTATTGGGATATTGGGTAAATCGATAACTCAGTAAAACTATAATAATTTACTACTTTATCCTTTCATAAATATTAAATATTAATAATTTAACATTACTTGATACTAAATCGTTACTCGTAAGTTATGTATTTGCTTGACAATGTATAACTTTTCTGTTGGAAAGTAATTAGAATATGAAGTCAAATATTGCATATTATTAAGTTTAGACGCTTAATTGATTTGTTTGTTTTACTGTATCTCATCGTATTGCATCAAATAGTTAGAGAAATCATATATTTTTTATGATTATTTTCTTATTTATCGAGTAAATCGAAAATCAAACCGTTAAGTACCAAAAACTAATAAATCGAAAATCGATAAAAATATCTTATTTGATTTGTGGTTTAGCATATCTAAAAATCGAAATCGAACCGATCGATGCACAAAACCCCCCATTTCCTTACCCCCACTCCCGTCTCCAATTTTTTTTTAAATATATAAAAAATCATGCACGCAAAAAAAAAAGTGCAATTAAGAATTTTTTATTATTAGGGATCAATGAGTCTATATGGGAACTCTTATTTTACCCATTTTGACTATATTTGTATGAGCTTTTGAAATAAATCAATTCATATTTAGTCCTTTCAAAAATATAAATGACCCGTTAAAATAAATATGAATTAAATGAACTCTTTTTTACCTTATATGATTTCAAATTGCGACCCCTTGTCTCACATACCAAAATGGAAGAGCAAAATGGTGAATTAGATTATAATTAGATTGTGTTGGATGGGTTGGAGAATTGTGGCGCAAACATATGGAACAAAAACAATTTTGAAACCAAATTAGCTTTCTACAACTAAGAAAGGAAGAAGTTTACTTCAATATTTACTAATGATGACACTTGCTCAATCAACTTAAAATTAATTATGAGGGACATAAGTTTGTAGAAACTAACATCATGCCAAGCATAATCTGTACGATATTATGATATGAAAAAAAAAAATACATTTTATGTTTTGTAAAAAAATTAATTATGAGGGACAAAAATTAAGGACCTACAATATAAGAGCAGAATATTTTAGCCTATACATTTTCACTTAATATGCAGTAGAGATAAAAATTAAAAGAGAAAATTAAGTTAACGCCTCTTTAAAGCAAACTAGTTCAGTGTATGTGTTTTGCACATATGTGCCACGTCAATTTAAAAAATTATATATAAATAATATTTATCATTAAATAAATATAATATACATGTAAATGAAATTGAATAAATACTATTAGTTTGATATAATATTTAGTGTATTGTGAAACAGTGAAAAAATTAATTCAATTGCTTATATAAAGATACGTTAATTATTTTTTAATACATAAGGTAATAATTTATAGTTGAATAATTAGAAATTAAATAATTAACTAATTAAAATTTAATGTAACTAAAGCTTCCTAAATATAAAAAGAGTAGTTTGATATTTCCAACATAATTTTACTAAACTTTTTTCTTTTTAAATTTTTTATATTACATACTTTTATTAACAAAATATTTGATAGTCAAAATTTTAGTTAATTATTCACTTAGAATAGTCCTAAATCAAGAATGAATTCTAAATATTAAAAAAATTCTAATCCAAAAGTGTATCTTACAATTAAATAAATAAATAGTAAAAAGTTAATAAATTTAAAAAAATAGTGAAAAGACGATTTTATCTAAAGGAAAGTCTTTTAATGAAGGACAAAAAGTTCAAACAACATTTCTAAGGGTCTTCACGCTTTTAATATAATATAGATTATTTACACCCATATGCCTTTGTATATTTTATGCCGCCATACTATATAAAATTCAGCCCCCTAATATTAAAATTTTGCGTGTTGATGATATGCTGACGTCAACATGAACCTTGTACGATATATCAATGAGGTATACATATATCAACACGGTATCACAAAGGATTAACCTCAACTCTATATGATACCATCATGATATTAATACACAGATAGAGTATCACAAAGAATTTGCTTCTACTAATTTAGAATTTAATAAATAAGTTTACAACTTTAATAATTTTCTCTTAATTATTTTATTATTAAAAAAAGAGCTCAAAATTATATGATACCGCTAAGGTATCAATATACCGACAGAGAATCACAAGAATATAATTTCTACTTATTTAAAATTTAGTAAATAATTTTGTAACTTTAATAATTTTTTAGTCTTACACGATACCATATGGTATAAATATACCGAAGGAGTATCACAACAAATATATTTTTTACTAATTTAGAGTTTAATAATTTTTTAATTTGTTTTTTAAGAAAAACCATAATCCCATATGATACCAATTGGGTATCAATATACTGTCAGAGTATTACAGAGGATTGAGCTAATTCTATATGATACCGGTATGGTATACATATACCGTTAGAGTATCACATATGATTATTTCATACCATTCATACTGACGTCATGCTGATGTCAGCATGATATCAGAGCGAAATAAAAGAGAAAAATAGGATAAGAAGTTAAATAGTTTAGTTTATGGGTCCATTAAGAATAAATATTTTCAAATTAAGTTTATACTTTTCCCAAATTAAAAACTACTAGTTTGAGGAACAAAAACGAAAGACTATCCCGAAATTAGGGACAATCCATGCAAAGCAACTGGGCTTTATTATATCTTTCATTGCCCATAATCATAAGCCCACAAATTTTATACACGAAGCCCAACGACAACAGCCTAGAATCAAGAACAGAACTAGGAGAGTGTCGTCCCTGCAACTCTTCACACATCCCGGCGGTCGAATGCTTCAAGCTCTCCTTGAATTCCGAAAACACAAATCTCACATCAAACAGGTTGGTTCACTTCTTTTTCACCTGTCCAGACAACTTCAACTTCAACAGTTTCATTCACTTTCTTCATCTTCTGCTAAACCAACATATACTAGCCAATATTCATCTTCGGCTATATTATCTGCTGTTGAAAAATCTGGGAGTTTAAGCTTTTCGGATAACAAAGGTGAGATTTTGCACAGCCGCATCCTCAAAGATTGCCTTCTTAGGCTGTCTGAGATCTCCCCTGCAACTGTTCGTAGATTTTGGAGAGTTTCTGTGTTGAATCCTAATGATGTGCTTGAAATTTTGTTGGGATCTCAAAATAATAGTGGAAATTTTGAGGTTGAGGTTAAAAAGATTGAATCTTTATGGGAAATTTATATGTGGGCTAGTAAGCAGAGTAAGAATTTTAGGCATCTTCCCAAGGCCTCCAGGATCATGGCCACAATGCTTGTCCATGCTGGGTTGTTCAAGGAAATTGAATGCTTGGTTTCATTATTGGATAGCCAAGGAACTTTCTTGGATAATCATGAGATTTACAGTCATCTAATTGAAGTGTTTGTGGGTGATTATCGATTAGAGAAAGCTATTGCATGTTATGACCGAATGAGGATGCGAGGTGTATCCCCATCGATTTCATGTTACAGAGTCATCATTGAGTTTTTGATTCAAATACATGAAACACAATTGGCATTTCAAATTTATGCTGATGCTATAGATATTGGCTTGGGAAGGAATGTATCTGAAGGGGGCATATATGAGGGTGTTATCAGATTGTTATGTGCTGATGCGAAAGTTCAGGATGCCAGGAATCTGGTTAAGAAGATCCTGGCTTTTGGAATCGAACCTAATTATTTAATCGTTGATTCTATTGCTTCTGGTTATTGTAATAAACGAGATTATGATGATCTGCTGAGTTTCTTTGTCGAGATTAGATGTATGCCTGATGTAACCATAGTCAATAAGTTCATCCAGTCTGTCTGTGGATGGTTTGGTGTTGCAAGTGGGAACTCATACATGCTGAAGTTAGATCAACTGGGTTTCTGTATGAATGAAATAACATTTGGGATTTTGATTGGATGGGCTTGTCGTGAAGGAAAACTGAAAGATGCCTTCTTTTATCTCTCAGAGATCCTGTCAAGAAATCTAAAACCCAATATATATTCCTATGATGCTATTCTTAGTGGGCTTTTCAAGGAGGATATGTGGAAGCACTGTCAAGACATTCTTCAAGAAATGGAAGATCAGGGAGTAGAACCCCAATTATCAACTTTCAGGGTTCTTTTAGCTGGATTTTGTAAAGCTAGGCGATTTGATGATGTGAACCCAGTGGTATCTAAGATGGTAGATCATGGCTTGATCCAACTATCGCGTACAGAAGATCCACTTTCCGTAGCTTTCGGATTCTTAGGTCTCAATTCTTCTGCTGTGAAAATCAAAAGAGACAATGATGTAAGATTTCATAAAGCAGAATTTTTTGATAATCTTGGCAATGGGCTTTATCTGGATACAGATGTGGATGAGTATGAGAGAGCTATTGATAAAGTCCTTAATGATGCGATGCTTCCTGATTTTAACACGCTCATATGGAAGGATTACATGAAAAAAGACATGAAAAATGCTGTGATGATGGTGGATCTTATCTCTTGTTGGGGCCAAGAAGTATCTCTGGGTGCTCTGGATGCCTTAGTGAAAGGGCTTTGTGCATCCAGCAATTGCATTAAGACCATTTCTGGTCTGTTGGAGAAAGTTCCAAATTTGACATATCAGCTTGATCAAGAAACTCTGAATAAGCTTGTTCAGAAATACAGCAAAAAGGGATCTGTTCACAGGGCAAGAGCAATCTTGCATGGCATGCTAAGTAGACATCTAACACTTGATAGTGAAACTTATACTGCTCTGTTGATTGGCTTATGCAAGAAAGGGGATCTGAGAGGCTTAACTTCTTACTGGAAGTTTGCACGAACTAATAACTGGTTACCTGATTTGAAGGATGGAAAAACACTCTTCAGTCTCCTATGCAGGCGAAGACGGCTTAATGAAGCACTGGAGCTTTTTAAAGCCTTGCTGGTGCTCTACCCTAATGAAGTATGTGATGCTTTCCATGTGTTCCTTGAAGAGCTCAGTGCTAAAGGGTTCACTATCCCTGCCAAGGTTCTGGCAAAGGAAATCTTATGCTGGGGTTGTATTTCTAGTCACTCGGCTCATAGCCATCTTATTCAGGCATTTTGCAATTGGAGAAGTTTTGGAGAAGCTGCTGCCGTCTGTGATAGCATGCTTGCTAAGGACTGGATCCCGCCCTTGGATGCATCTCTTCAATTAATTCCTCAGCTGTGTAGGTCTGGTAATTTTGACAAAGCTGTTGCACTGAAAGATATTTGTGTAAGAGACGAGCCTCCTGCTGTGCTTCTCTTACACTGTGCTTTAATTCATGGGTATTTCACATCAGGCCGGGTCAGAGAAGCAACGAGTCTCTTCCAAGAGACATTGGCAAAGGAGCTATTTCTGAGCGTAGAAATTTGTGATGTTCTCTTTCAAGGCTACTGTCAAGTTAACAAGAGGAAGAAAGTTGAGGAGCTGCTTGGTGTCATCATAAGTAAGAACTTAGGTATCAGCATTGCAAGTTACCGCAATATAGTGCGGCTGATGTGTACAGGAGGCAAGGTATCTACAGCATTATGGCTGAAAGAACAAATGCTTAAACAAAGCAACCCTCCTACAGCTGTGATTTATAACATTTTGATTTATTCCCTTTTTACAACTAATAAAACATCAGGTGTTAATACTCTTGTACATGAGATCCTAGGTAAAGGACTGCAGTTAGACGAGGTGACTTACAATTATCTCGTTCAGGGTTTCTGTTGGTGTAAAGACTTTTCATCTGCCATGCGATATCTAAAATCTATGATGGAGAAAGATCTGAGGCCCAGTAATCGTAGTTTGAGAGAGGTAATCAAATGCCTTTGTTGTTATGGGGAGCTTGACGAAGCTTTAACCTTGAGCAAAGAAATGGAGTTCAGAGGTTGGCATCATGGTTCAGTCATTCAAAATAATGTAGTCGAGACCCTTCTTTCGCATGGTAAGCTAGGTGAAGCTGTAAACTTTTTGGACCGGATGGCAATAAAATGCCTCATTCCTGAAAATATTGATTATAATTATCTTATCAAGCGACTTTGTCAGCACGGGATGGTAGATAAATCAGTAGATCTTATGGACATTATGTTGAGAAAAGGGACCGTGCCAGAGTCTAACAGTTTTGATTACGTTATTCAAAGTTTCTGTGCTAGGCGTAAACTGGATGTAGCCCTGAATTTCCATGCAGAGATGTTATGTAGAAATCAAAGGCCAAGCATAAACACTTGGAGCATTCTGATCAAGAGCTTAAGCGAAGGAGGACAACTTGCAGAGGCAGAGAAACAACTCGATTCAATGGTTCAGCTTGGAGAAATCCCGAGGAGGGAAACATATTCCTTGCTCATCGACATGTATCGCTCTCGGAACAATCTTAACAAGGCATCTGAGCTCCTACGTTCCATGCAACGTTGTGGATATGAACCAGACTTTGAAACACACTGGTCTCTGATAAGCAATTTGAGGGATTCAAGTGGTAATATAAATGATGGGAAGCAGAAAGGGAGATTTTTGTCCAGATTTCTTTCTGAAATAGGATTTGTTAGAAAGAATAAAGGGGGATGACATATGTTGTACCATATTTTGTGGATGAATAGAGTAAGCTGCTTGTTTGTTATTCTCTTTTTATCTCACATGTATCTTTGGATTTAGTTGGTATGAGCGCAGAAGAATGAAGTTACCTCTGCCATCCTTTTGTATCCAGATCTCACTTGCATGAATGTTGGCAAAGTAGTATTCACTCGTCCATTTTATGCGGTACCATTTGACTTGACATAATGTTTAAGGTGAAAAAGTAAACTTTTAAAAAGTTATGACAATTTTTTTTTTTGGATATTCGTGTAGGTGAAAACCATTTCATTAATGGTACATAGAGAATTTTGAAGTTAAATTATTTCTAATTACGAAAAAAAAGTCTCACATGAATAAGATGAATAAAATAAATTGCAAGACTTAGTAGGCATTTGGACAACTTCTTTTCATATCCCTCTAGTATTTGCAAATCCTCATAAACTATCCGATATTTGCGAATTCTTTTAAAGGTCAAAAATGAAAGGGAAGTCTTGAGCTGTGGAAATAATTGAAATATTTCTTAAGTAGCAATATTGAGAGAGAGGCGAGCGAGAGAGGGCAAGGAGTGGACATAGGCGAATTGTATATAAATATTTATCGAATTGACTATGTATATCTGACTAAATAATTATATATATATAACTGGTATACATATATAATTGTCTATCTGACAAGAAATTGCAGAGAGAAAAGAGAGGCAAGACAGAGGAAGAGAAGATAGCAACAAAATCCTAACTATTGTAATAAAACTCTAAAAAATCAATCAACATTAAAAATAACTAAGGGTGTCAAAATGAGCCCAAATATAGGTAAACCACCCAAAATTTTATGGATTAGACTCAAGATAATTTGAATTGGGTTCAATCTCAACTGATACAAGCTTAAACCCAATTCGAAAGAACCTTCAATTGACCCCAATTAATCTCCAATTCCAACCCGTTCTAAGGCTCTTTACTTGCATTGATATAGCGTATGTTTTCTATCTATTTTATATTTTCTATGATTTATCTATCTATTTGTAACTTTTTATGTTTACTTTTTGAGTTAAAATTCAAATTTACTTATAAAAAGTAAATGATAATATATTAAAATTATTGAGATTGAACGGGTCAAATTGAGGGGGGGGGGGGGGGGTCATGACCCAATCCAAATTTTAGCCCATTTGAGTCCAAAATAAATTTGGGTGGGTCATAACCCAACCCAGTTTCTATTTGAACCTATTTTAACATTCTCAATTTTAACCCAACCTACTCATTTGACACGCCTTAGAATGAATATAATGTTGAGTATTTGTTCTTTAATTTTATATTCATTTAGCCAATTAAAATATATAACCTCATTTTAGTTTTTATTTAGTTTTTAATCATCGAATTAATATTTTCTAGACTTATTTTTAGCATAATTTAGTACTTTTAAATTATAATTATTTTCATTATGATTTATTTATTGGCACTATTTATTTTATGCGATTTCAATATTATTTTTGAAAAAAAAATTCAAATCAATCTGATCCATGTATACCTCTACCAGCAGGATCGGGGCCACCTTAAGCGCAAAGAATGGTCTAGTGTGCACTTTTTCTCCGAAAAATTATGTATAGAGTTTAAATATTATTTATTCTTAGTGTATATTTAATTTTACATATCCTTAAAATAATTGAATTGTTTTTTAGATATTCTTCATTAAATTTCTGACTCCGGCTAGTTCCTAGTTAAAATATATGTGTAAGTTAATGCTTCAAGCTTTTAATATAAAACATTATCTTTTGTAGGAGATAATTAAAAAAATTTGGATAGTAGCTGGCTCTAACTAATCAATGAAACGTACGAGATATATAGTCCAAAACCATAACAGGATTCTCCTTAGATTTGGGAGATATTTTATCCTTTTCAAATTATCTCCTCTATTTTTTAACGATATTTATCTCAAATTATTTATCATTTTATAAATTCAAATTTTTTTGTCTCAATTTTTATGGTATTTTTCGTTTTCCAGGAGTGAAATAGGTTAATTTTGATTGTGAATTCGAGCATAGAATCTTTAAATTTTTTGAAACAAAATTTATATATTTGGAAACGATGTAAAAAGTACTATAAGTCACGATGATTGTCAACATAAAATATTTTAAAATAATATATATATAAAAAAATCATCATAGATTGACTTGTTCGAACCTCGAAATCCAAAAGGTGCCACATAAATTGAAACAAATGGATTAAAATTAATTATTTCTTCCATTTTATTTTAGTACTCCCTCTGGTCCCTTTTATATGTCACCTTTGCATTAAGAAAAAAAGTGACTTTACTATTTTGCCGTTATTTAATGTACATCAATTGTTTTTTTTAAAGTTCTTCTAGTTGGCCAAATATATCTTTTCAAAGCTCATTATTATCACGGGTAAAATAAGAAAAATATTATCATTTATGCATTGATTTTGTGAAGTTACATATATTAAGACCATCTTATTATAATAAAGACAACATATAAAAGGGACCAGAGAAAGTAATCATTATTCTGGAAAAGCTATACATAGAAGGTGATGTATGTATGATTGTACAAATACCTATAAAAGGTTAAAATTTTAATAAAAGGCTGTAAAATAAAAAGATTCATTTAGGAGGGAGGGCGTATAGCCTATGAACAACATGAACGTGCGAGATGTCATAATGCAAACCATTCAATATCTATAATTTCTTGTACAGAAAAATCAACAACGACGATAACATACTCAATAAAATCCACGTTAAACATGACAAGACACACTCAAATCTTGACGAGCATAAAACTTAATTAATGAGTGATACGTCGACGAGAAAGGGCGATAGCAGAGAGGAATATCAAGAGCATGAAGAGTACAACTCCTGCAAAGGAACCAACTAAAGCTCCTGATGTTCTATGGCAGAAGGAATCGTACTGTTGACAGATTGGGAACCAATTTGTCTTTGTGTTTCCCTTGTGTGCTAAGTATACTATTGCTGCTGAGGCGGATGCTCCTGCTGTCAATAGCCCCAACATTGCCTTCATTCATTTAAAACACCTTAATTTAGCTTATACATAATTTTAATACTATGATCATTTTTTTTCAATCAAATTTGAAATATGAGAAAAGTTACAGCTTGTACTAGTTTTCTTATATACTACCAAGAAATCACTAGAAAAATATTCGGTGGCTAATTACACAGATATTTTGATTGAATCAGTGAGAAAAAAAATATAAAAATAATTTTTTCATACTATTTCAGTGAGAATCTATTTACCACCATGCATTTTTCTTGTGAGTTGATTCGACTAGAAATGAATGAGAAAATCATGTTTATACACATAAATTTTTGACTAATTCACGTTGGAAAAAACTTTATTTTTAGTAGTGATAGTTTTTGAATATAGAAATGATTTCAACTATAATTTATAAATTTTAACTATAATTTATTTGATTTAATCTAATCCAAGTAATTAAATTAATTTATAGACTCTTGAGCTATGAAATATGATAATTAATTGGGAAGAACGGAAGTAATTAGCTTGGTAGAAAATGTAACCACCATTTGGTAAAACAAATTGGTAGTCCAAAAAAAAATTGATTATATTGTCAATATACAAGTTAATAATTCTAATTTAAATCGTCTGCATGCATAATTAGGTCATTAATTTAAAAGTAATTAATATGTTAATATCTATGAAATCATTAATTAAAATTTACTGACAGTGTAAAAAATATTTATACCGCGTCAAAGAATATTAAGGCTATCCTGCTTGCTTGTGCGTGGCTCCTCATGATGTGGTATATGGACAGCCCCAAAGAAAGTACTAGATATGCACTTACTATGGCATTTGCCACAACAAAGAACCTGTGAAAAATTTACATGTGGACTAGTTAGTTACTGAGGTCCATGCATTTTTTAATTAACCCGTGTATAAGTTAGTTTGATCAGCTTATAAACTTAATCAAACATGAGGTGCTTACGTGAAGGTGGGAAGATCGTTATACTTTGCCTTGAAACGAACAAATTGAGTGGCAAAAGAAAGTGTTTCATTAGCAGTTCCCATGGCAATGGCACTTCCTAATGTGGCAATTATGGCAATTATCCTTATAAACAAGTCAAGTATAGACATTCCTCTATTCACCCCACTTCTTGGAACTGAACTTGTAACATTTGAACCAAGTTCAAGAGCACCTGCCTTCATTTTTTTTCTTTTCTTAGAAGAGTTGCTAAAAAATATTGCAAGAAAAGCAAGTGTTTTAGCAAGAAAAGAAAGAAGAGGAAGATTTTGGTACTTTTGGTTTAGAGGGGTGACATGCCAATTTATAGGCATTGAGAAAACACATTATAGAGCACCACCTTTTTGACCTTTTTCCCAAAATAAACCAACTCACCAAACATGTTAAAGCCAAGTGGCATCATTCATCATGAGACAATTCTTTCTTCTTTGTATTTTACTCCCTCCTGCGTTCACTATTAGATGTCAAAATTTTCCTAATTTAGTTTTCATTTTTTATTTGTCATTTTGGAGAAATCAAGATAGAACAATTTCTTTTTACCTATTTTACCCCTATTTTTTATTTAAAAAGTTAATGTTTTTTAAAAATGTAAAATTTCTTGAAAATCGCCAATGATCAATTCATCTTTAGATTATTTTAGGCAATATTTATAGAAAAAAACATAAATATTATTAAATCAAGAAACAGTTCTACCTGCCATTGTATTGATAGTATTAAATGTATTAGAATTTGAATTATGACTTTAATGGATATTTTTATCAATTAATAGAGGTAAAATAGTAATTTATTAATAGATATATCAAGTTAAACTTTGACATCTAATACTGAACGAAAGCAGTAATTAATATTTTTTATGTGTCATTCTCTTGCCATTTTTCTAGTGCTTACTTGTACTTATCTCAAATTTATAACTCATTTCTATAATGTTTTGACCAAAGACAAAAAACAAAAACGTGCATGTCTCTAACTTATCACTGTACAATATTAATTATCTGCATCAAGTACACTCTCAATTTGATTATTTTTTTTGTCTTAGTTTAATTCAACATGAATTTAAGAATGTATTTGAATTATTCTATGCTCTTAAATTTAAAATATGTTATTTATATCTTTTGAATTTAATATATTGGTATTTTTATAAGAAAGTGTTATATTAAGGATAAAATGTGAATGCTGAAAACTTAGAAGATGATATTTTTTGTGAAATAAATTAAAAAAGGAAGTAAACTCATAGATTGAAATGGAGTATCCGATTTGAACTCAGGGAGTGTTGAATTGTGTGACTTTATTTATTCGATTATAATTTTAATATTTTTCTTAAATATATGTCTAATTTTTTTTACGAGTCAAATCTATAACTTTTTTGAATAACGGTAAACCAATGCGATTTAAAATGCGCACCTCCTTCTGTTATGATATTATGTTAATTAAATTATGTAACCACATCATCATTAGAAAAAAAAATACTAATTTTATGTACTTGATTATGAGTAGTTTTTTTAAATTTTAACACATAGTCCTATTTTCAATTTAGATTTGATTCGTATTCCCAATTTAGAAACTCATATTATGTCGTATTAACCTCAAATATACATTGGTTCTGCTTTAATTAAATCGAATTTAGAAGTGTCGTTGCTGTTATGTTAGAGCCACTCAAAATAAATCACCATTTTAACCTCTGAGTTTAAGTAAATATCAATGTTTTCTCAAAAATAGACTTGTCATTTCATATCTCAAACTGTTTTATTATCACTAGAAGTTATAATATAGCTTTAATTAAGTATTTATAAGTGATCGTGAATTCGCCTTGAGCATGAAATATTTACGTATAAATTTATCGAGCTTCAAAACAAATAGTAACGGTTTTTTTTTTAAAAAAAAGGCAAACTATTTAACTGCCACAACCTACTCTTGTCACTTTTTAATAATATGTCCACCTGCTCGTACTTGCTCTATGTCAATTAATGTACCTTCAGGATTCCAACTCCATTATTATTATTTTCCCCCAGAAATGGAATACTTTTGTGTTGACATATTTGGGAAAAAATGTACTTGCATCATTAGTTGCATGTGTGTGATAAGATCTACTTATTCTTATATAACTCATTTTTAAAAGCCTTTTTTATGAATTGAGGGGTGGGTTTTAAATAACGTAGCAACTAGTACTACAGAAATTAACAATGTAGAGATTAATAATGGATGGATTATATTTTATTTAGTATTTGGTTTATTGCTTTATATCAATCTTGTGTTTGGTTTAAAATTTTACAAAAAAAACTTCTTTTTAGTTATATCCTTGAATTATTATGGAATTTTTTATTTCATGTAATTAGGTCGAAATTAATTATTTAATTGTGTTTTGTAATTAGCTAGAGAACAACTTTTGTCGTCATGTTTGTTATTTCTCACTTGAATTATTAATTTTTATATTATGTATATATGAATCCACATACGAATAAAATTTGTAAGCTAATTTATTTAAATAAATTTATCATTACAAATTTACAAATATAAAATATTAAATCAAGAAAATAAAAAAAAATGTAAAAGAATTTGAGATATATTTTTGTCTTTACATGTCTAATTCTAATCTCATGATATTAAATAAAAGGTATTAGCTAATACCATCAAATGGAAAGTATTAATTAATATCATATAGGGTGTATTAACTAATACATGGATCATTTTGTGTAATACCTCCTGCCAAACGAACGCTGAGTGTCATCTCTGCATATAATGGAGATGGGGTATATTTATTCATCGTAAATATTACAATGTAGATATAAAATAAAAATTATTATCTAAATATATAAAATAAATATTAAATTACCTCCTTGACTTTCTTTATATTTTAAATTTTGTTTAATAAAATTCTGTCTCCTAATTTCTCTCTTCTTTCCCTTCTCTTTCGAACTCCGAAAACCAAGGTTGGACTTGGCATTATTTGTGGACGTTATGTAGATGGAATTACCCTCGTAAAGGTATCCTACTTTTTGGAGAAAATTTTTTTAAAAAATAAAAGGTTGATTAGTTGGAAGTACCTTATGTGAATATTCTTTCTTGCTAACCAATCCAATTTGTTCCAGCTATAGTTTCTTGGGCAAAGATATACTACTTTATGTAATATTATTGTGGGGATCTAGACGTCTGGAATGGAATAGTTCACATCAAAATAATGTAATTTACTATTTGGCTAAATACAGTGATGCTATTTAAATTTATCAGTAAATTTCATCTGAAGACATTTAAATTGCAGCCAATTCACACTTAAACACTAAAACAGTTATTCTCCAATTTGATCTTGTGTGTGTATATTCCTGGAGGAATCCCAATAATGTTTGTAATGGTCCAATCAATAGCTCTCTTGAACTTTTGGAGCACCCCCAACAATGCCTTCACCTGGTCTTCCTGAAGATCTGCGGCCACAATCACAGAAAAGTGTTATAGTGCCCAAAAATGCATACCTTAAGTGCTGGGGCAGCTCCTTGAGTTCCACAGCAGAAGGCTCCTCAATAGATGGTTTGGCAGGTGGCATCGACCTATATGCAGGTCCAAGTCTAGCTTCCTGGGGACGAATGGTCTAGTTCCCCTGCCCTATAATGCATACACGGTGTCATTGTACCCATTGACACCAGCTTCTAGGAAGTTCATTAGTACCGCTGCCAGCATGTCCGCGATCATCTTTTCCTCGAGTGGGATCTCATAGAAACAATCATCCTCTACATCCATGACAGACATCACGGCTAACTCTTCGGGTCTCTTCATTGCAGCACACACATTGAATTTTACCTCTTCGGGTTCAACCAAAAGGTAAGTTCTCCACGTTCTACATCAACTAGTGCCCTGCCAGTTGCCAAAAATGGTCTCCCGAGGATGATGGGAACCTCGAAATCCACTTTACAGTCTAGGATGACAAAGTCTGCAGGAAAAATAAACCTGCCGACACGAACCAACACGTCGCACAAAATCCCCACGGGCCTCTTCACTGATATGTCTGTCATAAGTAGCCTCATGGTAGTGGGTGTGGGGGCTCACATGCCCAACTGCTGGTACACTGCTAGCGGCATTAAGTTGATGCTAACACCCAGGTCACAAAGGACCCGTGAAAAATCATAAGCTCCGATAGTGCACGGGATAGTGAAAGCTCCCGGATCGCCCTTCTTCTCGACCAGGGACCTTGTAGCAATGGCGCTACAGTGATGAAGATTATTTGCCGGCTCGATCATGGTTGTCCTCTTTTGGGTGACTAAGTCTTTCATAAACTTAGAGTAGCCTAGCATCTACTCAAGTGCTTCCACTAGAGGGATATTCATGGACAACTCCTTTAGCATGGACAATAATTTCTGAAACTTTCCATCTTCAACCTTTGTGGGAATGGCGGTGGTGGCTTTATGATGGCTGGTAGGCACGGAGTAGTGGGTTGGTCCAAATCTATGGCTGGTAGGCACGGGGTAGTGGGTTGGTCCATGTAACGACCTGACCTAACACTGTGAAGTATTGTCCGCTCTTGGGCCTAGCCCATCACGGATTTGTCCCTTTGGGCTCACCCCAAAATGCGCCTCACAGTATATGGACCAGTCCTTTACTTATATACCCAGCATCTCTCCTGTGTTTTGCCGATGTGGGACATCTCATCTCAAGATGGGTTGTTACATACACCCCCCCTCTATGGACTCAGCGTCCTCGCTGAGGTTTGCCCCACCGTATGGGATTTGCCTAGACTCAGCACTGAGGTTTGCCCCGCCTCACCGGGATTCGCCTAAACTCAGTTGAACTCTAGACCCACATCAACAAGGCTGACACAGGAGTGGCTTTGATACCATCTGTAACGACCTGGCCCAATACTGTGAAGTATTGTCCGCTCTTGGGCCTAGCCCGTATTGTCACGACCCAAAAATGGACGTGATGGCACTTGCTCAAACCCACTAGAACAAGTCAGCCTAAACCCAACAAGAATATCGAAATGACGTGCGGAAGTACTAAATAAAATAGATAACTAAAAGAAAAAAATTCTCCACAACTTAAATACCACCCAAGGATTGGTTGTCACGTGTACAAGCCACTAGTCATACAGAAATCCAAAGAATTACAAAGTCTGAAACTGTCTTTCTTCTCAAATAGAACAAAGCAGAAAGGAAACAAGACAAGAGAGTCAGCCAAATGACAACAACTACCTTTCTAAATCTCCTGAGAAGCCTCGGATGACCAAGAAATATACTACTCATGGTCCGGGCTCAAAACCTACACAAGTGTAGAAGCAAGGGTGAGTACCAAAAACAACGCGGTACCCAACAAGTCTACTAGCAAAACAGAATAATTCCGATAGAATACACAAACTCCTTTCACACCCAACCACATACCGCCGAACTACACACCTGCACTCAGAAAAGTCCCAGTCCAACAACACATAATACATTCTAGAGATAGTTTCCATTATGTCACAATTTCAAATCACCAGTCACAACTCAAAAGAAGCAACACAATCAAACACAGGGATAACATCATGCCACACAAGAATATGCAAGGATGAGACGCAATGCGTATGCAATAATTGCCGGCAAAGACTTCGGCATCACAACATCAATAGCAAGGATCTCAGTATCACAATATCGCCGGCAAAGACCTCGGCATCACAATATCGCCGGCAAAGACCTCGGCATCACAATATCTCGACCGGTAAAGACCTCGGTCCCAACTTTTATCATCTCACTCATATCAATATCCAGAACCAATGCAATGTGCGTGACATAGAATGAATGCATATGAGATGAAATCTACAACAAATCCACTCATAATCACCAACCACAACCATATATCTCAACAATAAAATTTTTCATCACTTATCCACATGTTTAATTCATGTGTCACAACAACACACCAACTCACATTTATATTTAAGCACCTCATTAAAATATTTCACGAATCACACATAGAGGAAGGAGAATTTGTGAATTCTACTAGAATTACAAAGTTTTAAAAATTCACTTGCCTTAGTCAAATCACGATCAATCAACCACTTGAGCCTTCCCCTTTCGAATAGAATCCGTAGCACCACGATCTAGTCAAATAATTTATCACAATAAGATTTTTGAAATGACAAAACCCAAATCTATAGTCAATTCCTAAATATCAAATCTAGGGTTAAGCCTTAAATCCTCAAAATAACATACTTTTAATGGTATTCAAATGATACAATATATCTAATATTTATTTCCCAATACGTCTAAATTTAAACCATAATATAATAAACAAGAAGGATAAAAAAAAATCAACTGGAATAATTACATCAGCCCACGCTACAACAGAGAGATATTTCACATACTTGATAAAGTTTCTCCAATCCCTAGGCATCTATATTTTTGCCATACTTATGTTAACTTAGATGACATCATCCTAGTGGAAATAGCTAGCCTAGAAAGCATTAAAAAAAAAAACAAATATGTGGCAGTAGCCACTATATGTCTCATCATTCCTATATTCCATTATATTATCCCACTTTGTCCATCCTTAACATATCATATTCCATTAACTATATTAAAGAAATATGTTAGTAATACCATTTAAGAAAAGACAAAATCATAAATTTGTGTGCAACAATTTCCTAAATTGAAGATTCTTCATTCCAAGGTTGTACATTAACTATTATATTAATATATATTCCCCTAAAGAAATTAAACAACCCTTCTAGCAACACAATTTCAATTCACTTCCTCATAACTACTGCAATTACTTGTATATATCTCAAAATTTGTGCGTGAAGTAATATGAAATGTAGGAACATCCTCTAACCTGCAGTTTCTCGTCGGCACTCACGTCTCCACAAGGTACGCCTCCTCTTCTTTTTTTTTTTTCTAGATTGTGGAGAAAAAATAATATATAACCCTACTAACTCAATTTTTTGGATATATATACTAAGGTGTATAGAGTATTAAATAAATATGAATTGACCCCTCAATTAGGTTATTCATCTAAACTCACCCATAATTCAAATAATAGGAGTTATTCTATAGTCCGAAGTACCCACTAAAATTTTTCGAGGGAGATATTTTATGAAATCAAGTGGGCTAATTCCAGAAACGATACTACGGGTCATTACAGTCCAAATCTATTGCCTCTTAAGCACTTTCTGGTTCCATTGGTGCTGCGTTAATCTCGTTATCCCCTTCATCATTGTGCACCTCCACGGGGTGAGGTATATTGCCATCTTCTTTATCACAACCTGCATCACGGGCAACAATAGGGTTTGAAAGTACCTTACCGCTTCTCGTGGTGATCGCCATGCAGCGGCCATCATATTTCGGGTTCTGCACAGTATGACTAGGAAGTGACCCAGCCTTCCTTTGATTTAATGAAGATGACAGTTGCCCCAATTGTTGCTCCAGTTGCTTGATCGAGGTTGAATACGAGTCGACCAATATATAAACATTGGAGATTTCACCTTTCACATCTCGCACCCCCTGCCTCGGTGGACTCCACCTTTTCAAGAACCTTTGCCATCATCTCCTCTAGTCTTGAGTTTCCACCACCCTCATTTGGGTGCTCATGATTTCTATAGCCATCTCTATTCTGTCAGTTCCCTTGGTAGTTATCACGACCATAGTTCTGACCTTGGTTACCGGAGTTGAATGCCCGGTAACCCCTCTGAGTGCCCAAGAAGTGAGCTTCCTCATCTTAATTGTAACCTTGATCAGCATACTTGGGTGGTGTGTCCACAACTTTCACTTTCTCCATGCCTCCACCAAGTAGCCTCTTCGACAGCAAGTCGATCTGGGTCCGCATATGGGCCATGTCTTGATCCCGCTCTTCCTCCTTTTTTTGTTGTTTTGCACTCATCTCGAAGATCATCCCAGAGCAGTCTCCATATCTAGTATACCATGCCCTATTGTTCTTATCAACTTGATCTAAGATCACCACGATGTCTGGGAACGTTCTAGACATGTACGACCCCCCACATGCTGCATCAATGATAGGTTTGGTCACAAAGTTGCAGGACCTGTAGAAGAGTGCTTTCAAGTGCTCATCTGTGAGATGATGGTTGGGGCATTGCTTGGGTTTTTGCCTGAATCTCTCCCAAGATTGGTATAATACTTCATTTGGCAGTTGCTTGTGAGATCCAATCTCATCTTTGATCTTTAGTTGCCTCGACGCAGGGAAAAACCTCTCTAAAAGAGCTTCTTTTAATCTCCCTAAGTACCGATAGAATCATGGGGAAGCTCATTCAGCCACTTTATCGCCTCACCTGAGAGAGACAATGGGAATAGCCTCAACCTTAGCGCTTGTTGACTGACTCCTATAATTTCTGATGATTGGCATGTCCCCAAGAAATTCATAAGATGCTGATTTGCGTCCTCAGTCATGGCTCCGCTGAACAACCCTTTCAACTGCAATATTTGCAGCATAGGTGCTAGTAATAGTAAATTTAACATATGCAGGCAAAGGTGGCAGCACTATTTCCCCAGTGGTCCCAGCACTCTCATAATTATCATTCACTGCTTGGGGATACTGGGGCCCTTGAGGCCTCAAAGGAAGTTGGTGCTGCTGTGGTGGTACAAGTGGCACCTGTCGAAGTGGTGCCGCTGGTGGTACCACATTACCGGTGAGATCATCTTCACCCAAATCATTGTTTCCCCTTTCAGCAAGATTCACTGCTAACTCTCTCTACCTTGCTGCTTCACGGTCTTGGGCGTTCATTTTGCAAATTGACTTGGTGAGTTCAGGATCGTAAAGAATAAGTGCTTCGCCCTTGTTTCGGGTATTTGGCAAGCAACGCCGGTTCCCTACAATGAGCAAAAACAAGAAATAAAAGTAAAATTAGGGACTAAAATTACACACTGAAAGTAGCAACTAATAGACTATTTCTTCGCCGTTTCCCCGACAACGGCGCCAAAATTTGATATGCCCAAATTTATACTCCAAAAGGAATAGTAAAGCGGTTATTGATCAAATATAGAATTCAATAAGAGTTGAGGTCGATCCCACAGGGAATGCGTGAGAATGATTCTATTATCACCTTTCTCAGATGTAAATTCTATTCCCAAGATAAAATTGCATAAAGTAAATGGGAGGTTTATGTTGTTTTAATTAAATTCCTAATGTACTTTAGCTAATGTGTACACTGACTACTGGATTTCAAACAAGTAATGAGAAGCTAGGGTTGTGTTCCCCATGACGTCTAATACGATAACCAAATCGGTATGGTAAACTCATTCATGACTACGCATACAAGATCAAACAAGTTAGGTAACACCTAGTTCACCTTCCGGTCCTTTATAGACATATTTCACTCATCACCTTCCGGTCTCAGAATATGTACAATTGTAACCTTTGTTCTAGATCTCAGAATACTCTCACCTTTCGATCTCAAGTACTTAGACTAGGTTAAAAACCTCGAATTTTCGTTGTGGAATTCTTTTCCTAATTACTATATCCCTCCCGGGCATATAACAATAGAGGCTTACCCTAACACATCGACTCATTAGCGGAGAAGTTAAAATGAAGAATGCTACAATGTATGCGATGATCAATCCCAAGAGTTCACCCCCAAATTTTGTTATCTTATTGAATTGTCATGGTTCCCACAACCCTAGTTGTGGGTTTAGTCTAGCATGTTCAACAAGATTCGCCCACAACGATACCAAGGAATCATGATAAATGACTTACTATTGATATAATGATGAATTCACGTGTTACAATCTCCAAAGAGATGACCAAAACCCAAGAATTTAATTAAAAAATAGCACGAAAGTGTTCTCCTCTTGTTCTCTAACTCCAGTATTCAATAATAAATAAAACAGAATAAAAAATATATACATATATATACAAGGAAAAACCTATCCAATTTAAAATAGAAAAATAGACTTCGGCATGGGTACGGGTCACTACACGGACTGTGCGGATCCACACGCGCCGTGAAATGGTCCGTGAGTCTTTACTGCTCTTGCAATCTCACACATATAGGCACGACCCATGTAGAGGTTCATGGACCGTGAACCGGCCCGTTGACCTTTCCTTAGCAACTTCTCAGCAATGCTTTAATCCTCTATCTGCACGGCCCATGACACGGTCCGTGGTTGGTGACACGATCCGTGATGGGCCCCGTCTCCCTTCACTTGTACCATTTTTGTTATTTTCGAGGGTGATCCTTCCCATTTACGTTAACTTCACGGCCTGTGACAAGACCAGTGTCAATTTCCACAGTCCATGTGAGGCCTCGTGAGATTTGCCTTAGTCTTCATTCCAGATCTGTTGTTCTTCACGCCAAGTCTGAGGTCACGACGGGGTTCATGACCCGTGTAACGTGGCACGGTCCGTGAAGGCCCCCGTGGTCCTTCACTTTGTTTAATTCACTACTTCCTTCGTTCAGGCCCACTTCACGTATCCTCCCATGGTCCGTGTGATGCTACACGACCCATGAAGATCTCCATATGCCACCACTTCAGCTCTCTTTCACTCTTTTTCTCGCAATTCATTCATCGTTCCATGCCTTCACCATTTTCCTGAAAAATAATAAAATACACGCATCAAACCAACATATTTGCTTGAGAACGTGCAAAAATTCTATGTTCAAAGAGTCACAAGAGTCGTATTTTCACGACTCATCAATGACAAATTTCATATTAGTCAAAGCATATTATTTGACTCTAAAAAAAATGGGAAAATTAAAAAAGAACAGAGAGAGTACTAACTTGGCACAATCCTGAAGAAAAAAATAAATAGAATGATAATTTTACCACATCAACCTTTGAATATAATAAATATAATACTTTGAAAAGTAACAATAGTTAAAAACAATGATAAATTACGAATTAAATAATAAATTATATTTTTCAAACTGAACAAGTAAAATTAGACCATGAATTATCATAGTCAAACATAAAGATCATATATTGTACTATATTTATTTATTTGGGTGTAATCTACTAATAATTTTCATTAGTTATAAGATTTTATTTATGGTGACTTTGACTAAAACTTAATTGATAACTGAATTTTTTGGTTATAAATAGTGGTACTTTACTTTCATATAGCATATCCCAAAATATAAGTCAAATTCAAAAATTTCTAACTCAATAATGAATTTCACAAAGATGTTAGTAGCATTATTTTTCATTGTGATTTTTACAGTGAATGTTGAAGGTACTGGTGAGGTAAAAATGTCGTGTGAAAAGAAATGTCAACTTTTATGTCTTGTCAATCCTTTTTGCATGGAAGATTGTCTGAAGGATTGTCACAAAGATCCTTCTATTTTTACTAAGAAAGTTCAACTCAATGTTGCTCCCAATGCATTGAAAAGAAATTAGGAAAATATATGCTATTTTGATGACTCCAATTGTTATCAAGATTTATGCTTTTAATGAAATAATATGTTTATGAAAACTTCATCTTTTTGTTTAATTTACAGTCTTTTTTTTTTTTGTCTATTTGTTACCTCTAATCATAAGAAAAAATTAACTAAATTTTATATAAACGCCAAGGGCGGCTGGATTTAAGAAATAAAAAGGCCTTGGCCTTAAGCTCAACAATATGGGGGGGGGGGGGGGGGACACATTTTCTAACTCACTTATACTAGTAACTGATAAGAGTTAGATAAAAATAAAATTTGAAACATTGGGATGGGTTGGAACGTTGGGATGAGATGAAATGCACTCTATTTTTTACCTTTCCGATAAATATACCTTTCCAATAAAATAAAGAAGGCTGCTGGACTCTATTTTTACCTTTACAATAAAAAGTAATTATAACACGTTTTTTTTTAATGTATATGACGATATATATATTTTATTTTGAGTCTATAGTAGCTCTATATAAGTGACTTCCAGGTTATGATTGGTCTCCTGTTATATTGCTAGTATGTGTTATGATTAGTGATTCAAGACATGTATCGTGGATTCAGGGTTGACTTACTTGTAGGTGGGATCTAACAGTACCATCATGACCTGGAAGGTCGGGACGTGACAAAAATTGATTTTATTTGATTATAACGATAGATGAAATAATTGAATATATTTCCAATTCCAAATCATATTGTTCACAGGGAAAAAAATTCTTAATTTCTCATTTTTTTAATTTACGTCCACCTCTATGAATTATTATTAAAAAATTCATATTTTCTATCAAAATCCTAATTACTTATCCTTTTAAATATTACACATTAAATTGAAGAATCTATTAATTACTTTAATTTTCATTAAAAATACACCGTTCTTTTTCCCAACTAAACGTAGAAAGTAAGCAAATGATTTATGTATGATAAAATCTAAACTGATTTTAAATTTCTATTTTGTCCAGTACAAAATTAAATAGTAAAAAGTTGTATTTGAAGCAACAAATATTAAAACAAATAATAATCAGAATACACAAGAGTTAGGTAGATATATCTTTTACAATTTTCCTCTTAACACATCTCGAAGGATTATTTGTTGAATGCAACTTCCTAAATATTAAATTAGTTTTAAATGTTTTAAAACATAAAATAAAATGGTAAGAACATATAGAGAAATAGAAAAATCGAAGTGGTGTATTTACAGTAAATTGCAGAAGCCTAGTTTTTTTTTAAAAAAAAATTACTAAATAGGAAATTTATTTTATTGGGAGTTTTCTATATTTTAAGAGTCCCTAATATTTTACTACATCTCTTATCATATATTTTAGGGCCCTTAATATATTTTACCATATATTTCCTCATATCATATGTTTTAGGAGTCTTTTTAATGGCTTAAAAGTACTTATTTTATTACTCCTCTTTTCATATATTTTAGGAGTCAATATTATAAATATAATTAAATAATAATTAATGAAAAATGATGAAAAGACGATTTTGTCTAAAAAGGAGACTTTTAATAAATCGCAAAAAAATTCAAACAATATTTATAAGGGCATTCATACTTTTAATATATCATAGATAAGTTACATAGCATAATGAATTCAATTACTATCCTAGCATTCTTATTATTAACTGCTTATTACTCATACTATTTTTTAAATTTAACACTAAATGTCATTTAATAAAAATAGTGTCGTAAAATAATAATGTCAGTCACTATTTTTAATAATAATATATCAAATTCAAAAATGTCAAGTAATTAAAAGTGAACGGTGAAAATATTCAAAAGTCAAATTACAAACTAAATTACTTCACAAGTTGTTGTAGACAAGTCAAATTTTTATTTTATTTGGCACAGTACTCCCTCTTCCTATTTATTTTTATTTGGTCAACACATTTTTTTGTTCTTTTAGTTGACATATGACATTTTTCAAATATTAATTTGATTGATTTTAAAAATTAAATTAGGTTATATTAATTCAATTATTTAAAATAAAAATTTAGATATTAAAAATTATACAAAAAGTATAATAAAATTATAATTTTTTATATCAATATGATAAAGTTTGATTAAGATATGACAAATTCCATATTAGTCAAAGCATATTATTTGACTCTAAAAAAACTGTGAAAATTACAAAAGAACGAAAAGAGACTGAATAAAAAAAATAAATAGAATGATAATTTACTACATCAACCTTTGAATATAATATATATAATACTTTGAAAAGTGACAGTAGTTAAAAACAATAATAAATTACGAATTAAATGAAAAATTATATTTTTTAAATTGGACAAGTAAAAGTAGACCATGAATTATCATAGTCAAACATATAAATCATAGATTGTATTATATTTATTTATTTGGATGTAATCTACTAATAATTTTCATCAGTTACAAGATTTTATTAATGGTAACTTTGACTAAAATTTAATTGATAACTGAATTTTTTAGTTATAAATAGTGGTACTTTACTTTCATATAGCACATCCCAAAATATAAATCAAATTCAAAAATTTCTAACTCAATAATGAATTTCACAAAGATGCTAGTAGCATTATTTTTCATTGTGATTTTTACAATGAATGTTGAAGCTACGGGTAAGGTAAAAATGTCTTGTGAAGAAAAATGTAAACTTTTATGTCTTGTCAATCCTTTTTGCATGGAAGATTGTCTCAAGGATTGTCACAAAGATCCTTCTATTTTTACTAAGAAAGTTCAACACAATGTTGCTTCCAATGTATTGAAAAGAAATTAGGAAAAATATATGTTATTTTGATGACTCCAATTGTTATCAAGATTTATGCTTGAAATAATATGTTTATGAAAATTTCATCTCTTTGTTTAATTTACAGTCTTTTTTTTTTGTCTATTTGTTACCTTTGGTAATAAGAAAAAATTAACTAAATTTTATATAAATACCAGGGGCGGCTGGGGGGGGGGGGGGCATTTTCTAACTCACTTGTATTAGTAACTGATATGAGTTAGATAAAAATAAAATTTGGAACATTGGGGTGGGTTGGACGTTGGGAATTGGGATGGGATGGGATAAGATGCACTCTATTTTTAACCTTTCCAATAAATGTACATTTCCAATAAAATAAAGGGTGTTGTTGGACTCTATTTTTACCTTTACAATAAAAAATAATTATAACATGTACTTTTTTAAAAAAAAAAATTGTTATTATTTTTTAGTTTATTCTATCAGATTTTAAAAATTATATATTACTTTCTTCTTTCTCCTTCTTTTTTTAATTTTCTATTCCTTCTCTCTTGCCCTTTTCTATTCTTCCATTATCTCTTTCTCTTATTCAAGACTTACAAAACTTTATTAGTTTATTTGTTACATTGATAATTTCAACTTAAAAATATATCAAGGAAGCCAAATTTCTTCTTGGAAAGCAAGTTTTCATACTTCATAGTTCTCGAATCGGGTAATATCATTCTAATTCCTATTATTATTTTTGTGTCTTATATTTCTTATTTGATATTGTAGATAGTGTTCAAAATATTTATTAGAATTTTACTATGTCAACTAGGAAATATAAATCTGGTCATTCAAAACGTGAAAGAAAAAGAAAAGTTGATAATTTGATAAAATCTCAAAAAGGTGCTCTTGATAAATTTTTGAAAAATAATATCAAAACTAAATCAAAAGATGTAGGAGGATGCTCCTCAGATGCACAAGTCACTAACTGAATGATTGTCACAAAGATCCTTCTATTTTTACTAAGAAAGTTCAACTCAATGTTGCTCCCAATGTATTGAAAAGAAATTAGGAAAAATATATGCTATTTTGATGACTCCAATTGTTATCAAGATTTATGCTTTTAATGAAATAATATGTTTATGAAAATTTCATCCTTTTGTTTAATTTACAGTCTTTTTTTCGTCTATTTGTTATCTCTGATAATAAGAAAAAATTAACTAAATTTACTTTGTGATACTTTACTTTTATCTAGCATATCCCAAAATATAAATCAAATTCAAAAATTTCTAACTCAAATTTAAAAAGAATATCGAACACTAAGTGAAAAAAATGTGCATTTTATTGTTAATTCTAAGATCTGACTAAAGTGAGGTGACCTCCTTAATTTTGTTGTATACATAGGTCACACAGAGAAATATTTTATTTAATTTGGAGATTCTATAAGCTGATAGATTAGTGTTTATTTGTGGTAATTGAATTGGAAAATATTGCAACGACATGATTCGGGCATGTATCTTCTACTTTAGAAATAGTAGTGCACATTGAATTTATGGTCTTCTCCATTAAATTAAACATTTTATTAATATATATATATATATATATTTTAAAATTTATTTATTATTATCGCTTGGCGTTTATACTTCAAAAAATATATATTGTACTTAGTTTGATGTTAAGCTATTTATCAAGAAAAATAGGGATCAATTCTACCAAATATATTCTTTTCTCCCTTTTTTTAGTGATGTATTCATATTTTAAAATTTTAAAATTTATCTTCGCATTATCGATACTTGAAAAAATTCAAGACCATGAAGAAGTGTTGAAAATTTTGCACTATTCTATTTCTTTTTGTCATTCTTATTGATTTTTTAGTGTATAAAATAAAGTAAGATAAGCTTAATTATATATATGAGTAATAACATAAAATGAATCAAGACCTCTAGATTTTCATTGTACATTTAGCTTTTGATTCCGACCTAGTTCTTTATCAGCAAGGAAGTATCATTGGTAAAGTAAAAATAATAAGTAGAAGAAAAAATAAATAAGTTTTATGTGATTCAATAATTTTGACCTATTTCACTATCACATAAAAAATAGTTTTATTATTAATAGAGTTGTCGATATAGATCAGTTCAATTCATCTGTTAACTTATATTGATTTTGAAATTTGACAAGTTAAATTAAATCAATTCTTAGTGGGTTAGAAAATACGTCTAATCCATTACTATATGGGTAGTGGACTTCATGGGCTTGGGCCAACCTACATTTAAAGAAAAATCTAAATTTTCTAATTTTAGTTTCAAAATGTTACCATAAATATTTACAAGACGATATTACATGATGTTACTATGCAAATTTCTTGGCCATGTGAAACTAAATAACTTTTGACATGATACCACTCAAAATGTAGATATTGATAAATTATATATATTTAAAAAAAAATCTAAACTTGATAGCAAAATTTACTTTGACACTTTAATTATAGCACTCTCTTGAAAGCATGTGAAAAGAGGAAAAAAATGTTTAAATTTATAAAAATCATACACGTGGCGTTATCTGTTGGTCCATATATAATTAATACTTTAAATATTTTTTCTTGATATCATAATTTTTTTAAAAGTATCTAAAAGATTTATTTAAAAACATGTGGATCCCATTTTTTAAAAATTCTTTTAATTTTTTTCTCTTTATTTTCTTATCTTCCTCCCTTAAGGCCCCTCTTCCCCATCTCTATCCACCATTTTCACTCTATTTTAGTAATCCTCAAAATTTAACACCAATATCATATTATTAATGTCGATTCTACTCTATATTATTGACATCAGTTTTAAAATTTTAAACTTTCTTAAGTTTTGAATGACCTATTTTAACTTTTTAATATTCTTGATTCAGAAAATATGGTCTATCAACTTTCTTATATAATATTCACGACTCATATAACTTGTGAAGAAAAAAATGACTTCTAAAAAATTCATTCTCGCACCTTGGTTCCTCTCTAAAGTTTTTTTTAATTTACAAAATCTAAATGGTAAAAAAGAGAAAATGAATAGTGAAGGTGAAAATGGTGGGAAAAAAAAGGAAGAAGAAAGAACTGGGGCGGAGGCAGGAGTACTTATGGCGTTCTGATTAAAAAAAATTGCATGCATACCCACATGCACGAATCCTTTGTATTGCGGCGTCACAAGTGCTTGAATTCAGTGTGCCCTTGTTTGGACGGTTGTTACATATTGTATTGGTACTGTGCAGTCATTTTAATTACGATATTTATTTTAATTATTTTATCATATTATATAAAAAAATTATTATTAGTTAATGATGAAAATTTTAATTTTATATAATAATCAATTTATTGTGATTGTTATCATTTTGTTTTTTCTTATTTTATTTTAGATTTATCATTTAAATTGTTGATTCATGACATTATATAATGATAGAAAATAATATAATCTATCTATCTAAATAGTTCTCATTAAATAATGACAGTATGATACAATATAATGCAATGTGATGCAATACATAACAGTCATTCAAAGTAATTTTATGATAATCGGTAAAATAAAATATACTTTTTAAAAATTTATTTTTTAGTTAAAAATAATAAAGGTAAGTTAATTAAAAACTATAAATTATAACTCATGATTTTTATAAAAATCATGAGTTAGAAGTCCGGCCAATATATATACAAAGTCTTAATTTAATTCTATGTTATTTTATGAAGTCCGTCTATTATATTATCGATATTTATGCTAGTGCGGGCTCAATATTTATTATTTTTCTGTTTTAATTTAAATGATACATATATAATTTAGAGAGTTAATTAAAATTTTATATTTTTAAATGCTTTAAATTATTAATATTGTGATGTAACATGTTTTTTTAAAATATTTTAAGTCATTAATTATCATGATTACTACTATTTTTTAACAGTAAAAATAAAACAAATAAATTACAATAAAAAAATTCATAAAAAATTACGAATATACCCTGCTCAAATAAACGTGTCGACTTGTTACCTCCTTGAGCAGCTTAACTATGATAAAATCTAATTTAATTGTATGTTATTTCATGTAGTCTCCTTATTTAAGGAGATGTCTTATTTTATTCTGTTTTAAAAATATTTTCCCATTCCACTGGGAATATATTATTCTGCAAGTCTCCTTATTTAAGGAGAAGTCTTATTTTAAAATTATTTTCCAATTACACCGATAAGCAAAACCGTATCGATTTGCTTTTCCGTTACTTTCGTCCAAATGACTAGACTTGTCACTTGCCTAATTGCTCCTTATTTTTAATTATTTTTTAAAAAAAATTGGGTTGATATTTTAATTCAACCATATGATATTTTAAACGTATTAGTTCAGTATGCTTGTTTTGCACATATATAAATTACATATAAATATTATTTGCTAAAATAAATATAATTTTTATGTAAATAAAATTAAATAAATTAATATAGTTTAATCTATTGTTTACAGGATAAGGATGAGAAATCAACTTAATTACTTATAATATAGATATGTAATAGTTTATGAATAATAATTTGGAGTTGAATAGTTAGAAATTAAATAATGAATTGATTAAAATTTTATGTGAAAAAAGACTCCTAAATATAAAAGGAGTATATTAATATTTCCAACGTAATTTTACTAAATTTTTTCTTTTTTAAAATTGTTATATACATATTTTTCATTGATAAAATATGTGATAATCATAATTTTAATTAATCTTAAAGTTTTAAATATTAGAATAATAACAACATTTTCCCTTTCCTTTCCTTTCCTTCACAGCCTAGACAATCATTTATACATGATAGTCCTAAATCAAAAGTGAATTCTAAATATAATGAAATGTTAGTCCATTAGAGAATCTTGAAACTAAATTAATAAAAGATAAATAATAAATAAAAAAATAATGAAAAGATAATTTTAACGAAGTGCAAAAAGTTCAAACCACATTTCTAATAAATAATAAATAAAAAAAATAATGAAAAGATAATTTTAACGAAGTGCAAAAAGTTCAAACCACATTTCTAAGGAATTTCAAGTTTTTAATATTGTAATTTTATCTAAAGCGACTATTTTAATGAAGTGCAAAAGGTCCAAACAACATTTCTAAGAAATTTTAAATTTTTAATATTGTATAGATTAGAATAATTAATTTGAATTTACTTGTTATTAATGGATCAAACTCACAAGAAAGAAGTTAATATTCTAAATATTACTACTTATTAGAAGAGTCCCCACTTGTGGGATTTCACTGGTATGTTGTTGTTGTTATTAGAAGAGGTAATAACACATATTTTGACGTCAACACGCCTTAAAAGCACCAAATGGGCTGCTTGGCTTACCGGATACAGCCTGACATTACATGCTCGGCTTCGCGGGCAGCAGCCTGACTTAGAAGTTGAGTTGTCTGATTTCCTAAACAGCAGAAAATGGGCTGTTTGGCCTAACGGAAAACATTACATGCTCTGCATCGTGCGATCAAGCCCTCGCAGCAGCATTTTAATTTTCCAAAAAATAACATGTATGGCCTCATGCTTAATTAAGTTTTAACTAAAATTAAATATTGCTTTCATTTTAATTAATTGCTCCTACTTATTTTGGCAAAAATAAATAAACTAATATAGTTTATAAATTTTGTAATCTTAAATTAAACTTATGTCAGATTATTTGCCTCAAATATATCAAAATTATTTTCTTTATCATGTCATGTACAAAGTTAGTCATACACATAAACATATAAAAATAATCAAACATATTTATTGGGCCCGGGCAACCATTACTAGGAATTTCTAACCATTTCTCTCCAAATCAATATGCTAAAAATCTTTGTATGACACTCTTCCCAGCTGTTCATTTTTGTCTCCTAGTAAAGACAATCATCACTACTAAAAAGAGGATAGAAGCACGCACCTCTTTGTTGATATATTTTTTGAAATTTCTAATTTTCTTTGTTAATGTGCTTATCATGTTGACGATATTTTTAAATTTTTCTGAAAGTGTTTTACACATATTTTCCACTGATGATTTGATTAGGATTTTGCATCTTGTCATATTTAAAATCAAGAATAAAGAAAGACTAGGATTTTGCATATGGTCATATTTAAAATCAAGAATAAAGAAAGACACCAAAGAAGAATAAATTTTAAATCATCTCATGATTATAATATCTAACAAGGAAAAAAAAAAGTTATGGTGTTCAAAATTGAAGCGTAAACTAATAAAGGGATTACAAAATTGACTTATTAACTTATTGGTATTGAGTTATCGAATAAATGATTGCTAAAATATTTTATGATGAACAACTTATTAGTGCGGGATGAATTACTCAATTTTCTTATGAGATAAATCGTTAATTGCGTTAAACTAATAAAGCACATACAATATTAATCATTATTCATAATGACTAAAGCCTTATTTAATATTTTTTTTTCATGATATATAGTTATATATTATTAGTCTTAAACAAAAATTGAATTATTAGTCTTAAGCAAAAATTGAAAAGTCTATGTAATTTTCTATTGTATTTATTATATTATTATTATCAATCTATTATAATTATATTAACCTAGAGAGTAAACCAAGTAAAACACAGACAATTTTTTTTTTTTGTAAAAAAAATTGTATTGCTAGGTCTTCATCTCTTCAACACTTCTTGTCCACTGCAGTTCTCTATTTTGGTGCTTGTTTGTTTAATTCTACTCTATTTTTCCCCCTTCTTTTTTTTAAAAAAAACTTAAATTTCTGGTTTTGGATGAAAATAATGATGTATATGCGTTTAGCCATGTAAAAAGAAATTATCTTTTTTTTAAGGTGTGCTCATTGAAAAAAAATATACAGATTAGCTGATACACTATTCAATCCATCTGATAATTACTGATCTATTATGGAATCAATCAATACCTTATTGATTAGCTAGCAAAAAAGTAAATTTAAAATTTAATAAAAAATAATTTTCATATTCGATTCAGAGAAACATTTTTTTTCATAGAGAATTTATCTTTTATTCCTTTATTTCGAACTTCTTGAATAACTCCATTCTATCTCTCCCTCATTACGAATACAAAAGTGAAATGGCCTTAGGCTTCGTTTTTCAACGATTTAAAATTCTTTCTTCATCGGATAGATCAAATTACTAATGGAAATTTTTTCATTCGATAAACAAATTGTCGTTTGGCCATAGATATGGTGTGTTGTTAATCTATAATTGTGGATGCCAACAGGTCTAACTAACTCGAACATAACATTATACAATTATATAGTTAGCTATAGTTAAATTACCATTTTATTACTAAATAATTAATTAGTTACCATTAATTATCTAATAAATGATATGATTATACGAATATCTTTCACCTATCATTAGACTATTAGAGTGCTTATTGATCGTTTCAATTCGATTTTGATAAACAAATACAAATTTCAAATAAAACTTTAAATTTTAAGTCTAAAAGGGTGTTTGGGTTGTTTATTTTTAGTACCTTTGATTTTTAATTTTTTTTTAAAAACTTTTTATGGTGTTTAATAAAGATTAAAAAATATTCTCAAGCATATACTTAGTCACCTACAATAATCAGTCTACCTAAGTAACATTGTAGAGAGACGTTCGACTCCACGTGTCCGCAGGAGATCTGGACCCATTTTTTTTCTGATCCTTCGAGAAAAAGATTCATTCTTTTCATAAAAAATAGGAGGTAGAACCAATAAAGATTTCTTTTTCGATTCATCCCTGGCCTCATTCAAGAATTGTTTTTGATCCAATCCGCAAGAATCAATAGAAAAGGCAAATCCCTTACGATACATCAGATCCGGCTCGGTTATTGATAGAGTGAATAGATCTGTCATTTCTTGAAATCTCTCTTCTGATGCAAAATCGTAGTGTAACGTGTATCCTCCCCTGTTCCGGTCATGGAATAGATGAAATAAATCAAAAAATGAATTTTTGTTCAAGAATGAAATCTTATTGGAACTGTCCATATCCGGTTCATCCTTCGGAACCATAGTTTTTCTAAGGACCGGAATAAGAGGTTTCAGCTTTTCGGGGTATTTAACATAACGAATAATTCTATATTGAAAAAGTCTCAAAATTGCAAACAATTTTGATCGGTATTCAACTAAGGGCCCCGTTAAGCCCCTATCGCTTCGCTCGACTAAGTACTCCCTTATCATGTGTTTTCTGGTCTGAATGTGGATATGAGGGTAGGGACGATAGCTTCTTTTAGCTAAGTTCTGCTTCAATGTTTTAGCCTATGAACTTACTGCTTTCACATCTTTGATGCAGTTTGTTCACGTAAAGGGAGAGCAATGGTCATGAATGAGCAAAATGAAGGTTGCATTAATGATAAAGATCTCTGGGGAAACCGCTAAAAAAAGATTGAACATGTGGGAGGATCCGAACGAATTATGATTGGCTAAAAAGATATAAAAATAAGCTGAAGCTAAGTAGTTAATTTTTTTTAACTTTTAACTTTTAGGAGTTGTTTGATATGAGTATATTTTATCCTGGAGTTATTTTATCTTGTATATTGCCTCAAATGACTTTTAAGGTATAAATGACTGGATAAATAATCTCATAACAAATTAAAATCTCCAACCAAATACTAGATGAAATAGTATATGAAATAACTCATCCCGAGATATCTTATTCCTAACCAAACGATCCCTCGATAATAGAATAAGTTATTCTATACACATGTAGATAACTTATTCTGTTATTCAGAATAACTCACTCGCAATCAAATGACTCCTTATTAAGAGATAGGTTATTAACTTACCCATTTACAAGTTATTTTTGGAAAAAAAAAAAAAAAACGATCCACCGAATCTTTAAATTGCATGGCTAAAGCCTAAATGTCCCCTAAAGTTGATGAATGGTCACATTTGGCTCTCAAATATATTGTATTTTGGAGCCCACCATTCAACAATTTTTCCTATCCACAAGACGACGAAATCTCAACCGCGTGCATTATCAAACTACACTACTTGTGGATTCTCATCACTATTTAAACTCGTGTGGAGGACGACTCCTCCAACAAAACTGAGTCCTGGCCGTCGGAGAAATTACATTTTTCACCCTCCGAAATCATCACAACCCAAATGGCTGTCTCGAGTTGCGCTAGGGCATTTCCGTCATTCGAATGCCGTTCGGAACCTGATTTCTCCGGCAGCCTTCCACGTCCTAACGCCGGCTTCCGCTTCTCCGGAAAGGATAACTCCGCGAGTAGCCGATCTCGGGTTTATGGTCTCTCTTCTCTGATTTTTAGGTTTCCTCCCAATTTCGTCAGGCAGCTAAGCATTAAGGCTCGGAGGAATTGCAGCAACATAGGCGTGGCTCAAGTAGTCGCGGCTTCCTGGTCTAACAACCACGCCGGTCCTGAGTTCACCCCGGCGGCTAATGCTGTCGATTCTTCCGCTTCCGCTGCCGTTACTTCAGTTGGTATCACCGCTGGTGACGAGGAGGTGGCGTTGGTGGAAAATGCGGATTGTAATGATAAAAATGTACAGATTAAGGGTTCGTCAGGTGTTAAATATGCTTCATTTTTGAATTCAGATGGAAGCGTTGCTATTCATGCCGGTACGATTCTAAGATCCTCTTGCTTTCGTGCTTACAGCTCAAGCGTTTAGCTTGTTATTATTTCCTCATATTACGTTTTGCTTTGCTTCATGAATAATATTGTGAAAACTCTGATTGATGTTTATGTTGTATTACAATATCGGACCATCTATCATCTATGTTATATTTTTATTTTGTGAAACTAGGATTTCTTTCAACTTTATGAGTTCTAAATTTTATAATAATGATTTAAGTGATAATAACTGGGTGATAAACTTAATACTTTTATATATTTAATGAATTTATTAACACAAATATGTTGTCTGAGCAAAATCTACTTAGGCTACTTTCTCTGCCCCTGTTTATAAAGGTCTAAATCGATATAGACAGGATGGGATATAGAGATATGAGATATATATAGCAGTTCGGGATTGAGGTATAGTTGCTTGATTAAATGAATGGTTTAAGCACATAGTGTGCATGACAATCTTGGAAAAGATGCATACATTAAATATGTTTTGGGCCCCTATCATTGTCCGTTGATTTCTAGAGTGTAGATGACGTATCAGAGTATCACACTGAAGGCTTAAGCTGAGGACAACAATAGTGTAACACTTCAAGCTAATATTGGATGGACTTTTCGGATAAATACTTAAAAGCATTCAACTTTACTTATCAGTTTGTCTGAATTAGGCCACAACTCTCCATTTAATTGAGGTTCAACCTTGTGCACTCGGTCAAATTTCAAGATATTATGATAAAAATGTCGTCTCAGCTGAATAATTGCCTTGCCTCAAATTAGAGCTTGGATGATCTCCTCATATTTTCTTGATGCTCATTCTTTCCGTGAGTGTTTATGTGGGAGTGAAGAGAAGAAGAAGACTGGTTTAGTGATATCATGACCGAGCTCTCAACAATAGGAGGAAATGAGGGGTTTCAGTGCATTCCTTCTGACCTTTTTCTTTTGACCTAAATTTTATTGGAATCTAAACCCAAGTAAAAGATGGTAGGTTGGTGTGGAAAATGAAAGAAGTGTTTCTTTCGTTGTGTATTCCAAGCCCCCATTTCTGAATTGGATTTGGATTTTTCAATTCTATTGGTTCTTTTTTTTTCCCCTTATTCTGCCAAACCACAAGAAAATGGTAGAAAGGAAAAGGAAATGCTGCTCCTTGAGTATAGTTGCCTGAATGCATGAGCGTTCTTGGGTTGCCTTGTTTGATAAAAGAAATCTTTTTGTCAATAATATAGATGTACTTATGGATATTCTCTAGTTTGAGTAAAGATTATTTCAATATATATCTTTTCATGGTGCAGTTGGCTTCAACAAGGTTTTTAGAGGATAGGGCTGACATTTGTGCTTTCAGCTCGGCTGTATGAATCAAGGAAAAAACTTACATTGTTTGTTTTCTGCAGGTGAAAGGTTGGGACGCGGTATTGTCACTGATGCCATAACTACCCCAGTGGTTAACA
This sequence comes from Solanum rostratum, assembly GCA_029948455.1. NCBI lineage: Eukaryota > Viridiplantae > Streptophyta > Magnoliopsida > Solanales > Solanaceae > Solanum > Solanum rostratum. The sequence continues at coordinate 20,041,785 of CM057056.1, forward strand.
CATCTGCTTACTTCTTCAACAAGACTTCTGACCTTATTGATTTTAAGGTATTTACTGTTGTGTTTGATCCTTGAGTTGCTTACACAGTATAGATCAAAAACACAATTGCTCTCTAGTTCCATGAAGAGTTCCAGACCTGAAAGGGGAAGTCATGGCACCACCACTAGCTACTTTCTTGGTCAATTGTCAGTTTTTGTTATATATTATAGTGGTGTACCATCAAATTGGTATGAGAGAATGCTAAGTACATCATTTCAGCAAGGAGAATTTGTTTATGATCAATTTCACCTTATGATGTTTTTGCAGGAGAAAAGACGTGCAAGTTTTGAATATGGGCGCTACGGTAACCCCACTACTGTTGTTCTCGAGGATAAAATAAGGTTAGCATTAGCTTTGGTTAATTAGTTTTTTTTTTCATTTTCTAATTTTGTCACTTGAGCTGGGTGTCTTCTGTTGTTGGATTCGACTGGATATGTTGTTTTTGTCGCCGTCTTATTTGAGGTACTTAAGGGGCAATTATTTTAGTAATGAGGTATTTGTATCTCTAACAGTGCACTTGAGGGCGCTGAATCAACCGTGATAATGGCATCTGGAATGTGTGCCAGTACTGTAATGTTCTTGGCCTTGGTTCCTGCTGGTGGGCATATTGTCACAACCACAGACTGCTACAGGAAAACACGCATTTTTATTGAGACAATACTACCTAAAATGGGAATTACGGTACTTCCGCTAATCCAAATTTTTAAGATTCTTGTCATTCCATTTTTGAAGTCCAGAGATATTACAAAATTTCTTGACAAGAGAAAACATGTTATTCCAAACTGGCCTGTTGTCTTTATTTTGGTAATGAAACAAATATTATAAATTCAGTTTGGTAACACTCTCCAAAAACTGCTGGCGACTAATATACTTGAACCGTAATGTTTCTCATTTGTTGAATTAGTCTATGGGAAAAAATACTAAAGTGTTTCATTACCACAGGCCACAGTGATTGATCCAGCAGATATTGCAGCTTTGGAGTTGGCATTAAACCAGAAGAAAGTCAGTATGCAAACACATTGTTGTGTATCACTCAACTATGCTGAACTTAAACAGATAGAGTGTGGAAGATAGTTCCAATTGACTGTCACCTTGTTCAATGCAGGTGGATCTTTTTTTTACCGAGTCTCCAACAAATCCATTCCTGAGATGTGTTGACATTGAACTGGTTTCAAAGCTTTGCCATGAAAAAGGAGCCTTGGTTTGCATAGATGGGACGTTTGCAACTCCTCTTAACCAGAAGGCCCTTGCTCTAGGGGCTGACCTTGTTCTGCACTCTGCTACAAAATTCCTTGGCGGGCACAATGATGTAAGTGACACTAAGCTGGCGTTTTAACAATTAAAGAACTATGCTGGTACTATGAAACATCAAACTGATTGCTATGCTGCACTTCATACAGGTTCTTGCAGGTTGCATTAGTGGTCCTGAAAAATTAGTTTCAGTGATCCGAAACTTGCACCATATCCTGGGTGGTGCTCTCAATCCAGTGAGTTCTTAATTGAAGTCCTGATTGACTTAAATCCTTGGCTTTCTGTGCTGTATATGTATGCAAATTTTGGCGTGAGCATATTTTGATGGCGGGTCAATTTGGGCAGCCCGAGTCAGCCCTTCTGAGAATTGGGCATATTTGGACTTAGTATGTTGCCCAAATTGACCCATAAAAAGCTTGTCAAAATATTTATAATCTTTTTGTTTTTGATATTTCTGATATGACCATACTAAAGAAAAAAGCTTGATCGTTTAATTAGTAATTAAATAAATTATAAGAAAATAATTCAAGATATTGTAACTTGGTTAGAGTTGGGCGTGTTTGGCTATGACCCATTATCTCTAGCCCATCTTGACCTGACTCAAATAACCCGCCAATTTATGGGTTCAACCTCCATTTGACACCCCTCGTCATGTTGGTACGCTTATTTTAGATTAATTGTTCAGTAGAAGTCTTTTATTGTTGTAAGGGGTTCGTATCCCAGTTGAAAGAACTTTATGTTCATTATGGCGTAGTTGTTGATGTTGTATGAATTGTAACTCTCATTTTAAGCTTGTAGTTTATGGAAGTCTTATTTAATTTTGATCTACCAGAATGCTGCGTATCTTATCATCCGAGGCATGAAGACTCTGCATCTTCGTGTACAGCAACAAAATTCAACTGCATTGAGGATGGCCGAGATTTTAGAGGCTCATCCCAAGGTACTCTAGGCTTTAACTACTTTATTGGTCATGATTTGAAATTCACGCTTTGACTAGAGCACAATTCCTAATTGATATTGATGATATTTTATATATATGAGAAAAATAAGATTGTTCAACTTGATGTTGGTTATAGGAAATACCAATCTTATGAGCATTACATTGACATCATGATCTAGTTCTAGGTCATAAAAGCTGGTTCAATCTTTAAAGGAAGTGGAAAATAATTAAGACCCTGAAAGCAACTAATGAAGAAGATGCAGCATTATTATGGGTGAACTTCGTCAAGCCCATTAGAACCTGTAGATTGTGCTGTAAACATAAAAAAGCTGCACCTTTTGGGTGATTTTATTTTTTCTTTCCTTCATCAATTAACAAAGATTATTCTTACATCCATGGTTGCAACTTCGGGATGCTTCATCGTCATCCCCTATTGCAAGATGCCCATTCACTAAGACAAATAGGTGGGAAACAAGTAAACAGTAAACAGAAGAGGAGGCATTCATCAGTGTTGATTAGTATCCTCTTAACTCTCTCAAAATTTTCTATGTTGCTTGTACAGTTTATACTCCCTGTATAATCCACGTTAAGTCAGGTGGCTAATTCGTCCCAAGCATGATTGACTCATTAATGAGCATAAAAAATTATTATCATGCCCTTTCTCAAAAAAAAAAAAAAAATACCATACTTCTTGCTTTTCTATGAGCAGTTGCATTAAGGTTCAGAGGTCTTTTTTTTCCTGTGTTTCATTCGGATCGCTTCTAGTCCTGCAAGAGCTGTCATCTCTGAATAAAATGAGTTTGCAGGTGAAACATGTCTATTATCCGGGCTTGCCGAGTCATCCAGAATATCATCTTGCAAAGAAACAAATGACTGGCTTTGGTGGTGTGGTCAGTTTTGAGGTCTGTATTTTGTGATGGATCTATGGTCTTCTTTAACCAAGTATCCCTGTCATCTCTCTCAACTTGCAATATATTAAAAGGTTGTGTTTTTATAAGGTTGATGGAGACCTCCTAACTACTGCAAAATTTGTGGATGCTCTGAGGATTCCCTATATTGCTCCATCGTTTGGAGGCTGTGAGAGCATTGTGGACCAACCAGCAATAATGTCTTATTGGTATGTCAATATTCTAATTCATGGTTAATTATCCAAAAAGTATATTCTATTCTGAGTTCGTGGGCAATATGGAAACTACAAATTTGATATCTACGATTAACATATCAAGTGTTGCAACAAGTCAATGTCTTATATTAGGTCATATAATTATCTTCTATATCTAAAACTAGAAGCATCTGAAGCTTTGGGATGACAAGGTAAATTAAAAAATGAAAACTTGTTATAATAACACGCTTTGTTTTTTTCCCGGAAAACAGGGATCTTAGCCAGTCTGATAGAGCAAAGTATGGGATCTTGGATAACTTGGTTCGGTTCAGCTTTGGAGTGGAGGACTTTGAAGACGTGAAAGCTGATGTTCTTCAGGCTTTGGATTCCATATAGGCCGTTTCACCTGCAATAATTTTTTCCTTTTCCTTTTCCTGTGGTTCCATCCTAATTTGGTTGTTCGTACTTGTGTTATTGCTGACTTCCCGTACACAGCCAATTGTTTGATGTAATGAAAATATCATGAGTAGATGATCCAATCCATTAAATTATTTGGATATCTGTTTTCTTTGGCTTTCCATTTCTTCCAGGTCGAATCGTTCTAATGGGGTAGCTAAGTAGTACAAGGGAGGAGATTCGTTTAGAAACTTGAGAATGGATGATTAAAGACGAAAAGTAAATTAGAATGCATTTTTTTTAATTAGGGGGGAGGGGGGGAGGGGGGGCGGACCATGAATGTGTGTTTAGCGGGGGACTCTTTTAGTTACCCCATGACTTTCTTTGTCTAGATGGACTTTAATATGAGTACTAGGATATACCGGGTAAACACACGCTCCCATCCTTAAAAAAAAGATTTCCTGTTCTCTATGATGTTTGTTCTCACATATGAAATGTTTCAGATAAATTTTAGGCATAATGCTTGTTAATTTAGATTCAGTTTTTGATTTTGAGTGTGCACAAGTTGATAGTTAAATTTGTATAAAATTAAATAAGTAGATGCATTGTTCTATGGACGAGTATACCTATTTATTTAACTTTATATAAGATTAAATGCTTATTTGTGTACTCAAAATTAAAGGTATTGGTGCGGCTAATCAAATTTTCTTTCAGAAGCCATGATTTTCTACCCAAAATGTTAAAATTCCATGAGCCATTATTTTTCAATTGAAAAGTTAGTTACTATTTCTGAATTTACTCGAATTTTCTCCATTAGGATTATTGAACATTACAACAAAAAAGGTCCCCATGGTCATTATTGTTGATTGATGTATCTTCGTTTGATTTGACATATAATAGTTGTTTGTCTAAATTCATATTTGAATTTGTAATTTTTTTATTTTGATTTTAGATATTTATTATAGATGTTTATTTTATATATAATAAATATTTACTTTTTATTCAAAATTAAAGAAATATTTTTCATGCATTTAATTTATAAAAGTCATAGTTTGAATTATTTTCAAAATTGAAACAAAGCTTCAAAAAAGGTTTTGAATTTTCAAGATCGGACACAAATTTTCAAGTAAAATAAAATTTATTTTTTAAAATGTAAATCATAAGGTAAGCCTATGAAACTCTCTATCTTTATGAGGTAGTGATAAAATCTGCGTATATTTTACCTTCTTCATACTCTACTATTTGGGTATGTTGTTGTCGTCGTAAAATGTGAATTATAATTTTTATAGCCAAATAGATAGCTTAGAAATAAAAAGAAATGAGCAACTACATAAGTAACTGATTGTCTTTTTTCCATATCTAAAAAAAAGAAATACCTAGTTGCTACAACAATTTTTTTTCTTAAAAATATTTTTTTCTTTTACTATATATCAAGAAAACTTCTTTCCCCATATTTTATACTTAACATTAATTGTTTATATGTCAAATAATTCTTAAAAACGTAAGATCATAGAGCAATTAATATAAAAGTTAAAATAAAATACTCATATTAGTTGCTATTAATTTAAAATATATATAAAATTTTAAAATAGATAAATAAAATAAATGGATAACTACAACATATAAACAGAGCCCACAAAATACTCATTTGTTATATACTAGTACTAATTTTTACATTAAGAGATTTTACCCATAAAAAAAAATAAGCTTGTGTTTTTTTATTCAATTTATGAAAACAATAAAGAATAATTTTTAAGCCATAAGAGAACATTTTTATCCTAAAAGTAATTTGATGATAGAATATAAAAAGTTGGATACATTAATCATAACTTATAAATCCTGCTAATTTGAGTTCCTTGGTTGGTGAGTGATGAAATGCATATCCTCAGCTCAAAATTGCTAAGAATATGACAGTTTCTACTGATTTTTGGGATTTTTAAACTCCAAAAAGAGCAAAATTTTGTTAAAAAATCAGTGTGCTTAAACGAATTTGTGTAAAATTGAAAGATTGGTGATATGAAATTCGGGAAAGAATTTAGCATCCATTTGGAAGAAACCCTACCGGAATGGAGGGACAAATACTTGTGTTACAAGCCTTTGAAGAAGCTTCTAAAGCACATCCCTTCTTCCGCCGCCGATAATCCGCCGCCTCCGCCGGCGCCGGCGGCCGTGACCGAGCTACAGGAATGGTTTATCAGAATTCTCAATGAGGAACTCGACAAGTTCAACGATTTCTACGTCGATAAAGAGGAAGACTTCATTATCCGTTTCCAGGTTTTGTTTCCTTTAAAAAAAAAAATCTCCGCTCTTGTCTGATTTTGTTTGTGAAATTTTAATTGCTTGTAAATATTTGTTTAAAGATTCCCATAAAAAAATCAATTTTTTTGGTGTGAAGAGACTGCATGATTCGCTTGATTAGTTTGATTAATTTTACTTGAACAGATTTTTACAGGGGATAAGCTCAGCTTACAATTTCCTTCATTTGAATCAATCGGTTAACCGCACTTTAATTATGGATTAGTTGTGGTCAACTACGTGAATCCGTAATATCCATTGCGCTTTGTTCCAGTCCAAAAACTGAAATTTCATCAGATTCTTAAGAATGATTTCGTAAATTCAATCAAATTGTTAGCTTTTGATGGATCTGGGAATGTCAAGGTTTGTAAGAATATGTTTCTAAGTATTTACATGTCCTATTTTTACTAGCTTATTGTCGTAAAAAGAGATAAATGTACTGTCACTTCTGTGAGCGGTGAGATGGAGGACTTGAAGATCAGGGATTTTTTTAGATGGTCCAAGAGTACAGCAAATTTGGTGAAGTCTCTCTTTTTGGATGTTTGATATGCTGCTAGTGTAGATGAAGAAGGATATCATTATTTAAATCACAACAAAGGCCAAAAAGATGCAAATGCTACTATGAAGAGCTTAAGAGCAATGCGTCCTTGTGGACTTTTGATGGATGGTTCAAGTAATTGAGTGGAGATATATATACAACACATACTCCACAAATTGAAGCAAATATTTGGGTGCTGGTGGAGGGAAATGGTATACAGGAGCTTCCTGGAGAATATTCTTAGTAAAGTTGGGGGATATAAGGCATCTTAATGGCATATTCCCCCTACTGCCTTTTATAATTTGTTGAGCTGATTTGACTAAGGAAATGCCAAATACTAAATATCAGAATATCTCTGGCTTTCTCATATAACACCGAGGTCCCTCCGCTTGACCAGCAGATTACAACAACAATGTACCCGGTGTAACCCCGCAGGTGAGGTTTGGTGAAGGTAAGACGTATGCAGACCTTGCCCCTACAATGAAAGGTAGAGAAGTTGTTTTCGATAGACCCTCGGCTCAAGGAAAAACATATCAAAGTAGATTGAAAAAGAAATAACTGAAATAAAGAAATCAAGGCAAAATATTGTACAGAGCATGCCAAAACATTTTGAGAAAAAGAACAATAAATACCACAAAATAGTGCCAATAATTAAAGTATAAGAGACAACAAATAGTAACAGAAATTGAAGGACAAAAAACTATAGAAGAGAACTACGACTACTAGTATAGGAGGACTAAGTGAGATAAAAACTCTACTACTTACTAACCTTCTACCCTAATCATGTTCTTGGTAGCCGCAACTTGTCTAAGTAGATTCTCCAGAAAGATACTTGTACTCTTAAATGTTCAGTTTTCCTTCAAGTGCAGTGAAGAGAATTGTTCTATTAGGCAACTTGGATTCTGGGTGCTTTACTAAACTGTTAGATCAAGCCACCTATGATCCTCCCCACATCAAGGGTACAACATGGCAATCAAGGCTAGGATTGCCTAAACATGCAGGACTTGCTAGCTGATCATTTTACTAGTTTCTTTGAAGCTTCGTTGCATGATTATTACTTAGCTTGGAGATTAGTAGGGATTGGCCTGTTTCACTCGTCCTGCTACTTTTGATGGAGGCTGCTCAACCATCAAAATTTTCTTGATCAAGTGTTAATAACTATCAAATTAGTTCTTTAACTTATAAAAATAAAATAACTGTTATATTAGTTTTAGGATTTTTGACCATACTTATCGGCATTGCTGCTGATGTGGCCCCAAGTACTATATTAAACAAGTAAGACACTCATATATTTAATACTATAAGAAAAATATTAAATATTACTATATTCATGGACTTCTATATGACTTCGATAACGTGGAACTGGCATTGTCTTTGTTGTATAGCTTTCTTCTTTCTCTTGTTGAGACACAAAGATAGTGGATACAATTTTTAAATATTACTTCCATTAATAAAAGTCACATTATTTAACGCTATCAGAGTAAAATATATTCAATTTATTACTGTGTGAAACTCCACATCAATGTACTTACTATGTGAAATATTTAAATCTCACATCCACTAATAAAACTAAAATTTAGTATAAACATTGCATTCTTTCTGTCAAATATCACTTTTATTTTTTGTAGTGCCTTATAGTCAATGCTTCCCAGCCTGTTAGATATATTTTTACTCTAATTTATAAGTGAAAATAGTTCCATAATACTAGGCTCGTGTACTTGCCCATATTACTTGTATGGAGTGACCCCTTTCTACTTGTACTAATTCCAAAGCTGCTCCCATTTCTCAAAGCCCGGCATCATAGTCAACCTTTCCCTTGGGTGGTTCATGAGGTGTATCAGTAGTTAGGCAATTGCATAGATAACGAATATTTCACTTGGCTAATCATAAACCGTGACTAAGTTTCTTTTGAAAATGATTGGATACAATGATGACCTTCATCTTTACTTTTCTTCATCTGGATCAGAATATGATGGATTTCAGAATAAATGGAGTGGATTTGTAACTATCTTATCTGGTATCTGTGTTGGCCTTCGGGTGGAGCATGTCATCCGTTCTTAGTCCAGGATCGGGATTGTAGTTGGTATATGATACCTGATGTCAGAAGCAACCAAATATCTATAACATATATATAACACATTTAAGGTTAATTGTTTCACTCCATAATATATAATTTGCAGGATTTCTTTGTCCCATCAGCCCTACACAAGGCATCATGAATAAATAATAGCTTAAAGACAGGAATATGGCTATCATTCTAGACAACTTTGTTGAGTATTGTTATTGAAACGTGCAAACTGAAGTTGTCAAGTTTCAGTATGAAGTCCGTTAAATTGCATTTTCAATCTGCAGCTGTCTCATTCATGCCTGAATATAAAATTAGAAATCGAATTTTGACTTCACATTCAGTTGGCAGAAAGCCATTGTTGTCATCAAGCGGGGTTTGTGACCAAGTTCATCAGTTACAAACATTACTTTGTTTGCGATAGAATTGGGGAGTCAAGTAACTATCAAAACATTTACTTTTTGGGTACTCCATAATGAAATGAATTATGGTAGTGGAAGGATTCCAGGGAAGCTGCGGGTGTGTTAATGGTGATACTAGGACTGAAGGATTCTGGCAACATGATGGATGATTAGATGGACGTGACTGGTGAATGTGAAACTAAGATTCTTTAACAAGTAGTAAGGTGAGACTGTGGGGGTGGGGGAGAGTTACAGTTCCATTGTCCAACTAACAACAATCGTCGCTGGGTTTGCCCAGTGCGGGCATTGGCCAACTAATAACAATTGTGGCTGGTGCACAGTGGAGGGGTAACCCCCACTGGGCAAGCTCAGTGCGGCAAGCTCGACCCAGAAGGTAAATCCCTTGCTTTCATATTTGAACTTGAGACCTCCAACATGAATGTCCCAAGCCCAAACCACTGGGCCATCCTGAAGGATTACAATTCGGAAATTATGAGAGCATCTTCTGAATTTTGACTCATATCCCGCTATGTGATTTCGGAAGGGTGCTGAAAATGGACAGAGTTATCTTTTTCCTTATCTTAGTCGAGAGGTAGCTCTGGAAGTATGCAAGAATGATTGCGTAAGATATCAAATGTGGAAACAAAATGAGAGTCATCATATAGCAGTATTATTGAATTCTTGTTTCTCAAAGATATTTGTAATAGATAGCAAGTCTCAAACTGCGATAGTGTGGAGTTTGATTTTCTTTCCTCTACTTATAAAACAGGAACTGAAGGAGAGAATTGAACGTGTGAAGGAGAAGAGTGGCGAAGATGGAGTTCTTGCAACAAACGATGAATTCAGCGAAGAAATGATGAGCATCCGTAAAGACTTTGTTTCCATACATGGGGAGATGGTTCTTCTGAAAAATTATAGCTCATTAAATTTTGCAGGTATAGAACTTTGTCTGTCGCTTTTGACATTGCCCTTTTGATATTTGTTACCATTGATAATTGTGTGTTTCCAGCATCACAGTGCTCTTAAGATTTAGTGGAGAAATTTTATGGTGTTAAACACAATTATGTCTAGTTATGAGAGTTGGCCTTGTTTGCCAGGTGAATTTTATATCATTGCTCACTACCTCTCACTCTCTCTATACAGCCATCAACTGCGGTTCCTCCTCAAAGCCTTCCCTCTTTCAGATTCTTCTTCTTCCACTTAGTCCTCCCAACACCATCCTTTTCCCAAGCTGCACGTCTCTTAGACTCTTACCCCACTTTCTCCACTGTTATTGGTTCCTTATTCCCTCTTTGACTCTTACAAGCAACTCATCAAACTACATAAACTGAGTAAAGACTCAGCTTAATTTCTTCAAAGTCCGGGCAAAGTGCATAGAAGGTAGAGAAACTAAATGCAACTCCAAAACAGTATTGAGTATTACAAATTTATTTTAAGTTTTGGGATGTGTCTTTCTCCTCACTCCTCCCCACATTTTCATGCAGTTAAATGTTTAACACATTTTCTCCATTTCCTATTTTTTGTTTTCCCCATATCCTTGCCCATTCTCTTCTGATGATTTTTTCCCTCCTCAATTCTCTTCCTCCACTTCGAATTCCTTCTATCAATTCACTTTTTCTTTCCAATTTTGTACATTAATTCTGTGAATTGATTAACGTAATTTATGATCGTCAAGAGACTTGTAGTTGATGCAACAAGATGGTGCGGTCTTGGGATGAGACGAAGAGAAAATAGAGACGATAGGAAGCTGGGAGGAGAAGGAGAAGAAAAGATGACAAGATGATGCCGTGTGAGGGTGTCGGAAGGAGAAAGAAGAGAAACTAGGAATGCTTTGAGGGGACAACTGATGATGGGTATAGAGAGGAGTACGGGTGATGTAAAATTATGGGAGCTTACTAGCTCTACTCGGCAAAGAAGGACAACTCTCACATAAGTAGTATTACTTTAGTTTACACGAAAGTAAGATTCTTGATTTAGAGGTATAACACCTCTGATTTCTGCAAGGTCAAGGTTTCTTCTCTAACAATTTTTTGTTTTCTTAGCACTTGTTAAGATCTTGAAGAAGTATGATAAACGGACTGGAGGATTGTTGCGTCTGCCTTTTACACAAGTTGCTCTTCATCAGCCGATCTTTACTACAGAACCTCTGACGAGATTGGTCCATGAGTGTGAGGCTAATCTTGACGTCCTATTTCCTTTGGAAGCAGAAGTTGTTGAATCAGCTGCCCCTGCAGAAGAACCAATGGGAGCAACTTCATCTCATGCTTCCAATGTTTTCCCTGATACAACAATTCCACCGGGAGAAGAAAATGGGGACATATACCGAAGCACGCTAGCTGCAATAAGAGCCATTCAGGGACTAAAGAAGGCAAGCTCAACATATAACCCACTGTCATTTTCATCTATTTCTGGGAACCAAGATAGTGATAGCCCAGGTGCTGTAACAGCAGAAGACTCTGATTCTGACTCATTGGTTTCCTCTCAGAATGGTGAAGAGCCGAAACAAGAAGTTTCCAGTTCACCAAAATAGAGTTCACTGATCATGTTTTCGTATGTTCATTATGGAGTATAGTGCTAAAACTGTGCACTTTCTGCATTGTGTCTGAATAACTGCTTACCAATCAATAATGTAAAGGAATAAACTTTAAATGTTTGTGGCAATCACAAAAGGTTGATGATCATCTGTGACATCTATAAATGCGTGTTTTTTGCAATTTGAGAGGGCAAAATAATAGTGATGTATTCTGCCTGTTACGGAGGAGACTGAAATTATTTAACCTATGCACATTCTAGTCATTTTGAGCTCTTTATGGATCAATCACAAGTATATAATATCATACTGAATCAAGTATTTTGGTGATTCCTAAACTTGTCCATGTATGAGCATGCCAAAATTAGTATTTGGGTGATTCCTAAGTTTGTCCACATGTGCCCCAAGAATCCAACAGAACACAGTGATTGACTTGTCAATCAAGTTTGAATGAAAAGCTGGAGCTACCAAAGAACGGTCGAAAGTTTGCCAAGAAAGGTCAGATGGAAGTAAGTCTTTTTGATTCTTTTATTCTCACTTCTACAACTGTGTATTTTTTACTTCCTCGTTGCTTTTTACAAGGGGAGAAGATAAGTAAGTAGCTTCTCAACAGACCTATGTGGCAATTCTATCTTTGCTGCTTCAGCATGTGTCTTCATCAGCTGCATCTTCCTCAAAAGATAACGTAGGTAACTCATTATATAATTACATGTCACTTATGTATTGAACTTTTCAAATAGTTGATATACAAAGAAGTATCATCATGGGACTAACTATTTTTTCCCCAAAAACTTTCCATTGAACTAGTTTTGATTGCGTTAACCTTCTGACTTTATTATGTACCTTTAATTTTTCTTTTTACCATTTTTGTCAAGTGTTGTTTAAAACAAATTGGATGAAGAAGTTTCTATGCCATTTTCCATGTGATGGTACAATAATAATCAATGTAAAACTTCTTGAAACTTTGAAAAGAAAGTAAAAGAAGGCGGAGTTTCTTCCTCTGATAGCTACTGCAGAAAAATGACATATAAGATCCCCAATCAGGTGTAGGTTGTAAAAAGTTCATCATTAATACTATTGAAAGAATTCTGCTTTAACCCTCCTAGCCGGAACAGCATATTCTACTAGCTTTTTCCTTCAATATTCCTCGAGCCATCTGTATTTATATTTCTTTCCAGCCATAAGGCTTTGCAAAGGTCACAACTTCTGCTTTCGGATTTTGATCTTTACATGAAGACACAGCAAATAGAGAACTTGTTATGGCATAGTATTTCTGAAAAGTGGGGGATTTTATTCAAGTAGAGAGAGATAAAATACGTATAACTATAAATTACTCACTTTCCTTCTGTGAACAAAGAAAACATAGTGAAGACATGCCAACTTTTATTTACTAAGAACTACTTATATGGCATCAATCTGGAGCAGATGACAAAAGCACTCTGCTTAATCATCAGTGTTTGCAATGGAACAAACCACTGTGAAGACCTGCCAACTTTTATTTACCACAACTTATATTTACTAGAACTTCTTATAAGGCATGAATCTGTGGTGCAGGTGATAGAAGCACTCTGCTCAATCATCAAAGTCTTGGCGATGGCGGTGGTTCCTATAGCGTTGTTTCTCCTCGTCTGAGTCATTATCACCCTGCCGATTATCAGATCAAGTCAATGGAAGCTGAATAAAACTCTAGATTGCATGCTACGGAACATAGATAAGCGATCTAAAAGCACAAAACTCACATTCCATTGTAGTTTTTGCTATTCATTTAGAAATAAACGAGAGTAATCAGGTACTTACATATTTCTTGCGACCATATCCTTCATCATCGTCGTCATGCCTTCCATAGCTGGGTTTTCTGTAGTCCTCTTCCTCAGACCTTCCATAACTAGGCCTCTCAAATGATGCCCCATATCCTTGACTCTCTGTTGTCTCGTAGTTTGAACGCCCATAGCTAGTTGATTTCCCTCCATAGCCTTGTCCGCTGTCCTCTTCCTCTCTGTAGTTTGTCTTCTTCCCATATCCACTAGATCCATACTCATCTGAGACTGTCTTTCGCCCATAATTTGACCCGTACTCAGAGTTTCTTTCCTCATTATTGTCATCGTCGTTTCTTCTGTTCCTTGATCCATAACCGGATGCAGGTTTACTTTCATATCGACCAGATTCATATTCATCCGAGTCGGCCTTTCGTCCATAACCAGACCCGTATTCCGAGCTCTCCTCGTACTCACTTCTTTTTTGGTATCCTGATCCATATCCATCAGAGTTTGTTTTTCGTCCATAACCAGAGTTCTCTTCATACTCACTTTTTCTTCCATACCCTGATCCATACTCATCAGAATCGGTCTTTCGTTGTCCATAACCAGAACCGTATTCTGAGCTTTCCTCCTCATCCTCATTTTTCCTTCTCTGCCTTGATCCATACTCATCAGAGTCAGTTTTCCTTCCGTAATCAGAACTTGGATTATTGTATTCTGAACCCTCATCATCATTCGTTCCCTTCCGTCCATACCCGGATTCACCAGATTCAACTCTGCCCCCATCATACTCGCTTTCTTCACCATAACCTCCGCCAGGGCGCTGCATCCCAGGCTTGGGCTTGGAATAGCTCTGGTACTCATTACCTTGAGCTTCATCACCATAGGCAGAGGGCTTAGCAGAGGAAGTGTTATGGGGACGATTATGGTCGAAATCATCAGAGGAGGTGGGAGGATAGCAAGTCTCCTCCGATGGTGGAATTGGACGGCCATATGTCAATTCTATATCATATCCACCACCATAGGGAGTCTCATCATATTCATCGAACTCCGGGACATCGTCACTTACACAGTGGCCTTTCGGGTAGTAAGACATGGTTTCTGGTGATTCCTTTTTCCTGTTTGATTAGAGAAGTGAGAAGCTGGAAATGTTCAAAGAAATATGAGGAGTGAGTTAGTTGAAGCAAAACACAAAAGGGGGAAAGACAGTTACAAGTAGTTGGAGAGGGAAATAAGGTTGTTATTTTTTAAGGATCCGCACTACACGGCAGCCTGCTAAAATCAAGCTCACTGTCAATCATTCTTTGGAGCTATTTATTCACTCTATTAAAAATAAACGGGCTAATTTTAAATTTATACAATAGACATAATCATGTTTTATTTATATTAGAAAGTAGTATAGCTTGTCAAAATTCATAGAAAGTATATATTGACTACACAATATAGATTACTTATACGTGAGTTATACAATGAATAAATAATATGATACATGCGAAAATTGAATGTTTTGTCTTTGCGTGAAATATATAAACCGACTATGCATGACTAGACAATGAATAATAATCTAAAAAACTGCACATAACTTGACTATACACGATTACACAGTGAATGATTATTTTTTTAATAATTATCTAGGTCAAATGACTATTTACTGTAATTATCTCAAATAAATATGCATTTTTTACTTGGCCAGAGAGTGATAATTTATTACTTAGTTCTAAATTTATCTTTATAGTCATTTTCTCAATGCATTTGTAATAGTATTGAATTATCATATTTAAAAGGTAATACAGGAAAATTGATAAGTATTATATTTATTCTTTCCTAAGGAGTGTACTAAATCAATACTGAACGTATAAAAATAAGCGGTGGGTTGTATGGAATACCATCTTTGAATTGAATATGGTCATCGTTAAAAAATGAAATTATGGTAAAAAATAAAAACAAATGAAAGCCACGAGGTGACCTAAAGGCAGTCACCAATAAGCGTAAATGAAAATGAATACTACTATTAATAATAATTAAAAAAAAAAAAGCCAAACAACTTAAATTGAATTGATAAATTTTTATTTTAGGAAAAGGAATATTTGAATTTTACAAAAGTCAATAATATTTCCATTTTAAAAAGGAATGAATCTTTTCAAATTTGAAAAGAGTTTAAGTTATTTATAACTATACAAATATTATGACAGGCTTATATAACCAAATTCAAAAGTCATAAACACACAATATTATTACATATTTAAAACTAGAACTTCAAAAAATCTAAATTAATCTTTATTTATTTATTTATTTATTTATTTTCTTTTCACAGATTTGTATTTTAGTTAAACTAGTCTTGTTGTACACACTTTACACGTGATCAAAGCGATAAAAATTAAATTTAAGTATGAACTTATAAAAAGATAAATAATTTACTATATAAGTAAGTTTGTATAAATTATTTATTTATAAAGATCTTATATATAGAGATTCTATCACTAATTAGAACTCATGCTAAATTAAAATTTTCTTTGGCAATGTAAATTTGTAATTCAAATAAAGAAGAATTAGAAGTCTATCAAATAAGTAAGTTCTAGAAGTATTTCCACGGCTAGAAATCCTTACTTTATCACTTCTTTCCTTATATTTTGTCAATATCATAAATATAATTAAATATTAATTTGATGAAAAATAGCGAAAAGACCTTCACGCTTTTAATATAGTATAAATAAAATAGTAATATTGCTACTAGCAGTAGCAGTGGCCCACATAATCATGTGTGTTACCATTGACAGTTTGCCAAATGTAGATATGTTTATCTGTCCATATCTTGTTTCTTTTGCATTTCAACATTAATGGAGTCCTTATCAACCATTCAATCAAGAGATCAATCCACAGAAGAGAAGAATGGCAGCATCTCATACATACAACAATTTTTTGGTGTCCAAATTAAATGCAAAACAATGGAGGTCAAAGCCATTGATGGTGAAATCCCAGATGATAAATAATGCTACAACTTACACTTGCTCAATTAGCACTGATATCCCTCTATATGAAATCCCGGGGGTATATACCATTCTCTACTTGTAAATCAATTAACTTTACCTTAAATTGAGTCATTTCGAATTGGCAGGCTTCGTTTGATGGATATCTGGAGAATAAGCCTCGAGTTTTCAGGGCCATTTTTCCTGACAAAAGAAGAAGCCAGCAACTCAATCAGGTATTCACCATTGTAATTGTTTGAAGGAATAATATGTTTTCTCCTTAAATGGTTCGGGCCTTTAATGCGACCATTACAGCTTGGCTATCTAGGTGTTATCTCAACACACTCTTTTTCCCCTGCACAAATTCATTTTCAACTCTTTGGATCTTGTGATTGTTATTTCTAACAAAATGCACAAGGTGGTTATGTTTATATACCAAAAATGGAACTTTCACCATTCTGGCTATTTAGAAAAGCCTTTGTTGGGCTGTCTTTTTGTCATGTGTTATCTTCTTCAAGAATTGAATCTTTGGACAAATTGAAGCTTCTCTAGTTTTTTTATGCTGTGTTGAAACCTTTCTAATTACAGACTGATTAAACATTCTTGAATCTTACTGCTCTTATATCTGGGGAACCATAATCTGATTAGACGATGATGAATGCCTCAATTTGAAGTTTGAACTGAATGTACATCCTATTTCAAAAACATGAAAAACGAAAATGAATTAGAGATGTGACTTAGTTCGACAACACTTCCAAAAAAAAAGGGTTCCTTTTTTCCTCTTCTAAAATGTCGAGATTGAATGGTTGGTGTTTTCTTTTCAGTCTGTTCCTGCTTCTTCATTATTAAAATATGCATCGTTATAAAAACTTGACTACTAGTTCTATTCAGGAAGAGTGGAGAATTCACATGCTACCCATAGAGTTCCTGTTGATCACCGTCTGGCCAGTTATTGATATGAGATTGAGATGTAAATCCAAAGGAGTCGAGTACCCAACCGGGGTCCCTCCTAATGTTTCTAAGGTTCTTGAACTCGACATAGTAAGTGTCAAACCAAATCTTCACCGTGTAACCTTAGTCATACATTTGTTGTCTCTTTGTAATAGAATGATCCATATAAATATGCAGATAAGATGGGAGCTTCAGGGGCTGGATGATGTGCTGAAGCCATCTGACTTCACACTTGGTGTAAAAGGCTCACTTTATCCAGATAGGAATGGACCACGGAGCAGGCTGAAAGGTCAACTACAGATGAGTATTAGCTTTGTTCTTCCACCCGTGCTAGCTTTGGTCCCTGAAACTGTTCGTAGAGATGTTGCAGAGTCGGTTAGATACTAAACCTGAACTCTTTGAAGGTGTTTTTAACTTCTATACATTGATTGTAAACACGCAAGATCACAAAAAGTCCTCTGCCTTTCTGAACAGGTGCTAAGGAGGCTGCTGCAGAACATGAAGAGTAAAGTAAATGGTAGCTTGCTTTCGGACTACGCCGAATTCAAGAGGGAAATGCAGAACAACTTATTAGTCTGAACAGTAACTATAGCTATAGAGGTACATGGTGATTGACTCTAGAAGTATTCAAAGAAATTTTGTTGATTTTATTCATGGGAATTTACACAAAGATACAAGACAAGTGTTCCCATAATTTGGAAGCAATATAAAAAAAGAATGGAGATGCGGGGGATCGAACCCCGTGCCTCTCGCATGCAAAGCGAGCGCTCTACCATTTGAGCTACATCCCCTTTGTGCCAATGCGTATGTTAAAAAATTACTTGTCATAAAAATTCAATAGTATAAGTCATTATTGCAAGAATTTTCATAGGTCATATTTGGTCCATGCCAACAAGATGAGATCCAACTGTTGATTCATGCTATTTATGTAATGTAATTTGACTGGGCATAAAATAAGAAAAATGGAAAGACTTTACAAAAGAACTCAACATCGAAAAATATATCATTCTTTTTTTAAATTTACTGGGAAAAAAATGAGTGATACAAATTATAGTGCAACTAAATACATCCCCAAAAAACTCTACATCCAATACAATATGGAACATCAGGTCAAAGCCAAATTTCGCTTTCCCAATTCCTTCATTAAGAAAAAACAAGAAAATAAATGGTTACTGGTAATGGTGGCAAGAAGAGAAAAAGAATTAAGAAATTAAATTCCCTCTCTATTTTGATTGAAATCAATACCCAAAAATCCCAAAACGTCATCAAAAGAAGAACTGGCCATCATACCCAAATCATCATTATTACTACTAGTTTGATTCTTCTTCAGTAAATTCTTCTTCAAAACTTCCATGGCAGCGAGACATTCTTCAAGTTCCTGTAATCCTAAATCCTCCAAACACAAACCTTCCCACCAATTAGCAGAATTGAAACCATCCTCTTGGAATGAA
This sequence comes from Solanum rostratum, assembly GCA_029948455.1. Classification (NCBI taxonomy): domain Eukaryota; kingdom Viridiplantae; phylum Streptophyta; class Magnoliopsida; order Solanales; family Solanaceae; genus Solanum; species Solanum rostratum. Next base: position 20,060,467 of record CM057056.1, read on the forward strand.
TGGATAACAGAGTCGACAGAAGGGGTTCCGAAGGAAAAGAGTTTCCCGCCAGGAGACTCGACGATAACGACGACTTGGGCACCGCATAATGTGCTTAGTTCCTTGACTTTCTTGAAGAGACCTGCTCGCCGCTTTGAGAATGTCACCTGCAAGTTACTCTTATTTGCAATCTTCTCTATTGGAATCTTCTGTCGTCCCCGGGTTCTTTTCCTCGTCGCCGTCGCCGTCTCCTTATTCTCCATTCTTTCTCTCTCTTTCTGCTAAAATCCGATTCTCTTTCTGAGTATTTTAATACGTACCAAGGGCGCCTATGGCTTCAGGCAAAATAAATAAAACAATGGGGGAATATATATATATATAAAAACTAATTAATTTACGACAAATATAGCACATATGTTATTGGAAAACATACCACCTAATTTAAAATTATTTACTCTTAATAGATCCAATCTAAATTATTTATCCCCACTTACTCTTTTTTAATTTCGCGTCTGATGTTGATGTCAGCTTAAATACTATGAAATATACTCTGGAGGCATATATATACCACCTGTATCATATAGAATGAGTTCAATTCTCTGTGATACTTTGACGGTATATTGATACCCAATGGTATCATATAGGATTATGTTTTTTAAATGAAATAAATAAGAAACAAATAAAAAATTATTAAACTCTAAATTAGTAGAAAATATACTTGTTATGATACTCCGTCAGTATATTTATACCATATTAGTATCGTATAGGATTCGAAAATTATTAAAGTTATAAAATTATTTATTAAACTCTGCATTAATAAAAAATATATTCTTGTGATACTTCGTCGGTATATTGATATCTTACTGGTATCATATAATTTTGAGCTCTAATTTTTAATAAATAAAATAATTAAGAAAAAATTAGTAAAGTTACAAACTTATTTATTAAATTCTAAATTAGTAGAAAATATATTATTTGTGATACTTTATCGATATCGATATAATATAGGACTGAGCTTAATCCTCCTGTGATACCCTGTTTATATATGTATACCCTATTGTTATATCACTATTCGTATAATTGTCATCTACTTGTAAATTTGTGTGCTAACATCAGTGCTCACCTTGTATGATAGACCAATAGGGTACATATACACCGACAAAGTATCACAGAGGATTAAGCTCAGCATTATATAATACTGATATGGTATCATTATACCGACAGAGTATGATACAGAATATATTTTCTACTAATTTAGAATTTAATAAATAAGTTTGTAACTTTGGTAATTTTTTCTTCATTATTTTATTTATTAAAAAAGGACTCAAAATTATGTGATACTGATAGGATATCAATACACAGACAAAGAATCACAAAAATATATTTTCTACTAATTTAAAATTTAATAAATAATTTTATGATTTTAATAATTTTCTCTTATTCGTTCTATTTCTTAAAAAAAGCTCCAAAATTATATGATATCAATAGGGTATCACAATACCGATGGAATATCACAGAGAATTAAGCTCCAATCCTATATGATACTAGCATGGTATCAATACATCTATGGTGTATCACAATGAATATACTTTCTACTAATTTAGAGTTTTAATAATTTTTAAAAATTATTTCTTAAAAAAAATCCTATATGATATAAACAGAGTATCAATATACCACTAGAGTATTGACACTATATGATATCAGTATGGTATGTATATACCGCCAGAATATCACAGAGGATTATTTTAAAGTATTCATGCTGATGTCATGGTGAAATAAAAAGAGAAAATGGGATAAGAAGATGCATAGTTTGGGTCATGGATCCATTAAGGATAAATAGTTTAAGTTAGATTTATTAAGGATAAATAATTTTACAATAGGTCTATTTTGTGTGGTTTTCCCTATTTATTCTACTTGCCTAGCTAAATTACATAACTTTTAGTATATTATTATATATATCATGTTAAATTATTCACAAGTCCAATCGAATTGATAAAAACAAGTATTATTCAATTAGTTATGAATTCTATTATACTGACAAAACTTGTTCATTATTCATTCTACCTGTTTTTCACAAGTTATACCGAACTAACAATACTTGATGCTACCCAATTAGCAAAACTTGCCTGTGATGTTGAGGATATTGAAAGGATCATAATCAGAATTTGTCATTATTTAAGGAATGAAAAGTGCATATTTCCCACACAAAATATTGGAAACTGAAGCAGCCAAATGAAAACAAACCAAGGTTAGAGAGCCAAGAATTTGTTTCTTAATCTGATCAACTAAACAACCACTTAATTGCCCAGTTTCTACTCTTGACCAAGAATTATCTGTCCATGTTCTTTCACTGCAGTAACACGGTAATGAAGAAGTATCTCCAAGTAAGGTTGTGATCAACAGCGATTGTCTCAAAAAGGTTGGCGATAAAATGACAAGCAAGGGGAAGAGTAAGTAGAATGATCATTTCAACTGGAAAATGTTTTCATTCAGAAGCATAATCACACAAAGTACCCACATTGTGCCAATAGAGATGGCATATTATTGAGCCAAAAATACTGTTTCTTTTCCTTTATCAACATTGAGAGGATTAAGAAAAAACTATAGCTCATATACACCATTGAATAAAAGAATATGAATTGGTGATGTAAACTCAAATGCAGGACTGCCTCACAGGTCATTGCTGCATCCACATTCATTCTTGTTATGTATGTACATATCACTCAAAGACGCGCAGGACCTGATCTTCTTGTGTTGAGGTAAATGGAACTTTGGCTCTCTTGGCATGGTAGGATTTTTTGCTGACCTAATGCATACCACCAATTTTCCTATTTAGAATTAATGCTCATCTAAAGCTTGTACATAAAGTAAAGTTGGAAACTTGTTACTACCTTCTAGGAATGAAAGGCCTGTCGAAGTAGGGCATTGGTTGAGCTTTTGGGACAAGTTCCTTTCTCAGCCTCCTAATTTCTTCTTCCTCGGCAATCTAAAGAAGGTAAATAATAATATAAGAATGGAAGTGCAAAACTGCATATATGTATTCCATCCAAAAAGAATTCTTGGGTTACCTTCTGTAGTCTCTCTCTTTCCAGTTTGTATTGTTCAATATAGCTCAGCTTTTCTGCTACCTGATACAAATGCACTCACTTTGGTTATTTGTGTACACGTGCAAGCATTTCAATGGAAATTTTTTTGCTTGGGTCCCTTATTGATGCACTTTCTTTGGGAATCTCTTTATAGGTTAATGAATGGCCAAAGTTGATAAAGAATAAACAAAGTTTACCTGATGGTCAAACTCAAAACGTTCAACAGCCCTAATGTCACTGTGCAGAACCAGATCAACTGGCCTTGTGATCTCCTTTACTGGAGGCTTTGACAAACACTGAACAGTTGAAAACAGAGTACTCAGTTTTCTTTCATTGGCCAACATACAATCCCAAGTGCAAAAGATGTGCGTAGTGAGAGAGTTAATAACATGCACTTGGCTAACGTATAATCCCAAGTGCAAAAGGTAAGTGCGTAGTGATGGAGGTAATAACATGAACTTCCTATAACATTTTACTTTAATTTCTCTTTTATTTTGGTTCAGAAAACTGCAGTCACCAAAATATTAGATCAACAGGATGCATTCCCTTGTAAGTTCCAGGCATATTTAAAACAAGATAATCATGCAGATCAATGCATTCACATATAAAGTACTTAGTGGTTAAAAATGACTACAGTGAAAAGTTTACACCACCTCTGGCTCATCTGTTGTCCAGGGAAGGCCTTGTGCAATTGGTATCCTCTGTTTCTCCTCCTCCTCCACCATTTGTTGCACTTTCTTAATAAATTCTTCCTCCTTGCCTTTTCCCCTTTCCTGCAGCAATAGCGAATCTAAGAAACTCCTCAAGTAAAATGGTATTAATTGGATTTAACATACATCCTAAATTAAAAAGGTATCATACAGGCAGTTCAACAATGCAAGGACACAATTAATTTGGTGGATTCAAAGAATAGGAAATTATACAAATAAAGACCACCTAGTGATCAGCGAACAACGGCCATTATCAATATCAACAATGAAGGAAATTTAAAGACCAATATTCTTTGTAGACACAGAATTCACAGTCGATCATCATTATTTGTGGCAATAGCACATCTCAACCAGATATAATGCAACTGCATATTTGGTCATATTTGCACAAGAAGCAACCAAGTAGGTAATGCTAGAGCAACCAAACACAGAACTCACAAACCTCAGTTCGAAGTTTGAAGGGCTTCTGGGAGGTCACTTTGCGATGCCTTCTCTTCCAGCTTCTTCTGGAAAATGTGCCTGATGATTCAGCACTCTGCAGCATTAAGAATGAAAATAAGTGAATAGAGATCAACATGGATTCCTATTTATCTAAACAGTGATAGATAATAAAATCGTACATTGCGTCTGCTTCTTTGACCACCACCTGTAGTCCTGCTTGAAATACTGAAGCTTCAAAAAATAAAAACAGTACTCAAATGAGAAACAAAAGAATAACAGCAAGCAAAAGTTACATATCCATCACAAACTAATAGGACTCTAACTATATGAATCCAGTCATCCACCATATACAAACTCAATAAAGTAGGATTGATATAGGTTGTCAATCAGCTTAAAACTAGTTGGAAAGTGAAACAGAAAAGAAAACCAATCAATGGTGTTTCGAGTACTAACCTTCCATCACTGCTATCCAATGAGGAGGCACGACGCGAATCCAACCCTAAACTCTCGGAAGTGATGAAAAGATCCGGTGGACAAAACGAAGAAGAAGATAACTGTGTCTCAGGAACCTTGGAAGGCTGTAGGCCAGGCAACGCCCACTTTTGTCCCGTGCTAGGATCTTCTTCCTTGTCATCTTTTTCCCCTTTCTCCTCACACTCATTTTTTTGGGGTGTTGAGAGAAGCTTTTCAAAAGCCTTAACAAGATTCAACACTTTTCCAGAACCAGGGTCAGGTACATTTTGTCTTGCTTCTTCCAACAACCTCTCCCTCCCCCTCTTTACAGCCCCAATAACACTCATTCCACCCAAACTCACGCCTTCATTTGACTTTTCCGCCAATTCTCCCTGATTGTGCCCCTCTGGTGAATCACCACGACACCCAGTAGCAATCTTAATATTCGGGATCGAGGAAGCGTCTTCTCGATTCAACTTCTCTATTTCATGCTCCTCCTCCTCCTGTTCATTTCCACCACGATTCTTGAAGAACTCTTCCTGAGAAGCCCTGAGCGTCTCGTAAGCAACACAAAGACACTTCTTTTTCTCAGAACCAACGTTATTACACTTACAAACCATTGGCGGGTTCATATCGTTTCTATTAGACTTCTTCTTCTTGGCAATAACAAACTTCCTCTGACGAATTTTGTTTTTGGGTGAAGGCGAAGCCAAAAGACTTGTGGTAGTGTTTCTCGAAACTGACTTTTGGGTTTTTGTCACCGATTTCACCATCGATGGTGATTTACAAGATTTCGAAACAACCGGACTGTTTTCGACATTGGGGTTCAAATTTTCGGTATTCTTTGAACATTTCTTAGGCGTAAGCCTAGTGGATTTGCAGTTGGAATCCATCAAAGTCACTGGAGGAAAGCAATGTGATTGTCGCCGGAAAGTTGATCGGAATAAGGAATTTGTGGTATTGCTGATTGGCTAGGGTTTTCTGGTTCTTTGCATTCATCAATCGAAGAGAAAAAGAAGTATACGTTGAGCTTTAGACGCTCCTGGCTTTTGTAACGGCTAGTTTTTTTGGATTTCCTTTTTTTTTTTTTTTTTAAATAACATTGGATTCTTTTTTGTAGATCATAATAATCAGTTCCCAAATTGGACCGTTAAATTTTTAACTTATACAATAATTAATCATTGTTAAGCTTATTCAAGGCTTAATATATGGTCAATCTTCTAAAATCATAAGATATTTCACTTAGACATTCGAACTAAGTCATATTTCAATTAAACATCTCAACTTTTAATAAAGTATACTAATTAGACACTTTTAGTTTGAATTTTGGAAGTTGTTTTACATGTGTTCAACCTCAAATAGAATGGAAGTTTAAGTCATGTTCTGCATGGAAGTCGAATATTAGATACTCCCTCTTGTCCTTACTTTTTGTGGTGGCATTAAAAAAAATGACTTTATATTTTTTAATATATAATGTACATTAATTATTTTTTTAGTTCTTCTAACTGACCAAATATATATTTTCAAAACTCATTAATTATCAAAGGTAAAATAGGTAGAACATTGTCATTTATGCATTGATTTTTTGTGAAATGACATATATTAAAGATCATTTATTTATAATAAGGACGATATATAAAAAGAACCGGAAGAATAATAACTTAACCAAATAAAATATGTCAATTTTTTTAATTATACGCATCGACCTCATATATGTCTATTGAGCCATATACATACTATTTCAAGGCTTTTTTGGAAAGATCTTTTAATGGTTGATGAGTTAAAGACTTGAGGGGAACTCCACGAAAGTTGCAACATATTTAAAGTCCAAATGTCAAGCAAGTAGAGAGGAAAAAAAGAAACAACACTTGGGGTTCGTACTAAATCTCACATTTTGTGCGTCTAGGATTTATTTGTTCTTTTCTAGTATATACCTTGTCTTAATTTCCTTACTGTTTGATCAGTTTGCTTCCCAACTCTTAACTATCCCATCTCCTTTTCTTTTACCTGGAGAAGTACATAACAATAATAAGAAAATAGTAGACAACCATGCTTAAAGCACATACAGCCAGAATTTCTTACACCAAAAGCTCAAACCAGTTTTGGGTAGACACTTTGCAGATTGCAGTACAGTACAGCAAAGGTAAACTTTTGTCAAGCTACATATGGAACATTTTCAAATGCTAGCTGCAATTAAGACAACCAGGTAGACTTTAGGTAGGACTAGCAAAACTCAACCGCGAATGCATTAAGACCACAAACTTGCTGCTACTGTAAGCAATAAACTATCCCCTGGAGTTCGTCCTCTTCATTCAGCTAAAATTTTGGGAGTCAAGAACAATATATACAAGTTTTGCTTCATCTCATATTTCATCTTCTATATCTTCGAAAGGGCATTGTAGGACCACGAGCATTGCCTCTCAAGGGTCTCTCTGACCATGAGCTCTTCTTCCCAGAGCTCCACATACCCCAGCTACTTCCTTTATGTAACTGTTCCTTCTCCACCTCTAAGGGCCTCTCAGACCATGAGCTCTTCTTCCCAGAGCTCCACATACCCCAGCTACTTCCTTTATGTAACTGTTCCTTCTCCGCCTCTAAGGGTCTCCCTGACCATGAGCTCTTCTTCCCAGAGCTCCACGTACCCCAGCTACTTTCTTTATGTAACTGTTCCTTCTCTGCCTCTAAGGCCTCACTGTGTTGTTCCCAGAGGTTTACTCCATTTTCTGCAAATAACAGTAACACATTATGAATTTCAGCACCCAACAAATCCATAATACAGTAATGATCAATCATTGAGTTAACGGAAAACATCATCTCACACCTTTATGAACAGGATGTGTTTGTTTTCCATGGTTCATTTCTCCAAACGATCAAATTATAACAACGCAAACGGAAAGGAGAAGTAACTTGGATCTAATGAAATCTTCTCTAACTCACTCTACTACATAGCCACTGCAATAACAATGATAATTACGCATACCTGGGCCATTAGTTCTCTTCTCAGAGGCATTAAGTGCTGGATTTGATTTGTTTGTAGCAGGACCTTCACTGGGCTGACCAGAAAATTCTGCTACAGAGTCTGAATTACCATTTTCGACAAGACCAACTTCAATGACTGACGGAAAATCTATCTGCAAGATGATGCAGTTTATAATTCCGAGTTATTGCAAGAAGGCCTCTGCAATTAGCATTATGATCAAAAATTGCATATCCAACTATTAGTAACTAAAAGTTCAAAACATGACAGCGAGAGAAATCCACTGTAACAATTCTCAACGGGGAAATGCCATAAACTAGAACAAAGAGGAACTAAAGAGAGAGAAGAATTAAAATAACTTTTTCATTCAATCGATATCTCCATCTGAGAATACACTGGTACACTTTATAGAATCAGGATATACATCAATATTTTATGACCCCACCAGTTAAAATACCATTTCAAGAGATGGCACGTGTCCTGTACTAAAGAGAAACTTCTGGACTTAACTGAACATAAAAATAGCACTGAACTGTAATTAAGTGGACTTCCTCAAATTTTGGGTTCGAAATTCCCAATTCGTAACATCCACTCAGACAGGATGTAAATTCAATTTCTTGGCTCAAGCAACTCCAGTGATCTATGCTCCTTACAAAATGGAGTTATCCCAATGTGACTTACAAGAAAAAACTGGAGATGACAAATATAGTTAATTTCCTAATTTAAAAACATTTTTAAGTCATGTAGCATAAACTTCTACATACAGCAATGAGGAAATGAGATTCTTCTCCATTTATGACAAACCGCAATGAGGATTCTTCTCCACACACCAATTCTCTTATGGTACAATTCAATGTTAATCATCCATCCTTCATGTAAGAGAGTTGCCACTTTTTTCTTCGAAAACAACTTTTATTTATTTCTAACCAAATAGCCCATATAGATACTGTATTCGAGATCTTTTTTCCCCTTATATTAGCATCTCTAATTGTTAAGCTTGAATGCAAATCCCAAAATGACATTCTACACAAATTTTACACTTGACAACTCTACCTTTGGTACCTAAACCACTCCCTTTCAATATTATAAAGAAATTCAAGAACAATCAATTGCAGGAACATCACAATACAAACTATGGCTTAACCTACCTCTTGCGCTTGATCCTTCTGCAAAGCTTGATCTGCATTAACCAAAAGATTTTAAGACTCTAGAGTTCTTCCAAATTTTTGTTTTTATTAATAACTACAGTTCTTCCATATTAAAGAATGCAAGACTGAAGCCATGGTGAAAGAACCGGTTAACCCAAATTAACACTTTACAAACTGGTAGGAAGCAGAATAGCATCTAAAACTCTTCCCCCTGAAAAGTGGAGGATAGCTGAATCATAAAGAAAACAAACCTGGAATAATATCATCCTCCATATTACTGTGTTGTCCTGGTTTTTCACACAGGGTGCTTTTCTCATTAGCCTGCTCTTGTCTGTTCGTATTTCTACCCTTATTTTCTTCGCGCGATTGCTTCCAGTGAAGCTACATGTGAGACACTACTTTGTCAACAGAAATGAGACTATGCAGAAGAATTAAAACATTTGTTCAAGTCTGATTACTTACAAGTCCTTTTGGTTGGCCAATCATCTCTTGGCATTCAGTTTTGCTTTGTTGCTGCTTCCAATTCCTCTGCAAAGTCTATTATATAAGTCTCTGATACATGAATTAGATGCAAACGCAAAAGCAAGAAGTACTTCTCGGAATCTCACTACTCACACGGCCCTTTGGTCTGCCATCAGCCTCACCATTAACAAGCCACTTTGGGTGCAAGTTACCAGCTCTTCTTCCACCATTAGCCTGCAATTCCTTCCAGTTTTGCAGCAAAAATTTTCCGCACAAATATAACAAATCATGGAAACAACAGTTGGATACATACATCTTATAATTTTTTTTGAGAACTAAAAGAAGAGGCAAATATCTACATCTCATAATTACTTACAAGTCCCTCTGCTTCAGAAGCTACATTCTTATAAATTTTCACCATTTCTCGCAACCATTGCCTTTTTGCATATTGTCTCCGGGCACTTCTACTCGGGCCCTGAGAGAAAGAATCAACATCTGAGCACTACAAGATCTTTAGGCAAAATTGAAAAAAACAATGAACATTGATATTTGATGGAAACTATTTGTAACACAATTAACTGGTCATACGAGTAACTATTACTCGTGAAATACCCCTACAAATCCCCCCCCCCCCCCCCCCGCCTCAAGAAGCTAAATTCAAATCTTTCTGATTATGTTTACAGAAAACAAAACAAAGAAGACTGATCAACTTACTTATTCATCATATATGGGGCAATAAGTGGGCAGAGTTAAAACCCAGTGGCTCAGGGGAAGGGATTATAGAGCTGTAGTGTGGGACAAGTGACAATAGCAATGTATATCCACCAACGCTCTTATTCTATCTCATGTATGCTAGAATCCCTTCAAGAGGATTTTAGTTGGTGTTTCACTGGTCATGGGATATATGGCCCGCATACCAATCCTGAGAGAGAAATATCATGGCATGATAGCAGGTATAAGGGGATTATGGAGTGACCATTGGGTCTTGAAGGGTGACTTTAACGGGTGCAGATATGAAAATGAAAGGCTACATTGTACAAGGAGAACTAAGCCATGAGAGATTTCTCAGCATTAATCCAAGATCTGGGTTTGATTGATCTACTATTATATGATGTCACTTTCACTTGGTCCAGAGGTGAAGCACACATACAAGCCTCCAAAATTGATAGAAACTTGTTCTCATCTGAATGGAATGATAGCTTTAGCTTAATTAAGCAGGTAGCTCTCCCGGTGGATTTATCAAGTCACAGACCTTTGATGTTAGAGAGTGGTGATTGGGAGACAGGCCATTCTTATTTTAAATTCGAAAACATGTGGCTAAAGGTTGATAAATTCCTTGATAAAGCAAAGGAATGGTGACAAAGTTACACAATTAATGGCAATCTAATGAGTCATGAAAATACGACTTTTACGACGCTTAAGACATAGAATTATTGGGCGTTCTTGAGCGGTGTTATTGGTTTAATGGGTATGTTTTGATATTGTGCAGGAAAATGGCTAAGGCATGGGAAATGGCGGAAAGTACAAGGAACGGGTGAAAAACGAAGCCAAGTGTTGGACCACGGAAGGCCCACACGGGCCGTCTCACGCCAGACGGTCCGTGTGACCGACCGTGGCACGACACTTGACGTGCTACGTCAGTCACACGATCAGGCCACACGGCCCGTCTGACGCCAGACGGACCGTGTGACGGACCGTGTAACTGACGTAGCTCGGAAGGCAACCCGTCGAAAATTAGAGAAATCGTGCAAGGAGATTCACACGGACCACCACACGGATCATCTCACGTCAGACGGACCGTGTCACGGGCCGTGTAACTGACGTAGCTCGGAGGGCCTTCGTCGAAAATATCAGAATTCGTGCAAGTGGATCCACACGGAAGAGCCACACAGCCCGTCTCACGCCACACGGGCCGTGTCACGGACCGTGTTGGCGCAGTCAGTCCCCAGACGGTCCATTCGCACGGACCATCTCACTCCAGACGGCCGTGTCCCGTGCCGAAGTTATTTTTCCTAAATTATATCGACTTAGTTTTACTTTGTATAAATAGGATATTATTTTATTTTATTAGACGACTTCGTTTTTACGGCAAAAACTAGAGAGAACAAGGAGAAAAACATTAGTTTGGCTTTTGTAAATCGTGAGAATCGCGTTTGTGATTATTGTTTGAAGCTTGTAACACGGATTCTTGTTCTTCAATTGTAAGTCAATCTTTATGTTTTCTTCTAATTGTTGTGGGCAAATTATCAATAGTATGCTAGGCTAAACCCACAATTAGGGTTGTGGAAACCATGACGACCCAATTAAGATAACACAAACTGGGGGTAATTCGTTCAAATAAACAGCGCATGTATTGTTAAATTCTTCGTTTTAACTTCTCCTTAATGAGTCGACGCATTAGGGTAAGCCTGTATTCGTTACATGCCCGAGAGGGATGTAGTGATTGGGAAAAGAGTCTAACAACAGAGATTCGGGGTCATGAACCTAGTCTAAGTGCCTGAGACCGCAAGGTGAGGGTATTCTGAGATCAGAAACAACGGTTAAAATCGCATACACTCGGAGACCGAAAGGTGACCTAGATATTAGTTAAGTTGTAGATTTTGCATGCATCATTAAGAACGAATTTACAAATCCAGTTTAGTTGTCGTAATTGTATGTCATGGGGAACACAACCCTAGCCTCTTTCTATTTGTCTAAAAATCGGAACGTCTTTATTAATTACTTTACGAAATTAGTTAAATTAAATAACGCAACCCCCATTTACTTTATGTACGTTTATCTTGGGAATAGCATTTACAACTGAAAGCCGATACTAATAGAATAATTCTTACGTGTTCCCTATGGGATAGACCTCAACTCTAGTTGAGTTCTATATTTGACCAACGACCGCTTTACTCTTCTATTTGGAGTGTAATTTGGGCGTATCAAATTTTGGCGCCGTTGCCGGGGAACGCGGCAAGGAACTAGTCTATTAGTTGTTACTTTCAGCTTGTAAGTCTAGTCCCTGATTTTACTTTGTTTCTTGTTTTTGTCCTCGTAGGGGTTTAGCATTGTATGCCAAGTGCCCGAAGCAAGGGTGCAACACTTATTCCCTACGATCCGGAGCTTACCAAGTCAATTCGCAGAATGAACGCCCAAGATCGGGAAGCAGCAAGGCAGAGGGAGTTGGCAGTGAATCCTGCGGATGGAGGTCAGGATGGGTTGGGTATGGATGATCTAGCTGGTAATGTGGTACCACCAGCGGCGCCACTTCGCCAGGTACCACTTGTACCACTACAGCAACCCAACCCCCGGTGAGACCTCAAGGCCCTCAGTACCCGCTAGCTGTGCAAGATGATGATGATGGTGCCGGGACTACTGGGGCAATAGTACTCCCACCGCTGCCTGCTGGGATCAAATTCACGATCACCAGCACTATGCTGCAGATGTTGCAGTTGAAGGGGTTGTTCGCTGGCGCAGCCACAGAGGATGCAAATCAACACTTGCTGAATTTCTTAGCTACCTGTCAGTCGTCCGAAATTCCAGGAGTTAGCCAGCAAGCGTTGAGGCTGAGGTTATTTCCATTGTCTCTGTCTGAGGAGGCAATAAGGTGGCTAAACGAGCTCCCCCATGATTCCATCCGCACATGGGGAGAACTAAAGGAGGCCTTTCTGGAACGATTCTTCCCTGCTTCACGGCAACTGAAACTCAAAGACGAGATCGGAGCCCATAAACAAATGCCGAATGAAGCGCTGTATCAGTCTTGGGAGAGATTCAGACAAAAGCTCAAACAGTGCCCAAATCATCATCTCACTGATGAACACTTGAAGGCAGTCTTCTACAGGTCCTGCAACTTCGTTACCAAGCCTATCATTGATGCAGCTTGTGGAGGGTCATATATGTCCAGGACTTTCCCAGACATGGTGGTCATCTTAGACCAAGTGGCAAAGAATAACAGGGCATGGTATACTAGAGAGGCAGACTGCTCAGGGATGGTATTTGAGATGAGTGAGGAGCAGCGCAAGAAAGAGGAAGAACAGGACCAGGACATGGCCCATATGCGGACACAAATTGATTTGCTGTCGAAGAGGTTCCTTGGTGGGGGCACTGAGAAAGTCAAAGCAATGGAAGCACTACCCAGGTATGACGATCAAGGCAGCGACTATGATGAGGAAGCACAGTTTCTTGGTAGTCAGGGGGGTTACCGAGGTTTCAACTCCGGTAACCAAGGTTGGAACTTCAATCGGGAGAATTACCAAGGGAACTGGCAAAATAGGGATGGCTATAGAAACCGTGATCGCCAGAACGAGGGTGGCAGCAACTCCAAGCTAGAGGATATGATGACAAAAGTCCTAAGCAAAGTGGAGGCCACTGAGGCAGGGGTGCGAGATGTCAAGAGCGAAATCTCTAATGTCAGGCAGCTGGTAGATTCGCACTCCACCTCAATCAAGCAGTTAGAGCAGCAGATGGGGCAGCTTTCGGCGGCATTTAATCAGAGGAAAGCTGGGTCACTCCCGAGTGACACAGTGCAAAACCCGAAGAACGATGGCCACTGCATGGCGATCACCACGAAAAGTGGTCAGGTACTTGCTAACACAGTTGTTGTTCCTAATGCAGGTCAGGTGAAAGTCGATGACAACATGCCTAGCCCTATGGAGGGTCAGGTTGACATTGGGAGTGATGAACCTGAGGCGGTGGCAGCAGAGCCCGAGTCTACCAAGAAGGCAGTAGTGACAGACAACCCCAGTGGCCCAAATCTGCTAGCCATCCCAAAACCGAGGCCGCCATTTCCCCAAAGGCTACAAAAGAAGGCGGAGGATGGCAAATTCCAGAAGTTCCTGTCCATGTTGAAGGAGCTGTCTGTGAACATACCTCTGGTGGAAGCACTTGAACAAATGCCTGGCTATGCTAAGTTCATGAAGGACTTAGTTACTAAGAAGAGGACAGCCACGATTGAGCCAGTCGATAATTTACACCACTGTAGCGCCATTGCTACGAGATCTTTGGTAGAAAAGAAGGGAGATCCGGGGGCTTTCACCATCCCATGCACCATTGGTGCATATGACTTTGCACGGGCTCTTTGTGACCTTGGTGCCAGCATTAATTTGATGTCGTTGGCAATTTACCAGCAGTTGGGCTTGGGAGCTCCCACACCCACGACCATGCGGCTGTTGATGGCAGATAGATCAGTAAAGAGGCCCGTGGGAATCCTATATGATGTTCTTGTTCGAGTTGGAAGGTTCATCTTCCCTGCCGACTTTGTCATCCTTGACTGTAAAGTGGACTTCGAGGTACCAATCATCCTTGGAAGGCCATTTTTGGCAACCGGCAGGGCACTGGTGGACGTCGAGCGAGGTGAACTCACATTCCGGTTAAACACCGAAGAGGCGAAATTCAGTGTGTGTGCTGCCATGAAAAGGCCTAAGGAGTTAGCTGTGATGTCCATCTTGGATATTGATGACGACAACGTTTCTGAGGCCTCGTTGGAGGAAAAGATGACTGTCGACACACTGGCAGCAGTGCTGATGAACTTCCCAAAAGATGGTGTTGAGGGGTACAACGACACCATCTATGCCTTGCAGGGCATGGGGACCAGACCGTTCGTGCCAAGGAAGTTGGACTTGGATTTGCAAAATAGGCCAACACCTCCAGCGAAACCCTCTATCGAGGAACCGCCCGTTCTGGAGCTCAAGGAGTTGCCGCAACACCTCAGGTATGCATTTTTAGGTACTAACAACACTCTTCCTATGATTGTGGCTGCAGATCTTCAGGAACATCAGGTGGAGGCATTATTGGGGGTCCTACAAAAGTTCAAACGAGCCATTGGATGGACCATTGCTGACATAATTGGCATCCCTCCAGGCATCTGCACTCATAAAATCAAGCTTGAGGATGACTGTGTGCCCAGCATTGAGCATCAGCGAAGGCTTAACCCACCCATGCAGGAGGTGGTGAAGAAGGAGATCATTAAGTGGCTGGATGCTGGGGTGGTGTATCCAATCTCGGACAGCAAGTGGGTGAGCCCAGTGCAGTGCGTCCCCAAAAAGGGGGGCATGACGGTGGTCGCCAATGATAAGAACGAGCTTGTCCCACTGAGACCTGTCACCGGATGGCGAGTGTGCATGGACTACCGAAAGTTGAATAAATGGACTCTAAAGGACCACTTCCCCATGCCGTTCATGGATCAAATGCTAGACAGGCTAGCAGGGCGAGGATGGTATTGCTTCCTCGATGGATACTCGGGATACAACCAGATCTCAATAGCCCCAGAAGATCAGGAGAAGACCACCTTCACGTGTCCGGATGGGACATTTGCTTTCAGAAGGATGCCGTTTGGGCTTTGCAATGCCCCAGCCACTTTTCAGCGCTGCATGATGTCTATCTTTTCAGACATGGTCGAAGACACCCTTGAGGTATTTATGGACGATTTTTCAGTAGTGGGTGATTCTTTTGATGATTGTTTGCAGAATCTAAGCAAGGCACTGCAGCGCTGTGAAGAGGCCCAGTTGGTCCTAAATTGGGAGAAGTGTCATTTCATGGTCAAGGAGGGCATAGTCCTTGGCCATAAGGTGTCAGAAAAGGGGATAGAGGTGGACAAGGCAAAGATCGAGGTCATTGAGAGATTGCCGCCTCCTATCTCGGTCAAAGGGGTCCGGAGTTTCCTTGGGCATGCTGGATTCTATCGCCGATTTATCAAAGACTTCTCCAAGATTGCACACCCATTGTGCAAACTGTTGGAGAAGGATGTCAAGTTCCACTTTGACGATGCGTGTCGGCAAGCGTTTGAGACCTTAAAACTGAAGCTCATCTCAGTGCCTGTCGTGGTTGCACCTGATTGGGGACGCTCCGTTTGAGGTTATGTGTGACGCAAGCGGAGTTGCTGTGGGTGTTGTGCTGGGGCAGAAGCGGAACAAAATCTTCCATCCTATCTACTACGCCAGCAAGACGTTGAATGAGGCTCAAAGGAATTACACTGTCACAGAGCAGGAGTTGCTAGCCGTGGTGTATGCCTTTGACAAGTTTCGAGCATATTTACTGGGCACGAGGGTGATCGTACACACTGACCATGCCGCACTCCGGTACCTCATGTCCAAGAAGGACGCTAAGCCTCGCTTAATCAGATGGGTGCTCTTGCTACAGGAGTTCGACTTCGAGGTCCAGGATCGTAAAGGCACGGAGAACCAAGTGGCCGACCATCTATCCAGGTTAGAGGACGCAGCCCGGGCCAATGAATGGTTGGACATCGATGACTCGTTTCCCGATGAGCAGGTATTAGCCGCTTCTGCGGACCTAGTCCCTTGGTATGCTGATTTTGCCAACTTCCTGGTGAGCGATATTATGCCGGAAGGCCTTAACCCTCACCAGAGAAAAAAGTTTTTTCATGATGTGCGCAGGTACTTTTGGGATGATCCATATATATTCAGAACATGCGCAGATGGGGTCATCCGACGATGTGTCCCAGAGGCAGAAATGTTGAGCATCCTGGAAGCCTGCCACTCCTCTCCAGTGGGGGGGCATCATGGTGGTGCCAGAACTGTCAAGAAGATCCTGCAGTATGGGTACTACTGGCCCACCATCTATAAAGATGCCCATGACTTGGTGCAGGGGTGCGACCAGTGCCAGCGCCAAGGGAACATTTCAAGGCGTCAAGAGTTACCTATGACCCCCATTTTGGAGGTGGAGCTGTTTGATGTGTGGGGCATTGACTTCATGGGCCCGTTCGTGAGCTCTTATGAGATGAAGTATATCTTGGTGGCTGTGGACTACGTCTCCAAATGGGTGGAGGCAACAGCGCTACCTAACAACGAGAGTAAGAGTGTGGTATAGTTCCTGAGGCGGAACATCTTTGCTAGATTTGGGACACCCCGAACTATCATTAGTGATGGGGGCTCCCACTTCTGCAACAAGTCCTTTCGGGCTGTACTGGCGAAATATGGGGTACGCCAACACAAGGTGGCCACGCCCTATCATCCGCAGACAAATGGGCAGGTCGAGGTACCCAACAAGGAAATCAAGGAGATCCTGACCAAGTCTGTGAATGCCACAAGAACGGGCTGGGCTAGGAAATTAGATGATGCATTGTGGGCCTATAGGACAGCTTATAAGACACCCATTGTTATGTCTCCATATCAGTTGGTGTTTGGTAAGGCCTGCCATCTGCCAATTGAGTTGGAGCACAAGGCACTATGGGCTCCCACATCTTCATTCTCTCTCTCTCTCAAAATTTCCTCACACCACCAAATCTCCATCTCTTCTCACACGGTTTGTGCACTCTATTCACGATCCGTCACACTTTCCTTAGGCAAATTTTTCGAGTCTCAAGTCTACTTCTCTCATTCAAGTAAGTTTCTTTTATTTAGTTTTATTTTTATTCTAGGTTAGTTGTTCTTTAATTTGTTCTTGCAAAATTTGCTTTTAGTTTTGTTCTTGTGAGTGATTTTATGCATATACGTAGTGATTGTGGAGTCCATGACTCCCTAGGGCACGATTTCGTAATGATTTGGTAATGGGTTAGTCTTAGCCACCATTGTTGCTTTCTTGAACCCTTGAAACATAGGGTATTTGTGGTTTTAGGTTGGTTATAATAGAATTCGTGTTGAAGAAAGTGGGTTCATACGGGCCTCTACACGATCCGTGTACCTTTACACGGCCCGTGTGAGGCCTCCGTGCCATGTTTCTTCATTTTCTAGGGACTTCACTGTATTTATTTGCGTTGATTCCTATATGCATTCTAGTGCGAAACTCCCTATGATAGACCGGGTGACGCCATTCTTAAGGGTTGTTGTCACTACATTCCCACAGGGGAAGTCTGAGTACCCGTTAGTGTGTCGTCCCAAGCGTCCTGGCATAACTAATGTTTTCTTTATTCGTTGTGCTGTTTGCAGGATTACTATGGCTCCACGTCTGAGACCTCGCCCACGCCGAGACGAGCATGAGTCACGTCTCCGAGATTCAATCACCAAATCCTCCAGTCAAAATTCGGGGGGTGACTCCGGCAATGACTCCGACGGCGGGTCAGCTGCGCCTTCCCCACCCCCTCGCACTCCCCGTTCCCGTCCAATGAGACGCTACATCGCTTCAGATTCTGAGGAGGAAGCTCCTGTGGCGGGGGTGGAAGGGGAAGCTGCAGCCCCAGAGCAGGAGGATGAGGCTGGCACTCCAGTCACTGCCGAGCACGATGTTGGAGGTGAGGAGGATATTTTGCTCCTCCGCGACAGTGATGATGAGGCCACTCAGCAGGCGGTTGCCCGGACTTCTGACCCGGAAACCGCCAAGTGGCTTCTGATCTTCTTACGGAGGAGATGGTCAGTCCCCGGGGCTAAGGAGATATATGTAAATGGCATCACCAAAGGTACCGGAGGCTATCAGGGGAGGCCAATTATCCCGGAGATGCGGGTCCTAGTGGACAAGTTGGACTCCATTCCGGAGATCCGAAACACCTTTGAAGCATATCAGTTTGGATGGATGGCCAGCCCTCCTGGATATTATGGCCCAGACATGATCGCAGAGTTTTATTCTAGCTATGCCGCCAGCCTACTTGCCTCCATAGAAGGCAACCTGCCCAGACGTGCGAAGAAGCGGCTTGCTGCCAGACTGTCCCACAGGGACTATGTCACCATCCGGGAGACTCAGGTTGACATCTCGGCAGAGACGATCAACCGATTTTTGTTTGGCCCAGACTACCGTGCCCCACTGGACGGGATCTTCATTGCCCACTATGTGAATGTCACTGATGAGGTTCGTATCTCGGACCCGTCTACCCGGGCCAAGGAGTTACAGTGGATGGCGGAGTAGATTGCACTCCAGGGGGCGGAGGCACCTTGGGTGACTAACCCCAAGATTCCTATTACAAAGGCCTCCCTTACATTTGTCGCTAAGTTTTGGTGGTCGGTGGTGCGGGCCCGACTTCGACCCACAGTAAACGACAACACGCTCCAACTTTCTCATGCTGCGTTGGTAGCGAGTTTGGTGGCCTGCCTTGGTATTAATGTGGGTCGCGTGATTGCTATGGAGATAAAGGATCGTGCCCTCTCAGAACGCGCAGGTATGTCCTTTCCATGCCTGATTCGGGCACTTTGCAGGCAGACCCGTGTCCCCACCACACACTTCTTGGACCGGAAGATAGCTCCGAAGGGTGTCGTCAACATTGCAATGATCAAGGATATCGACAACCCATTGTATCACAGTAGATCCCGGCGGCTTGGGATGCCGACACAGCTTCCTCGGGCTCCCCCACAGCAGCCCTTGTCATTTGAGGAGCCCCCCCGGCCCCCCAGATGGGTACAGATACTGAGCAGCCCTGGGGCAGTGGCGCAGCCCCTCAGGTGCATCAGGGGTACACTTATGTCCCCTACGACCTTCTCGCCGCATGGTTATAGCGCAGAGGCAGACGCGGGCGATTGTTGACCAGATGGTGGTCAGGGTGCCTCAGGTGGTGCAGACGCATGTGCAGTTGGCTGAGGATCGTCTTCGCGCTGACCTACTTGGCTAGATCCAGAGTTTGCAGGAGCAGTTTAACTCGTGAGAGGGCTACCTCCGACGCATGTTTGGCAGCATGTTCGGTGATGAATTGACCCAGATGGTGCAGGCGATGCAGGACATGAAGGACAAAATTGCAGACTTGTATGCACGGTACAACAGCACAGTGCCCGCTCCGGCTCCACCACCCGATTCGTTGATATCATTGTTTAGTGCCCCGGTGGAGCCGAGCCTGACTGAGGGCTGGGGGGTACCGATCATACCTCCTGCTGCCCAGGCACCTATTCCAGCGGCCTTGGGTCGTACGGATAAAGGTAAGCGCCGCAGTCAGCGCACTAGCCCACCGGAGGACCCGCAGCGTGAGGAGGCCAGGAGGCTGCGAAAAGCTTTGAGGGCCCAGAGGCGTGAGGCTGCTGCACGGGAAGAGCAGGCGCGCCTCGCATATGAGGCTGCCTGGACAGGAGCATCCGGAAGTACTATGGGGCCAGCTCATGATGTTGCCTGCCCGGACCCACCAGTTGGTTCGGGCCATGATGACCCGCCTGACGCCTAAGGCGTCCCAGGTATGTCCCGCTCCCATTTTTGCTTTGATGTTTATTCTAGTGCAATGGGGACATTGCACTGTATTTTGTTGGGGGTGGGGCATCTTATCTTCACCCTGACGAGTTTTTCTTGCCATGTTTCTTTTCTCTGAAGGTGTATTATCTAGTAGAACTGGCATGTTTAGGTTTATTATGTTTGTTTTGTGTGGTAAAGACAAGTGGTTATAAGAGTTTATAGTAACCCCACCAATTTGAAAAATGAAAATCCACAAAACTTGTGGGTGTGTACCCCATACGGACTGATTCTGTGATCCTCTGAAAGCACAATGTACATTGTTTAGTTGGCATCTTAACGATTGAAGTTTGACTGTGTTGTGTACTACTGAATAGTGGGGGATATGTGCCATGTGTGTGGGAGTGTATTTGCTTGAATTTAATTGACACACTTTTAAGCTAGAACTTGCCTGGTTGGTCCCCTAAAACGATTGAATGAGTGGATTAGGAAAGGATCTTAGGCCATTGTTGTTGAGAAGTCACTAAGCCTAAAATGAATTAACCAAATGAAGTTTATCCCTTTGAACCAAATAATTGAGCCTTAATAGACCTTTTCGTTCTTATTACCCAATCCATGTTTCCAATCTATCTGTAGACCATACTCAGGCCCTGGTCCCTTTAAGGACATTGTGAACCTCAACCCAGGCCAAAGGCCTAAGTTGAGGGTGGCTTATATTGGCCCTGGTCCTTGAAAAGACATTGTGCACCTCAACTCGGGCTAAAATCCTAAGTTGAGGGTGGCTATTGTAAGAGAAGCAGAAGAATAGGGATGGAAAGGATCCGAGTGGTGAGAAGAAAAGTTGGACTAAAAAAATTTGGGGCGTGAATAAAATAAAATTAAAAAAAAAGAGAAAACGAGGAACGTAACCACGCCCCTCTACAGAGCAAAGTGGTAAAATAGGGAAAGCAAAGATTTTGGGAGGCCGAAAGTAGTGGCTGAGTCAAAGCAGGGTCTTGGAACAAAACGCTAGTCACTTTGATCCTAAATATATCTCACCCAAGCCCGAGCCTACGTTACAAGCCTTAAAAGTCCTAAAGTGATCCTGAAAAGGTCATTCGAGAGTCAAGGTGGTGAAAATAAAGGCAAGCATATGGTCTATACTCGTGTGTCGGTTGAAATTTCTTTCTGAGCGTGAGTGTCTACATTCCAGTCTCTGTGTGCTACATTATTACATGGTGTGTGAGACTTCTTTGTAGTAAGGGGCACTATCACCGCACTATTTGGGTGCTATACATAACTGGTTTATCTTTATTCGCGAACTTAATAGGAGCCAATGGGATATAGTATCGTGTTTAGGTCGATCTAATCAGAGTCTGTTGGGATATGAACACATTACAAGTATACGTGTTGAGCATGAGTTTAATGATTAAAGGGGTTGCTATTTACTTCTTTTTAAGGACTTGTCTTTTGTGTGTCGTAATGTGTTTTTGGTCATCGCTTGAGGACAAGCAATGGTTCTAAGTTGAGGGTGTTGATGAGTCATGAAAATACGTCTTTTACGACGCTTAAGACATAGAATTATTGGGCGTTCTTGAGCGGTGTTATTGGTTTAATGGGTATGTTTTGATATTGTGCAGGATAATGGCTAAGGCATAGGAAATGGCGGAAAGTACAAGGAACGGGTGAAAAACGAAGCCAAGTGTCGGACCACGGAAGGCCCACACGGGCCGTCTCACGCCAGACGGTCCGTGTGACCGACCGTGGCACGACACTTGACGTGCTACGTCAGTCACACGATCAGGCAACACGGCCCGTCTGACGCCAGACGGACCGTGTAACTGACGTAGCTCGGAAGGCAACCCGTCGAAAATTAAAGAAATCGTGCAAGGAGATTCACACGGACCACCACACGGATCATCTCACGTCAGACGGACCGTGTCACGGGCCGTGTAACTGACGTAGCTCGGAGGGCCTTCGTCGAAAATATCAGAATTCGTGCAAGTGGATCCACACGGAAGAGCCACACGGCCCGTCTCACGCCACACGGGCCGTGTCACGGACCGTGTTGGCGCAGTCAGTCCCCAGACGGTCCGTTCGCACAGACCATCTCACTCCAGACGGTCCGTGTAACGGACCGTGTCCCGTGCCGAAGTTATTTTTCCTAAATTATATCGACTTAGTTGTACTTTGTATAAATAGGATATTATTTTATTTTATTAGACGACTTCGTTTTTACGGCAAAAACTAGAGAGAACAAGGAGAAAAACATTAGTTTGGCTTTTGCAATTCGTGAGAATCGCGTTTGTGATTATTGTTCGAAGCTTGTAACACGGATTCTTGTTCTTCAATTGTAAGTTAATCTTTATATTTTCTTCTAATTGTTGTGGGCAAATTATCAATAGTATGCTAGGCTAAACCCACAATTAGGGTTGTGGGAACCATGATGACCCAATTAAGATAACGCAAACTGGGGGTAATTCGTTCAAATAAACAGCATATGTATTGTTAAATTCTTCGTTTTAACTTCTCCTTAATGAGTCGACGCATTAGGGTAAGCCTGTATTCGTTACATGCCCGAGAGGGATGTAGTGATTGGGAAAAGAGTCTAACAACAGAGATTCGGGGTCATGAACCTACTCTAAGTGCCTGAGACCGAAAGGTGAGGGTATTCTGAGATCAGAAACAACGGTTAGAATCGCATACACTCGGAGACCGAAAGTAGAGGAGTGAGAGATACCTAGGAAGGACCGAAAGGTGACCTAGATATTAGTTAAGTTGTATATTTTGCATGCATCATTAAGAACGAATTTACAAATCCAGTTTAGTTGTCGTAATTGTATGTCATGGGGAACACAACCCTAGCCTCTTTCTATCTGTCTAAAAATCGGAACGTCTTTATTAATTACTTTACGAAATTAGTTAAATTAAATAACACAACCCCCATTTACTTTATGTACGTTTATCTTGGGAATAGCATTTACAACTGAAAGCCGATACTAATAGAATAATTCTTACGTGTTCCCTGTGGGATCGACCTCAACTCTGGTTGAGTTCTATATTTGACCAACGACCGCTTTACTCTTCTATTTGGAGTGTAATTTGGGCGTATCACAATCCTGACTTCAAACTTGCTCAAAAGCTGAAGAATCTCAAAAGGGACATCAAAAATTGGAATAAAAAGGTTTATGGAAAGATCAAAACCAAATTGGAAGCATTCTAGTTGAACTCTCTGCATTGGAACAGGTGATAGAAACCAGACCCCCTTCCTCAATAGAGAAGGCTAGGCCACTGTCTCTAAAACTGCAATATCAGTACCTGGCCAAAGCTGCGGAAACCTCATGGAGGCAAAACTCAAGATGTTTGTCGTTGAAAGGAGACAGGAACACAAAGTACTTCCAGACGATGGCCAATTCTCATAGGAGGAGCAACTGTATTGACAAGCTCAGAGTACGTGCTGCAGTTATTGAAGATTCAGACTCTATCAAAAGGGAAATCCTGAAATTCTCTGAGAACTTAATCAACTTATACACAGAGCGTGAAAGCTGGAGACCAAGTCCTGATTTTGATGGTTTAGCAAGCATTTCAGCAGAGGAGAATGCTATCCAATGACTTTCAAAGAGAATGAATTACTTACTGTGATCAAATCATGTGCTCCTGACAAGGCCTCTAGGCCTAATGAGTATGCTACGGCATTCTATCAGAAGGCTTGGGAAATTATCAAAGTTGACATAATGATAACCCTCAAACACTTTCATCAACAATGCCACATGATTAGATGGACAAATGCATCTTTCATAACTCTAGTTCCTAAGAAGAAAGGAGCAATTGAACTAAGAGATTATGGGCCAATTAGTCCGATTGGCAGCATATACAAAATCGGAGCCGAATCCTCGCTGAAAGACTCAAAACTGTCATGGGGAAACTAGTCTCTGACCATCAGAATGCCTTCACAAAAGTTAGTCAGATCACTGACGCTGCACTCATTGCTAATGAAGTGCTGGATTGGAAGCTAAAAAGTGGAGAACCAGGAATAATTTGCAAACTAGACATTGAGAAAGCTTTTGACCAACAGAACTGGTCATATCTCATTGCTTTGCTAAGAAAAATAGGATTTGGAGAAAGGTGGACCAGATTGATCAAATTCAGCATCATGACAGTGAAATACTCCGTACTCATCTACAAGAGTCCAGTGATATTCTTCAATCCTCAAAGGCCTATGGAAAGGTGACCACCATTACCATTTCTCTTCATACTTGACATGGAAGGTCTTAGCAAACTGTTGATAAAGCCAAGCAACTGCACTGACTTAATGGATTTGATGTGAGAAGAAGTCCAGGACATTCAGTAAATATCTCCCACCTACTGTATGGCAACGATACACTATTATTCTGTGGGGCTCACACTAATCAGGTTCTCACTCAGCTCATTTTTAGGTTCCTTTTTGAGGCTCCATCAGTACTACACATCAACGTGCTCAAAAGTCTTATATCCTGTTAATGAGATGTGCAACCTAGGAGAGCTAACAAAAATCCTTTGTTGAACACTGGATCCTTCCCAATCTCCTACCTGGGGCTACCACTAGGTGCAAATTTCAAAGATGTAGACTCCTGGAATGGAGTGATTGAGAGGTTTGATGCAGTATCTTTCAATGGATGGAAGGCTCACACTTGCCTGATGGCACCTATTCCAAATAAGGTCCTAAGGCAATTGGACAAAATCAGAAGGGACTTCTTGTGGGAGAGAAACAAGGGTCACCAATTACACCTTGTAAAGTGGTCCAAATGCACTATGCCTTAGCTACAGGGTGGCCTGGGTACCAAAGATTTGGCTACACACAAGAGCGTACCAATGAAATGGCTATAGAGATATGCACAAGAAGGACAACCACTAATGGAAAAAAGATGATCAAAGCCAAGCATGGAATTTATCACTACTGAGCTTTGAGCTCCACATGGAGTTGGACCTTGCAAACACATATGCAAACTCTGGGATGAATTCAATCAGAAGTTAGAACACATACTTGGTACCTGGGCACACATCATATTTTGCGAGAAAAAGTGGCTTGAGAATAGTTTGCTAAAGGAGGATTACCCAAACCTCTATTGAATCTCGTGTGATCCTACCTCTACCCATATTCCGATATAGAGGAAACAACGCTTGAGCATCCTATTCAGAATGAATTTTGCAAGACTGGAAGTTCGAAGATCTGCTGAGCCTCTTGTCATGGAATATAAGGGGGATGAATAGTGCAAGAAAGAGGTTAGTTATCCAAAATATGAAGAGAAAATGGAAAGCAGATGTGGTATGTTTACAAGAAACCAAAGTGGAAGGGGACATATCAAATGTGATAAAGGAAGTTTGGGGGAATAAATGGGCGGGCTTTGCACAGTTGGAAGCCAGTGGCACTTGGGGAGGGATTGTCATTATGTGGGATAAAAGGGACTGGGAAGGTGCAATCAGTTCTGTGGGGAAATATTCAATCACTTGCACCCTGACTGGTTTGAATCAAGAATTTAATTGGCATCTTACCAGTATTTATGCTCCAAACAGCAGGGAAGAAAGAGAAGAGACTTGGTGGGAGATGAGGGCTGCCAGGGGACTGGTCTCAGGGCCATGGATACTTTGTGGAGATTTTAACACAGTGAGATACCCATCAGAAAAGAAGAACTGCAGCAGAATCAACAAGAGCATGACAGAATTCTCAGAATTTATAGAGGATATAGAGCTGGTGGATCCCGAACATTTTGGGGGTAAATACACATGGAAAAAAGGGGATAGTCACACAGTAGCAGCTAGACTGGACAGGTTCTTATTCTCTGAAGAATGGGAAGCAATCTTCAGAAACATAAGACAACACTTTGCAGAGAGTGACTTCAGATCACTCCCCCATTATGTTGCAAAGTGGAGAACGGGAAGGCACAAAATCCTACTTCAAATTCGAAAACTGGTGGCTAGAGGCTGAGGGATTCTATGACGGGGTCAAAGAATGGTGGAACTCCTTCAATTTCAGGGGGAAACCAGACTATGTGTTGGTGGCAAAGCTGAAAGCACTCAAAGATAAACTCAAGGAGTGGAGCAAAACTTCTCAAGGGAATTTGGTAATGCAAAAACAGCATGTGTTGAAGCAGTTAGCTGAACTAGAGAAGACACAGGAACTAAGGGAGTTGGGACCTGAAGAGATTGCATCTAGGTTGTCTCTTAACCAGGAGTTTGAAGATATAGCTAAAAAAGAGGAAACTGCCTGTACACAAAGGTCCAGGGCAGTGTGGTTGAAACAGGGGGACAGAAACACTGCATTTTTCCATAGAACTGCAAATGCTCACAGAAGGGTGAATACAATCTCCAAACTGAAAGTAAGAGATGAAGAGTTGAATGAACAAGAGGTGATCCAGCAGGAGATAGTAGCTTACTATGAGAATTTATATTCTGAACCAAAAGAATGGAGTCCACTCTTGAAGATGCAAAACTGTCCAGTGATACATGAAGAAGAGAACAACCTTCTCCAAGCACCTTTTGAACAGAAGGAGATTCTGGAAAGCATAAGAGCATGTGCAGCAGACAAGGCACCAGGCCCAGATGGTTATACCATGGCTTTCTTTAGTCACTGTTGGGAAATCATTAAGTTTGATCTAGTGGAAGCAGTACAAAATTTTCACAGGTCAGAAACTTTTGAGAAAAGCATCAATGACACCTTTGTAGCTTTAATCCCAAAGAAAGCAGGGGCTATGGAGATGACTGATTTTAGACCAATCAGCCTCATAGGAGGGGTACACAAGATCTTGGCAAAACGTTGGCAGAAAGGATGAAGAAAATTATACACAGACTGGTTGACAGACAACAAATGGCATTCATCAAAGGAAGAAAAATAATGGATGTTGTGTTGATTGCAAATGAATGTGTGGAATCTAGACAGAGAAGCAAGCTCCCAGGAATCCTATGTAAGGTAGATATTCAAAAGGCTTATGATCATCTCAGCTGGGATTTCCTCTTAGTGATGCTAAAAAAGATGGGCTTTGGAACAAAGTGGGTCAACTGGGTGATATTCTGTATTAGTACAGTCAGATTTTCTGTCTTAGTCAACAGAAATCCTTGTGGTTTCTTCCCATCCCAAAGGGGTTTGAGACAGGGAGACCCACTCCTTGTGGTTTCTTCCCATCCCAAAGGGGTTTGAGACAGGGAGTCCCACTATCTCTTTTCTTTTTCTCCTAGCTATGGAAGGCCTGAACAATCTAATGTAGACAGCTAAACTAAGGAGATGGGTGAGGGAATTCCAAGTGGACAATACTAATCCGTTTGGAGATGGGTGAGGGAATTCCAAGTGGACAATACTCTAACACTCATAATCTGGAGATTACTCATCTGCAAAATGCAGATGATACTCTCATCTTCTGTGAAGCAGTGAAGGAACAAATGTTATCCTTAGAGCTATTTTCACTATCTTTCAGGTTGTTTCTGGTTTACATATTAACTGGGGCAAGAGATTTATCTACCCAATAAATGAAGTAGTAGATATGAACAGCCTAGCTGAGACCTTGGGTAGTAGAGTTAGTAATTTGCCTACTTTATATCTGGGCATGCCACTAGAAGCAAAGAGCAAATCCAAGGAGATTTGGAGCAGAGTGATAGAAAAGTGTGAGAAGAAGCTGACCAATTGAAAGAGCCAGTACCTGTCCAGAGGAGGCAGACTAACACTGATTAACAGTGTATTAGATGCAATCCCTACCAACATGATGTCTGTTTTCCCAGCTCCAGACAATGTCATACAGAGGATTGATACATTGAGAAGAAACTTTCTGTGGCAAGGCACAGAAGATTAAAAAAAAAATCATCTAATCAAATGGGAAGAGGTCTTGAAAAGCAGGAAGGAAGGAAGGATGGGGGTCATGAACACGAAGAAGCAAAACAGAAGCCTCATGCTGAAATGGCTATGGAAATTCTTATCAGGAGATAGTATGCTATGGAAGGAAGTGATCAGGGCAAGATATGAGATGGAGAGCAGCTGGATGACAAAGATGGTTTCAACCCCTTATGGGTGTGGAATATGGAGATCAGCCAGAAACCTCTGGCCTTTGATGCTTTCTAGAATCAGATTCAAAGTGGGCAATGGAGTGAAGGTACTATTTTGGGAGGACAGATGGATCACCCAGAGACCACTGAAACATCTATTTCCAGAATTGTTTAACCTAAGTCTACAGCCAAATGCCACTGTTGCTGACCTATGGACAGGTCAAGGATGGAACCTGAATCTCAGGAGAAATTCAAATGATTGGGAGCTGGGGGATATAGAAGTTTTCCATAATACAATAGAAGAATTCAACAACCTGACTGCACAAGAGGATGAGGTAATTTGGCAGCCTGGTAACAAAGGGGGTTTTAGTGTCAAAACAGCCTACAGCAACCTAAATCAATCAAGAGGTAGTCTGAAGCCCTGGCCATGGAGAATGATCTGGAAAACAAGAATTCCTTACAAGGTGAATTGCTTTACATGGCTGTTGGCAAGGGAAGTGATTCCGACACAGGAAAACTTGAAGAAGAGAAAGTTCCAGATGTGTTCAAGATGCTATTTGTGTGAGGAGCAGCTAGAGACAGTCAAACATCTTTTTTTGCATTGTAAATGGGCAGATCAGTTGTGGAGAATTTTCAGTAGCCTTAGGAAGATCAATTGGGCAAAACCAAAAGCCATTGAACAACTACTTAGCTGTTGGATCAGTGTGGGTAATGCTACAACAAAGGAGGAGAGATGGAAGATTGTCCCAGCCTGAATATGGTGGACCATTAGGAAAGAAAGGAACCAGAGGTGTTTTGAGGACAAAAAACGCAATATACAGACCTTTAAAATGAATTGTCTAGCTAATTATTATTCTTGGTGTAAACAGGAGATTTTAGGTCAGGCAGAAGATCTATTTGATGTAATTGACTATCTCTGACGAAAAGCTCACATAGAGTTTATTCAGATGTAATTGTTTTTGCTAGGGGGACTACTTGAAGTAGTACATTTGTAGATATAATAGAAAAGTTACCAATCTCAAAAAAAAAAAAAACTGTCCAGTGAATGCCCAGAATGTGGACCAGTGCAAGTGGGGAAGTTCTAAGGAAGGGAGTTATTCTGTTAAAAGCAGGTTACTGATTAGTCTCACAGATTGTGATTCTGCAGAGCTGGCCATGGAAGCTAATTTGGGGAACCAGATTACCCCCTAAAATCATATGTTTCCGTTGGCTTGCACTACGGGAAGCATGCCTCACGATAAATTAAAGAAAAGAGAAGTCTACATTACTAATAACGGTTACATGTGTCATAATAGTATATAGACCAACAATCATTTGTTTCTACATTGCACAGTTGCTACAGATTTATGGAGCATGTTCTCTACTTTAGGACTAGTTGGGTCATGCCTCGGAACACTAAGGAAGCCTTTGAAAGTTAGAGCACATGGAAAGTTCATAGAGCCATCAGGAAAATTTGGAGAATGAATCCTGCTAGCATTTTTGGGTTTTGTGGACAGAGAGAAATAGGAGATGTTTTCATGGTGTATCAATTCCTAATCACTCTATAAAAGCTAGGTGCTTAATGTTTCTGTTTAGCTGCGTAATTTGTTCCCTGTGGATTCTCATGACAACATTTTGCTCTCTTTTAGCTCCCTGATTCTAGAGTAGACTGATTTTGCTATGGAGCTACCTCAGTTTTACCTTTGGCTGCAATATCTTCTGTAATTGTTGGTAATTTTGCATCTTCTTGATGCCATAAATGAAAT
Organism: Solanum rostratum; assembly: GCA_029948455.1. Lineage (NCBI taxonomy): Eukaryota > Viridiplantae > Streptophyta > Magnoliopsida > Solanales > Solanaceae > Solanum > Solanum rostratum. The sequence goes on from CM057056.1 coordinate 20,090,470, forward strand.
CATTTACTTCATCAAAAAACTACACTAGCCAATAGATCTGATAATGCACTATAGCATCTGATCATGTCAGGTGACTTTGTGACAAGAACAGATGTCACTTTACAAGTAACACTTTAATACAATGCAGATGTAGCATTAATCTACGCAGTTCCACATAATTTCCTGAAATAGCTCTACCAACAGTAGGATAACTTGTTGCCAATTTCTCACAGAAATGTATGAAAAAAGTTGTAGGAATGGACCTTTTTAACTCTCTCAGGCTTGGTGGTTGCCTCTACATTCTCCACACCTTTCTCTTGAAAATCATTATTTCTATAAAAAAAAAAAGGAAAATGTTCAGTAGCTACCAAGATATTGGACATCTCTGCATGCATAAAAACAGAACAAGATGCACCTGGAAATGTGTTAGTCGTACAAGAAAAGTAACTATAAATATAAACCTCCTTGATCTTGCACTTTTCATCAATAAGATTATACTTGTCAAGCCACCGCAAACAAATATCAGATTCGGTACTACTTGGAATTATTATGAAGAAGATAAACTCAAGATTTTCACCAGCAGAAGATGGACAAAGATAAACTTGGGGAACTTACAAAATGCCCCACAAGGAAAGATAGGGTATTCAAAGTCTCATTCAACATGGCTCTAATGTTATATTACTTCCCATTAACTTGGACTTTACGTTCCAACACCAAAATCCATATTCCATACAAGGGGTAAGCAACACTAGAATGAAACGAAACAATCAAAGAAAATACAAGGGCAAGGAAACACTCATTGTAATGCAGACAAGCAACACCTTCAATTTTGTTATTGGTGCTAAAATGGTAGCAGTGGAAAGGAATAAACCCTGAACTAAGTGGTATTGCGGGAAGGAATACATCCTCTAAGTAATGACCACAGTAAGGCTTCCAATGCAATGTACCAAGAAAATGGGCAGAAACTGGCCAAATAAAGCAATAATAACTTAAAATAAACTATAATCATGCAAAGAATGAGATAGCAGATTCCAATAGTCGTACTTCTTCATGTCCGAAATACCGTCATTAACCTTGCTACTTTCAGCACTTCCTTTGATACTATCCAAATCTTTGCTATCAGGATCAGCTACATTCTTTTGCTTGCAGAGACTCTTCTTGCTTGTCAGACCTTGTTGAGATATCATGGTCTGCTCATCAACCTTCTCAGCAACTTCAGAACAATGTTTCTTGTTCCTGTGATGGAAAAAGATTCAAGAAGTCTATTGTGAGCCTTACAAAACCAATGTATGGGCATATCAGAATCATCAAACAAGTGATCAAGAAATTACTTTGAGCTAGGAAGTGTTTCTAATGCCTTCCTTTTCTCGGAGATCACAATACAACCAAAAGAATTGTCCTGATGGGAACTTGTAAGTTTTGTTGGATCTGCCCCTTCCTCATCTTCAGACTCATCTTCACTCTCATAACCTCCAGATTCATTGTCAAACTCCTTATTCACCAACGGTAAGTGTCCTGTGTTTAGAAGTTGCTTCTCAACAATTCTCATATTCTCAGCTACATTTGGCGCATCATTTCCTTCAATGGCTAAAACACCTCCTTTCTTCTTCACACTAACATGTGAGTTTTAAGAAAATAATCTTTATTAATAGAAACAATAGTAATAAGAAGAAGAAATTTAAAAAAGAAAATAGATGACAAAGCTACAATTTTAGCAAACCTCACTATACATTTATCCTTCAAGATACAAGTCGATTCAAAAGGAGGCAAGAGAAAGCCATCCATCTGCATGTATATGACAGGAACGTGAGCCACTTAACAATGTAGTTTCATAGAAATATTAATTTGCAGCAACAGAGCAGCCAATAAAGCCTCTATCTCCAGGTTCAATCAACAATGCAACAATGATTTCTCCATCTGCCTAAGACTCAGTAGTAAAGATTAGCAACTAGTCGAAGGATGTATCTGTTCAATAGTTTGTAATATATAGGGGTCTACATGACTAATATGAAAAGTCATTATATGAATAAAAGAACTCTCTTTAACGAAAGTCGATTATTCACGCCTCAAAGTCATTTCTTCTTCAATTTATTTTTCTAACATTAGCTACTAAGTGAAATGGTGTGCACCCATGCTCAGCAAACCTCTCTATTTCGACTAGTACAAAACACTGAATCCACAAATCATAAAAGCAGCAAACGGGAATCAACTAAAAACAACCCAAAAATGAAGACTAGAGAACATACAGATAGGAGAAGGCCATGAGGACAGGAGTTGTGGAGTTGAAAAGTGCCGAGAATATGAGAGGAGAGATCAGAGATAGTCGAGTGTAGCAACTGGGGTTTGAGAAGAAACCAACTACGCCTCAAACCCTCTGATTTCTGTAAATCACTGAGAATGTGCGGGTCCTCGAACGTCAATCGAAGCCTTACGCGCTCCATGAACAAAGCTTTCTCCGATTACACACTTGCCGGTTTGGGGATTCCGGCATCAAACGCCCCCTGTGTCTGAAATAAAGAGCGCTTAATTAAGCCTCTTTGGAAAGCCGCGATGTAACTGGGATTTAGTGTAATTGTCTTTCTCTTGGCACGCTAAATAATTACGTGGCGATTTTGAGTATAATTAAGGGTATAATTACACTTTTTAATTAAGGGCAGCGAGATGTAATTATATGAATTTTTTTAAAAGAAATTATTTTTTATTTTTAGTATTTTAATATTTTTTAAAAATATAATTATTTTTATTTTCTTTTCATTCTCAATTTTTTTTACTTCTTCGTATAATTTTATGTAAATGGGTTGTTACGACGGTGTTCCCAAGAAACAACCTCTTTACTTCTATGAGGTAGTAGTAAGGTCTGAGTGCATTCTATCCTCCCCAGACCCCACTTGTGGGATTTCACTGGGTATGTTGTTGTATGATTTTATGTAATTTTTCATATTATTTATTCTAGTATTTTTATTAGGATAACGTTGTTAGCTATCTAATTTTTAAACTAAAGCAAAATTCATTGTTAAATAAGGTTATAATATTACGATTTTCTTTTCTTTGATATTACTAACGCTTATAATATTAACATTTTTGTCAAAAATGCATTTTTTATGTAGATCGAAATTTTGTATTTTTAGTTTTATGATTATTTAATTAAAATATATTAATTTCAAAAATATTAATAATTTTTAATAATATTAGTTAGAAATATATATTTATTAATTAATATATTTTCAAAAGACAATATATATCTTAAATACTTAATTTAATTATTTATAAATACCCTTATTTTTGTAAATATAAATTTTTAATTTTAGATAATTAATTTTGAGATGATGGTTCCCAGGAAACAACTTCTTTACCTCTATGAGGTAGTGGTAAGTTTATGCGCACATTTTATCCTCCCCAGACCCCACTTATTGGATTCTATTGGGTATGTTATTGTTGTTGTCGTAATTTTTATTTTAAAAATTTAATACAACTTTATAATTACACTTGTTCAATCAAACAACATATATGTAATGGCATTGTAATTACATTATGCCAAACAAACATGTCAAAGTAATTTATAAGTCGTGTAATTATTTGGTTGGTAATTATTACCTTAATAATTACACCAATAACAATTATTTGTTTATGTTACAATCAAATCTACGATTGATGAGAGGGGTGATAATACTACTTTATGTCAAGAAGAGAGAAGGTGTTGCTATAGACAGAGTGTGATGCTAGTTTGTGTTGCCTAAGACCGAAAGTAATACTAAAATCTAGAAAATAGGACTGGTATAATGTTAAAGTCGTCGTTATATAATAATGAGTAAAATAATAATTTTATTGGATTATCGATTTAACTATTAACAAAAATCATAAAATCAAATACTGAATCAATAACCAATAAAAAATTTTATAAAATTATTTAAAAATCATCAACCCAATAATTCAACATAGGTAACTTTGTAAAAAAAAACTGATTCAATCATTTTGTCTCAAGCTTAATTGGAGATTTTAGGTAGTTCTTGAATTATTTATTTCATCATTTTTGTATTAATGATGGATAAGTTATTCAACATACATAGTGAAATAACTTATTGCGGAATAATTTATTCAAAATTAATTATTTTAGAATAACTTATGATAAATTAATTATTCGAAATAATTTGTTCCAACTTCCAACCAAACAATCCATAAGGGCCTTTTTGGAAAGCTGCCCTCGTAATTGGATTTGATGTAATTACACTATCTGATTTGTTTGGTTGGCCATGTAATTACTTGGTCAACCAATTGGGTGTAATTATAATTGGCAAGTATAATTACACTCTCCAATTCACAGAAAAATACTATAAATTACTGATAATTACATGGTATAGTTACAATTTGGTTACATTTTAAATTTCTTTCTTTTATTGGATTTTCATTTTTCATTTTAATTATCTTGTATTTCTATTTTTTATTTTATTGTTTTAATATTGTTTAAAAATACATTTATTTTATTTATTTTATATTATTTATTTTTTATTTTCCTTCTCATTCTCAACTTTTAATTCTTATGATTCCATGCAATTTTTCATATTTTAATTTATTTATTCTATGTTCATTTTTTTCATTAGCATGATTTTATTAATATTCTAATTCTTAAATTAAAATTGAATTCATTGTTGAACAAAGTTATTAACTTATCTCCTTTTTTTCTTTTAAATCATATTTATGTACATTATGTTGAAATTAGAAAATAGAGTATTATGTTAAATTTTTATTTTGAATTTAGAACTTACGTTATATTTGTTAGCACCTAATTTTTTACCAAACTTAGGTTATTTACTTTTTAATATTTAAATATTTAGTTTTGAGTCTAAATTAGATATTTTTATCTTATTTAGAATAATTTGAAAACAACAAAAACATAGTCACATTTTAATGTAAGTTTTGCTTAATAAAGAGAAAATTTATAAAATATATATGTTTTTTCTAGTTAACTTTTCTATTTATTTTTTAATTGGAAATAGTTTTCTAACATATTTATTTTTTCTTTCTTTCTTTTTTTTTTCTTTTCAAAACAAAATGAAACAAAAATGAAAAATTAAATAATCCTAGAACTACCCATTAATTCCAACACCTCCCCCACTCACCTAAACTACCCCATAATTCTTCCACACAAAAAACCACTACTCTCTCACATTTTAAAACACACGACACACACTCAAATAAGAAGACAATTTCATCCATCTTTTTTCTGGACAACAAAAAACACTGATAAAAAAAATCATCATACATCAGATTCTTTCCTTTTTCCCACATACACAAACACAGTAGAAAAAATACTGCATTTTTTCTTCACACATCTTATCACATTTAGGAAAAACCCAGCAAAAAATTTGCACAAGAAACATACAGAAAAAAAAACCCTAAAAAAAATAATTAGAGAAAAACAAAAGTTGAGTTCAAGATTTGCTTTCGAGATTTCGGATTCGTGGTCCTAGATGTGGTCTTTTCTTCTTGTGAATTAATTTTCACAAAAGGTATCCCCTGAATTTCATCATATTACTTTATTTCATGATTATATAATACTTGATTCAAATATTACGAAGTTATTCAAATTCTATGCATGTTTAACTTTTATGTTATGATATTGAAATATGTTTAAACTTTTTATACTGTTACATTTAAAATAACATTTGGTATAACATGTGGTTATATGTTACATGCTTAAACATTTAATTTTTTTTTAAACTTATTCTTGATTAAAATCCAAAAAATATCCATGTTCTAAGAGATATAATTAATTGACATTTAAATGAAGTTTAATTATAATGAATTAAATTTATTTTTTTTCTAGAAAATAAAAATGAAACCAGAAATAAAATATTAAATAAATAATTTTTTTTGGATCTTGTATTTAGGAGTATGATTAGGTGGATAAAAAATGATAGGCAAATATTAGGACTCAAACTTTATTAAATAAACTTTCTTTTGAAAACTATAAAGTGATAAAAGAATAATTCGTGGCAAGGTTGGAAAGCGCTGCTACCAACACACCACACTAATAAAATAAGACAATTTCAGACGAGTTCAAAATAAATTAAAGATGGCGGATGACCTTTTTGAAAACATATAAATACAATATATTCAAAATAAACTAAGCCATAAACTAGTCAATAAAGAGACCGTGCTAGAACCACGGGACTCGAGGGGTGCCTAACACCTTCCTCTCGGTCAACAGAATTCCTTACCCGATCTTTGTTTCGCAGACCAAAAATAAAGAGTCATTTCCTTTTGATTAGGGATAAAAAATTAGGTGACTTGGAACACCAAAACTCAATTCCAAGTGGCGACTCTGAATAAATAAAATAATCCCTTTTCAAAATGTCACTTTAATTGAAAAAACTCTATTGTTCAAAACCCACGCAGGGGAAAAATAGGGGTGTGACAATATTTTTAGTTTCACTTGTTTTAGTAGTATTGACTTGGTATTTCACATTAAAAGTCATTTATTTTTTAGTTAGATTCAATACATTATCTTTTTGTCAAATGTTTTACTAATTTTACATGACATTATATTTATAATATTAATATTTTTGTGAAACATGTATTTCATAATGTTCACGTAAATCTTAAATTTTTTATTTTTATGATTAATTTAATTAAAATATGCTAATTTGAAAAATATAAATTATTTTTTTTATAATATTAGTTAAGAACGTATGATTTACTAATTAATACATTTTCATAAGATAATATATATCTTTAATATTTAATATATTATTTATAAATATTCTTATTTGTCTAATATAAATTTTTAATATTTCTTGAAATTTACTCAAATACTCATTCAATCTTCTGGGACTTGGCCCAACTTTTAGCTTTTTCATATTTGTCATTTCTCTTTAAAAGGATAGAATCTCTATTCAATGAATATATAAAGTAATAGTTTATTACTCAACTCAATTTCAAAATCATTGTTTAGATGTACTCATACGTATGCTCAAAATATAGTAAAAAGGCTTCTTGTACCACTTATACTGAAATTACAACTCAAGATATTTCATCAACTCAACTCATACTTTAGACTTGACAGCTTTACATAAATTCATTTGAGTTCTAAAAAATGCAACGTAATGTCTTAACTTCATAACTTAATTTAACAATAAAATAGCGCAATATAATAATCACTTCAGAGAAATAAAATATGCGTATAATTCAAAAGAATTTACTCAAAACAAAGGGAGAAATTTAAACTCAACTCACACCATAATTGGGTAAAAGATTGAAGCCAATGAATACTAGAATGGGCTTCATTTAACTTTTTGGGGAGTCTTACATACCTATAGCACGAAGATTTCTTTAGAAATTAAAAGAACTTGATCAACCCTAGACCTTCTCTTTTCTCTTTTAACTTTTTTTTTCAGACTAAAGTACGTGAATGTGATAGAGAATGAACGTAGATTAATGAAATTGGAACGAAAATAATCTTAAAATGATGGAATTTTAATCTACATTGAATAAAAAGACCAAAATGCCCCTACTTAAAAAACACATTCAAATCATCATAATAAATTTGGTGTATTTGTTATATTCCTAAAAGAATATATGATCGGAGTGCTCACAATCATTAAGCAACAAAATGAGTGATTGTTCTTTTTATATTGTTCACTAATTTATAAGTTGGTTGTAACTTGCATGTTACTCAAAAGCCCATGCATTTTCTTCTATTTTTTTTTTTCATATTACTTAGCACTTGATATATCTTCTTAGATAATTTTAATTAAGAATATATTTTTACTAAATTATTATTAATAATGCTTTAAAATTTTAAATTTGATTATTATTATTATTATTATTTTATATTTTTGTGTAATACTAAGGATAGTATGAAAATAATAATATATATATATTGATCTGTTAAAAATGAACAAGAAAAAAAAAAGAAATATTTTTTAATATAAAAATCAAGTTAAATGAAATGGAGGGAATGCTTTTGGTAATTCTTTGATAAGAAGCTTGCGTTTTCCTTAATTGAAATCATCATTTAAACGTTAATCATATAAATTCAAGAACTAATCTCATGCAATTAATCTAGTTTCTAACTCAATCAATAATTCTTTCCTGAAAATCTCACCCAAAAACTAATTAAAAATCTAAAGTTTATAAATTTTTGAATGCTAAAGAGTTACTTGATTGATCAGATAATAGATAATAATTTAATTTATCTCACGTTTATTATGAAATTGTAACGCCCGCGAAATTACCAAAATACCCCTAAAGGAGAGGTGTGCGAGAAACGTGTCTTCCGATGCTCGGATCTAAAATCCGAGAGCGGATTCATGATCAGCATTGAAAATTGAGTGGGGGAAAGGTCTCCGTCGATTTTTAGAGCAACCGAGTCGAAAAATAATTTTTCGTTCCAAAACGAAAAACAGTGAGCCTCCGCGATGGAACTGCGACGCGGACCTGTCGCGGAGACACACTTATGTTTTTCTAAAAAATTTCGACGGAATTGAATTTTCGGAAACACACTGTCCGCGACCAGTCCGCGTCGCGGACTGCGTTATTTCATGGTCGGGATTTAATTTCTTAAAATTTCTAAGGGCATTATGGTCCATTCCCACCTATCCCAAACGTGCCCCTATGATTAATATAGGTCGGTTTACACGAAAAAGGGTTCAAAAACCCCCCATTGAAGTGTTCTCCTAAGGATTTCTAAGGCTAGGGCTTGAAGAAGGTTGAGGTGATCAAGAAGGGATTGTAGTGCTTCGTTTGACTACTCTTTCCAGGTATGTAAGGCTACTCTGAAAACATGCGAATGTCCTCCCATGTGCCCCTATGATGTAGGAATGTATGCCCTAATGTGATGATGATAGGGTAACAAATTGAAGTATGAATTAGCAAATACGGTGTAGAGAGTAATTGGCATTGTTGTATGCATATATATATATATTTCATGCATTGATGATGATCGTCATAAAAACCCTCATGTGTTTTTAAACTATTTTCATGAAAAAAACATTTAGTTGAAAACCTTATATCTATTGTATTCTAGAAAAGCATGCATGATGAACATGGGTGTGTGTGTAGAGTCTAGAGTAATGATAAAATAATGAATGATGATGATGATGCTAAGGTTATGAATGAGAGGATGTTGATGTTAATGTTAATAAGGTGAGATGATGGCTGATGTTGATGTCTCTAAGTTGAGAGTCAAAGTTTCTAAACTAGTATTCCTAAAGTCTATGATGTTGAAGTAACTACTAATGAGGTGATGATGATGATGCTAATGTTAATGCATTGAGATGATAATGATATCAATGTAAATGAGATGCTAATGATGATGTAATGTGTCCCTATGGGGACTAATGATGATGTAATGTGTCCTTATGGGGACTAATGATGATGTAATGTGTCCCTATAGGACTAATGATGTTAATGTGTTATGAGCATGTCGAGTTCTGGGAGGAGTATTGAGCACCGAAATGGATAAAAGTGAGTCCCATTTGAGTCCATTAACTACGTGGCCCGCGTAGGAAGAGAGGATGGAACCGCAATGCGGATGGCTCCTATCTTGTCCCAAATGAGGACTAATGTTATGTTTTGTGGATCCACTAATGTTATGTCCTTTACCCTAGGCAGGGTAATGGATGGATGTGGCAACGGCATCGCTTCGTTATATCATCACTGGCTCATAAGTGATGGTTGTCGGTTAAAGAAACTCCCAGTTAGGCCTCTCAGGAAAGGTTTCCCTAATAATATTCTAACGTAAATGTTAATGTAAAGGTCAATGTTAATGTTTCCCTGATGTAAAGGTTAAAGTCTCATGATGATGTATGTTATGTTCGGATGATTCTAATGATGTGATTCAGCTATTTTACATGCCAGTACATTCCACGTACTGACGCCATTTGGCGCTGCATCGTTTTATGATGCAGATACACGAGCTAGAGGACTTCAGCTGCCGCCCCGTTGAAGCCAAGTGTTTGAAAGTTCTGGCTGTGGTGAGCCTCCCTGTTTTCGGAGGAAACCTTTATTTGATGCTATCCTATTATTTCATTGAGTCGGGTAGCCATGGCATGTCATGGTCCCCTTCTTAGACGGTTTAGATAATGTTAGAGGCTTCGTAGACATAATGATATAGTCAAGGTGAATGTTTTGATAACTGAGCAATATTTCTTTGTTTGGTTTGGATGATCAGCTTGAGGTTTGGCCATTGGCCCACTACTTTAAAAGTGTTGTTTACTAATTTCCTTCCGCTATGTTTAAGATGAACGATGTGATGAAGCTAAGTGGTTCGTTTGGGGGCTAGCAATAGTCTCTGAGTGCCGGCCACGCCTAGGGTACCCTCCCGGGGCGTGACAGAAATAATATTAATTAGTCCCCAAAATCATTTTCTACTAAGATGGTGGAATTAGTTGGGTGTAATCTGCACTTTTGCCCCTATTTAATTTGTAATGGTTTTTAAGTTGTTCTCCTCAAAATTAAAAAAAAAAATTATAAATTTATATTTTCATTATCATAATAATTCACGAGTTATGTCTGAACATGACTTTATTTTCTAGAAACTTATGCTTCAATAGGCATGAATTGAACTGTTAAATATATAATTTATATTAGTTATTCGAAGTTGAGATTAGTTAATTTCATGAAACACCCTTTTTTGTTCTATCCTGATAACCGAATCATAATTTTTTGAGCTATTTGGAATACACTCTATGTTTGAAAAAATTGATTCCTCCCTTATAGAGCAAATACTTTTTTTTAGCTCGAACGGTATAGATTTGAAAATCGTCTTTATTTATCATAAATATATTAAAATATATTTATATAGTTATTATTGACAAGGAATAAAACTTATAGAATATTCTAGACCCACACCTAAATTATCGAATATTCTACTAAGTAAATATGAATGAAAAAGACGATAGAATAATTGAGATTCGTTCATTTTTTGTTAGAAGTAAGAAAATTTCATAATCGAGTCTTTGAAAATAAAGAACTCTTGTTAAAGTGTGAACTCTAAAAATGTGTTATAATGTGCGAATTTAAATTTAATCGAGTCTCAATACAGATATTAAACATCGAATAAAAAATTAAAAAATAGTGTGAGTTGAACTAAGATTCTTCTTCCTAGTTGCTTGATTTCTAAACTTTATAGTACCAAACTAACAAGAAGTCAACAACTAAGTAACTTGAAATCAAAGTTAGATGAACATAAATTAGTTTGAATCATTAGAGGATGTGGCCTCTTAGAAATTCAAATTCAACATCTTTAAATTAGAGTAAGATCTCCAATTAAGTAGAATAAGATCTCTAATTAATTAGAATAATTTATTTTATCTGCAATTTTGACAATAACAATAAAATTCAAAAGATTATTCATACAATTGAGAATGAAGAGAAGAATAATAATTTTTAATACATTTATTCAATATGTGCAATACAAAAAAGTTATTTAAAAATACAGGTATGTTCTATAATATACATTATATATGCTTGAAAATTGTGTTCAATCATTTTATCATTTCACTGTCATATATACTCTTAGACCACATTTATTTATTTTAACTTAATAATAAGATCTATTTGTTCTATAATTGAGTTAATGATATAGATCTAAAAGAAAAAAATATTGTAATATTTAAAAAGTAAAAAAGGAATAATAAATGAAAATTCAAATGACAAAATAGATTTTTGATCGATTAAGTGACCCTCTTTCTGAGTAACTAGAAGAACACATAATGAAACAATATGCAACAATTAATAATAAAAGAAAGATCAAGTTTATGATGTGAAAGTCAGCTCAAGGCACACTATATGGAATGCCTTTTGAGCGTATATGTCACGCTCCGAGAGAGTACCCTCGGCGTGGCCAGCACCCAGAGACTATTGTTAGTCTCTGCGAACCACTCTTTCTCCGGACAGTCACTCAACATCAACATAGCGGAAGTAAAGTAGTGAACTACCTCAATAAAAGGCCAATGACCAACATCAGTCTCAACATCATACTAAGTAAGTAAGAGTACTACTCAGTTCATAAAGAAAACATCAACGTCAAACCTTGACTCATGTCTATGAAGCCTCTAACCTGACTCACTGTCTAAGATGGTACCATGACAGGCCATGGTTACCTGACTCAATAAATAAAGAAAGCATCACATAGAAGGGATCTCCTCCGGATAGCAAGGACGCTCACCAATGTCGGAACTCGTAATCTCTGACCTCAACGGTGTGTCTGCTGAAGTCCTCTAACTCTTGTATCTGCATCATGAAATGATGCAGCGCCGAATGGCGTCAATACGTAGAATGTACTGGCATGTAAAATAGCTGAATAACAATATAAGTACAACAACATAGGGAAAATATCAACTCAATATCATACTCTATCGGAATGTCAAACGTCTATCTAAGGCAAGAGATTAGAATAGACAATTGACTCATCAACCTCTCATCTCAACATCATCAACACGTCAGACTCATCTCAAGGAACCTCGACTCAACTCAACTCAGGGAACATCAACGTCGACTCAGCTCAGGGAACATCAACATCAACTCAACTCAAGGGACTCGACTCAAACATCACATCGACATCAACATCAGAATTCTATCAAATGGAACCTAACTGGGAGTTTTTCTAACCGACAACCATCACCTATGAGCCAGTGATGATACAACGAAGCGATGTCGTTGCCACATCCATCCAATACCCTGCCCGGGGTAAAGGACATCAACCTCAGTGGATCCACAAGAAAACCTCAGTCCTCATTTGGGACAAGAAAGGAGCCATCCGCATTGCGGTCCAATCCCCTCTTCCTACGCGGGCCACGTAGTTAATGGGTTCAAGTGAGACTCACTCTTACCCATTTTGGTGCTCAATACTCCTTCCAGAACTCGACACGATCATAAAACCTCAACCTTATCAGTCCCATAGGGACATAATACCTTATCATCAGTCCCATAGGGACATAACATAATACCTCAACATCAACATCAGTTCCGTAGGGACATAATATAATACCTCAACATCAACATCAGTCCCGTAGGGATATAGTACCTCAATATCAACATCACCTCACCTCATCAACATCAACATCAACATCATGGACTCAATTAGAATTTAAACTTCCAATTTTAAGACATCATAAAACATTATTATCATCAACATCATCATCAAAAGTGAAACACAATCACAACATCATAACATCAAACTCATTACGGCTCTAGACTCATTTCTCGGTTTATTCTCATAACTTTTAATAAAATAATCATAGGGTTTTAAAAAGAAAACACTCATGAAAATGAATTATGAATGTAAATCCAGTTTATGATGATCATTAATTTAGGTAAAGTATATGCATAGAGTAAAATTCAATATACATGCTCAAAACTCTTCACATCAACCTCACCATGTTCAATACACAATTTAATTTACTCAAGAGGGCACATGGGAGAACATTCCCATGTTTTAGGTTAGCCTTACATACATGGAATGATTTGCTAACACAGTTCTTGCACAAACTTCTCTTGATCTCCTCCACCTCAACTCCCCTCAAGCCCTGACTTAGTGACTTCTAGGAAGAATGCTTTTGAATGGGGTTTTTGAAACTCTTTTCTTAGAAAACGACCTTTATTAGTTGTAGGGGAATGTTTAGGAATTATAGGAATGGACTAGAATGCCCTTCGAAATTTAAAAGAACTTTTCCCCAGACCTGGAATAACACAGTCCACGACGCGGACCTGTGCGGACAGTATATTTTTCGAAAAACTCAACTCCGTCGAAAAATCACAGAAAAACATAAGTGTGGCTCCGCGATAGGTCCACGACGCGGTTCCATTGCGAAGTCACACTGTTTTTCGTTTTGAAACAAAAAATTATCTTTCGACTCGGTCGCTCTAAAAAATCGACCGAGACCCTTCTCCCACTCAATTTTCAGTGCTGATCACGAATCCGCTCTCGGATTTTCAATCCGAGCATCGGAAGACACGTTTTACGCACACCTTTTCTCTAGGGGTGTTTTGGTAATTTACCGAACGTTACAGTATATTTTTTTCCTAAATTTTGTGTGACAAAAGTCAACTTATATTTCGAAGAAATCATTTAAAATCTTCTCATTTATACTTTACTAGACATCTTAATAAATTCTATTTCTTTTCTTGAAATTAAAATGAATAGAGAATAAGAGTTTAGGAGAGAATAAAAAGGTAAAAGAAATTACAAATGATGATTTAAGGAGGATAGTACTTATGAATGTATCAATAACAACAAATCTTATATAATACCCCAAATGAAATTTACGAATATATTTTTCTAAGAATATATAAATGAGAGAATAATAGTCTTTCACAAAGTATTGTGGTTGTAAAGAAGGCACGTTCAATTTTAATCAACTCAAATATAAGTACAAACACTTTTCTTATATACTTTTTGTCTCAAATGTGACACTCCTCTCTTTTTAATTGATCTAAAAAGAATTAAAAAAAAAATTTGAATAATAATCCAAATTTAAATATCTCATTTTATTTTTAATAAAATAATTTATAAGTATTCAAATATTTATAATTTATTTTAGATGATAAATTTTTAAATTCTTTCTATGTTATACATAAATGAGACGGACGGAGTGTTTTTTTTTGGGTCAAATATGTGTTAGTTGTTGAGCTTCTTTTCCGTTGGTGCAATAGTCCAAGTTATTTAATATTAAATTAGTTTATCACTTTCTATTCATACTTCCTTGGTTCTAAATTAGTTAGTCCTCATATTTAAAAAAAAAAAAAAAAAAGATCATATAAAAAAAAAGGTTCAAATTGACATGACAAAAATTTGCTTAATATCAACTACTGAGTTGATTTAATTTAAAAGTAAAAAATGATATTCAATAACTAAAATTATGTTGATTTAATTTAAAAGTAAAAAATGATATTCAATAACTAAAATTATGTCTAATTATGAATATAAATCTTTGGAATTTAATTTTTTTTTTTATAAAAAAATTTATGTTCAAATGGAACTACATAAAAATGAATAGTGAAATGTCCTCTTCCGGAACTAACTTTGGGACCCTGTCCCAACCTCTTTCACTAAATTAGGCATGCTACATTTCAATATTAAATTGCAAACAAACAAACAAACTATGTATCATTAGAGTCGTTTGATAAGATGTATAAAAAATATTAGTAATAATAATATGAATAATATTTATATTAGTTGTGTTTGAATTATTTATGAGGAAATATTTTGTATATATTATTTGGTTTGATGTATTAAAAATAATAATTATTGTATGACTTTTTTTTTACAGAGATACCCTTTACAATTATGATGGAAAAAATGTAAAAATATTTTGAGAGACAATTGTGTCTTTAATTATACTAATGCATGCATTAATCTCCTTGCATTACTAATACCTAGAAATTGATGATATTAGTACTACCTCCGTGTCATATTATATGAGCACTTTTCATTTTATGCGGTGATTAAGAAATCATTGATACACTGTGATTAAGAAATCGCTAGTGACTTTACCATTTTGCTCTTTATTTGCTTCAATGTACATTAATTAAGTTAGAAAAAATATACATAAAATATAGGAATAGTTTACTCTTTAAATGTGAAAGTAAATAATCAACCTCTTGAATTTTTCAAATATTATATTAATGGTGGGGTAAAATGAGAAAAAAAATAATTAATTCTGTCTTAATTTAGTAAGTGCCCTTATAATATGAGACAAATATTTATAGAAAGATACCTATATAATATGGGATAGAGGGATTAATACGCAGTTATACACTTTAATACACAATAGAATGAGGGTACACATGGCATAAAAATGTTTGCCAAACAAAGTACTACTAATACACATAATTACTAACACTATAAAAATTAGCCAATGATTAATTTAATTGAATTAATGAAATTATGATTATGATTTTGGCTTAAAGAATACTCGTGAGGCTCACCTGCAGCGTTGGGTTAGATCTAAAATGGGTCAAACAGACTATTTAAGGATGTCCCCGCCTTCTTAGCTCTCACATTAGTCTTCCTTTTCTCTCTTCGCTCGTCTTGCAGATCCATTGCCCCATCTCCTCTCTTAACAATACAGGTACTCTTTACCTTTTCTCTTATTGATTTGCATGTGTATAATGATAATTTTCTTCATTCATTTGTTAATGATTCAGTTTATCCCGAAGTTTTTTGTAGATCGATAGAGCGTTTCTTTTTAATTGTCGGTGTTCTCAGTTTTGATCTGTAATATTTGGTTTTCTGAGGAAATGCGTCGTTGATTGTTGTGATTTCTCTAGATCTAATGTTTGGTTTGATAATTCATTGATTCATTTGGGATATGAAATGATCTGGCTAATGTCAGTGGAGTTTTAGCTCAGAGCGAGAGGCGGACTCTGAATCTGACTGTTTTCATTTTAGATCCGTTTAAGATCACGATTTAAATTTGTTGTTTTCTGTCTTCAGTTAACGGAATTCTCACATTTCGTCCAAATTCCGTGTTGAAATTCTCAAGTTGTATCTGAACAGTATCATAGGTGAATATTACTTATCAAATAGTACTAAAAGTAGTAAAAAGTACCACAGTGTAGAGGCGAATCACTCAATATTCTACCAAGTGCGCCATTGTAGTATTGAGTGTTTGCAGATAATGTTATACCAATATTAGAACATATATGCATAAAACACCTAATTTTACACAGAGATCACAGGATAAACATGCCCCGTAGCCCCGTAATTTGCCCTATAAATTCGCCGCTGCTGCAGGGTGTAGGCAACAAGCATTTCAGCTTAAATCTTTCTTAGGAATTTCTCTCTTTGACTAAAAGTTTTTAATATTGTGGTGCGAAAATACATGAAAGCCTACTCCTTTATGATCTATTACATTTAGGAATTAAGAATGTAGATCTGGTGGGTGATAGTTAGCTCATTCTATGAATATGCTATCTTACATTCTTGTTGTTGGTAGTTAGCTCATTCTATGAATATGCTATTTGGTTTTGTTGTGGATATCACTGTAGGACAATCATTTGCTGAACAGGGTCAGTGAATGGCCATATATAAACACAATGAATGAATCTTCCAAGTGTACCTCAATACCACAGCTTGTCTATATGACTCCTCTATGCCTGTCCATTTTATTCCTCTATATATGCATTCAAACTTTTGTCAATTTTGTGCATATTGCTCCTTAGTCCCTACATAATGGGAATGCCTTTATGTTGTGAATAATACAGCCTCAAAATCACATGAACTTTTATTTCTTGCAGTTTGGAATAAGGAAAATGGTTAAGATTTGCTGTATAGGAGCTGGATATGTTGGGGGCCCCACCATGGCCGTCATAGCACTCAAATGCCCTTCTATTGAAGTGGTTGTTGTTGATATTTCTGTGCCTCGTATCACAGCCTGGAACAGCGACCAACTCCCCATCTATGAGCCAGGCCTCGAGGACGTAGTCAAGGAGTGCCGAGGCAGGAACCTCTTCTTCAGCACAGATGTGGAGAAACATGTACGGGAGGCTGATATCGTTTTTGTTTCTGTGAACACTCCTACAAAGACAAGGGGTCTTGGAGCAGGCAAGGCTGCAGATCTAACTTACTGGGAGAGTGCAGCCCGCATGATAGCAGATGTCTCAAAATCTGATAAAATAGTTGTTGAGAAATCAACTGTTCCTGTCAAAACTGCTGAGGCAATTGAGAAGATTTTGACCCACAACAGCAAGGGCATTAACTTCCAGATCCTCTCAAACCCTGAGTTTCTTGCAGAAGGGACTGCTATCGAAGACCTTTTTAAACCTGACAGGGTCCTAATCGGAGGTCGGGAAACTCCAGGAGGCCAGAAAGCTATCCAAGCATTGAAGGATGTTTATGCCCAATGGGTTCCTGAAGAGCGCATCCTCACCACCAATTTGTGGTCAGCTGAGCTCTCAAAATTGGCGGCCAATGCATTTTTGGCTCAAAGAATCTCTTCTGTGAATGCCATGTCCGCTCTTTGTGAGGCTACTGGAGCAAATGTTTCACAGGTGGCATATGCTGTTGGAAAGGACTCGAGGATTGGTCCCAAGTTCCTTAATGCCAGTGTTGGTTTTGGTGGCTCTTGCTTCCAGAAGGATATTCTGAATCTGGTCTACATTTGTGAGTGCAATGGTCTTCCAGAGGTGGCTGAATACTGGAAACAGGTTATCAAGATCAATGACTATCAGAAGACTCGTTTTGTCAACCGCGTTGTTGCCTCCATGTTTAACACGGTATCAGGCAAGAAAGTGGCCATTCTAGGTTTTGCTTTCAAGAAGGATACTGGTGATACGCGAGAGACCCCTGCAATTGATGTTTGCAAGGGACTGCTGGGGGACAAGGCTAATTTGAGCATATATGACCCTCAGGTGAATGAGGACCAAATTCAGAGAGACCTCTCAATGAACAAGTTTGATTGGGATCATCCTCTTCACCTTCAACCAATGAGTCCAACAACCGTGAAACAAGTCAGCGTTGTTTGGGATGCCTATACGGCAACAAAGGATGCCCATGCTGTCTGCATCCTTACAGAGTGGGATGAATTTAAGACTCTTGATTATAAGAAGATATATGACAGCATGCAAAAACCTGCTTTTATTTTTGACGGTAGGAACGTTGTGGATGCAGAGAAGCTTAGAGAGATCGGGTTTATAGTGTACTCGATTGGTAAGCCTCTGGATGCTTGGCTCAAGGACATGCCTGCTGTTGCTTAATTGCATTACTTGACTCGACGAGTGGCATGTTCACAAATCCAAGATTAGTACTTATATGATGCAGTCAGTTGTGATTCTTAATATTTTTTCTTTCACGACGTTCAGTTTCTGTTTTGTTTTATCCCACGTAGGCTGAAGGATCATTTACCAGACCCGCAATGTTTAATGTTTCCTTTGTACTGATGATACCACCTCTGTCATTTACTTGTCTTTGTCAGAGGATTTTGTTTGTTCTATTCATAAAGGTTATTAAAAGTTGCTCCAGACTATGCTTTTCGTTATGGGTATGGATTTGGTGTCCCTTTCTATAATTCTTTTCAGAGTAATATACAGATAAAATACAACATTTTCACTACTTGGGGAAATATTTCTCATGTTTAGCTGGCTATCAATTAGTCAACGGCTTTTACAAGTACTATACCAAACTTTTGGAATATTTACGGGCGTTTGGTTGGGAGCATGTTATCCTGGGATAATTAATTTCAGGATAAGTTATTCCACCATATATATGAGATAACTTATCTTATCAATAAGGCAAAAATGGTGGGAGAAATAATTCAAGAACTATCTTTTACCTGTAACCAAACATGGGATAAAATAATTCTACATTTTATTCTGAAATTATTATACCTTATACCACACTAAACGACTCTTGAGCCTTCATATTGAATTGATTTGACATGATAAAAGACGATTTAGGTGCATTATTATCGATTTTATTTTAATGGGTTCAAATTTTCTGAACATGTTTATTTGAAATTGCGATAATGAAACCTCTTTTCGGCCAAATCATTCATAAAAATACTTGCTCTTGTATGAGCACTTTGCATTTGGTCGATCTCCAAAAGTACTTTGGAGGACAAATTACGGAAAAGAATTCAAGATTCACTACTACTTGTACTTTTTTAAGTAGATAAATATTTGAAATGCTTGATGAAAGCCATAAAGTTTTCAAGTGTTTGTAAAGAATAAATAAAATAACAAATAAAGAGAAGAATAATGTTAAGTATGAGAATTTGTCATAGATGTGTGTCCTGGACAATACATGAAGTTAGATTTTGTCTTTATTTAGTATATAGATTTTTTTTATAAGAATTTTTTGTTTTTAATTTTTCTTTCAATTTTCTCTCGATATTAAAAAAACTATTTCTTTCAACTTTCTCTTGACACTAGAAAAAACATTTATAATATCACTTAAAACACCTTTTAAAAAAAAAATTTACCAAACGACTTAAAGTACTAATAAATGTTCCTAATCAAGACTTCATACTTTATAATTATCAAAAGATAAGAGAACAAATATTTTTGATAAGAAAATTGTAAAAATGTCTTTATATTATAAAATTATCAAAAGATAAATTAAATCATAAACAATTTAGGATAGGAGAACAAATACTTTTTGAAAAATTAAAATAAATATGATTATCGAAAGATATTTTCTTTTTCCCTTTCCTCTATTCATGAATCATGAAAGTGGGAAAAGAGAAAAAAAAAAGTTCTATGCATTTTTCTAAAACAAAAGAAATAAAGAAATTTGGATAACAAATATCTTATTCACATGATATTTTATTTTAATAATAAAATACATAGACATCAATATACATTTTAGCTTAAAAATTCTATATATTATTTTTTAAAGTTTTATACGTAGTAATACGACATCCACATAATAATTTTTTATAGATACATTTATTCTTAATTAACATGATACACATGGCAAAACACGTGGAAAGCACGCACAAAGCACGTGTAAAGCAGAAACAACTTGACTAGTATTTTGATAATAGGTTATTAGGTAAATCGATAACCCATTAAAAATGTACTAATTTACAACTTAATCCTATATAAATATCAAATATTAATATTTGTACCTTATTGATTACTATGTTTGCCTTTTCACTTTTCATTTACGGTTTATCATGACTTTAAGTCCACAACTTTCCACTATATAAAACATCCAAACCAAAGTAAAAACCCTATTCTCCTTATTTTCTTTTTGTAAAATTAGAAAATCTACTCATGTAAGATGGAGACGGCGACAACGATGAAGACGGTGACAGCGATGATTTACAATGATGCAGACGGTGGCAACGGTGATTTACGACGACGAGGACGAGGGTTAGGCGACAACTAGGGGCGTGCAAATCGTGAGTATTTGTTATTCTTTGATCACACTAAATAGAAATTTTGCACCAGATTGGTAATTTGATTACTCCCTTTCCCGATTTCTATTCTACTGGTATCTTTACCTTTTTCTGATTTCTCGATCTTTTCCATTTTCAATTCATTGATAAAAAAATACACCAGATCCAAATCAAACATCCCAGTTGGGGTTAGATCTCACGAGCACTCGATTATATTTCTTTAGAAATTATTTTTTCTTTTCAGTAATTTTTCTTTGGGTTACTTTGAAATCATCTCATGATTAGTTGTCTGGTTGTGTTTTATAAGTTTTTTTTATTTGATTAAATCAAAAATCAAATCGATCAAAAATTGAACCGGTCAAAAATCAACAATTCAAAAGTTGAACTGATCAAAAATCGATACATCAAAAGGTGAACCAACCAAAAATTAATAAAAAATACTTTATTGATTTAGTTGTTATTAGTTCAACGTACTTAAAAATCGAATTGATAATAAATAATTTTAAATCAAACCAATGATGCACACCCCTAATCACTAATATATAAAAATTCAATATAAATTTTTTAATACATATGTTAATATGATCAAAGATACAATCATCTTTTAGAAATATTTTTATCATAGTTATGGAGGATGTTTTAATAAATAAATAATTTAAAAAAAAAATTATGCAATATATATCAACCTTATTACTTTAAGCTAAATACTATACAAAAAATAACATCAATATAACTAATATAAATATCAACATATCTACTTTCTTTATATACGATATACAAATAAGGTGGTATTTTTTCTGAATTGTTTCTTTTTTAGAGAATAAATTAGAAATCTTTTAGCTAGGAATATTTTGTAGTGGAGCAACAAATTTGCAAACTGCTCGTGGTTCTGACACCTCCCTACCTTGTCGCGGATCTAGGATTTAAAGACTATGTGTGTTAGGTATATTTTAAAGTAAAAAAGCTTGCTTTGAGTCTTAGGAAGGTAGGAAAAAACAAAGCACCCATGAGATTTCTTGTTCACTAGGTGTTTATCTTTATATTTGTACATTTTTTGCATACTTTCTATATAGATGTATAAAAAAATAAAAGTCAAAGTCAATGGGTGCTCGAGTACCCGAAATGGTCCACGTGGATCCGCCCCTGTCCCTACCTCCTTTCCCCCCTACTTCTCACACTTTTGGAGCGGGAAATAGCAGGTCATTTGGTTTGAAGGATTATTGTATTAATCCCGAGATAATAATATAGTGACCCTTAAATTGATGTTTGATTGCCAAACTCGGGATAACTTATCCCAGGACTAATAAATGGTACCGGGATAAGTTATCCCTCTTCTAGGGATATACTAATCCTGGGATAACTTATCCCAGGATAAAAAAGATAAATAACAAAGGTACCCTTTTAAATCTTTTTTATATCTCATTCTAATTATTTGCATGTGTTTACATTATTTTTAATACAACATATAATAACATTCACAACCTTTTCACTATAATATTTCTTCATATTTCTCTATTAAAAAATTACACTATATAATATAATTTTTATTACTAATTCTTATTTTTTTTTTTATATTTTGATTATTCATAAATCTTTTTAACTTTAACAAACTTAAAAATAGAAGTTCTATTTGCAAATTAAATAAGAAGAAAGTTTTATTTTAAATGCATACCATGCACACATAAAAATATTTAAGCTATATAAGATGAAAGATTTTTTTAAAAAATGAATATTGAATAACTAAAGCAAGAAAAAAAATGCATAAAAAACTAATAAAGTGAAGGATATTTTTATAAATAAGTAACATATTCTTAAAATTTATACAATAAATTAAACACTCAATAAGAAATAATCTCAACATAACTTATCTCATCATTACTAATCTCAACATAATTTATCCTATCATAACTTGTATTCAAACTAAACGATTAATAAAAAATACACATAAAGTTCTTTCTTCTCTTTCCCTCTCTTAAAAGAAAAAAAAAACAAATCCCTAGCCACTCAAAACACAAAAAATTAATCTCATCTTCTTCTTCAATTTCCATGGATTGTCAGAGGAGCTTCAGTTTTCCTATTTCCTACTATTTCTTTGTTAAAGCTAGGTAAATTCATTTGTTGTGTTTTTGCTTTTCTCTCTCTACTTAGTTAGTGTATATAATTATAAATTATAACATGACCAAAGAAAAAAAAAGAAAAAACACAATACTACTAATAAATATAATGTTCTCTCCACATTTAAACTTTTAATATGTATTTCAAAGACTCCTACAATATTCAGTCATTTTGATCTTTAAAAAAGGCCAACTTATGATAATCTACAAAGATTATTCATATATATATTTTTCATTTATTCTTTCAACTATAATTATTTATTAAAGAACTTTATTTTAGTAATAATAATATAATTTAATATAATAAAATATATAAAATGCGGCATACACGTACATGGCACGTACGTGCAATACACGTGCCACAAAATTAATTATGTTTAAATTAATAATATAATACAATGCAACTATTTATAATCATCCAAACAAGGGATAAGAGTATAATAAGTAAAATGCAATTAGAAGTGATAATTGGACGGGTTGTATCAAATTCGAGCAGAATATAATAGATCAAAACAACTAATGAGTCAAGACCCAACACAATTCAAATTTAATTGGGTCAAAATGAATTGAGTAATTGAGATGAATTGAATTGAGATGAATTGAACTAATAAATAGATTCAAGAGATTAGTTAAATTCACCGGGTTTGAGTTTAATTTTAAGCCCGGGTGCAATATTGATAAAACCAAGAAAAAAAACACCTCTCTTAGCTGCTAAGTAAACAGTGGACAACTCCATTGATGAAGGTGCTCTCTTCCTCTCAACATCTAGAGCTCTATCTTCCTCTATTCCTCTCTTCCTGTCTTCCAATTCAATGGAGTACAATCACAACCGATGGGCTGGAATGCCGCCGAGCCCAACCTTTAACCCTAACGCTTCACAGCTGGCGGTGACTCAATCCAATCAATCCGCATTTCAAAACCCTAACCCTACTTCTGGACAGGGTTTGCTCTTTGGTTATGGACAAACCAGTGGCGCAACTAGGTCTGTGGAAGCAATGCCGGTGTATTATCAGGACCCGAATGTGGTGCGACTTTTGGGATCAAATGGCCCTTTCAGGGTTGGTGAGGTCAGTTCTAATACTACTGTTGTTTATCTGTTGTCAATTTTCCATCCTTGAATATCACGGCATTAGAGCAATTTTGATATACTTGATGTGTTCTATCTATACAGGATATCTTAATTGGATTGGTGTGTTGTATTAGTTGCGATGAAGTGAAATATGAATGTTTGAAATAAATGGTTAAGCCCGTGTCATTTTAGCTAGTTGGTGAGACAATAGATTACCGAGGCGATATCTGTAGCTGGTCTGAGAGGATGATCAGCCACACTGGGACTGAGACACAGCCCAAAATGTTCCCCACGATGTTGGTCTAGGAGTCCGATGAGTTAAAGTACAACCTCGGGAACATAGGTAGATTTTCTTATCTTTCTACATCTTGGTGGATAGAGTTATTCTACAGATAAGGGCGGAGCTAGAGGGTGGAAGGGTGTTAAATCGCTGGGGAAGTTACATTATA
Organism: Solanum rostratum; assembly: GCA_029948455.1. Lineage (NCBI taxonomy): Eukaryota > Viridiplantae > Streptophyta > Magnoliopsida > Solanales > Solanaceae > Solanum > Solanum rostratum. The sequence goes on from CM057056.1 coordinate 20,114,924, forward strand.
TATAAAAGGTCAATTTTTATTTTCCTGTTATGCATACATAGTTTGTCGCTGCAGTGTAGCTCAAACATTCTTTTGTCGGGAGAGATATAATCGAGTTTTTATCAGTTGCTAAATTCATATGAATAAGATCATTAGTTGAATGATACAAAACATTTGCGGGGCATCCTGAAATGGAAAAGTTGGAGTATATAAATTGGAATAAAGAGGGAGTAATTTTGGTGTCTTTCAAGAATTACCATCAGCATCCTTTGATCTGTTTCCTTCTAATTATGGAGGGATTATAATGATTTTGGTGTCATCTAATAATTACATTTTTCAAACAGTTGTAATTTTTTTAAAAAAAATTAAAACAATTGTAAAGTTCATTAATAGTTTTCATTTGTTTCTTATTTAAACTAGAGTCCGCCATTCAAATTGATATCCCAAAGAAGGGACGAACACTTACATAACCTAGCCTGGTCTATAACTGTTGCATCGTCTCATTTCTCCCATTTCCTTCTAATTCCTTTAGACGTGTACTGATGGTAAAATTATTGTGACGAAGAACCAACTGCATTTTTGTGAGTTGATTTCGGTGGAAATTCGAGAAGGTCTAAAGAAAAGATCTGAGATGGGTTGAGTCTCTTTCTTTTCGAATTCACCTCCAAAGCTACAGACGAACAAGTAATGGAGGGGGACTAGGTGTGCTTGAAAACCCTTGCTAAATTCCAAAAGTGGAGCCTTAGGGCAGGAACATTAGAGGAGAACAAGGAAATGATCTGCCTATGGACCCTGTGAGAAATATTGGGGGAGAATATTATTGAATTGTTGTCTACATTATTACATTGAGACCCTATGTATAGATACTATATTAGACTCCTTTTCCAACTAGGATACTATAAAACAATCCTTTTCCAAATAGGATACTATATACTATTGTAATTCCTATTCCTATTCTAAGTAGGATTATATTTACCTATTCCTCTTCTAACACTCCCCCTCAAGCTAGTGCATACACGTCATATGTACCTAGCTTGTTACAAATGTAATTAATACGAGGGTCGATGACGGGCTTTTAGAGATATCCGCAAGTTGATCTTCCGGCTTCATAAAATTAACAGACAACCTCAATGTCTTAGTCTTCTCATGCAATTCTGGGATTGCATTGTTAAACTTCCCAAACCAAGCTTGAGAAGATTGTTTTAGACCATAGAATGATTTACACAACTGACGTACAAGGTTCTCAGACTCCCCCTGAGCAACAAAATCAGGTGGATGCTCCATATAGATTTCTTCCTCGAGATCATCATAGAGAAAAGCACTCTTAATGTTCAACTGATTAAAAAATCAATGGAGAATGACAATATGGATCATCTCGAAATTACTCTAAGAAAGTCACTTTAAAACTTCTCAAGACCTGCTTATGCACTAAATTATTAGATTTGATGGCTGAAAATGGTCACAAATTGAGAAATAAAATTATATGGGTAGGGTCGGAATGATGACATGACCTTACTGAGAAGAGAATTATATGGGTAGGGTTGGAATGATGGCACACACCTACTGGAAAATAGAAATTATATAGGCAGGATCATATTGACGACATGACCCTACTGTAAAAGAAAAATTGTATGGATAGGATCGGAATGATGGCACAACCCTACGTAAACTAGATTTGATGAGTCATCGAAAAGACGAATGGAACTACGCAAATCAAATCTGAGTCACCAAAAAAGACACAATGCTGTTCAACTCAGATATGAGAAAGTAGTTCAAAAAATTCACGGTACTACACAAATTGAATATGAGTAGTCCGGAGAGATGCACGGTGCTACACAAATCGAATGTGAGAAAGTAGTCACCAAAAAGATGGTACGGTGCTACACATGATAAATATGAAAAAGCAGTCACCGAAAAGATGATACGGTGCTACACAAATTAGATATAAAAAAAGTAGTCACGGGAATGATGGCACGGTGCTACACAAACACTGAAAGATGTGGGGTTGACACAAAACAACCCTAGAAAGTCATCGAAAATTGAAGACCTGTTTGATTGAATTTTCTTCTCTTGAATATGAGAATCATATATATATCATTGACCCTACTTTTGTTAACATAACCATTGGCCAGACGGGCAGCATATCTAGGTCATAGCCGCCCGCTGGCAGCGGAAGCTCTTTGATTTTCTACCAGAAACGTAGAAGCTCTGATACCATGTGAGAAATATTGGGGGAGAATATTATTGAATTGTTGTCTACATTATTATATTGAGACCCTATTTATAGATACTATATTAGACTTCTTTTCCAACTAGGACACTATAATACAATCCTTTTCCAAATAGGATACTATATACTATTGTAATTCCTATTCCTATTCTAAGTAGGATTATATTTACCTATTCCTCTTCTAACAGACCCAAGGAAGTTCAAGGCTATCAATGATTTTTGCGGAGGTTGAATCAAAAAGGAGGAGGAAACCAATCTACTGAATCACCTCAAATTGGTAAGAATTAAGATCCAAGGGGATGATGACAATATTTTGAAGGAGGTGTTAGTGGAAAGTGAAGGAATGATCGGCAAGATGCAAATCTGGCTGAAATTCCAATTAGTTTTTTCGCCGAAAAAAAGATTGTGCCCATGATCTCTGCCCAACAGTCCTTACAAAGAAAACCAAAGGGTAAAGAGAGGCACGAGGATATCTTTAAAGACCAGAAGGACAGGTTAGGTCAGATCTGCATGTTTAGTCACGTGCTGAGATAAGTGGGGCCAATTCAAATAATGGGGGTCGGGTAGTAATAAAGTCTGATTGGGCCTAGAGAGTTCACCAAGCCCAAGCCCAAGCCCAATTAAAAAAAATGTTTTGTAAATATTTTGAAAACATCTCTTTCGAATCAATTCAGATTAAATATTAATCTAATTTTAAATGAATTAAAATGGATTATATTGAGATGGATTGAATTTAGATGAATTGAGCTAATAAATAAATTCAACGAATTGGGCGGATTGATCGCGTTGAGTTTAATTTTAACCCCCTAGCCCCTAGGTGCAATGTCGATAAAACCAAGAAAAAAACCCACTTCTCTTAGCTGCTAAGTAAACAGTGGGAGAACTCCATTGTTGAAGCTGCTCTCTTCCTCTCAACATCTAGAGCTCTATCTTCCTCTATTCCTCTCTTCCTGTCTTCCAATTCAATGGAGTACAATCACAACCGATGGGCTGGAATGCTACAGATCCCAACCTTTTACCCTAACGCTTCGCAGCTGGCGATGACTCAATCCAATCAATCCGCATTTCAAAACCTTAACCCTACTTCTGGACAGGGTTTGTTCTTTGGTTATGGACAAACCAGCGGCGCAACTAGATCTGTGGAAGCAATGCCGGTGTATTATCAGGATCCAAATGTGGTGCGACTTTTGGGATCAAATGGCCCTTTCAGGGTTGGTGAGGTTAGTTCTAATACTGCTATTGTTTATCTGTTGTCAATTTTCCATCCTTGAATATCACGACATTAGAGCAATTTTGATATACTCGATGTGTTCTATTTTTATAGGATACCTTAATTGGATTGGTGTGTTGTATTAGTTTCGATGAAGTGAAATATAAATGTTTGAAATAAATGGTTAAGCCCGTGTCTTTTTTTAGCTAGTTGGTGAGACAATAGATTACCAAGGCGATGATGTAGCTGGTCTGAGAGGATGATCAGCCACACTGGGACTGAGACACGGCCCAAAATGTTCCCCACGGGGATGGTCTAGGAGTCTGATGAGTTAAAGTACAACCTCGGGAATATAGGCAGATTTTCTTATCTTTCTACATCTTGGTGGATAGAGTTATTCTACAGATAAGGGCGGAGCTAGAGGGTGGAAGGGTGTTAAATCGCTGGGGAAGTTACATTAGATATAAAAGGTAAATTTTTACTTTCCTGTTATGCATACATAGTTCGTCGCTGCAGTGTAACTCAAAACATTCTTTTGTCGGGAGAGATATAATCGAGTTTTTATCAGTTGCTAAATTTAATAGGAATAAGATCATTAGTTGAATGATACTAAACATTGGTGGGCATCCTGAAATGGAAAAGTTAGAGTATATAAATTGGAAAAAAGAGGGAGTAATTTCGGTGTCTTCAAGAATTACCATCAGTATCCTTTGATCTGTTTCCTTCTAATTATGGAGGGATTATAATGATTTTGGTGTCATCTAATAATTACATTTTTCAAACAGTTGTAATTTTTTTAAAAAAAATTAAAACGATTGCAAAATTCATTAATAGTTTTCATTTGTTTCTTATTTAAAGTAGAGTCCGCCATTCAAATTGATATCCCAAAGAAGGGACGAACGCTTACATAACCTAGCCTGATCCATAACTGTTGCAGCGTCTCGTTTCTCCCATTTCCTTGTGTACTGATGGTAAAATTATTGTGACGAAGAACCATCTGCAATTTTGTGAGTTGATTTCGGTGGAAATTTGAGAAGGTCTGAAGAAAAGATCTGAGATGGGTTGAGTCTCTTTCTTTTCGAATTCACCTCCAAAGCTATAGACGAACAAGTAATGGAGGGGGACTAGGTGTGCTTGAAAACCCTTGCTAAATTCCAAAAGTTGAGCCTTAGGGCAGGAACATTAGAGGAGAACAAGGAAATGATCTGCCTATGGACCCAAGGAAGTTCAAGGCTATCAATGATTTTTGCGGAGGTTGAATCAAAAAGGAGGAGGAAACCAACCTACGGAATCACCTCGAATTGGTGAGAATTAAGATCCAAGGGGATGATGACAATATCTTAAAGGAGAAAAGGGGATGCAACAGACTCACTGACATAATATCTGATTTTTCTAGATGGATACGAGACCTTGAACTTCATCATCCAGTTCTACTAGGTGGGAGCTACATGCACCTGGTTCAGGGGAACCAATCACCAAAGTACTACTAGGTTGGATAGATTTTTTGCTCTATAGGGAGGAGAATTTCAAAGGCATCAGACAAAGAGCTCTACAAAGGATAGCTTCGGATCACTGCTCTATACTACTTGAATGTGGAAACAAGAAATAGAGACAACCTTATTTCAATTTCAAAAATTGGTGGCTCAAAGTGGAGGGATTTAAGGAAGTTGGTGCAGAACTTGTGGAATAACTTTGTTGTTGAGACATATCCCAATTATAAATTAGGGTCAAACTAAAAATGCTAAATCAAAAGTCAAAAGAATAGAGTAAGAAGGCATTTTTTGAACTAGCCAACAGGAAAAACAGTCTCCTATAGGAACTTTTAGAACTTAACAAGATTCAAGAACATAGTCTTCTATCTGAGGGTGAAGTGTTAATAAGGGCTATAATACTGGTGGATCTGGAAGTTCTGGCCAAACATGAAGAAATAGCTGGAAGCAGAAGTCTAGAATCCTTTGGCTGAAGCAAGGTGATAAGAACACTAGATTTTTCCAAATAGTGGCTACAATTCATTGGAGATACGATACTATTGACAAACTCATGGTGAGACGTGAGGTGCAGGAATCCAAAGAAACCAAAGAGGCAATGATAGAGTTCTATTCCTATTTGTATTCAGAATTTGACTATGGAGACCCTCCTTTGAACTGGAAGGATGTCCTACAGTCTCTATGGAAGAGAATGAGTGGCTTCAAAGACCATTCATAGAGACAGAGATGGTACGTCATCAAACAGTATGATGGAGACAAGGCACCTGGGCCAGATAGTTTCACTATGGATTTCTTCAAGACATGCTGGGATATCCTAAAAAAGGATCTAATGCAGACCATTCAGAAAGGAGTATTTTTGAAAAATCCTTCAATGGTACATTCTTAGCACTAATTCTAAAAAAAAAAAGGCCTGGAGCAATGGAGTTAATTGATTTCAGACCAATCAGTTTGATAGAAGGGGTTTACAATATCATATCTAAATTGATAACTGAAAGGTTGAAAACAGTTATAGGCAGTTTGGTGGATGAACACCAAATGGCTTTTTTAAGACAAATAATGGATGCAGCTTTGTTGGCCAATGAGTTGGTAAATTCAAAAGTGAAACAACAGAAACCAGGCATCCTGTGCAAGCTAGATATTGAGAGGGCCTATGACCATGTCAATTGGAATTTCCTCTCATTATCAATAGGAATACTGAAGGTTTCTTCCAGTCACATAGAGGTCTTAGACAAGGGGACCTCATGTCTCTATTCATGTGAATTCCTGATTGCAATGGAGGTTGAATCATGTAGTCATGTCAACAAAAAATAACGGTTGGATTAAAAGGTTTCATTGCTCAAACAGGCAGGGGAAATGAATTGGGAATCACCCATCTGTTTTATGTAGATGATGCCCTCATTTTTTGTGGAGCAGATGTGCTGCATATCAGACATCTAAGAGCAGTTCTAATAATTTTTTGAGGCCATTTCAGGCCTCCACGTCAATTGGATGAAAAGTATGCTATTCCCCGTTATTGACAACTTGCAATGCTTAGCACAAACTTGGGCTGTCAGATTGGATCCTACCAACGAAATACTTGGGGATGCCACTAGGTGCTAAGAACAAAGAACTGTGGAGGTGTGGAGTGAGGTTCTAGAAAGAAATGAGAAAAAACTATGAAGGTGGAAGAGTCTGTTCTCACCCTGGGTGGCTGACTGACGCTAAAGCAGGGCTTGGTTCTTACCACCTACATGATGAGTTTATTTCCTATTCCTAGAAGCATAGAAAAGAGAATCAATATACTGGGAAGATCCTTCCTGTGGCAAGGGAATAAGGAGGAGAAAGGCTAGAATATAGTGAAATGAGATATTCTTACTCTCAGCAGAAAGCAAGGGACCCTTGGGCTAAAAAATCTCAGCAGCCAGAATAATTCTCTCCTGCAGATGTTGCTATGGAGATTTTGCTCAAAAGATGGGGCCTTATGGAGAAGGTGCATAGCAGGAAAGTATGGCTTATTTAGCCACTGGATGACTGAAGGAGTCATGGGCACATTAGGGTGTATTGTCTGGAAAACAATCAGGAGACTTTGGGGCCTATGTTAATAACAACATCACCTTTGGTGTTGGTAATGGGCTGAAAATTGCTTTCTAGAATGAAGTTTGTGTAGGGGTGGACAGTTTCAGAAACTTTATTCCCTCGACTTTATACTTTGAGCATGCAGAAAGATGACACTATCTCACAGGTATAAAGCCAACAAGGTTGGAACTTACTCTTCAGGAGAGCATTAAAAGACTGGAAAATTGACAAGTAGCATGCCTTTTGGGAACCTTAAACGCTTCCCTTGGTATCTCTATGAACCCAGGCAAGCCAATTAAACTACACACCAAAGGCCAGTTCACAGTCAAGTCTTGCTACTAGGACATCGATTCTAACCAGATAACAACAGACACAAGGCCTTGGAAAGCAATCTGGGAGCCAGAAGTCCACCCAAAGAGATTTGTTTCACTTGGCTAGAATGCAGGAAAGCTTGCCTCACCCATGAGGCACTACAAAAAAAAGGATGACAGATTTGTCCTAGATATTTGATATGTGAGTAGGAAGCAGAAGTCAATAGCAATTTGTTTCTCCATTGCAACACTGCCACAAGTCCATGGAACGATTTCCTGTGCATATTAGGAGTTAGTTGGGTGATGCCTAAGACAACCTTGGAGTTGATGAATCACTGGTCAGAAGTTGGGAAAAGAGGGAGAGAAGATTGGTGGAAGACAATACTAGCTTGAATATGGTGGAGTCTGGAGAGAGAAAGGAATGATAGGTGTTTTGAAGATCAGAGAATCAACATATAGAAGATCAAGATGAAGTATATAAGCCTTATATTTTTTGGTGTAAACAAAAGTTGGTAGGGAAGACTGTAGTTTTAGTTGATTTTATACGAAACTTGTAAAAGTACCCAAATGGGGGTGTGCTCACACTTTGTGGGATGTATGTTTCCAATTCATCATTTTTTGGATGATGAATTTTGTGTGAATAAAAGTTACATTTTTCTCAAAAAAGAAAAGATTTTGGAATTTAAGTAAGAAACAAGAGGGCTTAATACCTAGATAGCCTCTTAAACTTGGCACAATATGTCAGGTAACCTTATAGACTTATGAAGTGACTGGACAGATGCTTTAACTCGACAAAAATAGGTCATATAAGCACCTCATGCTGACAGGGGAAATCATGTGTTTTATACTCATATCTGGGCATGTGAGAAAACCTAAATTATGTATGTTTGCTTCTTTTGTTTCTTCTTAAATAATGATAATAGAAAAAGAAGCTCCTCGCCTCATCTTCATCACATAATAAAGGGGAAAAAACAGTGCTTATGTTTAAATATTTCCTTTTTAATAAAATCTTGAAAATGATTCGCCCATCAAAGTTAAATTCGAGACCTATCGCTAAAGTCTAATCGACACTGAGCCATCTCTCCTCAGTGTTCATGGTTCTGTATGGTATTTCTATTACAGCCTATATCTTATATATAGTTGTTGATGGTGCTTAGTTGCTTATATATAAAAGAGAAGAAACTAAAGAAAAAGAGAGATGGGAGCAAGGATTGGGGCAGGGTCTGCAGAGAAGAAATGAGAGAGGGATATAGGTGGAGGGGGTGGGGTGGGTGGCAGAAAGGGAGAAATCAATGGGGTGTTGCTGTAGGGTGCATATGAAAAAGAATAAGTGGGGAGTTGAGATGTTGTCTTATAGGGGAGGTTTTTTTTTTTTAAAAAAAAATTACTTTTTCTATTTTTTGCACAAGTTCTTTATTCAGTCGTTATTCGATACATCACTAGCAAATGATTTTCATGCGCTTGGTTTCGCTGAACTATGTGTTTAAAAGACACATTGTCATCAAGTGTCTAGCTGGTTACTCTGTAAGTTTATAAGGCTAACTTACAAAACATGCCAAGTTTAAGGGGCTATCTAGGTATTTGGCCAAACAAGAAAGAGAAACAATAAGGGCAAGTGCTGCAAGGTCTACTTTAAAACTATCCAAAATGTCTTCTGTTTATATAGTTTTTATCGAAAGTGAGCCTTCATATCATCCAAAAGTCTCTGCTAAGCTCTTATAAATGTTTTCACTGCAACCAAATATTTAAAATCTATCTTGTCGTTACAAACCTATTTGTGTTACATGCAATATCTGAAGTGGTAAATTAAGGAATTTCTCTTACCTCGAAGGTGGTTCCAACTGTTACATTCAACAATCTTTCTGTATGCAACTAAACAGCGACAACTGATAAGGAAGGGATAAACTACAATAAAGGTTACCTTTTGTGGAATCAGATTGTATTTATACATGTAGAAGTTCAGTGACATAAAGTCAAATACCGTAGAAGTCTGTTATCTTGGACCAGTTGACATATTTAAGGTTGGTTTTCCTGATTGAGGAAGCCCATGATAGTGTTGATCCTTTGCTAGTTTGACTTACTTTTACTTCTATATATTTTGTAAGATGAGGATGTGAAATGAGCTGAAGTGGGGATTCATATAGCCGAACCCAACTTGTTTGGGGCTGAGGCGTTGTTGTTGTATTGATGATATGTTGGTGTTCATGGTTAGATGCTTAAAAGTGTTCCTAAATTTAGACATTTGATGATAAGTTATGCACCCATCATCATTCAAGGGCCAAAGCTGGATCCCATCAATTGAAAAACCTGCCTTGTCATGCTGTTTCTGTCCTGCAATGAGTGACCATGTATTTGACCCACGTGGTTGTGTTAGATGATAATCTTTCATGGGATTGACTTCTCACTTGAAGTTAGTTCATTTCTTGCAGTACATATTTCTCACAAACATCTCATCACGTACTAAATCTGGCACTTCTATTTTCCTACTTCGTCTTATCACATCTATATATTTGAATGGTTTCAGCATTCTAGAATATCTGTAAATTCACTTCAATTTAAAAGACTGTATCCCGAGTACTTTATCTACAGGTGGCTGCAGTGTCCTTAAACGGTTCAGAGGCATTGACTCCTGCAAATGTAAATTCCAACCTTTTTATCCAACCTCCGGGAAATGTGCCTTGGGGAAGAGGCCAAACAAAAATTAAGCAACAGCCTGCATGGTGTGATGTATGCAAACTTACATTCAACAGCAAAACTGTTCTTGACCAACATAAATTAGGCAAAAAACACAAAAGAAGTTTGGACATATCAAAAGGAGGCAGTGTAAACATAGCTCCTGCTTCTGCTCCTCTGGTCGCTTCTGCAGCGTCCGACAACCCATTTGTTGGACTGCAGCAGAAGCCTAACGAGGTGAATTCAGCAAATGGACAAGTTGAGAATTTGGAGACAAAAAAACGAAAATTTTTGGAAGCAGGAGTAGCCATAGACAAGGTCCGTATTTGTCCTGCTTGCAACGTGATTTGCAACAGTGAGACTGCTTTCCAAAATCATCTCATGGGTAGAAAGCACATTGTTAACATAGTAAAGCAACAGAGTTCTGTCCCTGCTTCTGCATCTCTTGTTCCTTCAGAGGTGCCGGTCAATACATTTATTGGACCACAAGAGAAGCCTGACATGGTAAATTCTGGAAATGGACAAGATGCAATGAAGGGGGCAGCTGAGCTGGTTGGGAATCTGGAGATCAATATGCAAAAGGTTTTGGAAGGAGGAGCAGCCACAAGTGAGGTCCGCAAGTGTCTTGTATGTAAGGTGGTTTGCAACAGTGAGACTGTTTTCAGTCATCATCTTGCTGGTAAAAAGCACATTGCTAACATGAAAAAGCAAGCATCTGGAGTAGCCCCTGCCAGTTAGAATGGGAATCCTGATGGAAATTTGGAGGAGATGACCCTCGTTCTTGTTTAATTGTTCAGGTTTCTTATAGCTGATGTGAATGGTAAAATTGTAAATGGCAATATGTGCAATATGTGTGATAGTAGTAATACCTTGCTTGATACCAATAAATTTCCTGAAAGTGGATCGCATTAGCTTTTGCCAAAGTAAGTGAACAGTATTCTTACTTGATGTTGGCATAGAAACAAAATTGTACATGTTCCTGGGATGAAAATACTAGGAATATTTGTGCACTCGCGTAGTTATCTTGCTTAGTTTATCGCATTTAGTGCCCGTTTGGATTGAGTTATTTTACGTGTTTTTAAGCTGTCTATAAGCCCTTGGTTTTAAGGCAAAATAACAAAAGTAAGTCCAAAGCCATAAATTAGAAATTCTAACTTTTTGGAAGTCAATCCAAATGGGCCTCGTAATCTCTTTATGCTTGGTTTGTCTTGATTTTTGATTCATGAACTATTTGATTGAGTATGAGATTTAAAAAAAGAAAAAAGAAAGTTATTGAAACAAGCTTTAAACTTTTATTTTATTTTAATTTGTTCCATTAAAGTGAATGAGAATAAAAAAGTAAATTTTTTTCTGAATATAAAAGAGCAACATTTTCTTTGAAAATGGATTAATGGTGATTGATATAAATTAAAACATAAAAAGGTATAACTGTCTATTTTAGGTCCCACGCTGGTTAAGGTGTAAAGGAGTAGTTGTTCTGTCAATGTTATATCCAACTGTACGCCTTGGAATGTTGATTTAACTCTCCTATCTCATACAGTTCAAAAATAGGCACGTACTCTATGATATTATTTGATTAGACGTAAAATTTTAATAAGATTTTTTTAGAAAAATTCATACTCTAAATAAATATTCAAATATTTTTATAATTATAAATTATTTTATTCAAAATAAAATATAAAATTTATTTCCAAATATATTTAAAAAAAGGCATCCCTGTTTAAGTGAAATAAATAAATAAATACATATATTACATAGGTTAAAATTTCTGTCGGTCAGTGAATTTATGAATGCACGAAAAGTCTTTTCCGGGATGGGGAAACGTGACATGCTGCTATTCTATACAAGTAAAAAAATTTAAAAAATAATAATTTATACGTTTTTCATTTCAATTAATTTATCTTACTCGATTTTTTAATCCATTTTTAAAAATTATTGTTTCTTTTTTTTTAATGTTTTAATTTCAACTTCTAGCAGGACATATTTGAAATTACAATATTAAAAAAATATTTTTGTACATTTTACCTTTATTGTCTTTAATTTAAAATAACGAGATTCAAAATTCTTATCTACATTTTTAAATGTTATGTCAAATCAAAATATTATATATAAATTGAAATAGAGGAAGTATATAATTATAGATTAAAAGTGTTCTTGTATAATAAATGTACTTTTAGGAATCTTAATAAGTTACTTCCCTGTTCGATTTTTTACTAGTTCAATATTGACATGTGTTTTAAAAAATAATAATTTCATTATATCACCCTTCAAATATAATAAATTCAATATTTTGAGTAACATATTGAGAAATAACATAATTAGGAACTAAATAATAAATTATTTCTTAATTTTTAAAGCTGAATAAACAAGTACAAGTGGCAGTTGTTTTTTAGTGTGATAAACAAGTAAAAAGTAGACTGACAGAGTATTTATCTTTAATGTATACTTTTCAGTTTTCTTGGTCCATTTTATTTATTGTGCTTACTAAAAGCAGATAATTCAAAATACTTTTATTTAGAAAATATAGATACTAGCATTTGTTTTTATGTATACTCAATAAATATAAAAAAATATATATATATTTATGATAAAAAATATTAAACTAAAATAAAAATAATTTAATTAAATTATTTAATTAAATTAGTGCTTTTTAAAATAGCCTAAAAATGATAAATATAATAAACCAGAGAGAATAATAACTAAATTAATTGTACTAGGTGCACGTCTCATAAATAAAATACTTTGCAACCAAAAAAACTTAGAATATCTAGACATCACTCTAGTTGACGTGTTTTATTTAAATTTACTAAAACTATTAATCATCATAATTTATTTTTAACCGAATAAAGTATTACTATATATTTCTTCTTTTAGATGGAATGACTATTTATTATAAGAAGAAGTTAAGTTTATACCTTTTTGAAGCAAACTATTTATATTTATATTTTTTTTTATTTTTATGCCCCTTAATCATTAAAATTCACGCACTAACGTTAGTGTCTACCCTGTATGATATACCAATAGGTGTATCAATATACCGATAGGATGTCGAAGAGGATTAAACTCAATCCTATATGATACAGATATGGTCTGAGCAGGACCAAAACAGAATACTTGGAGTGCAAATTCAGTGTAGCGAGGGAGGAAGCAGACATTGATGTGAGACTTGCAGCTCACCTTATCCCCAAGAAGGAAAGCTTCAAGTATCTGGGGTCTATCATCCAGAGTAGTGGGGATATCGACGATGATGTCACACATCGTATTGGGGCGGCTTGGACAAAATGGAGGTTGGCCTCTGGAGTATTGTGTGATAAGAAGATACCATCTAAACTCAAAGGTAAGTTCTACAGAATGGTGGTTAGACCTGCTTTGTTGTATGGGGTGGAGTGTTGGCCAATAAAGAATGTACATGTTCAGAAAATGCAGGTCGCAGAAATGAGGATGTTACGATGGATGTGTGGTCACACCAGGAGCGACAAGATTAGGAACGAGGTCATTAGGGAGAAGCTAGAGGTGGCCCCTGTAGCTGACAAGATGAGGGAAGCGAGACTGCGATGGTTTGGACATGTACAGAGAAGGAGTACTGATGCCCCTGTTAGAAGGTGTGAGAGATTAGATTTGGGAGCTATACGTAGGGGTAGAGGTAGACCAAAAAAGTATTGGGGGGAGGTGATTAGAAACGATATGGTGAAACTTGATCTCACCAAGGACATGACCTTAGATAGGAAGGAGTGGAGGTCGAGAATTAGAGTAGCAGGCTAATAGGGAGGATAGGAAGGAGTGGTAATTGTCTGTCTTTTATATGTTATTTATCTGCCTTTATATGTTTACTATCTTGTATATAGGTATTATTATGTGCTCTTCTCTTTTTGCCTGTGTATCGTATCTAGCGTGTTCTGCTGATGGGTTTTTGTGACGAGGGTTTCCAGGAAACAGCCTCTCTACCTATGTGGTAGTGGTAAGGTCTGCGTACATCTTACCCTCCCCAGACCCCACTTGTGGGATTTCACTGGGTATGTTGTTGTTGTTGTTTGTATGGTCTCAGTATACTGACAGAGTATCACAAAAATATATTTTCTACTAATTAAAGTTTTATAAATAAGATTCTGACTTTAACAATTTTCTCTTAATTATTTCTTATTTATTTCTTTCGAAAAAAAGAGTTCAATCCTAGATGATATTGATAGGGTATCAATATACCGTCAGAGTATCACAGATGATTAAACTCAATTCATACGATACCTGATATAGATCAATAAATCGATGGAGTATCACAAGGAATATATTCTCCACTAATTTAGAGTTTACTAATTTTGTTTGATTGTTTCTTATTTATTTCTGAAAAAAGCCGAATCGTATATGCTTATGTCCTGGGCAAAATAAAAAAGAGAAAAGTGGAGTAAGCTGGTAAATAATTTGGGCTATGAGTCCTTTAAGAGTAAATAGATTAAATTAGGTCTAATTTTAATAAATAATTTCATAATTGAGCCAATTTTATATAATTTTCTCTTAATTTTTAAAATTATTTTAGTCAAATAAAAAAGATTTGACCAAGCAATGAAATTGCAATTGTGTACGTCTTCTTTATTTTTTATTTAGATATAATGTTTATTCATTCTAACCATTTTTTTTTCTTTTTTGGGGGGTCAATATTTATTTTTAGTGAAATAAATATTTTTAGTAGAATAATAAAGTTTTACTTGTACAGTTCTTACTTATTATATCTTGTGTAAAGAAAATGATTATCCATTTCAATAATATATTTTTTTCTTTTCAGATTAAATTCTCTTAAAAATGAAGATCTTCCAAAAATTTATTTTCACCCAGAAAACAAAATCTAAAACTTAAAGAATTTCTTTTAGAAAAAAATATTTTTAAAAAGTACCATTGTGGACAAAATATTTCATGACATGCAAGTATATCTCACTTTCATACGAAATTAAAAATCATCAAAACTAAACTTTAGAAAGATAATTAAAACTATTATTCCTTCTATTCTATTTTATGTGATACCTTTTCCTTTTTGGTTCGTTTCGAAAAGAATGTCACTTTATTCTAACTAAAAACAATTTATCTTTAAAGTTTTCATTTTATCCTTAAATGAAATGATTCCCTTAGCCACACAAATATCTAAGAATGATTTTATACTATAAATTTCAAAAGTTTTTTTTTTTCTTCTTAAACATTGTACCAAATCAAAAAATATCACATAAAATAAAAAGTAATAATTTAGAAGGAATTTGCATAAAAGCATTAATGAAATTGCCCAAAAATGTGTAAATAATGCCTAATCCATCGTGCCTTACACGACTATTTCTTCTTGAACACAACGAGAATCAGAAAAATAAAATATAAAAGTCAAATTCTCATAAATTTATCTTAATGAGAATTTGTGTACTCCTCTTTGTTTGCATTGTTTAATTTTTTATTTTGTATTTTTTTCGTATAGTTTGAATCATATTTTATTAGGTGAAGGGATGGAAAAAAAGATAAATAAAATGAAGTCATCAGTGCATTACAAATTTATCTATATATATTTAACTCTTGTTTTAATCCTATCATATCTTTTTAATTATTAATTATAGCTACTAAATAATTTTAAAAAATGGGTTACAAGATTGTAATTGTATCAAATAAAAGCAAAACTATTATAATATCCAACCTAGTTAGTAGCAATATTGTTTAAAATCTAGGTTACTTTATAGATGTAGTTTTGAATGGATCACCAATGTATATAAATTTAAAAGAAAAAATTACATAAATACACAACTTATCTTATCATAATTTTTAAAATTTTCTACCTTTAAAAAATTACAAAATTCTCATTTTTTTACATTCTCTCTCCTCCCATATGATACTTTTGCATTAACTTTCTCCACTCAATTTTTACTAGCCTATTATTATTGCTATTTTCAATTTTAGAATTCAATTAGTTGTCAATTGCATTAGTCAATTATCCATAATTAATTTCAAATTAAAGCTAATTCATAATTAATTTTAACATAATTATTTCTTTCCTTTTCAAATTTTCACTCCTTTCAAAATTATTTTCACACAATTATTTCTTTCCTTTTCAAAATTTTCTTTTCATTCTTTATTCCATTTAAGATCTGAAAAAAGGATGATATTTCTAGTTTTCTTGTTGTCTCAAAAAAAAAAAATTAATCAATTATGAATGTCTCAATCTTGATCTGCCATACTGAAAACTTTGTGCTTCAAAAAAATGATATTTGATACTTGATTTATAATGCTTTATTATGATTTTATATTTGGTTTATAATGTTTTATTATGTGTTGATATTTGGTTTATGTGATTCAAAATCAACAAGATATCATTTGTTTATTTTTTCCTTCTGATACTCGAATAAAATTTTAGATTATTACTCTTTTTATATTTGATACTTAAATTTATGTATTTAGTTTAAGGTTTTGATACTTGAATCCGTTTATTTGATTCTTGGACAACATTTTAGATTATTTGTGTTGTAGACATTTGATACTTGACTTAATGTACGTGAAAAATATATTTGATACTTCAATTATGATTTTTCAGATTTGGAATCCCCCAACTGCATTTTCACTAATACCTGGTGTGCTTTTCATGTATCAATATGTAAACAACATGAAATCCGTGTATCAATTCACAAAATTCATAAAGAAAGACACACACAACGCAAAATAGTATAAATTTGATACATGAAAAAAATGTAAAAGAACCCCCACAAACAAGTAAAAAAAATGGTGTCCTACATTATTTCAACAATGAAGAAATCGTAAACACTATGTAGAAGAATCAAACTTTCGGCAACAAAAGGCAAGTGGTAATGAACTTTTCCTTTTTCCCCTTTTTTACATGTCATTTTGAGACTTTGGGTTTTGAAGTTGAAGCTATATTCTTGATGACCTTCATCTCTTCTTGAAAATCCTCTTTAATGGACTCATCTTGATGGTGTTGGCATTGTCGCTTATTCTTTGAGAATCCCTTGAAAATTTTCGTTGATCAAATGGACAAAATCAGTTTGGGGAAAAGTTTGGAACAAAGAATGAAAAGGAAATTTTGAAAAGAAAGAAATAATTGTGTGAAAATAATTTTGAAAAGGAGCGAAAATTTGAAAAGGAAAGAAATAGTTGTGTTAAAATTAAAGAATTACCTTTTAATTGTCAGATTTTTTTTCCTTATTTAACGTAACAAATTTAAATTCATATTAAAGTATCAAAGGTAATAGTCGACACAGAATAAATTGAGATTTTTGATAATTTTTAAAAGAGTCAGGAAAATTAGAAATTATGAATAAACAGTATGGTATTTATTAAACCTACACAATTTAAAATGCAATCGAAAAATTACTATTTCTTTTGTCTCATTTTATGTTACACTCTTTCCTTTTTGGTTCTTCGCAAAAAGAATATTATCTTACTCTAATTTAAAGCAATTTACCATCAACATTCTCTTTTTATCCATACAAATATCTAAAATGATTTAGACCACAAGTTTTAAATTTTTTTATTTTTTCTTAAATATCGTGCCAAGTCAAATGGTACCATAGTATATCAACTTTTGAAGTGTTGTATTAGTTATTAGTTTCGTTTATGTTGTATTGAACTTTTTTTTGTGGACATTGAATCAAATAAAAAAATATAATTTTTAACTTGACACACACCTTAATAAATACAGTAAAAAATAATAAGGATAATAAAATTATATTGTCGTTTAAATATATTAATAATGATTTAAAAAATGTATTAGATGTTAAATAGTATTTAACAACAAGTCTAAAAATAGACACAAATGAGTGAATAATTTATTGATTTTTGAAATTGAACAAGTATTGTTGAAAAAAAAAAAAAGTTTTAAATAATCAATTAATTAATATCCTATCTATACATCTTTACTTATTTATTATATTAAAAATAAATGTACAATAGTACTTGTCAAATTTATGAAATCAAGTGATAATTTTATATTTAGTATTTAATTTATTCTTATTTTTAGTTATAATTATTTTCCTATTACATTTTTAAAGTATTATATTTGTTATATTCAAACTGCAATACGATAAAACTATTTTTAATTTATTTTAAAATATTGTTAGACGTATGGGTGAGCATAAATATCAGAAAATTGAAAAATCAAACCAAACCAAACTATTTCGATTTTTCAGTGTCGGTTCTTCAATGTTTTGGTTCGGTGCCGGTTTTTTTTTTTCGAAAACTTCGGTTCTTCGATTCGGTGTTCGGTACAAGGATCCCCAAGTCATGGTGCAGCGAAAAATTGAAGTTTTATTAAACAAATTTTAAATAATATTTTAAATTATGTTATTTATTACTTGATATATTTTTGAATTTTGAGTTTTTGGCCCAAAATATTTGATTTTTAACCCAATGACCAACTCAAATATTTTGGACTGTACACTATTTTTAGTGCACGATGCATTGTTTACAAAGCTTGATTGAATGAAACTATTCTTTATGCAAATGAATAAAATTTTGCGATGATCACTTTTTATAGCAAACTATAATCTTGTAAGTTGTAATATCCTACTTCAATTGTGTCCATCATTCAATTCTTAGTTTTACAGCCGTATAACCTATATTACGTAAAGTCGACAAGTCGTAAATCAAAAAGCTATACCAAATCGAACCAACGATGCACACCTTTTAAAAATCAGACAACAAAAAATCGAATTGAATTTTGACAACATCGAACCGAAGAACCGAATATTCGGATGAATTTATAGTCAATCTATTTTTAAAGTGGGAAATGATTTATTTTCTCTCTTCAACATTTTTATCACCATTTTGAATTTTTCACTTCCCACCTGTTCCTTTTGTTTTTTGTGGGTTGTGTCGTATAAGTTTTTCGTACAATAATAAATAGATTAATAAATTTATTACTATTAAAAATTAAATTATTATTTTTTTCCCTGAAATAGAGAAAGAATTATCCATCAAATTAGAAAAAACAGAAAAATAGGCAATTACCATCTCACCTTCCCCCATTTCTGTCTCCCTGTATTCCATTCTTGTGATCTCGGGAGAAAATTAGCTCATTTCAGCTGAAGGTCAAATTCCCACCTTCAATTTTCTTCGGGTTTATTCAAATTTTCGTGATTTGGGGTTGATTAATTCATTCGTTTTATACAGAGATTTTTGTTTTGCACACACAGATGTGTGTATTTTTATGTAGAAAATTGATATAGGAAGTTGTGGACGTTTCCGTTTGTACAATCTACAGCTCGGTTTGTGTTTTTGGGTGGATGTGAGAGAACCCAATACATTGGTCTCGAAAGCGACAGTTAACGTTAAGATCCTCAAAATTTCTGTTTTGGTGGATCTGATGGTGAAAAGAGCAAGTTTGCACTGTTTAAGCATTACCCAGAACAGGAAAAGAGGTTAAGAATACTCAAATTGCTATTGTGGTGGATCTGATGGTGAAAAAGAGGATTTCTTGATTGTTTAACGATTACCCACTGCCCAGAACCAAGGGAGACATAGTGGGTGGCGTCCCTTATTTCAGGTAGATTTTTCTTAGGCTGAGTTGTAGTGAATTGGGGATAGGGGTGGTGATTGGAGTAGAGAAATTAGTTGGGGTGGAGAAGGGAGGAAGATGCAGCTGCACTTCTCACCTAGCATGAGAAGTATAACAATATCGAACAGCAATGGAGGGGTGGGTGATTTGATGAAGATCAAGGTCGCATCTCGCCAATTCTCTTACCGAACACTCTTTCACACCATACTTATCCTAGCTTTCTTGTTGCCATTTATCTTCATTCTCACTGCTCTTGTTACCCTTGAAGGTGTCAACAAGTGCTCCTCATTTGGTACTTAATCTTTTTTCTTCCATTTACCTTTAGTGTATTGTTAGCTAGATCCTTAATATCTTATATCATGTTCTGCTTCTCATTGTTGAAAATTGTTCTTTGAGGTGGAGATTTTCGTGTTTCATTTTTATTAGACAGCTTCGTATGTGTAACTTCTAAATGCACCAGTTGAGCAACACTATATGGTGATGGAAGGTAACAATAGGGACAAGGCAGGCCTAAAATCGCAAGAAGGGTAGTTCCTGAGGAAAGCTTAATCTCCAGTAGACAATGCAGAAGTAGCTAAAACTAGAATATAATGAAACTATGAAAGCAAATGATCCATATGGGTGATTCTAATTAGCTGGGATTGCAGTTTAGTTGCACTTACATTTAGTTTGGGTAGGAATAAGTGTGAGATTTAGAGAATCCATGATTTTCCTTCGACAATATTTGATTAAATGGGGCGTAAATATAATGCAATGTATGAAGGATTCTTTTCCTTGTTCCAAATTAACTTGAGCTTGAGGTATAGTTGAGTGGTCAGACGATAAAATAAAGGAAGGTATAGTGGATTGATTGGTTGATTATTAGGTTTCCTGTATTTTGTCACAGTTCAATAGGGATTAAATAATTTTCCCTCACTGTTAGTGCGGTAGGAATTGCTTTATTTCTTAGTTTTTCTGAGTGTTGTCTGATTTACTTATGCGGTGTTGATTATTTGTATCATTACCTTATCCCGGTATTTCAGTTTGATAACAAATACCTCTTAGAAAAGGAAAAGTGGGACAATGTGATTGGAGTTGAAGCATTAAATATCTATGCACATTTGGGTGGGGGTGGGGGCGCGGGGTGGGGGGCTTATTGCTGTTTCAGGTATTTTGTTCTAATGGTATCTAGCAAGCGCGGCTTTAGATATTGCTTACTTGCACATGTAACAAATTCCATATGTATATACCGTCAGTAATTATTGTTTGTTAGGTACGTGTTTGTGCTATTTTGGATCGCAAGTCTCTTCATTCACAATTTCATATCACATAATTCAATTGCTTTGGGATATTTTGAATGTTGTTTCTCTGTTCCAAAGAAAGCTTTTGCTGGACAGGCTGTTTTGGTTTTTGGACCCAGTCTTAAAGTACCAGTGTGTCTACAGGTTCTGTTTGGATTTGGTCTCATTGTTGGATCTAGTTGTGATGCTTGTACCTGCTGCTTCTTTCTTAATTCAGTTCCAGATATTGTCTGTTAAGGGTGCTAGTTTTCATTTTCTTTATGATTGTCCGGAGAATTCATAACTTCATTTCCTTCTCATTGATCTTCAGATTGTTTAGGCAGACGATTGGGACCAAAGCTCCTTGGGCGATCTGATGGTTCAGGGGTAAACAAATTTCCAGCTACATTTTGTTGCTGGTTTCATGTCATAGTTTTCAAATCTTCTGTTGAGCATTTGAGTTGAATGCCCACCATTGTTTTTTCTTTTTGACAAGTTTAAGTGGAATGCCTTTCCTTAACCCAAGCCTTTGACATTTTTTCTGTTTCAGCAGAAGCTTGTCAAGGATTTTGTTAAGATCCTCAATCAAGTGAACTCTGAGGAAGTGCCGACCGGCTTGAAGCTCCCAGAGTCATATAGTCAACTGGTTTTTGAAGTAAAAAACAACAAGCACAGCACAAAAGAATTTGCTTTGATGTTGAAGGGGATGGTAGCATATCATTGATCTCTCTCTTTATTTGTGTACTATTATTTCTAGACACATTAATTCTGAATTTCCTTTTTGCTTTATTGTTTCTCTTGCCTTTTGTTTTGGGCATCATGTGCACTTGTGGGGATTGGCGGAATTACTTCTTTTTCCCCATTTTGTTTTGGGCAAGGACAAATACAGAAAGATGTGAATAATTTAATGAAATGCATGAGATTGGGTCATTAATAGCCAAGAACCCTTCCTCATGTCATACATAGCATGATTGCTTGAGGATACCAATACTTTTTTCTTCTCTGAATGTTATCTTACTGTTGTAGAGTTTGTTGCACGTTTTCATTGTGATGTTTGCTATGCACTATGCAATTGTTAGAATAGGAATAAGTATATATAATCCTACATCGAACAGAAATAGGAGTAAGAATAGTATATAGTTTCCTACTTGGTAAAGGATTGTATTATAGTGTTCATAAATAGGGTCTCTATGTAGTAATGTAGATACACGGTTCAATAATAATTTTTCTCCTATTCTTATCACATGGTATCAGAGCTTCTATGACATTGGTAGTTTTTTTTTTTTAAGAAAAAGCTTCCGTTGCCGGTGGGCGGCTATGATCTATATATGCTGCCCATCTGACCATTGATTATGTTAAACAAAATTAGGACCAATGATATATGCATGAACTCCATGGTCAGGAGAAGAAAACTTAGTCAAAGAGGTAACTGTGCGTTGTTTTTCGACTACTTTCTAGGTTGTTTTGTGTCAACCCCGTATCGGTTAGTGTTTGCATAGCAACATGCCATCTTTCTGGTGACTTCTTTCTCATATCTAATTTGTGTAGTATCGTGCCATCTTTCTGGTGATCACTTTTTCATATTTAAATTTTGTAGCACCGTGCATCTTTTCGACGACTACTTTCTCAAATCTGATATGTGTAGGGTAGTACCATCATTTCAATCTTACCCATATAGTTCTTTCTTTGTAGGGTTGTGCCTTCATTCCGACCCTACCCATATACTTTCATTTCTCAAATTGTGACCACTTTCAACCATTAAATCTAATAATCCGATGTATGGGCATGTTTCGGCCAATTTTAGTGACTTTCTTGTTTAAGATCTACTCGTCTCTTGATTTTAAGACGATCCATATTTATTATTTCAGATTTATTTTGCTCTTCCATGGCTGAAATAGCATATGTCCGCCTTTTTCTATCTATGGTTGTTCTCTATTGGCCTTCTAATTTATTGGACATTAAGAATGTTTTTATCCATGTCAAGGAATAGGTCTATATGGAGCAACCACCTGGTTTTGCTACTCGGGATGGGGGGGGGGGGGGGGGGGAGTTTGGTAGCCTTATATGTCAATTGTGTAGGTCACTTTATGGTCTGAAACAGTCTTCTCAAGCTTAGCTTGGAAAGTTCAACATTGTAATTTAGAATTTATCATCCTATGTTTTATCAACATTATACATAAAATTTAGTATTTTATGAGAAGACCAAGCAAATTGAGATTGATTGACATTATACATCAAATCCAGTATTCCATGAGAAGACTAAGCACATTGAAATTGACTGTCAACTTTGTGTAGTTGAGAATCTCACCAAGCACCTCATCGGTCCTCATATTAATTACATTTTTAACAAGTTAGGTGTATATGACTTGAATGCACTAGCTTGATAGGAACAAGAATAGTATATAGTTTCTTACTTGATAAAGGATTGTTTTGTAGTGTCTATAAATAGGGTCTCTATGTAATAATGCAGATACACAATTCAATAATAATTTTTTTCCTATATTTCTCACGGCAATGAACTAGATGCTACATATTGTTTGATATACTGTAGCTTACCAAAAATCTAAAAATAAAGAATGTTTGGCATAAGTTGATCGGACTCGGGTGCGGGTGTCTGATACGGGTGTGGATCTAGAGGTCGGATTTTTCATGATAAAAAATTTAAGATTCGGGGTTAGGGATATGGGTTTGGGGATTCGGCTAAAAGAGGAGAAAATATTGATCAAGAGGAGAATCGTCAGAGATAAAAGGAAACAGACTAATATAGAAATTTCTCTACATAAAAGCTACCATGTTAAAAAAAGAATTTCTATATAAAAGCTATTTCCATTTTCTTCAATTTCTCCTTAGCTTTAGTTTTGAATACAGAAATCATTGTACCGTCCCTGGTTTCTCTGTCGATTTTGGTCAAAGTACCGAAAATCAGTTGACCAAATCTAGTACGAAAGCCACACCCAAGTCGTGTTGACACGGGTGTGGCACCGAAAGTGAATAGTCCGAGCAACATTATCTACCACATTAGTTGTGGTTCTTTATGCATTCAGATGATCTGCTTATGGCAGCCCTTATTAAACTTTCTTTACATTTTTCTTTTCATATGATGAATTCACTATTTTGCAGATGGAGAGATATGAAAGAGAGATCAGGGAATCAAAATTTGCAGAGTTAACAAATAAACATTTTGCAGCAAGTGCAGTTCCAAAAGGCATTCACTGTCTTTCACTGCGGTTGACTGATGAATACTCGACCAATGCTCATGCACGCAAACAGTTGCCTTCACCAGAACTACTCCCTTCGCTTTCTGACAACTCATTGCACCATTTTGTACTGTCAACTGATAACATCCTAGCTGCTTCAGTTGTCATCAATTCTGGCGTGCAGTCATCTCTAAAGCCTGAGAAGATTGTTTTCCATGTCATCACTGATAAGAAAACATATGCAGGCATGCATTCATGGTTTGCTCTGAATCCTGTCTCTCCTGCTATTGTGGAAGTTAAAGGTATTCATCAGTTTGACTGGTTGACAAGAGAAAATGTTCCGGTGCTTGAAGCAGTTGAGAGCCACTATGTGATTCGAAAATACTACCATGGAAATCATGTTGCAGGTGCCAATCTCAGTGATATAACTCCACGCTCTTTTGCCTCAAAATTGCAGGCTAGAAGTCCAAAATATATATCCTTGCTAAATCATATCCGCATATATTTGCCAGAGGTAACACTTTGTCATATGTCATAAATTGTCTTCTGTTGCTCTAACTTATTATTTGGAAGAATACATTGTTGGGTCAAAAAGGCTTGACTAGAGATGGATAACCTAGTAAGGACAAGTTTGGGAAGGGCCGCTGTTGAGCTCCTGCGTAGGGGTATGGAGGGGAGTGTGTTCTTTACCATATCAAAAAAAAAAAAAATGGAAAAAGTGAACTGTCAAGTCTAACAGGCTTACTTTTTATCCATTTCTCAGTCTCATATGCATCTATCTTGCATCCTGTTGGACCTGGGCGGAGCTTCCCTTGCCCGAGGGGTGTCAACTGAGACCCTTTTGTCGAAAAATTGTATTGTATAAATAGTTCAAAATTTAGTTTCATAAATATTTACACAAGTGTTGACAAGTCTTGTCACAAGTTGAAGGTTTAGTGTAGTGGTTAAGGGGTTGCAAAAAATGTTTGAGGTCACGTGTTCTTTCCTTGGTAGCATCATATATGTTTTTAGTTGACACCCATGGTAAAAATCCTGGCTCTGACACTGCTATTATATGAATACCACTGGTTTTAAATTTTTAATCATAATCCCTCAGAAAAACAATTCCAGGATAAATCTTGAGGGAATGATAGTTATAATTATGCAAAAATTATTTCTTAAGCAAATTGCCCACTGTAAAATTTACTTTATTAATTTCAACCTAAATTTAGTCAATTGTTGAGACTTTTGTTGTAGGATTTAGTATTTATACACCAGCAGTATGAAAACGTTATCAGCTTATTCAGTATATACACGCAAGCAGAGGCTATATGGTTTTCTACTCCTTACCCGAATTGTCTGGTTGCATATTGCCAAAGGGAACAGATTATTAAGCTCCACAATCATTTTCCATTCACTTGTCAATAGAATGGAATGGCAAAGTCTTTTATAGCGCTTCTCATAGCATATCTGCTCACAATTTTCAACCTTTCAGTCCTTATGAACAAAACCATTGCATCCCCTACTGTGCATCAGTAGTTGTTAAAATTCGCCAAATTGGAGCATATGTTAGCATTTTTTCCTCTTTTTCCTCTTCTTGTTCCGTCATTTAGAAATGTCCCATAAAGACTACAAGTGTGTAGCCCCAAGTGCTTTCCATTTCAGCAAGAATCCCGCTTTATATAGGAGTTTTCTTCTGTTTTATTTTCTTGTCCTCCTTGCTTTTTGTTGGCTTTCAAATTTAAATTTTCCTATTTTGGTGCTTTATTCTTTCACATGTTTTTGTACCTCAACTTCTGCACTGTATAGATATGTATGCTCTCTTGCCTGGTACAAAGTTGAGATTTCTGTGTTGTATTTTGCAGCTCTTTCCCAACCTTGATAAAGTGGTTTTCTTAGATGATGATGTTGTAATTCAGCGTGACCTATCCCCCTTGTGGAATATTGATCTGAATGGTAAGGTGAATGGAGCTGTTGAAACCTGTAAAGGGGAAGATAAGTGGGTGATGTCTAAGCGATTCAGAAATTACTTCAATTTTTCTCATCCTCTCATTGCTAAGAATTTGAACCCCAACGAGTGTGCATGGGCTTATGGGATGAATATATTTGACTTGCATGCATGGAGAAAAACGAGTATAAGAGAGAGTTATCATTCATGGCTTAAAGAGGTAATCTCATCTTCATGATTTCTTAGCCTAATCTTAAAATACATAAATTTTCTAAATTCCACGAGATCATTATTTTTTTTATCTTTCAAGAGGAGATGACTTTCTTTTGATCTATTAAAAGCTGCAGTTCTTCCTGGATTCATGCTTATGTCTTCATATTACTTGTTTTCTTTTGTGACTCGTTTAACTTATTCCGATTGACATGTTTATCTAGGAGACACAAGAAATTTGAAGAGTTCTAGAGGTCTTTATTGTCTATTTTTGTGTCCATTCTTATGTAGACAAGATATTAGCATGGCATGGAGTCACTTTACCTGTCATTGTCCAATGGGATTAGTGTATTAGATGTTGGGTGACTAAATTATGTTGTATTATGCCACTCAAGGATTTATCTATAATTTCAGTTCTGAAAACATTTGAATAATTTGAACTACTTATAATTGCTTCATAATATGAATTCATGCAATCTAGTCCTCAGCATTTTCTCAATTTTATAGTGAACTGGAAATAAATATGCTTTTGGTTTGCATTCTGAAGCTTTTTAATTTTTGTAGAATCTGAAGTCAAACTTGACAATGTGGAAACTTGGAACACTGCCTCCTGCTTTGATTGCATTCAAAGGTCATGTTCATCCAATTGACCCGTCGTGGCACATGCTTGGCTTGGGATATCAAAGTAAGACCAATATTGAGAATGTGAAGAAGGCTGCTGTAATTCATTACAATGGCCAATCGAAGCCTTGGCTTGAAATAGGCTTTGAGCATCTTCGTCCTTTTTGGACCAAGTATGTTAATAACACCAATGATTTTATTAGGAGTTGCCACATATTGGAGTAGTTATTGTGTTATGCTGCAAGCAGAACACACCGGATAGAAATACAAATGGCACATGCTTTGCTGAATATTTGCAAGGGAACTTAAAATCAAATTCAGAAGGAGATTCTGATACTTAGCAGAATTGGTTGGTGTTGTGCTGCTTTGACTCATTTCTATGATGAGTACCTGCAACACTAGCATGGATATGAGATTCATACTTTCCATCTGTAAAATAAAAATTCGTCGCCTAGTTTGTTGATGTCACAAAGTACACATTATATTTGCACTTTAGCTGGATGTAGCATTGGGCTACTGATTAGGAAGCAATGTTGGGGCGTGGCATAAATTGTGCACCGTGATACAAAATTGGGACATCTCCAGAAGAGAAAATATGATGGTGGTGCTTTTGGCCGCCCATTTGGCCTTGTTAGAGGTTGAGATGATTGATTCTTTTAACTTAATTTCATTTTTTAAGTTGTCAGTTTGATTGCCATTACCCTTTTTTTCCCTTGATTAAATCAATGTTTTTGTCATTTTAGACTCTAGATTATAGAAAATTTCAAGTCCCTAGTTGATGAATTGTGTAGGTTATACATATTGGTACTTATTGTATGATCGAGAGAGATTATAGACAAGATTGGAAAATTCTTTTATCAGGTTCTCCACTCACAAGTCCTTTGGTTATACTTCCATGTTTTTTTAGCATGAACTGGGGATATGATTCTTTTAGAGACGTGAGCTGTTTCAACGTTTTCTGGTGCTGCAGGTTTTGCACTCTATACTCGATGATCAATTGTTTTGTCTTGACTCATGAGTTTATCAGAAATGATCTCTCTTATACTCGTTTTTCTCCATACAATCCAATACAATAATAAAAGTGGAAGATAAAACATTTTAAGATGAAAAATAAGCGTAAGGAATCCAAACTACAATCATCCTAGAACTACTGTCACGTGTACAATCCTCTAAACAATAATACTCAAACGAAAATACAAGTCTCAAGTCTAGTCCTCAAATAGAATATAACATAGTAAAGAATCTTCGAGGGTTTGTTGAAGAGACAAACAACTATCTCTCTAGAAATCAAAAGCTCGATCCTGACACTGGAGAAAATCTAACAAGAAGTATCGGGCTCACAACCTACAAAAATGTACCAAGGGGTGAGCACCAAACACTACGGTACTCAGCTAATGGAAACTAAACTTGAAGTAAAGCAATGAAGAACACAAGTACTCCTATCCATTCAACCACATACCCTCGATTTATACACCTGCACTCAGAAAAGTCCCAACACGACACGACATATGAATATATACACCATATAAAATAGTCTCCCAGAGTAAAGTAGTACAATAGTTTATTAGTAACATAAGCAAATTCAGTTTCATAACACGGTATCTACATAGTCCAGTCTTCATAATGTACAAGACTCAAGTTATTAACATATATCACAATCTTTCAATAGTACAATTCCAACGATGTACAAGATTCAAAACATTTTATGCATCACAAGTAACACATCTATCAACCTCAAGAAGTAATGAAATGAAACGGGGTAAATGTTATGGAATGTAAATGATGCGATGCAATATGAAGTAATCATGATGCATGTTTGTTCTACGATACATATTCACTGATAACCTCAGACCAAAACACATTGGGGCTCACATGGACCATGTATCCGCCGAAAATATTTTCCTTCGATATTTACTTTCATATCTAGCTTTCCTTTTGACTTTTCATTTCTTTTCCTTCTTTCCTTTTTCAAGTCGGAACCATTCCCTTCATCTTTTCATCATCAATGAACATCAAGCAATACATGTAAATATAACACAAATAATCATTTTCATAAGTATGAGGATTTGCAAGATATCCACATGAATAATTCATTCATCAACCAATACCGGATAATCGCAATACAATCTCAATCTCTATACAAACCTCAATATCAATACTGTTTCAATATCAATATAAAAAATATACTAGTTCTCAAGTCTTCACAATGCCACAATTATTCCATAAGTCAAGGATTCACAACATCTAAAATTACTCAATCCAAAAATTCCACGATCAAAGCCTATAATAGTTTACTTCTAATCCATTTCATGCTACAAATCACCCAAACCCACATACATAAGAGAATACAAGGTTCAATCATACTAAACAAAAGGTTAGAGTCCATTTGTCTAAATAGAAGTCTCAATCAAGTCAAATCTATGCTTTTCCCCCTCTATGATACTCCAAATCACCACAATCTATTTAAATATAGCATCACAATCACATTATAAAACTAATGACACTAAAATCAAGCAATCTGGGTGAAAAGGACAAAATAGTCCACAAATCTTATGTTGAAAAAGGTTCTCGAAATCTGATTTTTTTTTACGTGAAAATGTTCCTAAAGTAATAAGGAATCTAATGGTGAAATTTGAAAAAGGACCTGAAATGAGCTTCAATTCATCATTTTTCTATCAAAAATCAATGTCCATGCAAATTTTAAATTTACCAATTCAAAACCCAAATTGTGATGTTAAAAGAATGAATAAATCAATGAAAATCGAAGATATGAGTTAGAATGTGTTACCAAAAGTCTTGTCTTGAAAATGATGAAACCCATCATTTAGAAACAATTCACTGTTTCAATCACGCAAAGCTCCACGAATGCGAAGATCAAACTTGGTCAACACTCTGCGAATGCAGGGACTCCATCTGCAAACGTGGAGATCTGGAGGTTAACCCTCCGCGAACGCGGAGTACTATAGTGACAACACCAGATTGTAGTCCAAACCAACAATTTCACACACAGAACGGACCCTCGGGGTTTGTTCGGAATCCTGTGAACACAAATCAGACATGTGAACTTACTTGAAACGACGTTCTGGATTCAATGGAAACATCGAAATTCAAGTTTGAGGCCTCCTAGGCCCACAACCCGATAAAACTCAAAG
Organism: Solanum rostratum; assembly: GCA_029948455.1. Classification (NCBI taxonomy): domain Eukaryota; kingdom Viridiplantae; phylum Streptophyta; class Magnoliopsida; order Solanales; family Solanaceae; genus Solanum; species Solanum rostratum. Next base: position 20,144,764 of record CM057056.1, read on the forward strand.
AAACTAGTAAAACTCAAAACACCTAAATTGCCCCCGACTACTCTAAAAATTATAACAAGACTATTTCTAGTGTTAGTTTCACCATCTGGAATCACTAGAACTGTCGAAATTTCAATTCGAACTTCTGAACATCGAATGTTGACCAAAATCAAACTATGATACAAATTCAACTGAAAATGCAACTTTGGGTCAAAATCTTTGTTTTAACTCCAAATTTAGTCCCGTCAATTCTCCTAGACTAGATTCTGCATTTCGGAGCTGATGGAATCAATAGAATTGCAGTTTGACACTCGAAACTCAAGACAACCACAAAACTCGAAATTTCAAACTTAAGCCTTTGAAAACTCTTTCTTTGGCAAAAATTCAACTTTATTATGAGGTTTTCAAAATTCGACTTTTAGACTCAACCAAAAATGACTCAAGACAACTTTTGGAAAGGGCAAAATGGTAATTTTATTAAAAATGCCAAAAATGACCTTTGAGATCATTACATCCATGATATTAGTAATGCAAAAAGTTTTAAGAGAAACACCATAAATTCACACTTGAACTTGTTTTAAAAAGTTAGTTACACGCGTAAACTGTGACAACAATCTATTACATATCTATACTACTCGAAAGTGGAATATTTACTCCTCAAGATGCATAACACTATTCACTCAATACCATCTCATTGCTACATTAGATGTCATGTTAGATTTTTTTTTTTTTAAAAAAATTATATCATTCAATTGCTTCTTCTTCGATGAACACCACGATGGAATGACTACTGTTGTCTCCATACAACAACATACTCGTGGAATCCTACAACTGAGATCTAAAAAGTGTAAAATATATGCATACCTTACCATTACCTCACAGAGATAGAGAGATTATTTTCGAAAAACCCTCGTCATTATCTCCATACTAATACCATATTCATATATTTCACTATCAAAAATAAAAAATAAAAAAATAGACACCACAAGTTTCACTACCTACCATCAAATTCGCTATCCAAAATCACATTATCACTATTATTTCAATAAAAATTGTAAGAACCACCACAGTTCAACATTCATAACTAAACTCATCAGCAAAATCACAGCAAGGTATAAATCCACCGTCAAATATCACCACTACCATTGTTAATTTCTTCTTTTTCACCCCCTTCAATTCCCTCTTGTTTGCCACCCATTCCCATCAACAACAAATCCACCATTATATTTCATTTTTTAAACTCAATCATCAATTTTGTTAACTAAGGGATCTGGGGTTGAAGGGAGAAGAATGAAGGAAGAAGAATTGAGAGCTTAGTCTCTCTCTTAGTATATTTCAATAGTGGAAGTCAGTACAAGTACACACACACACATATATATATATAATTGTATTTGATATGTATCAAAATACTATTCACTAACTAACTCTTAACTACCTTCTAACAACTCTTAATTACTTCTTAACAAACTCTAAACTGCTCCTTAATTCCATTAGCTTGCGTCTAATCTACTCAACACTCCCTCTCAAGCTAATGGCTTGAAGAGGTTCTTCAATCCAAGTTTGTTTAGTAGATATTCATGTGTTGCTCTTCCCAATCCTTTGGTAAGTATATCAGCTAACTGTTCCTTGGTTGACACATGATTAGTCTTGAGTAGTCCTTGGCTGATTTTCTCCCTTACAAAATGACAATTTATGTCAATATGTTTTGTTCTCTCATGGAAGATTGGATTTGCTGCAATTTGGATTGCAGCTTTGCTGTCACACATAAGATCAACTGGTTGCTTGACTTGTACTCCCAGTTCTTTAAGCAAACCTGTGAGCCAAATAATCTCTGCTGTGCAAGAGGCCATACTTCTGAACTCTACCTCAGCTGAACTCCTGGATATAGTATCTTGTTTCTTTGACTTCCAAGACACCAAGGCTCCACCAAACTTCACAACATATCCAGTTACAGATCTTCTAGTCTCCATACAAGCTCCCCAGTCAGAATCACAATAAGCTTCTAGTTGTTTAGTGCTGTTAGCAGGCATGAACAACCCTACACCAGCTGTCCCTTTTACATACCTTACAACTCTTAGTGCAGCATCCATATGTGATCTCTTGGGATTATGCATAAACTGACTTAGAATTTGAACTACAAAAGCTATGTCTGGTCTGGTCATAGTTAGGTACAACAATCTTCCCACTAGTCTTTGATAAACTGAGGGATCATTGATTGCTTCATCTTCATTTGCTTCCTTTTTTGGAAAATATTTGTCATACTCTACTGATGTAAGTTTCTGGTTGACTTCAATAGGTGTAGTAGCTGGTTTTGCTCCACTTAGTCCAGCTTCAGATACTAGTTCCAGAGCATATTTTCTTTGGCACATCACTATCCCTTCTTGTGACCTAGCCACTTCAGTGCCTAGGAAAAATTTTAATTCTCCAAGATCCTTCATTTTGAACTGTACCTGCAGATCTTTTCTTGTCTGTTTAATAAGATCTTTATTGCTTCCAGTGATCAGCAAATCATCTACATAAACCAGAATCATCACCCTTTCTGTACCAACTGATTTTGTGAAAAGAGAGTAGTCATAATGACTCTGACTAAATCCCATCTGCACCAAAGCATCTGTAAGTTTCCTGTTCCATTGCCTAGGGGCCTATTTAGGCCATATAGGGACTTATTAAGTTTGCAGACCTTCTGATTATCCCCTTGTCTGGCAAACCCTTCAGGTATGTTCATGTAAACATCCTCAAGAAGATCACCATTTAGAAAGGCATTATGCACATCCATTTGATAAATCTGCCAGTGAGATGAAGCAGCAAGAGCAACTAATGTTCTTACAGTAACCATCTTTGCTACAGGTGAGAAGGTTTCAGAATAGTCTAGTCCAGCCTGTTGGCTGTATCCCTTGGCCACCAATCTGGCTTTATATCTCTCAACTTCCCCTGAAGCTTTATATTTCACTTTGTATACCCATCTACACCCAATAGATTTATTTCCATCTGGAAGATCAACTAGTGACCAAGTATTATTATCTTCAAGAGCATCAATCTCAGATTGCATAGCTTGAACCCAAAGTGGATCTTGAGAGGCTTGATGAAAGGAAGTTGGTTCTGGAATGGAAGAGTAAGTAGCTAGAGCCTGTTGGTAAGGGAAGGTAAGATGTGAATAGGTGATATATGAAGACATAGGATAGACACATGAAGCAGAAGGAGTCACAAAGTCATGCATCCACACAGGAGGATGTTTGACTCTAGATGATCTCCTGGGAGGTATAGGAGCTGTATCAGATTCTGTGAGTACCTGAACTGGATTAGAGGAAGAAGTGTGAAGTGGAACAGTAAGCTCCCCCTGATCAGGATGGATGGTAGGTTTATAGAAGTGAAGCGGAGATGAGTCTAAATAGGATAGATCGAGGACTGGAAACACTGGGGTTCCAGGGGATTTGACATGTAAAAAAGGAAATACAGACTCTATAAATACTACATTCCTATTAGTAAAGAAAGACTTGGAATGAATATCATAGAGTACATATCCTTTTTGTGTTAATGAGTATCCCATGAACACATAAGGTGTAGCTACAGGTGAGAATATATCTGAAACATTGGTATTAGAAGCATAGGTTAGACTACTAAACACTCTGAGATGAGTGAGTGAAGGAGGATATTTGAAGAGAAGTTCAAAAGGAGATCTGAAATTTAGGATTCTAGATGGTGTTCTATTGATGAGGTACACTGCAGTGTCAACACATTCACCCCAAAATTTTAGAGGAATCCCAGCTTGAAATCTGAGTGCTCTGGTTACTTGGAGAATAGTTCTGTGTTTTCTTTCAACTACTCCATTTTGTTGTGGAGTATATACACAAGAAGTCTGATGTAGGATGCCTAAAGTTGACATAAGGTGTTGAAAATCATGGCCAAGGAACTCAAACCATTATCTGATCTGAGAATTTTGACAGAAGTAGAAAAAAAGTTGGTTACTCTTGTTAGGAAGTTTTTTAGTACAACAAGTACTTCTGATTTTGACTGAATAAGGAACAACCAAGTAAATCTGGTGAAATCATCCATTATTGTGACAAAAATTCTTTTATTATTATAGGTTGGAATCCTATAAGGACCCCATATGTCACAATGCAATAATTCAAAAACAGATTTAAAACTAGAAGTACTTAAAGGAAAAGAGAGTTTAGTGTGTTTTGCAAGGGGACAGACAGTACATTTGTGGTCTTCAGGAACAAGATGCTGAAGACATGTATGTTTTCTAATGATTTTTAGAGGGGCATGGCCCAATCTTCTATGCCAAAGAATAGTGGATGGAGATGCTTCTTTAGCTATGATATCAGTTTTATTTATTGAGCAGTGAGAAGCTTGAGTAGGTGGGGTGTTTCCTCTGAGAATGTATAGCCCTTGTTCTTCCTTACCAATCCCTTTCACCAAGCCAGTGCAAAGATCTTGGAATATACAAAAGTCAGGAAAGAAATACACTGAACACTGCAATTCCTTAGTCAATTTAGACACTGACAACAGGTTGCATTTGAACTCTGGAAGAAGTAACACATTGGAAACAGGTTGATCTTTTAACATATGTGATTTATCAGTGTGAGTAACCTTAGTTTCATCACCTGTGGGTAGGTGAACATAGTTGTTTTCATGCTCTGGAAGCCTTTTATAATCATATATCATTTCAGAACTTGATGTCATATGATTAGTGGCTCCTGAATCTACTATCCATTTAGAGTGAACTGAGTACCTGCATTTGCTGAGTTTGGTGTAGGATTGTGATTTCCTTCTTCATTACCTTTGTTCAGCAACTGAATAATCTGTTGGTATTGCTCCTGTGTGAAATAAGGGGGTAATTGAGATGTGGTTTGCAAATTTGAATTGCAGTTACCATTACAATCCTCTGCAAGATTAGCATAGTGGACTCCTCCTTTCTTCTTGTTCCTGGGCCAATCTAATGGATAGCCAATAATTTTGTAGCAATTGTCTTTTGTATGACCATTGTATCCACAATGTTCACATACCACAACCTATTTCTTCTGAGTTTTGTAATTGTTGACAGACATAGGACTATTATTGTTGTTTACATTTGAACTCCAACCTCCTCCTAAATTATTATTACCCACACTTCCATTGATCTTCCCTGGAGTTTGTGAACCAATACTCAATCCCTTACCTTTGTAACCTGAACTGATTCCTCCCTTTTGACTAAAGAATATAGCTCCTTCAAGTGTATCACTCACCATCGAAGCTACATTAGTTATAGATCTTTGACTCTCATGATCAATCACCATGGAATAGGCTTTGTTCAGTGTAGGAGTAGGAGACATCATCAGAATACGGCTTCTACACTGAATGTAAGTTTCATTTAACCCCATAAGAAATTGTAGCAATCTCTGATATCCATGATGCTTGGCATAACTTCTGGATTCAGCACAATTGCAGCCAGGGCAGGGCATCAGTGCATCAAATTCATCCCATAGATTTCATAATTTTGAAAAATATTCAGCCACAGACATAGTTCCCTGAGTTAGAGTAGCAATTTCTCTGTGCAAGAAAAAAATCCTCGACCCATTGACAGTATCAAACCTCTTTTTTAAATCTAACCACACCTTATGCGCATTTGAAGCATAGATGATACTACTCAATGGATCTTTTTCAACAGAACTCATGATCCAAGATAACACTGCTGCATTCACCTTTTCCCACTGTTTATGCAAGGATGAATCAAATTTATCTTTGGTATGCCTACCATCAACGAGCCCTAATTTGCTCTTTCCTAACAATCCTATAGTCATAGACCTACTCCACAGCACATAATTTTCAGATCCAATTAATTTCACTGAGATTAATGAACTACCTGGTGTATCTGTCGGAAACAAGTATAAGGGATGATTATGATCAATTTCAATTCGTCCTGAGCTCCATAGTGTCGACGAATTTGGTGTTGCATGTGCATTCTCTGCTGTCGACATTCTTCTTCTGATTTCTGATTATGAATTAGACTCTGTTCGGCTAAAACCCAGCTTCTCCAAGCTTGAATTTCAGCTTGATCCTCAATTCTTCAACCACTTCTACCTTCTACCTTCAGCTTCTCCAAGTCACTTTCTTTGAGTTACCAACTTCTTCAAGCTTGACTCTCTTTAGATTTCAGTTTCTCGAAAACAATTCCCTTCATCCTTCAGATCAGATTCGTACTAGGATCAGTGGTGTGGCTCTGATACCATGTTAACTAAGGGATCTGGGGTTGAAGGGAGAAGAATGAAGGAAGAAGAATTGAGAGCTTAGTCTCTCTCTTAGTATATTTCAATAGTAGAAGTCAGTACAAGTACACATATATATATACAATTGTATTTGACATGTGTCAAAACACTATTCACTAACTAACTCTTATCTACCTTCTAACAACTCTTAACTACTTCTTAACAAACTCTAAACTACTCCTTAATTCCATTAGCTTGCATATAATCTACTCAACAAATTTTATCAACTACCAACAAAGTCGAAGAGAAAAATCGAGTATAATGAAGATGGCGAAATCGGATAAGAATTAAAGTAAGATATTATGGGGGAGGAGAGGATTCTTGTGGAGGAGTGCGTGGGATGAATGAAAATCGAATATGGAAGGAGATGACAATTTTTTTTTAAAATGAAGAAGAACGAGAAAAGAAGACGACATGGGTACGATGTAAAGAAGAAGAAGAAGAAAAAGGGGAGGAGGAGAAGGTGTGGGGCTGGAGTTTGGGTTGGGAGAAAGTGAAGTGAAAAGAAAATTTTGATTTATTTTACTACATTTTCTTTAGTTATTTTTAATCGTATCACTTTTTGAGTAGTAAAAACATGTAATAAGTCATGATGATAAATTTAAATGTGTAATTCGCTTTTTGAGATAAGTGAATTTATTACTTTTTCCAAAGTTTAACACATGCATCAACATGGTTATAGACACAATTATCTATCGAAATCTTTTTCACATCCTTCTCATCTTATTTTTTTAGGGTATTATTTTTGGAAACAAATAATTTATTTTAGAAATTATACAATGTAAATTATTTTTAATATATCAAAATACCAAATTTATCACTATTCTTATACACCCTATCAAACGATCCATAAAGCTTAACTAATATAAGCATTACTAATGTTACTAATACACCATATTCTGCAATACTAATTTCATTATATCTTTTAATTAGTTAAAAACCTTCTATTTCAATGCATAATAATTTACAACATTGGGCTTCTACTTTCAATACATATCTAACTCAAAAGTTCAAGCTACAATTAGTACAGAAGCCCATATCCTCTTTTTACAAATTATAGTACCACAAATTATACCAGTATGATCAATAGTTCACCTCACCAAACTTTCTTGTGGGCCATAAGCCCAAGAACTTCATCCCAAAGCCCAACACTTCCCATATCAGACAGCCCAATTACACTTGGGCTACAAGCAGCTACTGTCCAATAACCAGCTTTAATCTCATCCCTCAATTGATCTCTTTCCCATGCACAATACCCATCAAAGAACCTAAAATTATCAAGCCCAACTACATCCCTTTTCACCATTTCAGCAGCACACCCCACACTTTCTTTTGTACCATAATACAAACCCTTCATTACTTCATCAAAAACTCCACTTTTCCCAAGCCCATCTTCACCTCCTTCATTTGGGGTCACTAGAAAAAGCCCATCTTCTAAAGGCCCACCGAAGTATAACGGCCTATTCGCAAATGTCCCAGACAAGTCCAACACGGAAGATCTCATTTCCTTTATGGACATAAGCGAAGGCCTGTTGAGAATTAAGCCCATTGGGCCTATTGGGCCCATTGACAACAGAAGAACTACGGTCCGCTCAAATATGTGGACGCCTTCCAGCTTTTCAGTGGCTATGAGTAAGCAACCTTTTTCTGGTTCGTGAATGGTGTGGGCCCATTTGCTGCCGATTGTGACGGCCGGAGGCGGCGGAAGATCGTCGACGGTGTCGGGATTGACGACAGAGGAGGGATCTTCCGACCGGGAAGCTCGTTCCCCGGCGACTAATCTTGCTCGAAATGATCGCCAATCAGTTTCAGCGAAAGGTCTTTCTTCATCTTGAGGTGAAGGCGATGGTGAGCTTGACCGGCAACCTACAATTACAATATTATATCAATATATGTTTACCTGACCATTTTTATAGCTTAATTTGAAGATTACCTAAAAAATTTGTGCATACTGTGTTCGTTTGTATAGTTTTCCCCAAAAGAGAAAAAGTTGGTATCCCTCTTGTTTCATCTTACAGCAGACTCTATATGTCAAAATTATGTGATAATGTAAAGATATTTAAATTCTTAGTAATTGTGAATTTGTGATTACTAGTATATTTTTTGTAGTTTCTAAGTATGTAAATTTATTTTTATAAAACTTGAATTTTTTTTGATCAAATTCACAGATAGTTTGATCCTCATACTTCCAATCATATTTGCTGGACTCATTTAGATGAAAAATTACGTTATTTATATATTGTTTAAAAAAAACTTCGTACCCTTCAAGTAGTTCGTGTGTGCAACTTTCATATCTTGACCCCTTAATGAAAATTCTGATTCTACCTACTTGAGTGATCATGAGTTTATTGAGATTTGATCTGGATCTCTACTGGACTGTCTCATTAGAGCCTCCTTAGAGATACAAAAGTGAGATAACAACAAATAGAGCACTTACATGTCACTGACCAAGGAGTGCCAGCTTTTTTGAGCTGACGAAATTGACTAACAAATAGCCTTCTTCTAGTAGAGTAACAGTTTCTTGATCCTAAGGAAGGGAAGAGTTTCTCTGAGAAGGGCTTTGAAGTGACAAAGCAAGCCTCCATATTGATCTGAGATTTAATTAGCTATACAGTACTGCACCTGCAGATTTAGAGAGATTCTTGCTATAAAAAGAAACTGATCAATGTATGTATGTATACATTGGATAAGTGGATATAGCAAAAAAGGGGTTGATGTATAAAGAGAATTGATTTTGTGTTATATATGGAGAATGTGATTAAATGTAGACCACATGAAGTTTTCGAGCTAATCCAGTAAAAGTGGGATGCTTTTGGTTTGTTGGCAGAGTGACTTTCCCAAAAGTATGGGCCAGTGGATATGGCTTTACACATAAGCAGTTATCAAGAAATTGTTTGGTTCTCATAATTTGAATTGGCTAAGGTTTAATCTGAAGAAATCTAGTGCGCTTTTATGAGTATGTGTTGTGATTCTAGCCACAGACACTCGGTATGACTTCTTGTTTCTTTAGCCTTATTTCTTTTGTCGTTTCATTCTTTCTTGATTTGGTATTAAGTTTTTAAAAAATCCATAGATTGTTAGAGAAAAGACAATATATATTTTAAATATTTAATTTGATGTCATTTATAAAGTATTTTATTTGTCTAATATAAATTTTTAATTTTAATTATTAAAAGTTAATGTAATTCTATATCACATCAATGCAACCAAATAGGACAATTGTCATTATATTGTGACGAACAAACAGATCATCATAATTACTAGGTTGATAATCACACTAATTTTTAATTATCACATACCTTTTTCATAAAAAAAAAAGGGTAGAGGAAGAGAAAATGAGGAGGGGAATTACAATGTGGGAATCGAACTCTCACTAATAAGGGTGGAAATTCAAGTAGTCAACCAATTGAGCTACTAAGATTCTCACTATCACATATCTTTTCAAATAGACCCCGAGTGAAGATTTAGTTGAAAATATCTCGATACTTCTTAAAAGATTTTCTTGAAGTTTGGTGATTAAACAAGTTCCCACTCAGAGAATAAAAAAAGTAATTTGATCTGATGTAATATTTAAGAAAATAAATTAAATTAAATCATATCAGATAAATTAAATTGTTTTCTCTGTTTACTATTAGATGTCAAGTTTTGATTTGACACATCTATTAAGAAAATAATGATTAGTGCAGTGAGATTACTATTTTACCCCTATTAATTGATAGGAGTATTCATTTAAGCCATAATTAAAATTTCAATACATTAGTACTATCAATATAATGGAAAGTAGAAATGTTTTTTGATTTAATAAAATTTCTGTTATTTGGGAAATAATATAAACTTTTACTTTAACATTTGGAATATAATTTTTTTGTAACAAGTAAAAATCTTCGATCAAAATATTTCATTATAAAAATTCCTCCAATAAAAATAAAAAATCAAATACTATGAATACAAAATAAAATCAATCTTAGAGTATAATAATTGTTCAATTTTTTTTCAAAATAAGCTTAGTAATTGAAATGTCTCTTTAGGGTAAGTTAAGGGTTACATCAGTCCCTATAAATTGCCCAGGTATTCTTAAGATAAATTGTCATTGGAGATTTTCAAGAAACTCTATATTTTTCGAACATTAACTTTATAAGTAAATTGAAGGTAAAATAGGTAGAGAAAAAAATTATCTTATCTTAATTTCTTTAAAATGACAAGAAAAAATAAAAATCAAACTAAGAAATTTTTTACATCTAATAAAGAACGAAGAAAGTATTTTTTAATTTTGTGATCTTCAACTTGCCATGTGAAAAATTAGAACTAAAAGTTACCCAAAAAAAGGAAAGAATTTTTCTTTTTGAAACAGATTAAAAAGAAAAAAAGAGATTAAAAAGAAAAGTAAATTATTTAGTTTTTAAAACGGAGAGAACATTATTTGGTTCAAGTGCTACACTACATGCAGGCTCAAAAGCTTCGCCAATATAAGATATTACAACCTAAAAGATCAACTACACAAGCATAATGCTCTAATTCAGAAATAATCCCATAATAACAAATAAAATATCCTTATCCACTTAACAATCTAACTCTATCACATCACACCAAGTATGGCAGAATGCTTGGGATTCCTTTACCCCTAACTAGACGCATCGAGCTAGCACTTCAGGAATGAAAAACCTTTTGATTAGGAGAAATTTACTCCCCTTAGTCTCTTCTCTGTCGCGAATTTGAATTTCCTCGCGCAGTTGAAGCAGATCAAGGAAGTTAAGTCAGTGGGTTTGGAGTACCACAGTGTCCACTATAACTTAGTGAGTTAGCAGCAATTGCCGCGAATTATATACTAAAACGTGTGCATTCTTTTAAGAACAATTGAGCTATATACAGAGCTCAAGATACACTAGCATCTACTTCCCTATGCAACATGTTGGTATTAGTTGTATTATTATTCTGAACATGAATCTTCTCCAACTCTCACAAGGGTGGGTATTTGGCCATGATCAACAAAATCAATCTTATTCAATCTAACACAACAAAGCACTTTCTCTGGCAGCTCCTCTGGCTTCTGTGCCTGTGGAATTTAGTAATTACACAATGAACATACACCATTTATAAAGCCAAAAGTAAGCAAACCATCCTCAAAATTAATAAAGCTTAAAACAAAATGAGAAACCTGAATTGTTAGGCCAAAATCAACTATTCCATGTCGTAAACGTTCTCTAAAGGCATCAAGGCCCTTTCTTGCTATGTAGCTGAAGCGATGAATGTCAAGATCAACTTCAAGGTAATTCGGGCCCTATAATAAGCAGAGACCACACACATTGAGAATATTGTGGAATGTTGCTAAACTGACTAACAAAGTAAAGTCATGGTATCGAAGATCCACCTGATAAAAATTGTGTTGAGGGCGGGAAAGCACAGGCTTTTCATTGTAAGCATTCAAAAGCTTCCTTTCAGTTGCACTTGTAACAACCTCATCTGGATTAACCAACCCAACCATAATCTTCAACCTCTCTCTGAAAGGAACAATTGATTCTTTTGCAAAACCTTTCACCTTTTCCATGTCATCCTCGATGAATCTCTATCACAAAAACGAATAGCACGTATAAAGGAAAATTAAATTGAGAAGCAAGGACTATATAACGATAAGGAAAGGATCGGATAAAGGTTCTTGCAGTATTAGTACGGTGGCCAACCTTTTGTTAGAAAGTCAACAAATTGTTATCCCTCAGCCTAAAATTTATTGTTTTGGCTGATTTTGAATGTTTGATAACAACAAGAAGCAGGCTAGGATGTGGATTTTTTTTTTGTTTGGTTTGGTATTGAGTTGTTAGCTCAGTAGCTGGAAAATGTGAGGCATAAAAATTTAGGATTGAGTTTGCGTATTTGACTCTTCAAGCATGAAAGATTTGTTCTTTTAAATAAAAGAAGTTAATCTGTTTGTGATGGACAAAATAGAAAGTATCAATTATATTAGGACAAAGGGAGTAATTTGTCAATCAATAAAATTCCAAGATGGTAAAATTAACGACTCACCTAGCCTAGCCTTTCAGCTAACCACGGAAATAGCATGCTCTAGTCTACTTCAAGAAAAGGGGAAGGGAATAAGGAAAAACAAAAGGAGAAGAAAATGTGTTGATTTTGCCTTCATAAAGCTGACAAAAGTACCTTGATGGTGTCTTGAAACTGGGGAGAGATGTCCTCCTCAAAAGTTTCAGAAAGTTTGAAATATATTACAAGGCTCAGGCCTTCTCCATCAGCATCACCAACGAACATTGGAGCAGGATAAGTGGGCAACTGACAAAGAAGAAGAACTTTATTAATTGGAATAGAATGTTATATCTAATAAAAACTACTTTGGTTCATAGGAAGAGACTGCTCTAATACCTGAATGTTAACAATTAGTAATGGTGGTATTCTTCCATCTCCTTTTATAGAAGGAATCTCAATGTGTTGTGCTATATGATTGATCTTTCTCGGGCAAACAAATAAGTCGACCCCAATTGGAGTATAAGGAGACACATTAGTAGCAGGGTTTTTCCTCTTATCTCTGCAGATTAAATGAAACAAATGTAAAGAAACATGTTTAAGATCCATAATAAAAGTCCAAAAACAGAAAATAATTGAAAAAAAAAATCCAAGTTAAAAGTGTACTTGAAATAACTATCGCCACGGAGCTTGAAGTGTGAGGGCTCAATCTTTGACCAACTTTCTGCAACAGACTTTTCTTCTGTGCAACAGGGAATTAAAAGCCCAGCTCTGGGACGGCGAAGAAACTTTCTTGAAGAACCTACAAGAATACCACTATGTTTAATGCATTATTAATTAACCATCGTAATAGCTTTTCAACCTTCCATTTAAGCCCTCTAGAACAGGAAATCTAAACATGAAGGTGTCAGCCTCACGATCTCAGTAAAATTTGGCTAGTAAGTAGATTTGAAAATAATGAGAATAAAAATGTCATGGAACAAATCCATATAATGGATTCTCAAATTGTACTCGATTTATGCTCTAAGTATACAAATGAGGTGAGGTACTTACGAAATTCATTTTTCTCTTCTCCATCAGCAGATGTTCTCTTCATAGAAAGCCTTATAATAGTTGACTTCTTTACTTGAGAATGAGGAGCTGAATTTGGTCCATTTATGATTTTGTCATTGAAACTCAAGGTATTTACCAGCTTCGGTAAAACAGACTTGAAAACAGTTTCCTGAGTTTTCTCCTGCATCTGAAGTATCTCCTTTTTTACACTTTTAAAGCTTGCAAAAGCACGATCCAAGTTCTTCTTCTTTTTGGTGACAAAATCTTCACCCTTCCCTATGGAAGGGCAGTCATAGTTCTGAGCAGTTACAACTGCAAGTCCATTTGGATCCTGAACTCCATCTTTACCCAAGCCATCTATCTTGAGATATTTCTCATGGTATTCTTTGTACTTGAGTTTGCTATCCATAAAGCATGATGAAGTTTCATACTGAACTACTTGTCCACTTGAAATGTTGGGAAAATTATCTAGAGAAAACAAAAAGTAATAGAATGAAAAATCATAACTTTGCTCAAGAATGATGGCCTTCTTAAGCACCATAGATAGACAAAGTCATCAATTTTAAGTACAACAGCAAAGAATTTGATGATCATTACCTCCATGAACACTACTAAAGTCATCATCTGAGTCAGAATCAAAAATGCTGTGCGAGTCAAACCATGCTTCTTCTTGGCTAAGAACTGTAAAAATGTCAATCTCTTAAGTATCATTTTCAAGATTACAGTTCAAGAATTTTTCATTATCAATTACTTATCTAGAACATTTTCTTCACAAAGGAGACTGGTACAACTTCTTTTTATGATAAATGCTTTCAGCCTATGTTGCTCGGACTCTACAAAAAGTAGTCACACCTATGTCAGATTCTCCAATATTGCACTACTTGGAGTATGTAACACGCACCCATCAACATTTTTGAAGAGTCTGAGCAACATAGCTTATAATGATTTATTTAGGTAGGTTAAATTGAGCAGGCATATCAAAAGATAATGTTCAAAACAGAAAAGAGAGTTTACCTTTGCCATCTATTTGACTACGCTGCCACTGCAACTGAGTAAGATGAAATGTGGAATTGGAGACCTCAGATGTTCTGCCGGTTGATGTGGTTGTATGAACAAACTCACTAACAGCAATGTCTGTCACCCGTGCATCGCTGTTTCTTTTCCTGGTTCCTGTCAGACCTGCGTTTGAATTCTTTCTATGGTATTTTCTGTGGCGACGATGGTGTTTCTTCCTTACCCTGATTGTGCTTGCTGGAGTTGATACACAACCACCCATTATTATGACTCAGCTCACAAATCTCACAGCTAATTGCTGATGTACCATGTGAAGATGATGCAAATTCCAAGTGGAACTCAAGAAATTAAGTATACCTGGCAAGCGAACAAGAGAAACTTGAAATCTCTGCTTATGTAATAAATCTCACACAACAACATACCTAGTGAAATCTCACAAATAAGGTCTGGGAGATATAGTGTAAGCAAAGAGGTTGTTTCTGAAAGACCCTCGCTTCACTAGCAAATCAAAGTAATATTGAAAGAAAAAAACGATAGTGAAGAAAACATAACTAATTGGAAAGCAGTGCAGAACATAAATAAGACAATTGACTAGTAAATGACTTGAAATTTGATCCATTACGTTGTATGCATTTGCAATTATTGGAGTACAAAAGGATTATCGACTTACCTTAAAGGAGTACTAACATCTGGAACTAACAGTACAATCTACAAAGTGCCACTTTCACAAGATTGAACAAGAAAAAGAAGTGCTATACTTAAATCTCAATAACAGCTCCCAAAATTGACATGTAAATCCACACACATTTATCTTGAATTAGCAGTTCTCAAAATCTTATATACTAGCATAAAACTTAAAAAAGATGGAATAAAAAAGGTGTTTTTAACAGGCTTAAAAGCAGTGAACCTCGTAAGACTGATGTAATACAAGAATATTACTGACAAGAAAAGCAACAAAGAACACAAAGATGGCTAAGTGCAAAGGAACTAATGAAACAAACTTTAATAATTTCATGTGATTGCACATAAGAAAAAGCAAAAAAAAAATGGAGACATAACTGAAAAGGTGAACATAAATGTAATAAGCTGCTTATTCTCTCATTTTTTATTTTTATTTTTTCATTGTCCTGTCTTTTTGAAATTGTTAATGATGAAAAAGGAGAGAATGAAGATGACCTTGTATTCACTTTCAGAGACTGAATCAGACAAAACAATTGTCAGATTAGGCATAAGAGAAAGTGAAGCAAAAATGGGTCCACATTAAAATCATATGACAAGCAAACAAACAAAAGAATAACAACATCTAAATTGTTATTACAAACAGAAAAAAAGAGGAAAATGCAATTGCTTAGAATAGCAGAAAAGGCCAAAATATGAAGAATGAAAACAAATACTAAAATAATGTGGGAAACAGAGATCAGAAGGAGGGGGAAAACTCACAATACAACAAGTTATTGATCAACAGGTCAAGAAATACCTAGGAAGAAGGATGAAGACATTAACAAAAGTTGAAAAAAAATCTGTAAAAGTCTCGTTTTTTGAGCAAATACAGAATAAAAAATAATTTCAAGTTCCAACAATACTCCAATTAATGACAAAGCAAACAAGTTATACTCACTATGCAAATTCTTTAGGTACCAAAAGAAAGAAGCAAAAATGCAGAAAATGGGACATTAATTGTGAATTCTGGTAGATACCCACCATCAATATATACATAAAGTATGTACCTTTTGGTTTTTGAATGAAGAAAACACCATTAACAATGATGATGAATGAATGTGGGTCTCCCTCTCAAAAAAAGAAAATTTTCAAGAACCAGAGAGAGAGAGAAAGAGCAAATGGGTCCTAAACGGGTCGGATCCAAGCTCTTTTCGATAAACTTATCCTTCTTGAAGCAGCTGTTCCTATAATTATTTTCTGTCTTTATGTATATGGATTTGACAGAGAGAGGAAAAAAAACAACAGGGGGAATGCAGAGGAAGGAGAAGAAGCAGAGGAGAGGGGTAAGAAGGTCATTTGACATAGGTCTGAGAGTGCGTGCGAGCGTTTGTTTATTGATATTTATGAAGTTTAAAATTAAAAAAAGGTGAGTCTGGCTGTCCCCAAAACAAAATCATTATTACAACCCTCCGTCCATTTCTCTGTCCCACCAAACACTGTCGAGGTATTATTACGGTAATTAATTTCTTTATTTAAAAAAATATAATCAATTATCTTTTTTTTTTTTTGAAAAAAAAAAAAACTTCATTTACTGCAATGATATCCACAAATTTGAAACAAGTACACCGACGTATTTTACTTTTTTTTTTTAACTCATTAGATATAGTGTATAAGAAATTAAGATAATACTAAAATATAGTGTATTAATAATAATATAATTAGTTATATTGAAATTATTTATTTATCCGTATTGGTTGATTCAGTATAATAAAAATCTATTTACTTATGCTTCTTCATGTATTAATAGTTCATATATCATTAAGAAATTATGCTGAGTCTTTTTTTTTATTTTATGGATAAGCTGGTACGATCTATTTATTCAGAAAGAGATTTTATGGTGTATATTATTTGCGAATGATATAGTATTGATTGATGAGACACGAGATATAGTAAACAATATAACAAAAAGTTGGAGGTTTAGAGACAAATTTTAATGTAAAAAAGTTCAAATTGAGCAGGACCAAAATAGAATTATATTCTTGGAGTATCAGTTCAGTATTGTGATGGATGAAGCGGACATGGTAGTAAGGTTTGCCACTCAACCTATTTCCAAGAGAAAAAGTTTTAAATATCTTGGATCTGACATCCAAATTGGTGGAGACATCGACGATAATGTCATTAGGCAACATGGAAGAAATTGAGGTTTGCCTCTAGAGTATTGTGCGATAAGATGGCACCATCTAAACGTAAAGGTAAGTTACTATAGAATAGTGGTTAGACTATATTTGTTATATGTAGTAGAGTGTTGACCAGTCAAAAATTCATATGTTTAGAAAATTCATGTTGAAGAGATGAAGATGCTGAGATGGGTGTGTAGGATATACTAAGATTAAGAATATTAGGAATGAGGTTATTTGGGAGGAGGTGGGAGTGGTGTCTGTGGCACACAAAATGAGATAAGCGAGTCTAAGATGGTTTGGGGCTTTGGGCACATATAGAGGAGGTGCGTGGACGATCGGTTAGGAGGTGCGAGAGGTTAGATTTAAAGGTTACGCAGAAGGGTAGGGATAGACTGAAAAAGTATTTTGGAGAGGTGATTAGACAAGATATGACACAGCTTCATATCACCGAGGACATGACCTTAGATAAAAAGAAGATGAAGTCACATATTAGGGTAAAAGGTTAGCAAGGGTAAATGTTATCTTGCTTTATGACATTTTTAGATTTGTTATAGGATTAGTGATGTTATTTTCTTCGATTATTTTGCTACTTTTATTATTTTTCTTATAGAACTGACATTTGCTCTTCGTTTTTAATCGTTATTCTATATCTATTATTTCCTTCTTCTTTTTTACTTGAGGCGAATATATTTGAGTCAAGGGTCTTTCGAAAACAATTTTTCTATCTTCATAAGGTAGTGATAATGTCTGTATATACTCTACCCTTTTTAAACTTTACTTTGTAAAATTTCACTTGTTATGTTGTTGATGTGATATTATTAATATCGTAATTCATTCTGTAGCTATTATTTTTAAGCTAAAATTTCTAATAAATAAAAGATTAAATAATATTATAACTAATATAATTAGATATTTTAATACATGGCCCTAAAAACTGAAGTTTTTCTTGTTGTGATTAATAACGTCGACTTTTGGTTTTCTTGACGTCAGCTGACATCAATTCTTTCGGTCTAGAGTTTGTCCCTACAACAGAAATGAACTGCTTATCGATTTTTGTGACGAGGGTTCTCAGGAAATAGTCTCTCTATTTCTATGAGATATGATAAAGTCTACGATTTTTTTTAGATACTACTTATAAAATTCCATTAGGTATGTTATTTTAGCTAATTCGTCTCAAAATAACTATTTTAAAAAAAATTGTGACTTTACTTTTTTATATATATTTATAATCAGAAAATTAAAATATATTTTATATATTTTTAATCTAAAACTGTTTAAAAATATTTTTAAATTTTGTATAAAATTAAAATTCGAAAAAATAGATAGATGAAGATAATACTTTTAAGTTAATTATTGTAAACTGCAGTTAATGTTGTGAATACCAAACACTTTAATTGACTTTAATTAAATTAGATTAATGTCATCAGATTCTTTATCAGTCACTCATTTAATGATGTACTACATAATTACAAGTGATAGAGATAGCCAAAGTAAATAATAGAAAAATCGTTAAATATTCTTTTAAATTTGGCATGAATTATTAGTTTTATTTCTATAAATTTTTATTAAGTTATGGGATGTTTTTAACACTTATTATGATTTAAAGATGTGTTTTAATTTAGTTAGTCAAATAGAATGGTATTTTTTAGACCATTAATAGTTCACAAATGAAAGTAAAAATTTGTGTCAAACTCAGAATTATTTTTAATAATTTTTCCTAAATAATAAAAAAAATTATATTTCAAAAATTATATAAAAATAATTAAAAGATTGAAATAAAATCATATGTATGAATAGATTCAATTTTTTTTTAAATAGAGTCAAACGTAACTCTCGGTCATAAAGTGGATGGAATCTGATACATACATTAATTATAAAACAAAATAAAGAAGACTTTAAATATTTACTTCCTCCGTTCATATTTACTCATCATTATTTCATTTATTAAAGTCAAATTATATAAATTTTGATCGTTATTTTAAAATATATCTTTCCATCATATTAATATGAGAAGGATTGCAACTTATAGTATTTCTTATATAACTTTTTATTATCTAAATTTTAGATTTTAAATATCAAATTTAATTTGAAAATTTAATCAATTTAATCTCAAAAAATAAAGTAATGACAAGTAAAAGCGAACGGTATTAATCAACTCAAGTTGTACGGGATCAATTTCTGAGATCAAGAGTTGAGAACACGTTATCCAAAATTAAATAATTGTTTAAAATAATAAAATATAAGACATTCATCCAGAAGTGTAAAATGATATAGATCATTTTGTATATTCTCCATTCATTTTTAATTGCAATTTTTTTTTTTAATTTGATTGTCCCTTGTCAATTTTTACAAATTTAATTGGACTTGAAAAATTTTCTATTTTTCATTGTCATTGAGTTAATAGTTTTGAAAAATATAGTAAGTAGATCCTATCAATTAATAGGGGGTAAATGATAAATTTACTATAATAATAATTATCTTCTTAATAAGTATGTCAAGTCAAAATTTTGATCATGATTAATTGGATCGTTTTATTTACAAATTTCTATCCAATTGGAATTTTGAATTTCTAGATTTTGTTGAGAGAAAAAACATTATCGGTTCTTGATAAGTTTTTTACACATATTAAGTGTATATTCTAACATAAATATAAATTTTTGTTGTCTTTTTTTTCTTTTTTGTAATTTTACTTCGTATAATATCGATCAAAATAATTTTTTTATTTCCTAAAAATTAGAATAAGATTTGTGTTGATTCTGCATTGACATTGACTGAGTGAGCACATGTACATTTTAAATGCAGAATTCATGTCTTGTTTAGTCAAGAAATAAAACCATGCATGTGCGTAAAGCCATGCACGTTACACCCTAAATTTATGGTGGTTATTCAATGTCAAATAAATAACTTTTTACTTATTATACTCTTATAATTATAATTGAATTGTTTTTATTCCAATGTACATTATTGAACCCATCTCATATAAACCACTCAGATCAAATGAACATGAAAACTCAATCGACTAATTAGATATGTGTTTTGCACGTATGTGTCGGGTTAATTTAAAAATTATATATTATTAGTATTTATTATTAAATAAATATAATACTCATGTAAACAAAATTAAATAAATACTACTAGTTTGATGCATTAGTTTAATCTATTGTAAAATGACAAAGATGAGAAAACCAATTCAATGACTTATAATATAGATATGTTAATAGTTTTTTAATATATAAAATAATAATTTAGAGGTGAATAATTAGAACTTAAATAATTAACTAATTAAAATTTAACGTAACAAAAGATTCCTAAATATAAAAAGAGTAGTTTAATGTTCCCAATATAATTTTACTGAATTGTTTTCCTTTTAAATTTGTTATATTACATACTTTTATTAACAAAATATTTTATAGTCAAAATTTTTTAATTAATTATTTACATAGAATAGTCCTAAAGCAAAAGTGAATTCTAAATATAAAGAAATTTTAATCCAAAAATGAATCTTGAAACTTCATAAATAAAAGATTAAATAATAAATTAAAAGAATAGTAAAAGGATGATTTTGTCTAAAGCAAAATCTTTTAATGAAGGGCAACAAGTTCAAACAACATTTCTAAAGCCTTCACGCTTTTAATATAGTATTGATTAATTAAAAGTTATGATCATTTATACATTTTTTCACAATGATAAAGAATTTTCTTTAATTTATCATCCGATGTTCAATACCTACAATAGAGTCGGATCAAAATTGATTTCGTGTTAGGAAGCCCCATAATTGAGGGGGAGGGGAGAGGGGAAGGGAGATTGTAAAGTGCTTCCTAACAAGTAACAAAGACAACTCAGGGATACTTAAATTGGAAACCTCTCATTAATAAAGATGAACGATTATTTATCACTTTATCGCAATCCTAAAAGGTAATTTACTTTTGATTTTTTCTGAGCCCATTTAAATTTATCTCGTATTCTGTTTAAAAAAAAAAAAAGCTTATAAAGCCTAAAAACCCTGCATGTGCATAAAGTTCATGTCTATGAAAGGTTTCAAGTTTTATGGCATGTGATCATCAGATTGATCAAACTGAATTAATTAATTAAAACCTTTAAGTATGATCAAACTGAATTAATTAATTAATTATATTCCTCAAATTAAGTAAATTAGGAGAGGCAAAAGCAAAAGGTTTCACAAAGATATTAGATGGATGCTACGTCGTGTCACCTATATAGATAATTAATTAGAGATAATTAAACAGAAAAAGATACTTTATCATTCTTTTCACTTGGAGCTGCCGTGGTGAGAGACATGTATAAAGTAATATATATATATTACTTAATCATGATTAAATAATAACAATAAATAAATATTGAAAAAATATCGTGTATTTGTTAGTTTGGCAGTTTACTTACCATTCTTCTCTTTGTAATTAGAAATCAAAAGAAAATAAATAAAATGAAGTCAGATAGCATGAATACCACTATATGTTTAATGCTTTATTGTAAAAAAAAAAAAAAAAAAAAAAAACTGTTTGGAACTAATACATAATTTCATGAATGATATATCACTCAATTGGATAAAAAAAAAAATGTGGCTGAATTTTATCTCTAATTAATTAGGGTAATAAAAAAATTTATTTATTTATTTAGGGAAATCAATAAAATTTTAACGTTAAATTATTTTTAACCAAAATAAGAAAGTGAATTTTTTTTTTTTTGAAACAAACTAAAAAGAAAAAAGTGTCAAATAAAATAAGACAAAAAAAGTAAGTTGTCTCTAATGAATTTTTTACTCAAATAAAATAATTAAAATCAAATACAATAATATCAATCCGTCTCGAACGTAGGTAGGCATTTGGGAATTTTTGGGAATTATCGAAGCAAGAAAGAGGCATGATCATGTGGATGGATAATTAGTTATATATATTATGAAGGATTTTGATTAATGATAATTATATACTTTATATCTTGTTAGAGGAAAAGCTAAAATTTTATATGCATCCTTCTCATGTGGCATTGTTGTTTTAATCCAAAGTATATATATATTTTATGTAAGGCTTAACTCACACCTAAACTTGTCCTTATTTTTCACTTAGAAACCTAAACTAAGACAAGTTCCTAATAGACACCTCAACTGCTAAGATTTGATCCCATTAAACACTTTTATCCTACTTGGCACTCTCCATGGTCCTTTTTCATGTTAATTGTAATTTTTTTTAATTTTTCAGCCAAAAATAAATAGTTGCGGTAAAAAAAAATCTTTTTTTTCATAAAAGTAGGTTGCGGTAACTGAAAATTTTTTATGAAATTTTTTTTTTTGGACCACAACTATTTATTTTTTACTGAAAAATAAAAAAACCAATACAATTAACAATGAAAAAGGACCAGTTGGGGTGTCTATTAGTTTAGGTGTCTAAGTGAAAAATGAGGACAAGTTTAAGTGTCTGTTTATGAGTTAAGCCTTTATGTAAATATAATAAAAAATTGGGAAATATTTTTAAAATTTTCTGATAATTTATTATGATACATTCAACTTGAAAATATGAAAAGCTTAGAGGTTAGAAAAAAATAAACATTTAGGATATATATTTTACATGTTGCTATCTCAACTATTTATATGTTTTTTTTCTTTTACTATTTCTTTTGCGAATAGCCAAAAAAAAAAAAAAAAAAAAATTTCATAAATAGTCTACACTTGAAATTTAATATGGTCAAATAGCTATATTTTATATAATTACACGACATAACTTCGGCAATGTAACCTGGAGAGGAGGAGAGAGGCAAGCGAGATTAAGAGAGGGAGGAGAGAGACGAATTGCACATGTATATTTGTCAAATGGTATGTGTATATTATAAAATAATTGTATATGTGTAACTAATATACATATGTATTTGTATATCTGACAAGCGAGATCGGGAGAGGGAGGAGAAAGGCGAGTGAGATCGAGAGAGGGAGGAGAAAGGCGAGCGAGATAGGGCAGAGAGTGGAGAGAGATGAATTGTATATGTATCTCTGTCAAATTCACTATGTATATCCGTCAAAATAATTGTATATATGCAGCTGATATACATATGTAATTGTATATCTAGCAGGAAAATGCAGAGAGAGGGGGGAGAGAGGCGAGAGAGAGGAAGAGAGGCGAGAGAAAATAGCAACAAAATCCTAACTATTATAAATTTTTTAAAAACTATAATGATATAATGTAAATGCATATTATATATTTGTCTAATTACGAAATTTTTCCAAAAAAAAAAAAAATCACTCTTCTTTAAAAAAATTCTTACAGTTTTTGGGTCGTTGGTGATCATCCGGCGTAAGATATGAACCTTCTTTAATTTTGTATTATTTGTGGGTTCCATATTCACATGGCATAAATACTAACCTATTTTCTTATGACAAAATTTTTTTTATGACAAAGTATGTTCAACGATTCTATAAGAAAAAAATTATAAGTCAAGTGATCTCGTAAGCTTTTAGCTGAATGATTTTATTCATACAAAATAAAATTAAATGACTTTACTAGAATACTATTCAGATAATTGATTTTTTGAGACGTTCACAATTACTTAACTTTTCAAGAACAAAATTCTTCTCGATTTTTTTCAATCATCAATTTGATATTAACGAATACATATGAAAATCAAAATATATAATTTTGATGTTCCTCCTCCTCAATTGACAATATTTTGTATACTAAAATGACGAGATTTCATGTAAGATTGTGCTATTAGGTGACATATAAAATAATATATATAT
The DNA here is from genome assembly GCA_029948455.1 of Solanum rostratum. Classification (NCBI taxonomy): domain Eukaryota; kingdom Viridiplantae; phylum Streptophyta; class Magnoliopsida; order Solanales; family Solanaceae; genus Solanum; species Solanum rostratum. The sequence goes on from CM057056.1 coordinate 20,168,613, forward strand.
ATATATTGTGTTATCTTTTACTAGAAAATCTACTATAAAACTGTGAGATTTACCACCGAAGTTTGGACGCACTAAATCATTTATTTATTTTTATGTTAAAAAGATGGAGTTTGTAGGATCCACTTGTCTCATTGCCTAGGAGAAACTTACATCAATACAATGTATTAAAAAAATATTTATCATTTATATTCATAATAAATTTTCTTCATTGAACACTTACTTTATATTTATAAGACAATTTTAATACATATTTCATAGAATTATTCATAAAACATATATAATACAAGTTTTACTGATGGACAATAGGACAATATATTTATCACACACTTTAATACACGTGTAATTTTCTTACCAAATGAGCAAAATATATTTTTAAACACTTATAATACGTGCATAATTCACTTTCAATATAAGTACAGATTTATCATAGTACTTTTATACATTATAATACATGAAAAATATTACTAAAATCAATAATTATTTATTAAAACACACTCGTCCAAATATTTTTTTCCAATCGCATGCAACTACATATATAACTCTATGTCGGATAAGATTGGATAATAGGCTTTCTTGGCCCGTTACTGGGATCCATATATAAACGTGTTAATTGAAATATGGGCCTTTGGGCCCGTTACCATTTAAAATTGGAAAAATTATGCAATTAGTCAAGAATTTCAATTTATTTATTAAAAATGGCTATCCTTTAAAGAAATTATTAATTATAACTACATTATAATTAAATGGTAAATTAAAAGCATTCTAATATAATTCCTTAATCCTCTCAATTTATTTATAATTTTTTTGTTTAAAAGAATATATAAAAAAAAAAAGAAATGATATATTTTCTCTCTCCACTTTTTACATACTCTCTAACCCCCTTCATATATTTTAACATTATAAATATTTTAAAATTAGATTATGAAGAAATGAAATCAAAATCCAATCATATGATTTAGTGCAAAATCTATTAATTCTAACAACACTTTAGCCTAGTAAATAGTTGTCATGCTTTCTCAAATCTGCGGGTTGGGCATTCGATCGGTTCGGATTATGAAATTTAGTTTGATTTTTCAATTTGAGAAAAATACAAACTGAAACTGAACTGAAATAAATTCAGTTTAGTTCGCTTTTTGTAATTTCGATTTAATTTTTCAATTTAAATATTATTTTTGGCTCTTTTTTTCCGATGAAAAGTACATGATTTTTCGATGAACAACCTTATTTTCTAGGCTTAACAAAGTATTTTAACCAAAATAGGGAAGCAGTACATGAACAAGATTGGCTTACATCTCATTACACAGAAGCAGCAACCCTATAGCACTGCTATATCTTAAAGTAAATTAACCTTTAGAAATACTAGTGCATTTTCCACCAATTGTCTTAGCAGCCCCTACACTTTGATGTAAATAGAAAGAGCTTTTTTCCTTGATGGCTTTCTCACTTGACTGAACTTCATACTCTTGCCAAATTGATACTATTCTCTCTTTCAAAAGTACACAGAAGCAGCTGTGTAGTATCACTTTTACCTTTACAATTGAAATTTGAACCACTTGAAAAAGAAACTTTGTATATATTTTCAATTATTTGCATACTAAGTGACTATTAGTCACCATTAGCAACAATACAAAACAAGAAAGCTGGCATTTTGCACCAAGTACCAACATCCAGCTGCCAGCAACAAGTTCATATTCTCATCAGCAAGACAACAACAATACTATCAGTAAGACAGCAAATAAGACTCAAAATAAGAACAAGCTATCAGCATAATGCTCAGCAGTCAGCACTGCAGCAACATAGATATTGCAAATAAGACACAAAATAAGAACCAAGTACCAACAATACAAAACAAGAACCAAGTATCAACTTCCAGCATAATGCAGCAACATAGATATTGCAGCACTTCAGGTTTCAGGCTTTAGCAGTCAGCACTTCAAGCTTCTTAATGCAACAACATACCGAAAGTGCAAATCAACATTCAACAACATACCCAAAATAAATGTGCAAGTCAGCAACATCAAGTCAACGACATACCAAAATAGTTTCTAATTTCCACCATAAAAATTAACATCAGATCTATAAATATGCCCGAGAGAAAATGAAATTTCAATATGTATAATATAAAGTAAACTCAACTTATTGCAAAAAGTTAGAAGTTTTTACTTACCAATTACCCTATCTATGCATCTCGCAACTATACATCCACAATTCAAGATTCATTTCCACTATGAGCCATATCTTAAAAAATCTAAAAGAACTTGTTAGATATAAGTAACTTATAAGCAACATAAATAAGAAATTATCTTTGATATAATGAATACAAAATGTAAAATTCTTACCAAGTTCAAGTTGCTCAAGATACTCTAAATCTTCTTCAACATTAATTGGAATAGGTTCACTTCTAAGCCAATCTTGAAGACAAATAAGAGATTGCACTAATTTAGGAGTCAATGAGCTCCTAAAGGGATCAAGAATGCAACCTCCTGTGCTAAATGTGGATTCAGATGCGACGCTTGAAATGAGAATGACTAACACATCACGAGCTATCTCTGCAAGAATAGGAAATCTTGGCTCATTAAGTTTCCACCACTTTAATATATCAAAATCGTCTGATTCTAACTCAATATCTTCAGCAAGATATTTGTCCAACTCTGATTTACTGCCTGAACTTCCACTTTCTTCTTTATGCCTCACAAATTATTGTTTCGTTCTCATTAATCCTCTTTTTTTAAAGTTGCCATCACTATTCATAGTAGATGTACTCGATGAGTTCCCAGATAAAGTAGCGAAGATAATGAAGTGACTTTTGATGATCTCATAATATAATGATCAAATAAAGCTTTCATATATTTATCCACGACAACAATAAGAGAGTCCCTAATTTCTTTTCCAAACATATCCACAATTGTAATTGGAACATACTCAAGCTTGTTATGGGGATCCAACACAGATGATATAGAGATTATCTTGTTCATTTCATCGGCTCACCCCAATATTTTCTAAACTTTTCTCTCATGCTTTTCGCTATTTTTTTCAAACAAGGATCTTCATTTTCCATCATCTCTTTCAAAATTAGATCAAGCTCAACGATTTCCACAAAGTGCACATTATTTGTGACATTCTTTGAACCAGAGACCTTCAAAGTAAGTATATAAAAAGTTTCAAGGAACTTAATCATTGCCCTCACTTCTTCCCAATCATCACTAGTGAGGACACCTACACTAGTTCCATCTTCACAAGGATTGGTACAAATATAATCAAGGAATCCAATATCATAAAAATTATATCTTTAAAATACTAGTTCAAATTGTTGTGTCGTATCAAGCACCAAGTATGTAGAGTTCCACCGAGTAGGAACATCTAACATAACGATTTCTTACAAGTTATCAACTGAGATTCACAAAATTCTTTAAACTTTTTAAGTCTTGCGGAGATTGTTTGATGTATTTCACGGCTTGTCTCACTCACTTGTCTGATCACTTTCTTTTAATCTATCTTGCACAATAAGATTGAGAATATATATCGTACACCTCACATGAAGGTGTTGAGCCTCCAATATATTAGTTCCCCAACTACTCAACTGTTTAGACATTTTTTCGAGGTAACACTGTTAGAACTAGCATTATCAACTGTGATAAAAAAAGACATTATCCAAGCCCCAATCAAACAAACAACTAGTAATGAAAGCCGCCATATGATCACCTCTATGACTAGAAATAGGACAAAAATCTATAATTCTTTTATGCAAAGTCCAATTTCTATCTATAAAGTGGGATGTTAGACACATATAGTTGATTCTTTGAATGGATGTCCAAGTATTTGTTGTAAGACAAATTTTTGGACGTGCTTCTCTGAAAGTCTTCTTCAAGAGTTGTTTATGTTCACTATAAAGTTGATAACAATCTCTTGTCAAAGTTCTACGAGAAGGAATCTGAAATTGTGGCACTGTGATTTTCATGAAATTTTTAAAACCTTTCTTCTCAACAAAACGAAACGGTAACTCATCAACAATTATCATTTGGGCTAAAGCTCTTTTACTTTGTTCTTGTTCAAATTTTCAAGTGCTAATCATTGCTTCCTTTCCTTCGTTGAAGATGGTTGAAAATTTATTAGTTTTTGACCATCATTTAAAGTACGGAAAAACTTAGGACACTTGTTATTCAAATGGTTATACAGACAAGTACCATTACCTTTCGTAGCAGCTGTATAAGTTTTTCCAGTTCCATTTTCATCAATGAACTTCTCAAAATACTTCCAAGAAGCCCTAGGTTCAATTGTGACGCCCGGTAAAATTACCAAAATGCCCCTAGAGTGAGGGTACGCGCGCAACGCATCTTCTGGGGCTCGTATGGCAAATCCGAGACCGGATTCGTGATCAGCATGAAAAATGGAGTGGGAAAATGGTCTGGGTCGAATTTTAGGACGACCCGATTGAAAGATAAATTTTCGATCCAAGTCACAAAACAGTGACTGTCCGCGACAGAGGCGTGACGCGCACCTGCCGCGGAGGGACACTTATATATTTTTTCAGATTTTCGACGGGATGGAGAAAACTCATTTAAAAATACTTTTCCAAAAATACACAGTCCGCGATAGGTCCGCGTCGCGCACCGTGTATATTCCGAACTGAAAATTTCTAATTTATTTCGAGGGGCATTCCGGTCAATCCCTAACCCCTCCTAAACACTAATACACGGCTAATAAGGTCGTTTCTACACGAAAAGAGCCTAACAAAACTTATTCTAAGTCCTATTCCAAAATCTAACAAGGCTAGGGCTTGAGGAGAGGAGAGAAAGGCTTGGGGTGAGAAATACGAGAAGAGATCCTCGACACCACCCGGTTGAACAGTCGCATCACAGGTATGTAAGGCTAAACTAAAACATGGGATTGTTCTCTCATGTGCCCCATAGAGGTCATAGTGAATTGATGATTGAAGAGTCTACATGCATGATTTCTTGATGGAATTTTCTTGATAATTTTATTTGTAATTACATGTTTTCTATGTTGATGATCATCATATTAATGGTTTTCTTAAATCGAATAATTTCATGAGGATATGCATAACCCTACATGACTATTTTGAAGAGCATGCATAATGATTTGAGACTTGAGTCTAGAGCCTTGCATTGGGATTGTTGACTGTGATGATGAGTTGATGAAATCTTGATTGTTGTATGAGTCTCTATAAATGAACTCTACCGATGTGTTTATTCACTTGCTTCCTAATGACGGTTATATAATCTTGAGTCATTGAGGAGGTGTTGATGATAGGGTTAAAATCCCTATGAGATGTTGATGATAGGGTGGAAGTCCCTATGAGGTAATTGATGAAAGGGGCCAAGGTCCCGGTGAAATATCAGTCGTGGACGGGGAGTGGGTCCCTATGAGACTGGCAGTCGTTGACGGGGAGTGAATCCCTATGAGACTGGTTGAAGTTGATTTTATGAGCACTGAGTCGGGATGAGTATTGAGCACCGAAATGAGCAGGATTGAGTCCCACTCGAACTCATTAACTGCGTCGCCAAACGTAGGAGAGGCTTAAACCATCACATATATACATATGGTTTCCCCTGAGGTTTAACAATCCCTGAAAGCAATAGAGGATCTGTTCAGTTTGATTCCATGTTGGATATATTGATATGGGATCCAGTGTTCCTTACCTGGCAAGTTTGGGACCACTGTGGCAACATCAGGGTGATTGTTGTACATTCACTGGCTCATAAGTGAGTGTTGTCGGTTAAGAGAAATTCCCGGGAAAATTCGTACCGTACTCTGAGTCTAGATGAGATGTGATGAGAGAGGGGGGCGGGTGAACTCCTCTGAGATGATTCATGTGATGAGTTGAGACTTTTGATGAGTCTGAGATAATGTTGTGTCACTTGTCCGCTCTGTACTCTTCCGTAGAGGGGCAAGCTGGCGATTAATGTGATTATGATGTTTATTTTGGCTTGATGTTACTTTCCATATTTTCTACCGATTTTCATTTCACTCAGCTATTTTACATACCAGTACATTCCAAGTACTGACGTCCACTCTGAACTGCATCGTTTTATGATGTAGAGGCAGGTACTAGAGATCATCAACAGGCGCTCCGTTGAAGATCAGAGATCCGAAGCTGATTTGGTGAGCCTCCCCTACTCTGGAGGAACCATTATTTTACTTTCATCATGCTTTATAGTTAGGATTGGACTATCTTCTTATTTTGCTTTGGGTAGCCATGGGTCTGTCATTGGCACCACATGATTTAGTGATAGAGGCTTCATAGACAGGTGTCGAGTATTGATGTTGAGATTGTGGCTAGTTCTTTCTACTGGCCTTCGTTATTTTATCCATATTATCTTGAGAACTTTAGATGAATTGTGTCCATTACTTGCATATAATTTCCGTTGGTCACTAGAAGTATGTGATTGAATGATGTGATGAGACTAGGTGGTTCGCTTGGGGGCTAGCAATAGTCTCCGAGTGCTGGCCACGCCAAGGGTACCTTCCCGGGGCATGACAATGCAGCTCAATTGGTGATAGGCGATTCTCCTCGAGAGAATGTAAAGGGCCAGAGGTTCCGGGTTCGAATCCCACGAAGCGCTGCAGCGTGGATGGTGGATTGAACTGGTTGTACCCTGGCTAGACAATACCTGAGTATGTGATTGATGTTGAGTACGCCGTGAGGGGGTGGGCCCCAAGACCGGCGGGAGGAGGATCGTCACATCCATGACTTTTCTTTTATTGGGAGCTTCAACCTCATTTGGAGAAGAAATATTAGGTATTTCATTTGAAGCCCCATGTTCACTGACCCTACTTTCAAATTCTACCATATGTGAAAACTGAAAATAAATTAAAAAGAATTAAAAAATTATAATCTCTAATTCTCCATCCTCATTTCTCAAATCCTTCTGATTCTTTTATTATTCATACCAAAAAGTAACAAAAAATTAAAACTTACTGCTTAAGTTCTTCAGTCTTCTTCAGTTCTTCGGCAATGTTCACAGTTCGCAGCACTTCGCAAGTTTGATGGCCAATGAAAAAGTGTTCACCTGAGGCCAATGTTCAAGATCTAAATATTTCACAGTCTTCTTCACAGTTAGTGACGATTTCAGAATTGAAAAATTGAAAGTGACGATTTCAGAATAGGGTACAACAACAATAACATACCCAGTGGGATCCACAAGTGGGCTCTGGGGAGGTAGAATGTACGCAGACTACTGCCTCTTAAAAGTAAGAATAATATGACCAAAAGAAAAGGAAAAGAAAGGAATAGGAAGATCAACTACTAATGAAAAAGCACATAATATTACGTAAATATGATAAATTTAACATATATAATACAGATAACGACAACACATTATATACGAACTCGATAAAACCTACTGCCCTACAATACCCCACGGCTAGACATCAATCTAACCTTGCTAACCTATTAACCTTCTACTCTAATTTGTGACCTCCACTCCTTCCTATCTAAGGTCATGTCCTCGGTGAGATCAAGTTTCACCATATCTTGTCTAATCACCTCCCCAGTACTTCTTCGGTCTATCTTTACTTCTCCTAGTGACTACTAAATTCAACCTCTCGCATCTCCTTACAGGAGCATTGGTACCTCTTCTTTGCACATGTCCAAACCCTCGCAGTCTCGTTTCCCTCATCTTATCAGCCACCGGGGCCACCTTTAGCTTCTCCCGAATAGTCTCATTTCTAATCTTATCCCTCCTTGTGTGCCCACACATCCATCTCAGCATCCTTATCTCTGCCACATGCATCTTCTGAACATGCACATTTTTTATCTTATTGTTTTTAGTTTTTTACATTTCAATAAAGTAAAAGTAAAGCTGTAAAGTAAATAAGTCATGGGTTTTGGAATTGGGCCTAACCATTATTTCATATTTATATTTTATACTATTAGTATTTAGTAATTTAGTGTTATGTGTATGAAAATTTCGGTTTTTTGATTAATCGAATAAAAATTGCTTAAAATTGATAATCAAATCGAATTATTGATATTTAAAATTTGAAATTAACATCGACTAAATAAAACGATTAACCGAACTTGAAATTTAAAAATAATTGGTTCGATCGATTTTTTCGATTTGAACCAAACAATGCCCAGCCCTACTTTTAACATGCAAAATAGTATACTTATTGAAATCTTTGGCTCACATGTCTCTATCATACATAATTGTAATGTAGAAAAGTGCAATTGAAGATTGATGTCGAAAAAGATTCATAAACGTTGGTAACGACACTCGTAAGCTCATTGATATTTTGTAGAACCTTTTTGCATTGTAGAGACTGACTACTATTTTCAAATTCACAACATTCAAATAAGGAGAATTTGATGGTTGACATATGTCACGATCCAAGCTAGGTCCTAGGTGTGACACGACAATCAAAATTTCGAAGGATCCCAACTAAGCCATCTTAGCATATGATTGAGCATACATAAGTCATTCAATCAACAATCTAAAATAAAGAGGACGATAAGTTTCAATTTAAATACTTCAATAGGAAAGAAGAAACAATAGGTCAAGGTAAGACAACATAGACTTCATATATCTAACATGCCTCTACCAGAACTAACTTAGACGGGGGCATATGACATGTTTCTAGCTCACTTTGAGCAAAAGAAAATAGTCTCAAATGATCAATTAAGCCAAAGATGACAAGTCATAAAATAGGATAGGCTTGCTTTCATAGCATGAAGACTTACCACTAGGATAGGCTTGCCCTCGTAGCATGAAGCTAAGACTCACTACTAGATCTTCAAAAGTAAGCTCTGAAGCTAGCCACAGAGATGTGATGTATAGCAATCGTTCATCTCTACATTGTGATATAATGTAGGCAAAAGAAGAATGTCTCAGTACTTATATTGTACCAAGTATGTGAGCAATGCTATGAGTCATATATCTTGTTTCGCAATTGGCGAAGTAAGTAGTTAACAAGAGAGTTATTTGCAAGCATACGTAAACATAAGAATGTCCAAAACAAAAAAGAATTCATAGTGTGTAACGACTTGACCTCGCTGTTATGAGAAGATCAATATGAAGGAAATTAGGTCAGAAAACTCCCGAGTAGTAAGTTGAAATTTTTGAGCCCATGCCAATTTCAGATGAAATCTAAGTTATACGAGGTTTAGAGCAATCTTGTAATGAATTGAGAGTTGGATTATAAGTTTGATCATTAGAGTTGATAGTCAAGATGATAAGGAGCCTGTACGGCTTTGTGGAACTGAATTCGAGAGAGTTGAACTCCAGAAAATAATCTTGGCACAAAGGGTAAATTATTAAATATCATGATTTGAGAGTATTTTGTAAAGAATAGGGTTGGAATGTGAGTCACAAAGTTTTTATCTTTGTGCAACCCGTCATGACAGGACAGTCACAATTTTTAAGTCAGAAAAATCTCAAATGCGTTGTTATTTCTCCCACTTTATCCTTGAGAGGCAAGGAACGACCTAGAGTTATTCCTCTTGAGTATACCACCAATTCTATTGTTAAATGTACGTTAGTCATTTTTCTGACTTGTAATTTGATTCCTAAACTTTAGATTATAGGAAGAATTGATATAGGAAAAAATTTACTTGTAATTAATGGTGGGTAAAAAGTCCTAGTTAGGAGATATGCTCATGAAAGTGGACAAAAATTAGCACTTTGCTATAATATGGATAAATTATCCCATTTTTGTTGATTATACGTATTTTTCTTGATCGCTTATAGACCAAGAACGACTTAGGGCTTTGAAAAAGGGGGAAACTCCAGTTCTATAGATTTTAAGGCTTGAATTCGAGGAATGTGATGGTTTAGTATTTTCATTTGTGTGATATATGCATGTTAACTACTTTATAGTACTTTCTTTTGCATGTATGTAAAAATAGAATGATGATATAAAGCTAATTGACAATCTCTCATGATCTAATTATATACAATGAACCTAATACTTGATCTTGATGAGTTGTGAATTATTCATTATAGTTATGATAATGCTTGTGATTGTGCTTGTGGATCACGTGTCACGTTCTAACATATTATTGGATCGAATGTCACATTTGGACACATTGGATCAGGTGTTACGTTTCAATACATTATTAGATCGCAAATCATGTTTAGACACAAAACTAAATTAGGTGTTGAGTTCCGACACATAACTTATTTGGGTGTGGGTCCCTTGAGAGGACTATTGCTGAATTTATGTTGAATTTGATGAATATGAAATTGGAATATAAAGCATGAAATGTGATTACTTTGTTCTTTTCAATTATGTATAATTTAATTACTTTGTTCTTTTCAATTTATGTATAATCTACTTTGTTTTAGTTATATTTGATATATATGTCACTTATTAGAGTAGTTGTTATCTTATAGTACACTGTTGTTGTGTGTACAGAAACTGTATTTTTTGTTAGTGTAGAGCATCTTCAGGGGGTTGTGGAGAGACCTCAGTTAGGAGATAATTGATTTCAGAATTCAAGGGTGAAAGCATCTTTCAGAATGCCATGGATTTTATGCTATCTTTGTCTTTGATTTTTCGAACTCAAACGTTCATTTATTTAATTGTTTAGTTTTCGGGGTTGCATCCCCTTGTATTAGACTAGTAGTTAGAAGTTTGGTATATGACTTTTAGTTTCTGGGAATAGTTCTTGTTATCGATTAGGTTCTTATTTGAGTTTATGAGAACTTAATCCACTTCGATCATGATAAGAGAATAACGGACCATTGAAAGTCTCAATTCCTTTGCCGTTGGTTTATTTAAACTTGATTTCAAAACTTTCAATGACTAAATTATACTAGTTCAATTAGCTGGGTTAAAAATATTAATTTTTTTATTATAGGGTCAGTATGGGTGCTACTCACGGCCTGTTCAAGATCGTGACATAATGAAAATCATTTAAGAACATGAATCATAAATAGGTAATGATGTATCATAAGGAACCATACATATGCAGGATAACAACTATCAACAATAAGACCATGTAAATTATTACATGAAAATCATTTAAGAACATGAATCATAAGTAGCCAATGATGTATTATAAGAAACCATACATATGTGGGATAAGAAATATAATCGACAATAAGACCATGTGAGCTATTACATAAAATCATGTTTCCCCATACACCAGAAAAAGAAAGGCTACTTGCTAGAGTAAACTCTATCTCACTAAGCGAGTATCATGAACATGTGTTATATATGGATCCACTAGTTAGGCCATATTGACAATAAATCCTATGAGAGCAATGTAGTTATGAAACTAGAGATTGTTATTAAGGACCCTTTGAGTCGAGTCCCCACCTCATAATCCACTTGGTGGTAAATCGAAATTCCACGAAATACTTGTCATAACTCATATTTGTCATAATTATAAGTTATAAATCATAAAGCCTATCATGTGGAAAGACAATCGATAAGAACCAATCCAATTCATAAAATTTGTCTATAGAATAGCTCATTTCATGTGATTTCATGTAATGTGAGTGTGAGCCTTCCATTATTACGAATCTTACCTCCTATTGGGTCTTAGATTACTCATTCATAAACTTGCTTGAAAGACTTGTAATTTTACAATCATGATTTGTACGTGAAAACTTATGGCAAAATTTAATTCTTATGAAATTAACTTAAAATCATGAAATTGGAGTGAAACCATACATAATCGTATAAAACAACATCAATTGAATCAAAATAGAAAGAACTCATATATAATCTCATGAACCATAGATTGCATGTAGGAGTAATTGAATAAAAATTATTGAAATTGTACAATTAATGACAATTCATACATAATTATATTAATAATCATGATATAAAACATAATTCATGCAATTGGAATTGAAATCATACAAACCTATAAAACTCACACTTGAAGTTTGTAGGAAAAATTGAAATTTTGTTGGATTCCATGGATAAAAAGGATTCAGGGATTATCTCAAGTAACATTCTTGGTGAAATCTAGAAACTGGAGGCTTGTGATTCTTGAAACTCTAACTTGATAGAGCTTCACAGAATCCTTGATTTTTGAGTGATTGGGTGAGAATGAGATGAAGTATAAAGGTATGAGAGGTTATTGGAGGTAATTATCGGGTGAAAATGACGTAGTTTAGTAGTTAGGATGATAGAAAAAGATTAAAATGCCCTTACTTAATTTCTATCAAGACCCATCTACGGTCTGTAGTTCCTTGTACGGATCGTAGAGTCTATCTATGAATATCAGACAAAAATTTCATGCCGCAAGATCTCAACTATAAAGTACTTCTACGGATTGTAGATATTTCTATGGACCGTAAACTCCCCTCGTAGAAACTCTCTATGCTTAGCCAAATTTGCAAGTCTTCAGAGCCCAATCTACGAGCCACTACTAGAGTTCGTACAAATTTTTACTGGTCGTCAAGACCCTTTCGTGAATTGCCTTGATTTTCCTTTTTTTTTTAAGTGTCAAGACATTCCACCAACCCTAATCACAATTAGTATTTTCTTTTGCAGGATTGTCCTGTTGAATCGGAGTAAAAGTACCGAGACCTAATTTTTCCTTCCATCATTGGCCCCTATTCACAACCACTGGGTCGTGGATTGAATTATGACATATACACTCAACTCGTAAAATTCTCAAATTTTCCTCAAATATTTTCAAGTCCAATATCCTTTTACGATAGCCCTTCTATGACCCTTGATCCCATCTATGAGCCGTAGTTGGGCCGCGTAGAACCTGACAATGTGCAAATTTTCTACAAATTTTTTCTTATTCAGACTTTTCAATTTATGAGGCATTACGACACATTAGTTGGATGTCAAATCTATCTTATGATGCCACTTACCGAAATTCTTCACCATCAAAATTGTGTGAATTCGTGTATTATTTTGCTGAAAAATGTATAGGATAATTGAATTGTCATTTGAACACTTTTTCTTGATAAAAGGAATATTATTTCAATTAAATATGATTGTATAATATTCCTATTTATTTCATTTATTGATTTTATATCTTGCGACCCTGCAGGCCGACGCTATTTTGTTTTGCTTCCTATTGTATGACAAAGGGTCATATACCAATTTTTTCAGAGAACAACTCAACTCCTAACGTATTCAATCATGATCGAGTTAGAGCAACTAAAAAATATTACATTAATAATATTTTTTTACTCCTGCAATTACGTAATGACTCTTTAAATGATATGAATTATTATGAAAAGTAGTTTAATTCTCCCCCTTTTCATATATTTATTATTTGAGATGTTACACATATCAATTATGAAAGTTACAAGATATTATGACAATAAAAAATATGTGTTCTTTAATTTTTAATTACTAACCCAACTCAATAATAGTTTCAATATATAAAATATTTTAACGAGAAAAATTAAATTAAATCGATTGAACTAAACTTCATTCCGTATATGTATATTGGAAATATTAGACCTAAGATTGAAGTAAAGTTCTTAAGATTGCAGTAATAATAGATAGAAAGCTCAACGTTGCGCAATGAAAATAGTGATCAAACTTTTTACGGAAAATGATCAAAATTGCTCTTGAACTCTGCAAAATAGATCACTTATATCCTTAGTTATATTTTGGGATAAAAAATACTCCCATCGTTGTTGACACCCAATTTTAACCCTCCACAGTATAAACTAATCATCGAGCTTTTAATTTTAACAATTTGAAATAATTAGCTTTCAAAGATGCAAAAATATTTTTCAAGTGATTTTTAGGTTTAAAGCTTTAAATTTTAGTTATGCTTAAATATTTGCGTATTATATATATACATATATATATATATATAATATATTATATATATTTCAAGTATTAATAGTTAAGTATTATATTTTCGTTAATTTTTCAAAAGATTCTCAAATAGATTTTATCTTTAATTACTTTACTTTAATCATTTTAGAATTAATTACCCTATAGTTAATCTAATTATTTTTAGTTGTTTATATTAAAAAGCTCTTTGATTAATTTATATTAATTTATCTCGTGGTCGAATTAATCAATTGATTTCAAATCGATTGCATTTTTATTGGTCATGTTTGTAAATGGCTAATTTTTAAATCATTTTTCTTAAATCCTAAATCTAAAACCCAATTCCAATTTTAACACCCAAATCCCAAGCCCAATCTTCCCTTTTCTTTTAAACCCAACAGACCCAAATCCCCCCAGCCCAATCCCATTGCCCAACCGACCCGGCCCAACTCCCCCACATTAATTCCCTCCCCTGCCCTTTCTCTCTCCACGCTCCCCTCCCCTTGTCTTCTTCCCGTAAAGAACCAAAGCCAGAAGCCAGAAAAACCAACAGTAAAATCGGACGACCAACAGGCGCCCCTTCGGGCAAAACTCCAAAACGCGATCACCTCCCCTCTCGCCTTTTCTTCTCCCCATAAACCCAGAAGCAGAAAACAACGAAATCAGTCCGAAATCAGAGAAATCAGCGGCTGCCAGTAGCCATTTTCGGGCAAGAAAAGTAGTCAAACCTGCACCATGTACTCTCTTTCTTGTTTAAGTTTTGAATTCGACCCTAAATGACGAAATTGACCCTGCGTTTCCCTCCTCTTTCAGCCCTAATTTCTTTCATAAATATCCCCATTGTTGCTCACTATTGGGGGCAGCCGACTATGCTCACAAAAAAGCATAAAGTTTTTTTATTTATGAGGTAATTTTCCAGATTCTATCTCGAAGGAGTTCTTGAAGCCGAAAGCTTTAAATTTTGAAAACGAGATTTCGTTTTGGGTGGTGAAAGCTTTCTTCTACGCTCGTCTCGTCCCAGTTCGCTGCCCTTTAAAAGGTAACACTTCGATCTCTCCGTGATTCTGTACACTCGTGTATTGCACATTTGATGCACTTCTGCCAAATTTTGGAATTAATTTATGGTGTTGTTTAGTGTTGGGATGCTGGTTTGTCATTGAGCGTCGTGATTAAATTTGGAGTTTGTCGTTCGTTTATACTACCGTTCTATCCATGTTTAAGCAGCCTTGAAACTTGGCTTAATCGTATGTTCGAGTTTGGTTACTGGAAAGTTCCTGTTTATTTGAAGTTGAGCATTGATTAATCCCTTATTCTGTTTTTAGCTTTGAAGCTTACTCACTCGATTCCGTAACTTTATACATTGCACGAACTTGTCTACACCTGCTTTTTGCCTTGATCTGATTTAGATTATATTTACCTCTCCTGGTTGTCCTAAACCGGTAGCCATGGGAGATCTTAGTTTGGTGTTTGTTTAGCTTTCTTTTCAAGTTATGGTTTTTTTGCATATCCAAGGTTTAACCTAATATGACATTGAATTGGTTAACTTGATAAGGAAATTTATACGGTTGGATTATTTTATTCGTTGTCACCGGAAATAGCTATTTCATTGTTGATATTTATCAAATTTTTTACTGGTTTGAAACTAGGAAGAAAGGCTTTTGGTATATGAATGGCATGTTTGGTGTTGTGTTTTAATCTCAATGTTTGAATAGAAATTTGCGCAATTATATGGATGAGTTTAATGAAGTTTTTTTTGGGCTTATGAAGGAATCACTTTATGAGTTTGTTATGAAATTTACTCTTTTTAAGTCCCAATAAGTTAAAATTAGTAAATAGATAATGTTGTAGATTGACGATTCTCCTTTGTCGCACGGCTTTGTTATCACTAATCTTGATGGAATCCCTGCAAAAAATAAAATTTTATTTTTGGGAATGGTCATTTTCTTCTCTAATCTAACTCATGAAGACTTTGGTGTTTCTATCATTTGTTTTATGATTTTCTTGTGTTTCTATCCTTTGTTTTATAAATTTCTTGTGTTTCTATCCTTTGTTTTATAAATTTCTTGTGTCCCCAAAAGGGATATGAGTATGTTTTGTATTTATTCATAGGGTTTTATTTTTGGAATCGTTATTTATGTAATTTATTCATTTTGTTGCATGTGATGATCGTTGGAGTCCACTTTGAACTCCCCCTTCCACATCTTTGAGTCGTGACTTGTCGGGACAGTGCACGCGCTCGAGAGTATGCTGATTATGCAGGCTCTGGTGGCCGAAAGTTAATGTATATACATCCGTATACATATTATATACACTGGTATACTACAGTGTATATGACTGAATTAACTCAAAAGGAAGGGGCCAAAAGCCCAATTTTTTGCAGCAGAATACCATTGGGCTTAGGCCCAAATAGGCAGCAGTAATTAAAGGGGCCTGGCAGGCCCAAAATTTTAAAATGAGTGCAGGTTTTGGAATTGGGCCTGCCAAAGCCCAATTTTATTTTTTTATTCATCCTATTCCATTACTTTGTTTATGATAATTATTGTTTACTTTAATATTAATTTTAATTCATGTTATTTATAGGTTTTAATCTAATTAAAGTTCCCAAAGTTGGCCATTTATGTCATTTTCACATCTTGGATTTTTGATGTCAAAACTTCTTTTAAAAAATTAGACTTCATAATTTTTTCTTTAAAATATGTAAAATATTTTCTTTAAAACAACTTATGAAAATATTTCTCTTTTACACTTAGACAATTTAGAGATTTTTAAATTCTAGTCACCTAATCTAACTCACCAACTCCTTTAATTAAATAAATTTAGGTGAGTTCTAATATTGTGTTTTTTTCTTGATTATCTCTTAAAATAGATCACATAGTTAATATTAATTGAACAAAATGTGATTAAGTTTTTTTCTTAAAATCTTCTATTCTCCTAATCTTTAAATATTTACTTAAACTTTTTCTATTTTAACGATATAAATTGATATTTGTAAAAAGTTAGTCAAAATTATTTAATCGTCGGATAATCGCGTGTTAGCGGCCATTTCGAGTGCGTAAAACCTTCTCGAAGTGGAAATATGAACCCGAACCTCTTCTTTGGATTTTTAAAAGGATTTTTCTGTTAATTCTTTTAAAAATAATTTTTAAATCTGTTTTCTTGATTTTTCCTTAAAAAATTAAGTGGCGACTCTAGTTTTTAAAAGATTCGGTTTTACTTGAATTAATTAAGTCATAATCGAATTTTTTTAACCGAAGTCATTTTTCGATATAACAATCGTTATTCTAAGACACCATAAATATTCCTAAAGAATTAACAGTAGTGATGTGAGAAGCTATGTGATACTAATTCGGTTGCTCTTGAACTATGCGAAATAGACTACTTTATACCCTCAGTTTTATTCTATGACAAAAAAATTACCCCCGTCGTTATTTCAAAACACCATAAATATCTCTAAATAATTAACAGTAGTAGTAATATGAGAAGCTACGTGGTACTAATTCTGCTGCCTAAGCTTATTAAGTAAAATACCCACTAAATTAATTTTATTTTATTTATCACTTAAACCCTAATCAATTTTTGCTAGATCCGACCCATTATAATTAAGAGGCAAACATAATATTTTCACCTTTAGAAATTCAATATCTATCTTCACCTCGATAGGTATAGCCAATAATTGGGATGCGGCATATGACCCATCCAAGATCGTAAAAAATGCTCCCTCACAAGCTATTGCTAATCAAGTTTCTTCATGATTTAATGTAGCAATGTAATTGCCCTATAATTGCATTCGATAACTATTAACGAAATAAAACCCTCAAAATAGGAGGAGAAACAGACAATTGCGGAGCCGAAAAAATTTATGTTATAACATAAAATAGTGCTAAATACCATTGTCTCGTCATCATTTCTGCGGCACCTTGAGCAACAGCTGGACTTAGATGAGCTCACAGGAAGGGAGATCGTAATTTGCAAATTAGTTTAAAATTTTGTGGTTCTCCCAATTGGCAAGCTTAAGCAGCGAATTAGTATCACATGTCTTGCCACATCACTACTATTAATTCTTGAGGGATGTTTGCTGATCTCTTGGAATAACAGTCAGAGTGTTTTTGATTTTAAAATATAACGAATGATATAAATAATCCATTTCGCATAGTTCAAAAATAATTTTGACCTTTTTCTCAACTTTCTAAAGTAGTATACATGCATTAGCCTTCTTTTTATTGCTATTATTCCAAAAAAAAGTAAAAACATTTAACACATCACATCACATTGTTATGGACCACTTTGGCCCAAAAAGGCACACTACTGGTTAGCTGTAGCAGATTCTGTGGAAGGAAAAGATCAGATGTTTGATTCTGTCAAGATTAACAATTTTTAGAATTGTGATCATAATTTATTTATAGGTTAGATTAGAAATTAATCATAGAATCTTTAGAGAATTAGTTCTAGTAGAACATAGGAATCTAATTAATAAATTAATTATTATCAATAATTTGTTGCAGTATATTATGTGAAGGCTAAAGATTTTTCCCGTGAATACCAAGGGGGGAAATAACAGAATCGAAAATCAGTGAACTCCATTCTTGTGCTTCTGCAGCCATCCTTAACCCCCACCCCCCCAATCTTCTCCTACCTCACGACTGACCTCAACTTCTTCCCCTGTATTCCAGGAGGCCTCTGCTATTCTCTTTCATCCCCGAATGCTGAAGATAATCGCTTAATTTCCCAATTTCTCCTCTTCTGTTGTTGGATTTCTTCAATCTGCTTCGTGAGGTTTAGCTTCTGCCAGGTGGGTTTGCTTGTTTGATTTCATTTGATTGGTAAAATGTATTTTTCTTGGTTTTCTGGCAATATGTTTCAGATCTGTTCTTGCTAGGGTTTTCAAGAATATGAACTTTCGGGTGTTACTTGATTGGGTAATTTCAAGATTTGGTTTTGGGGTCTTGGGATTCGATGTTTTTGGCATTTAGGGTTATAACGCGGGGGATTGATTTGATATTGGATTAGGGGTTGTGAATTTCTCATCAATTTAGCTCCTTTTCATTTCTTTAGGGTCTGGGTACTGTTCATTAAGAATTTCACTGTCAAATTTTTGAGAATTGGAGAGACAAATGGTGCCAATTTTAGTATAAGGGGGACATTGAAGCTTTGTGAGAGGTACTGAGATCATGATGCCTTAGGTTTGCCTCCCAATCAGCATTTGGGTATTGTTCTTACCAGTGTGTTAAAGAGGGTGTCGATTGATACCCGTTCGTGAGTTGCAATTTTTGTAAATATCTTCCAACTGCTTGGCAAAAAGAAATTAGCATAGGGGAGATTACAATCCAATTACAGATAAGTCATCACTGAAAATTAACTTTATTTGAAGACATTATTTATGTACCTTTAGGCTTCCAAAATTCTCCTCCTTTGAATTATCATGGAAAGAGAAAAGGTGTAAATGTTGTTTTTAAGATACAATCTTTGGCACCACTGCCGCACTGGCAAAGGTTAAATAAGTTCTTGAGTTCTAAGATGGACAAGTTTTCAAATGGAAGTTGTGTTTTGATGGCTTACTACCGTGCTGTCACTTGAGACAATTAAGCTCCCTAAAGCTACTACTTGTATATACAGCTTTGAAGATGAGGTTGGCAGTTGTGCCTATGTTGTTCGGATTCTTTAAAATCCTAGCCATACTCGTGTCAAGACGACATGGGTGTGGGTTTCACACCGGATTTGGTTCTGGGTACTTTGACTACATTTATGACTGCGGAGTTTTAGTTCAATAGCTTTAATTAATTAAGATATATAATTCATATTTCATAATTTACATTTATTGGCGTATCCAACACCCGAATCCGTACTTGGATCCATATCCCTAATCCTAAAGTTTATGTAACAAAGAATCCGACCATCATATCCATACCCGTATCAAATGCCCGCACCGAATCCAAGTAACTTAGCATTGTGCTTCCTGATTATCTTGGCTTTCAAGGAAAAATATCTCAAATTTATTACTGACATCTAGCAATTAATTACATTACTAGCTAGTAAATTTTGGAGGTTGCCAACATATCCTTGATGCTGAAGAATATAACTTTACCTTTCTCAGAAAAAAATCTAGCAATTAAAATTTTCTGTTTGAGTGTTGTTAGAGGCGGAGGTACCTTTTGGAGTGTTTTTTGTGCCCATTCTGAATGATGAATGTCTAATTCGTTTCTTAATTTCTTGTGTTGGTAGGAAAATGGATGGATCAACAGTCCAAGGCACCAGCAGTGTGGACTCATTTTTACGGAACTATAAGCTCGGGAAAACTCTTGGCATTGGATCGTTTGGCAAAGTTAAAATAGCTGAACATACCTTAACAGGGCACAAAGTTGCTGTCAAGATTCTTAATCGTCGAAAAATCAGGAACATGGACATGGAAGAAAAAGGTAAGGGAGTAAGGAAATGCAGTCACTTTTTCCCTTACTACTATCCAAAGTATGTTGAGTACTGTCTCTCCTTTTTACCCCTAATTTTTAAGGATAAAAGGTTAGAGGTGGTGAGGTTGGAAGAGGGACAACCTGAATCTTGAAAGATGAAGACTGATGTTTAATCTACTACTGGTCTGTTTGTTGCCTTCATCATTCCTCCTCCATTAGCTTTCTTCCTTGCCCCCCCACCCCCCACCCCCACCCCCACCCCCATCCCCACCATTCTTTTCTGGAAGCCATGTAAATGGATGATTAGATTGTCAATTGATTTGTTGAACTTTTCTTCTACTTAAACTTAATGAGCCCGCTATGACGATATTATTCTTTCTCACTCAAAAGTTGCATTGAGCTCCCTATATCAAACTTTTGATCTCCAATCTCTAGGTACTTGTGATTTATTAGACAGTGGGATATACCTTGATTGAGGACCATTTTGTTCTCAATGATTGGCCATTGCTTCCTCTTGGTTCTAGCCTACAATTATATTTTTTTTTCCTGTTTATGGATGTCTGGACTGTGTAAAGAGTTTTATATTGCTGACATTCTGCAGTCCGAAGAGAAATCAAAATATTGAGATTGTTCATGCATCCTCATATTATACGGCTTTATGAGGTCATAGAGACACCATCAGATATATATGTTGTGATGGAATATGTGAAATCTGGCGAGCTTTTTGATTACATTGTCGAGAAGGGCAGATTGCAGGAGGATGAAGCTCGTAATTTTTTTCAACAGGTGGATGTACCACTTCCTTGCATGATTTTCGTCATGCTTTTTCACTATTTTAAAGTAGTGTGATGGTATTCTAATTCTTCCAAAAAACAGATAATTTCTGGTGTGGAGTACTGCCATAGAAACATGGTGGTTCATAGAGACCTTAAGCCTGAAAACCTCCTTCTGGACTCCAAATGGAATGTGAAGATCGCAGATTTTGGTTTGAGCAATATCATGCGCGATGGTCATTTTCTGAAGACAAGTTGCGGAAGCCCAAACTATGCTGCCCCAGAGGTACTGAAGCTTCTGATTCGAGTTAACAACAATTGCTTTTTTGTTGTTCTTCCTAACTGATTGAAAAAAAAAAGTTGTGATTCTGCTCTATACTTGAGTATATGCTGCATTTTGAACTTGTCAGTATTTGTTACCGTGCTTTATACATAGTCTATCCTGGAGGTTGTGTACCCAAACCCCCTTTACACACCCCTTGACCATGGGAATCACATTAGACACCAAATTTGTACATGTGGCTGATGCATATTTTACAAACAAAATAAGTGTGTTACAAGTTCTGGGCAGGATGGAACAAAGTAAGTGCGTGAAGGGGTAAAAATGTGTATCTGCAATTTTTTTTTTTGTATGGTTCAGATTTTTTGATAATACTAACGTAAAACATAAACCATTTTCATTTTCTTTTTTTAATCTTCAGTTCTCTTCCTTCCCAAATTTGTATAGCCGGCAACCCCATATATTCTGGCTAAGAATACCCCCTTGAACCTTCATTTTCAACCAAGAAATTTAGGAAGACAATTTCAGCAAAGAATACCCATTTCAAAGCTTTTAATTTTAAAAAGCTTGTAGTAACTGAAACTTTGAGCGCTTTATTATTGGGCTCCTCTGTCCTTCATTTCTACTACCAAAGAAGATCACTGGACTTTTTTCTCCATTGATTTTGGATGATGATGTTGGAAATTGTAGCTTTTAGAACAATTGGAGAGAACTCAACACTCCAAGTAGTTCCCAGATTAGTCTTGTTTGAATGAATGTAAGGAGGAAGAAGAAGAATGCGGAAGAATAATATTAAACTACTATTGTTGATCTTTTGGCCATTTTTTTGAAGTATTTTCTTTTTTACATATATATATATATATATATATATATATATATATATATATATATATATATATATATATATATATATATATATATTTTAACATGTGTCAGGTTGTGATTGGTGTGTGAAATACACTTTTCAAAGGATAGTGATGAAACACCAAAATGGTGGTTATTAGACATAGGGCTGTCAAATATGGCCCGCTCAACCCGCCTAAGTTTTGATGGGTTGGGCATTGGGCTACATTACAAATGAATTATATTGGGGCATAACTCATCGTAACCCATGATAAAAGCTGGGTCATACTCAACCCATCATTTTTCGAACATCAACCTTTTCATTTAATATTTATGTTTGAATATGGTATTATGTTGTCCAATTAGATTATCTTAATATTTTATGATTTCTCCTAAACATTTTGGCCTTTACATTCAATTAATAATTTGTATATTTTCTTGTTTCTGTAGATTTAATTTTTTTTGACCAAGTTTAGATTAGAATAAATTTATTATTTCAAAATCTATACAACTATAAACAATGAAAATATCTGGAATCGATATATGTTCCATATTGAATATAAAGATAATTACCTTCAATATTTTAATTGCTGGATATTATGATTAGAATTTTAAATTGGTGGGATATGAATGAATATGTTTACACTATTTGTTAAAGTAAATTAATTGAAGGAGTTGCCACTTAGTCAATTGTATTTTACTTTAAAGACTTACCCAATTTACCCTTTGTATCCCAATGTCTTGGATGGCGAAAGGCCACAGGGGTTTGCCCGGCCACAAGGCGATGCGAGTGACGAGGTGCTCGCCTTTTTGAAATACAACATCAATGTACACCAAAAAATTAAAATATTTAATTGCATATATAAATAATCAAAATCTCAATCTCAATAACATATTAACAAATATTTTAATTCAAAAATTGAAAATGAATACCAAAAGTCTAGAACTTGAATGAGAAAAAAATAAAATCAAAGTCAATAGTGAGGAAAAAAATAGAGGTAGAAGTAACTCTTAAGTTTGAAGAAGAAGGATAAAAATAAACATAGGGTGATGAATACTAACAAGAAAAGAAGAAATGCGTATTTGTTGGACTTTGGGATCTCTAAAAAAATTTTGGCTGGTTGCTAGAGAAGTCTAGTCGGGTCATTTTGTTGGAGTCAAAGTCTAAGTTTAAGAGTGCAACTGTGCAAATTTAAAAAAGAAAAACCTAAAATTACCTTTTACTTTTAAAACACCCTAAATTAGTCGCTTTTTTCAAGAAAATACAAAAAGCGATGCTTTTTGAAGATCGCCTCGCCACAAAGCTAAAAGGCGATGAAGGGTCACCTTGCCTCGCCTTTCGTCATTGGCGACAAGGCGATCGCCTTTCACAACATTGTTGTATCCTATATATGGTTCTTTTGGTAAAAGAAAGAGATATGCCGTATGCATGTTTTACTCTGTAAAACATATTTTAATTGGACAAGTTTATCATCCAATTACTTTTTAATATTTAAAGTTTTAAAATCAACATTAAATCTTTAATAATTAAAACTATTTTAGATTTATTTGATTCCTTCTAACGAGTATCCAGATTGAATAGGAATCAATTATGATTTTACACTAACAAAGGATATGGCGGAGTGGTAAATACTCTTTTATTTTTAACCAGAGGTCTCGGGTTCGAGGCCTCCTGCGTATGGAGTCGCCTTTGTTAGGTAACACTTTATTCTCTATGTGGACTTTTCGGTACGAATTTAGATTTAGTCGGTCTCCAATGCAGGCACTGGACACCATGTGGAAAGTATTCCCTCCTTTTTGATTTACTTGTCAAATTTTAACCAGACATACTATTAAGAAAATAATGATTGGTATAATGAGTTTATCATTTTACCCCTATTAATTGATAGGGTGCTACACATATTTATTCACTGTATTTTTCAAAGACATCAAGTCAATGTTAATAAATTGAGAGTATAATAGGGAAAAAAATTTGTCCGTCCTTGTTTTGTTAAAAATGACAAGTAAAAGTAGAAATCAAATTAGAAAATATTTTACAAGTAAATTGAAACGGAGGGAATATGATTTTTATGCGTTAGAATTAAATGCAAAGATACATAAAAGTTCTATACATTAAATAGGATTTTGACCAATTTAGAATTAAATGCAAAGATACATAAAAGTTATATACATTAAATAGGATTTTGACCAATTATAGTTTTTTGTCCCAAAGTACAAATCTACATTTAGTTTAAATGTATATCATCAATAGCATTGGTGTCAGACATAAACAAATAAGTATTTAAATACTCAATTCAAGATACAAATACCACAAAGGAAAAATTCCAAATATTCCTTAATTGTAACCATTTAGGACTAACTTTTATAATAAGTAATCTGTATGACATTTGTTTGTGGATATTCGGTTGAGAATGTTTATAAATATCTTTGTAAAGAAAGAATAAAAGTTGTATCAAGTTGGGAGGGTTGGGCTATGAGGTGCATGTCAACCCATGGTCTCTTTGCATAATGAGATATTTTTTGTATGTATTTTCTTGAATTGGTCTAAAATTATTTGTTAGCCCTCATACTCCTAAACGATTGAATGGTATACTTGGTTGAATGATGAGTTTTTACTCCAAGGATTAGGGATCAATTCCCACTTACTACTCTCTTTTTTCTCTCTTTTTAGTTGTGCACCCATATATTTAGAAATCCTAAATCCACCTCTGATTATGACTATTGTTTAGCTCATCTTGACCCTACCCATCTTAACCCAAGTAGTCTTTGGGCATGGTTGGACAAATGACCCATTTATGGATTCAACCCATCTTAGCCCAGACAACCATTTGCCACCCTATTATTAAGACACGCTGTCTGGAAAGGTTTAGTGTGTAAGGTTATTCCCATAGTTAAGGGGCATGTAAAGGGGATTTGGGTACAACCTAGGGGGTAAATTATGTATTAAGCCTTTCTTTCCCTCAAAAAAGTGCTGCTTATGCTCATTATAAATTCTCTCTCTCTGTGTAGGTTATATCAGGTAAATTGTATGCTGGCCCTGAGGTAGATGTATGGAGCTGTGGCGTTATTCTTTATGCTCTTCTCTGTGGCACCCTTCCATTTGACGATGAAAACATTCCCAATCTTTTTAAGAAAATAAAGGTATATTTTTAGTTTACTTGAAATCCAGCATGTTAATGTTGATCCTTCATTCGATTTTATCCTATGTTAGTTTAACTGCCCTTTGGCTTGAAATTGTGTGTTCTCAAATCTGCTACCTGGTCGTAGTCCAACTCCACTTCTTGTTGGTATTCAATTCTATTTGATTGGTGAATGAACACAATGTGTGGCCTCATATCCTAACTTTCGTTAGTGCATACATGATAGATTAGATGTTGCGGTAGCTCCACTTTTCGTTGAGGAGGATTGAATATGTTGCTGATTTATCCCATTTTTACTATGTTGGTTAACTTTCCATTTTCCAGTTCTTCCCTTCCAAATGTATCATGTTCAGGAAAAAAACAATGATTGCTTAGATCTGCTGGGACCCAATCTTATCCCTTTTTTTTTTGTTATTTTGATAAAGTGGACATGATGTGAAATGCCAAATGGATAAGGAAAAAGAAAAACGATTCTCCCTTGGAATGAATTTATGCTCCCTGTCCCTTCCACAAAAAAGGGAGAGATTAGTTGATACATTTATTGAATCTATTGGGGTTGATCGCAGACAACTGCTTAACTGTATATTGGTTTGTCTATAGGGTGGAATATATACTCTGCCCAGCCATTTATCAGCTGGTGCAAGGGATTTGATTCCAAGGATGCTTATAGTCGACCCAATGAAGCGAATGACTATTCCCGAGATTCGCCTGCACCCTTGGTTCCAAGCTCATTTGCCACGTTATTTGGCTGTACCTCCACCAGATACAATGCAACAAGCTAAGAAGGTTAGATTGAATGTACATCTGACTTGATGATTAGTCTTTTTCACCTTAATGTTTTCTCATGCAACAAGTTATACATGGCTGAATAGAAATTTTCCTCAGCTTTCTCTTATTTGCTATCCCATATAAAACGGCACTACAGCAGTATTCTGTTTATCAAAGAGAGCTTTATTTCTTGACTGTTATGCGATGGAAACTGAGAATAATAATGCTCAGTTAGCTATAGAATCACTTTAGACGATTTCCTATCTTCTTTTTGCATTTTTGATTGCCTTAAATGGTGGATTCTGTTTGTTTATTTTTACTATCGACACCGTTCTGTCCCCCTCCCCTTCGACCAGGTAAAAGAGTGATCAGGATTGCTTTTTTTTTTTTTTGAATAAGGTAAAGGTTTGTTGACCAATTACAAAGAAGGTAACAAAACCAAAAAGTTACAAAAGACTGTTGGGAATGTCCATATAGTCAATTACAACATTCCCTAGCAACTCCAAAAACTCCATATAATTGATCTATATCAGGGAAACTACTTCTACACCAACAAAACAAGTCATGTAAACACTTGTTTTTAACTCTAGAAATAGTCTTTCTGCCCTTCAACAGTATTCTTCTGAGGAAGGGAGGTTCGTGAATGACTAACCAGAAGGATTGATAGGTAGCCCCTCTTCCCTTATTTTTCTAGCCAACTAGTCCAGAATATGTACAAAGGTATAGTTTTCCATTTTTCCTTCAAAGCTTTTATGTGTTCTCTGGTGCTACCAACTCTCCAATTATTCCTTCACACTCTGAGACATGATCCAAGAGATCCGGGAAATACTGAAGAAAAATTCCTATCATTGTCTAGCTATTCTGCAATGCATAAGAAAGTGATTCAGTCCCCAACTCTTCTTCACATAAATAACATGTATTACTTAGTGCAAGACCCTTTTTCTGAAGATCATCCTAAGTAAGATAAGCTCCTTATGCTGCAATCCAACCAAAACAAGCTACCTTTATTATTGGAGCTTTAGTTCTCCAAATTCCTTTCCATGGCGAACTAGTATCTCAATATCTTGTTTGCTTCATTAGAAGGCTATAACACTTTTAACTGAAAAAGTTCCATCATTACTAGCTATTCATAATAGTGAATCCTCATTACTCTGATCAATATGGGTATAATCCAGTTGCAGGAGCAATTGACATAAGTTTTCAATTTCCCAGTCATTCAAATTCCTTCTATAATTCATCTGCAAGATTGCTCATATATCTTGCACAGCTTGTATAATTTAGGAAATGTTGCAAGTAGCTGAACAATGGGGAAAGTTTACATTGCTGTGGAAGTTCCTGTCGTCAGAGCCTCATAACTCTACCTTTTGTAAGAAGGCATTGTAAAAATAAATTAAGAATAAAGACATTAAAAACAAGTGATCAGCAGTTTCCCCGTATACACACACACAATTGTGCATCTTAAAGAAGGGTCACATTTGTCTTGCTGTCATAACCATGTCTTGTTGGTCACGATATCCTTGTTCACTCGTCCACCATATTAGTTCTCTAGCCCACTTTTGTAGATAGCATGTTTATTCAATATATCAGACCCATTAGGTCCTTTGAATTTTTTTTTAAAAAAAAAGAAACAAAAACAAAAAACTGATTAGTTCTGACTTCCTTCTCCCTTTTGCTTATGATAAAGTCCCACTCTAGTTTTGTTGTTATAGTTTTACTCCAGGTCTATTCTGCAGACCACACCAGACAAATATTAGCAGATAGTTTAACTGATTATATTTGGTAAATGCTCCCAAGGATGTGGACTTGTGGTCAATAAAGTGTGTACAAACCTTGTAGTTTAGGGTCTCCCAACCCCATAGTGACAAAAACACTTGTCATTTCGTTCCATCTGTCTCAGCCTTGTGATAAGAATCAGTTTTACTTGACTAAACAAGAAAATAATGCGAAAGCGAAATACTAAGATTGATAAAAAGGCATTAGAGATGGGCGAAATTTGAAAATATAATCTCCAAATTCAGAAGTATTCTTAAGAACCCTAATTGAACTTAGCATTCAAAAATTACCGAATAAAAGCTAATTTATGATACTAATGGAGTCAATTTAAGAACTAAGATCAAAAAGTGATCTAGATCCTACTTAGAAGAAATTAGAGACAATTAACATTATAAGACTAATTACCTTCTTTAATTTACGAATAAGAACAAAAAATATCTAAGTTAAGGAGTTAATCTGACCTCTTAAAATTATTATCATAAGGTTGTAAGATGAATTCCAAGTAGCCATACTCAAAGGTGTAAAGAAGAGAAGCTCTCAATTAATAATAATTTTGTCTAAACAAAAAAAAAAAGTTGAAATACCCCTTGGGGTGATCTAGTGGTTTGGACTTGTGGCTTCCATGTTGGAGGTCTTAAGTTTGAAACCCCTTGCCAGCGAAAGCAAAGGGTTTGCCTTCTGGGCTGAGCTCATCGCATAAAGCTATTGCATAGGAGCGGGGGTTTACCCTATGCGCACCTAAAGGGTGCGGTTGCGGGTTTCCCTTGTCATAAAAAAAAAGAAAGAAAAGAAACACACTGTATATTAGGGGAAAACTATTTCAAATAGAATGGGGTCATAATCTACTTTTATGGAAATAATAAATAGAATCTAACTAGGAAACTTTAAACTAAAAAACATATAAAAATAATACCCAAAATTTTCCCTAAATAAATAAGGAAAAGTTTTCAGATTTGACCAAAACATGTGGGCCCCTTCCCAAGTCACTTGTATGCGACTTTTTCCTCCCTTTTGGGTGAGGATTTAAGCTCATCCTTTTGGGCAGAAATTTCAGCCCCATGTGGACTCCAATCTTGTTCCATTTGGGCTTGGACTTGAACCATAAAATATGTAACACTTGGTCCATTCTTCTCCACGATTCTTAAACTCGTTGTTGGGCTTTTCTTTCATGATAAGCATCTTCTGATTTCCCATTGAAGCCCAACAATCTTGGTTTGTAACTCCTTAGGTTGAGACCTTGGCAATTGTCTTCCTAGGGTTTTTACAACATCATCCTCGTCCATGGAGCTATCAGTTGGTGCTCAGAGTCATCAGGTATGTGCTTGTGGGAGGTAGTAGGAACTCAGTGAGGTCCGTGCAAGTTGTCATGGAAACCATTGTTTTTCAAAAAATTGTATTTGGGAAATTTCTATTTTCATTGATATGCTTGGGATTTTTTGGTGCCATCGCATCTTCCTTGGTTTATTTATTTAATTTTCCAAATGCTTCTTTTGTCTCATTCACTCACAATTTGACTTGTATGGTAGCTGGGCCTTCTTTGCAGTGATTTAATGAGTTAAGCTTTTTGTATGACCTTACAGCTCTTGACATGGTTTCCTAAACCAGTAGATTCTCATCTAGTCAAATCCTTGAAAAATATTTAATTGCAGATTGATGAAGAGATTCTTCAAGAGGTGGTTAAGATGGGATTTGACAGGAACAACCTTGTTGAGTCTCTTCGCAATAGAATTCAAAATGAGGTAAATTTTCATTATCAGCCATCTACTTTTTCCTGGAGTGCTCTTTATCTTCAATTTTTGTTGTATTTCAGGGCACTGTAGCATACTATTTGCTCCTTGACAATCGCCATCGTGTTTCCACTGGCTATCTTGGAGCTGAATTTCAGGAGTCCATGGTGTGTCTTTGCTTGTTTTTATTGAATAAAACTTCATTTTTCTTTCATGATAAGGAGCCCATAGTTCGCCAATATTTGATGAGTTTCTTCTCCACAAATATGTTGCATCTTTGTTATGGTCACTGAGCTCATCAACATTAACTTGGGTTTATAGTTGTGGTTGATTTTTTTTGCCGTTAAATATGTGTTTAATTGGATGCATAAACATACCCTTACAGGAATATGGTTACAACCGGATCAATTCTAATGAAACCTCTGCTTCACCTGTTGGTCAACGCTTCCCAGGAATAATGGATTATCAGCAAGCTGGTGCTAGACAGTTTCCTATTGAGAGAAAATGGGCTCTTGGCCTCCAGGTTGGTTTGCTGCCTCATGGGAATAACTAACTATTCTCTCTCTATTTTGATAAGCTAATCATTGGACATTCATACTTCTTTTATAATTGGGATCCAATGGCGCACAGTTTGGAACTCGGTTGATGATGACCCTGCTCCTCTACCTTCTCTTACCCCACTAGACCAAAGCCCTGGGGGCTGGATATTCATAATAATTGTATAAAGAATATGTAAATGGATATTTATGTTGACATGTGAGTGGAGGGAAGGGCTATGTGCGAGAGTTTTGTTCTTATTTTTATGATGGAAATTTAATTGAAGCACTGAAAATCTTTGAGACTTCCCTTATCCTATTATGTATTCAAACAGATTATCTCTGAAAACATCTTGTCAATGCCATCGATAAATATAGACTCATGCAGGTGTAGACTTGGTTTATTTGATGGGTTCTTTAGTGAGTTTTTCTAGACAATTTGCAGTTTTATTCTGTTCAACAGTATGCACTACATAATAAACGCCTTTTTGGTTTTTGCTACAGTC
This sequence comes from Solanum rostratum, assembly GCA_029948455.1. NCBI lineage: Eukaryota > Viridiplantae > Streptophyta > Magnoliopsida > Solanales > Solanaceae > Solanum > Solanum rostratum. The sequence goes on from CM057056.1 coordinate 20,199,088, forward strand.
TCGAGCTCATCCACGTGAAATAATGACTGAAGTTCTGAAAGCTCTTCAAGAACTAAATGTATGTTGGAAAAAGATTGGTCAGTATAACATGAAATGTCGATGGGTTCCTAGCATACCTGGTCATCATGAAGGCATGGGTATTAATTCCATGCACGGGAATCAGTTCTTTGGAGACGATTCATCCATCATTGAGAATGATGGGGTCACTAAATCAACAAATGTGGTCAAGTTTGAAGTTCAGGTAATGAAAACATTCATGGATCATACATCTTGCAAGTTTTTCATACAGGAGTACATGAATGCTGCTTTGACCTTGGATAGAGTTTAGAGGTATTCGTGTATCATGAAAATAAGAATGCCTTAGTAACATGGTCAATCTTAATTACATGAACGAAGAATTGGGTGAGAAAGAAGTTTGCACTAGCAGTAATGATGTATGTTGCACATAATTGGTGGAAGTCTCACTTGTTGGATGCCTGTATTTTAACTGCTATTGTGGTTCTTGTAAGTGAATTTTGTGTTATGTATTTTATCACCCGGGCGGGGGGGGGGGGGGGGGGGGGGGGGGTTCAGCAACTATAATCTGTTGTATGTATCCCAAATTTCTCGCTTGCTTATTCTTGGTGCTTGCCCATGCAAATTTTTGGAATATTACTTTGGAGTAAATCTCATACCGTGTCAAGTTTTATTGAACTGTAAATCCAAGTTGTTGGTCTTTTTGTTAGATTTTCTCTGTTATTAGAGTTTTAGTGGGGTTGTCATTTGTGAATCAGGAAAATGGCTTTTTAGGTTGGTTTCAATATCTGAATGCATATCATTTGGTATACAAAGTTACCCGATATTTGTTGGTAAGAGGTAGTAGCTACCTGGTGGAATAGCTTAGATGCATTCAAATTGGACCGAATGCAATGACCAATGAAAATTATTACTAGTTGGTCATGTTTCAGAAAGCAATAGAGTTTCTCTATTGTTTGAATCTGCTGTTTTTCTTGAGTCTATTTTCTTGATTACAGCACAACTTTTTTATGGTTCTGAAATATGTGTTCCTCTGGTGCAGCTTTACAAAACCAGGGAGGAAAAGTACTTGCTTGACCTTCAGAGGCTTCAGGGTCCACAGTTCCTCTTCTTGGATCTCTGTGCTGCTTTTCTTGCTCAGCTTCGAGTCCTTTGAAGTCTCTGAAATAAGGAGCTAAGTTGGAAGGCTATCGATGTTTTTCCGAAAAGCTTGTGCTTGTATATAATTGGTATACCAGCTCAGTTACTGCATTTTGTCATGTTAACAAATTTCACCCTGCTTGGTCAGAGGTGCCTAGCAACTTTTTTTGGTTGATTCGCTAGGAGTTCTAGCTTACTCTTTAATGCTGCTTCTTAACGTTGTCAGCGTCTATGGAATCTCAGTTTACCTACAGCTTCTACTTACAGATTGAACTCTAAAGATTCCTATTTGCATGATGAGCGTTCTCTCTCTTTGACCCTTGTACTGTTGGGATTGAATTTACCCCTCCCCCTCTTCACCCCCTTCGATGATCATTTGGCTTCCGACAGGTATTTTCTTCTGACAATGAATTGACATGCATATTTGTCTATAGTACCATTGTTTCCTTTCTCCTGTTGGAAAACATAGGAATTGGCACTAGTTTTATCTTGCACATCCTACAGTGGAACACAAATGATTCTGCCAATATTTCAAATAACAGAGCATATTGGTGGGAGATCAATAGAGCTCCAGAGGGAGAGTTCACTGTCATGAGCACTCTGCTACTGACGAATTCTCTTCCTCCTTCTCAGTCATTCCAACATTGCATTCTTCATTTTCCCTCTCCCTTTTGCACGAATTTTGTAGCCTGGTCAATTGCTCTGACCGCGTTATGCCACCAGGTTTGTGTGATTCATCATCCTCATTGCCTCACATACCATTGATGTTTCTTCCCCAAAATCCATTCCCTGTTCCATTGATAACTCTTCAGCTAAAGCAAATGGCAAATAGTAACATGATCCGATTTCATCTGGAAATTGGACTCCATTATCTTCTACATCAGTAACAATTGCCTCTCCTATCTCAATTATCTCTGCGTTCGAACTCTTCACAGGCTGAACATTTTTGATGGAAGTAACAATAATAATTAATCCAGAATAATTCAAGCATATTGATTCAGTTTTACCTATTATCGATTTGATTGGTCGATTTTTGATATGTGAACACACTAAATCGATAAACTATTTGTTATCATTATTTAGTCTTTTAACGGTCTAATTTTTTTATTTAAATTGTCTCGTGAAATAGCTATAGAAACTTTTTCAGACATTTGTAATTCATGGTCTAATTAGATAACATCTTGCTTCGAACATGGGAGTTGCTAAGAGTAACATCGAGAAAAAGAGCTGATTGTATGGAAAATCCTTCAAAAAGTTATGCAGGGACATCCTGTATTGTTGAATAGAGCACCCACGCTGCAGATTAGGCATACATGTATTCCAACCCATTTTTGTGGAGAGACGCGCTATTTGTTTACATCCATTAGTTTGCAAGGAATTCAATGGTCGATTTTGATGGAGATTAAATGACTTCTTTATCTTTCGAGGCTCAAGTAGAGGCCCGTTTACTTTGGTTTTCTCATATGAATATTTTGTCTCCAAGCTATTGGGGATCCCATTTTCATACCAACGCAAGATATGCTTATTAGACTCTATGAACTAACATGCGGAAAATCATTGAGGTATTTGTGTAAATAAATATAATCCATGTAACCGCAAAAACTATCAAAATAAAAAAAGATTTCACAAATAGTTACAATAAGTATACAAAAGAACCTTTTTTTCTGAATTACTATAATGTAATTGGAGCTTATCGATAGAAAACGATTCAATTCAGATAGACCTTTGTGGCTCCAGTGGCGACTGGATCTACACATTATTGCTTCAAGAAAAACTCCCCTCAAAGTTCACTGATATAATCCTATATACACTACATTCACAAAATAAATAGCAAGAATAAAGTGCAACACAACATTAATCAGTTTTATTTAAGACATAATTGTACAAATTCCTTCTGAAAACTTTGTATATTTGAGCATTTTCTTACCATTTTATCCTATACAGAAGATAGTAGTAAGAATAAAAGTACAGTACAAATTTCTACCCTAATCACTTTTATTTAAAATATAATTGTTCAAGTTCCTTTTAAAATTCATGCAATAAATAGTTGAAAAAACATTAAACGTGTATCTTTTGTTATAATCAAATCTACAATTGAAAAAATAAAATGTGATACTAATTTATGTCGAAAAGCGAGAGGGTATCAGAATAGAGAGGAAAGGAGGCTAGGTTGTATTTTCGTCAAAAGTGACATTATTCTCTCTGTCTCATTTTAGGTGACACTCTTTCTTTTTTATTTTATTCAAAAAAGAATGTCACCTTTCTAGAATTAGAAATAATTTTACTTTAAAAATTTTCTTTTACCATTAATGAAATGATTTTCAATCACACAAATATCTATGCATAATTTTAGACTACAAATTTTTATTATTTTTTCTTAAACACTGTATCAAATCGAAAGATAGTAAAATTCGACAAAGATAGTAAAATTCAATAAAAAGGGCTGGTAAGATATTAAAGCCACTATTATATAACTAGGAACAAAATAATAATGTAATATAGTCTTATTAAATTATTGGTTAATCATTAATTAAATTATAAAGTTAAAAATTAAACTGCTAACTCAATAAAATTTCTTACAAAATTATTAACCTAATAGCTTAACAGCAATGAAGTAATAATCTAATAGTTAATATTATTTATTTAACTTAGAGATTAAAATCAATTGTGTAGACCTTGTACTTATGAATGTCAAAAGAATATGAAAAATCGATCGAACAATCGAAGTGATTTTAATCATTTTTTCAATAAAATGTGAACTTTTATTTAAGTCTATAACCGTCTTGAATAATTGGAATGGTCTTTTTAGTTTATAAAAAAAATCAAAAAAAATTCGAACCAAACCGAATAAGTTACGTGTATGTTATATATATTTTATATATTAGCATGTTAAATTTAATATATAAATATATTTTATAAACCCTTTTAAATATAAATATAACTTAGGTCCTAGCCTCCTAGGCCTCTAGGCTTTAGTGATTGAAAGATTTTAGGTCTTTATCCTTTAATTAGCCTTTAATTAAGTAAGTTGCAAATTAAAAGATACTATAATAGAAACTTCATCAAACAATATGCTAAAATCTATATAAATATTTCTACGTAAAATTTTAGATCAAATAATATGGTAAGAAGATTTTATATTCTTGATTTTTTGGTGAATTAAAGTATTTCTTCAAAAATATATTTACAAAAAAATATTTTAATAATAGTGTATTTTGAAGTGATACTTTAAAAATAAAAATCGAAAATTAATCGAACCATACCGATACTGAAGAAAGATCGATATGATTTTAAAAAAAATAATTTTAACTATACGTTATAAAATATCCAAAAAGTTAAAATAATATAATTTTTTTAAAAATAACCATCGAACCATCCCATTAACACCTCCGTCGTTATCACACGAGCCAACCCCCTCTTATCATTCTGATCCGTTAAACTACTTGTTTTTTAATGTCTTTTGATAATACATAAGGAAATGAGATAAAATTTCCTTAATCCAATTATTATTAATTTCTTACTCATCCAAAATGCAAATTAAAAATAGAGAATAATATGAAAGCAAAAACATATGAATTTGTTACCCGCTGTTTAAAGATTAACGAGGAAGATCCCTCATAAACTTGTGTATAAGGTAAATTTCACTTTTCTATGGATTACTCATATATATAAACTTGAATTCCATACTGTCATACTCATCTTCAGCTAAATTTTTTCTTTTCCTTTATCAATTATGGCTCCGGTTGTTGATTTAGATCCGGCATTTCGAATTTGAAGCTTTTATTCTCAATTTTTTCGAACAATAACAAGTGATGTGACATCGTGAGTAAGGATTTTTCATATGCTTTTGAAAATATCAAAGGCGATTTGAAATGTGCTATTGGTTGTGTAAAGATCTTTTTTTTAATGATCTTTTATATGCCGTACTCTAAACCCCTGGGCTGGTTTCACGGTGGTGTTGGTCGGTTTAGAGGCTGAATTGAAATGTGGTTGTTATGAATTTTCACTCATTGTTTGCCTTTTGGGATGAGGTTATTTGTTTTAGGGGGTCGGGGTTCTTGGGAAGGTGGTGGTGATGACAGCACTTTTTTAAAAAAAAAAGAAAAAACACCAAATTGTACAAATATATCACTATTTCTCAATGGCAAGCTAGGTACCTTTGAGCACCATGAGGTTTCAGGTTCAAATTCCAGCAGAGACCAAATACTGTTCTTTCCATTTGTTCTGCCTTGGTAGCAAGAGTTACTTGGTACCTGTTGTTAGTAGAGGTGGAGGGTATTCTATGGAATTAGTTGAGATGCATGAAAGCTTGCCTAGACACCATCGTTATCCTAAAAAAAAAGGAAAGGAAAAAAGCTAGTTGCAATCAGTTCTACAATCTTCTATATTCATTTTGTTCAAATGGTGCTCATTTAATTCAAATACTATATAGTTGTATTTTAAGACATTAGGGGTTCTCTTTGAGAACTACTTAGTTGAGGAAGTTCTGTATTGATTGCAGTTATTTCTTAAGGATGCAAAGATCTATGGGAGGACAAAGCTTTTTAAGTTCTTGACAGAATGACTTAGTAAATGAATGCAACATAGTATTCGTGGTTGTGCTCTTTTCACTTATCTTGTTTTTCCATTGTTGTGTTAAAGAAAAATCTTCTTTTAATCAGGAAGAAAGATGAGCACGTAAGAGAGAGACAGAGAGAGTAGAGTGATTTTAACATTTGAAAGCGACAGATACTTGGAAATTTGACCCTGCACGGTGGCCCAGTGGTTTGGGCTTGACACTTCTATGTTGGAGGTTTCAAGTTCGAAACCCTTGCCGGTGAAAGCAACGGGTTTGCCTTTTGGGTCAAGCTAATCTCACCGGGCTTGTCTAGTGCGGGTTATCTCTCTTGTGTGGTTTGTGAGCTATTGCATAGGAGTGGGATTTTTACCCTGTGCGTACCCAAAAGATAGCAGTTGCGGGTTTCCCTTGTCATTAAAAAAAAAAAAGAATCCTAGAAATTTGGATGCCTAGAAGAATACTTAACAGAGTTGAATTCTAATAGTTGATATTCAAGGTGGAGAAGAACTATCAACAATTCAGGAAATTGTAAGTTGATACACTTAGGAATGTTATCAAATTATTTAAAACCATTTATTAGCCTTTTATAATAAAAATTGTTTACTACTGCCCATATCTCTTTCTTTTTTATTGGCAAGGCAAAAGATAATTTACATAGAGAAATTAAGTGGTTTTGAACCAAGTTGCTCGGACTCGACTGCGGATGTCCAATATGGGTGTGATCTATAGGTCGGATCTGTCAAGATCTAATTTTTTAAGATTCGGGGATATGGATCCATATATGGATATGGGTGCGGGGATTTGCCTAAAAATAATTAAAATATCTAAAAATATACTAATAAAACCTAAATTATGAGTTATTACGTGGAGAACTTGAGGATAATCCTAGAAGGCGATTAAAAAAAGGAGTGACATAGAAATTTCTATGTAAAAAGTATTTCATTTTCTTCAATTTCACCCTAGTTTTTTTTATTGATTACAAATATCATTAAAATTGTCCAAACTTTCCCCATCGATTTTGTCTAAGTATCCAAAACCGATAGACCAAATCAGACACGGATCCCGCACCCACACCCCTGTCGTGTCGACACGGGTGTGGCACCAAAAGTGAAGAGTCCGAGCAACTTAGGTTTTGAATGATTTGATAACAATATGATTGGAATACACTTAGGTTGCTAATAATATTTGACAATGTTGTCAATAACTCAATATGGTGTGTATTTAGTTTGGAAAAATCCTTTTAGTGCTGCAGAGGAATTCTTCGTTAAAAAATTACTGAATTTACATATTGGATATTTTAGCTTTAGTACCTGGAACAAAGTTGGTTTTATTAAATTCTAACTCTTCACTTGTTGAATATTAACTTTCAAGACTAAACTATACATATTGACTGTCTAACCATTTTGCTATTTCCTTGAGTCAATGCATACCAGTATGTAAAGAGATCCAAAACCTTCTTCAATGTGCAACATTTTTTGGTGCTTTTTGTGTGGATTGAAGTTGTATGCTGTGGATTGATAACAAGTTCCTCTTGCATTTATGTGCAACCCTCAAATGTTTATCACCACATATGTGGGTATTTGTGCTTAAGCATCAAATTAGCTTTGTCTTCAATAAAATAAATGTAGATTGACTCATTTTAGTATGGATAATTAATATAATAGTAGAGCACAATTTGGAAATGGTTCTAGTCATCTCACTCAGTTTTCTGATCTCTTTCTTTTGAAGGAATTAGGTGATTTGTCTTCTAGCTATAACTTGGTTGTGCATTTTGCCCTTAAAAAGACACTTCATAATTACCTTGGTTAGGATGTCTTATTTTTGGTTGTCTTCTTAACGGCACGACTCTCTTCTTCTAATAACTTTCAGCTTTTTAATCTTTTAACATTATCTCAGTCGTTTGTCACCGTGAATGAAATGTAACTAGTTGAGTTTTTGTATCTCACTAACTGTTTACTTGCCTCTATCTACTTATAAAGGTTGACTATCTTATATTAAATCAATTTGTTGTTGCTCAGGAAATGATATAGGAAGATGCCGCTTGATTGGTGCTGTAGCCCTTTGATTCTTTTACAGTTCAAGTGAACTAAATTAAAAGTTAAATCATGATGGGGTGCCTTAATCAGCAGAATGAAGTCACAGAACAAAAGGATTGTACTTTAAAGCCTTCCAAAGGTGCCTTAGCATGTATGGTAAATTCAGAAATTGGTGCTGTTTTAGCCGTTATGAGGAGAAATGTAAGGTGGGGTTTCCGTTATGCTGCTGCTGCTGATCATCTAGAGCATCCTCTCATCCATTCTTTCAAGGAATTACAGAAAAGTATCTTCTCATGGCAACATCACTGGAGCAGAGTAGATCCACTCCTATATCTTCAGCCTTTCTTGGATGTGATTCAATCTGATGAAACTGGCGCACCAATAACCGGTGTTGCATTGTCTTCTGTTTACAAATTCTTAACCCTTGAAATAATTGATTCATCCATCATGAATGTGGAGAAAGCTTTACATCAGATAGTTGAGACGGTGACAAGTTGCCACTTTGAAGTGACTGATCCTGCCTCTGAGGAAGTGGTGCTGATGAAGATACTTCAGGTTCTTTTGGCTTGCATGAAAAGTAAGGCATCAGCAAATTTGAGTAATCATCATGTGTGCAACATTGTAAACACTTGCTTTCGGCTTGTTCATCAAGCTAGTGCCAAAAGTGAACTGCTGCAGAGAATAGCAAGACACACAATGCATGAATTGGTGAGACATATTTTCTCTCGCCTACCTAACATTGTCAGCAAAGTGCATGAATTTGACCAGCAAAGCAGATTGTGTGCTGACCCAGAGGTAATTGGGACTCTCGATTTATATTGTTAAATTTACTTTTTTGATTTATGTTTTGTTTGAATGAGACCATAGCTGCACGTGCTCGTGATTCTTGGCCAGAATGACTTGTTGAATCTTCAGTTTAAATTAAAAAATAAATATTAGGATTCAAAATTGGCCTTTTGAGTTGAGCCTAAGGTAATTCTTATTCAAACCTTGTTAACTTTTTTCCTCATTCATAATTTGTTGGAGCTTGCATATGGCTTACCCTCAGCTCATAGATGAATTTGGGGCTAGGCCAAATACCGAAATCTGATATAGTTCATCTTACTCAACATTTTTGCCATAATTTTGTCTAAATCTGAATTCCTGACGTAACTGCTTTGTTGAACTTGCAAAATTATGGTTTTCTTAAGGGAAACACTTTGTTCATACTAATATACAATGTCTCTAGAACATGGAGAAGTGCTGGTAACCCAGTTTGACCAGATAACTGTTCAAGAAGTCCTTGAATTACAGCACTTGTCTCTTGTAATTTTAGAATTTTAGTTTTTTACTGACCATGCGGGATATTCTTACAACTTGTAATGGTTAGTTCAGAGTCCATTATTGTTGTCATGAAGTAGTTAGCCTGCCAAGGATTGTTGGCTTGATGGGAATTTGGATTTATAGATGATAGGAATGTACAACAACTGATGCAGCCTTTAATCATATTTGGTTTACTTATTATCTAAATAATGTCATAAACTAGTTAATATGGAATAAATATCCAAATTAGTTCAGAATGATCATTCAGTGACATCTCAAAATTGGAACTTCGAAATTAATTAGGCACCATTCCCCCTTTATCTTATGTTTACCAATCTATGGGTTTTTCACTTAATTTTACTCTTTCACCCTTCTTGATATTCTTGATAAGTTATGTTGCTTTTTTGACAAATGATGATCAAGAACTCGCTGTAAAAACTCAGATTTACTGGATAGTTACTGATAAATGTTCAGGAAGTTGAAAAATTAAGCAAAGCGTAATTACCTCCGTCATTGAAATTCCTTCTAATTTTTATGCTCCGAATACTGTTACGTCTGCTATCAGCCAAAGAAGACTAGTTGTTTACTGCCAAAGTAAATAATCTGGAATTAACTCCTTCAAAGAGCCATTACCCACCCAGTTATCCAACCAAAATGAGAGATTATTTTCCTTTCTAGACCTGAACAAACAAAGTCTTTTTTCCCCTTAAGGATACATGCATATAGTGATCCACAAGAAATTTCTTTTTTTCCCCCCTATTTAGTTGTTTTGATACAGGACAAGAGAGATTTTGAAGAGTTATTTCTTTTCTATTTATATGTTTATTTTTTCCCTTAATTGAAGCATAATTTAGTATGCACAAAATGGAAGAAACACAACACATGTTTATATTACATAACTTTGACTCTTAAATCACTAAAAGTGGATGGCAGTATACCCTTGTTTATCACCACTTACTTTTGTGCAGGCTAGCGAAAAACAACATGACAATGGTTGTGTTAGTGCAGAATCCACTGATAAGTCAGCATCGGCTGCAATTCCTCCCAATGCATCAGACAAGAGGGATGAAACAATGGACGAGAAAACTCAAAAGGAAGAGATTGCTAGTAATAGAGTAGATCCTATAGATCCATATGGGGTCCCCTGCATGGTGGAAATATTTCATTTCCTATGTTCTCTTCTGAATGTGATGGAGTCCATTGAAGTTGGTTCTAGATCCAACCCTATAGCATATGATGAAGATGTTCCCTTGTTTGCACTGGGGTTAATTAATTCAGCCTTAGAAGTAAGTGGTGCTTCTTCTGGAAATCATCCTGAGTTATTGGCTCTGATACAGAGAGACTTATTCCACAATCTGATGCGTTTTGGCTTGTCTATGAGTCCTTTAATTCTTTCAACGGTTTGTAGCATTGTCCTAAATTTGTATTATCATATGCGTATTAAGTTAAAGCTACAGCTTGAAACTTTCTTCCCTGGTGTGTTATTGAGGATTGCCCAAAGCAAGCATGGAGCTTCTTATCAACAGCAAGAGGTTGCCATAGAAACTCTTGTTGACTTCTGCAGGCAGTCCATGTTCATGCCTGAGATGTATGCAAATTTTGATTGTAACATATCTTGCAGCAATGTATTTGAAGACCTTGCAAACCTGTTATCCAAAAGTTCCTTTCCGGTCAACATTCCACTATCAGCTTTAAATACACTTGCCTTGGATGGTCTAATTGCCATGATGCAGGGTATGGCCGAGAGAATAAGCCAAGGTTCATTTGTTTCTGAACAAGCTTCAATAGATCTGGGTGAATATAGACCATTCTGGACAGAGATATGCAAGGACTACAGTGATCCTAATCATTGGGTTCCTTTTGTTCGTAAGATGAAGCTCATAAAGAGGAAATTGTTGATTGGAGTTGATCACTTTAACCGAGATCCAAAAAAGGGTATGGAATTCCTTCAAGAAGTGCATTTGTTACCTGAGAAACATGACCCGAAAAGTGTAGCATGCTTTTTCAGGTATACGACTGGCTTAGATAAGAATCTTATCGGGGATTTCCTAGGAAGTCACGAGGACTTCTATATTGAAGTGCTTCATGAATTTGCTGGAACATTTGATTTTCGGGACATGAACTTAGACATAGCCTTGCGAATCTTTTTAGAAACCTTCAGATTGCCTGGAGAGTCGCAGAAAATACAGAGGGTGCTTGAGGCATTTTCTGAGAGATATTACGAGCAGTCGCAAAATATTCTGGCCAACAAAGATGCTGCACTATTGTTGTCATATTCAATTATTATGCTGAACACAGATCATCACAATGCCCAGGTAAAAAAGAAAATGACAGAGGAAGATTTCATCCGCAACAACCGGAGGATAAATGGAGGAAATGACCTCCCTCGGGAATATTTGTCCGAGCTTTACCACTCCATCTGTGAGGATGAGATCCGGATTACTCCAGATCGAGGTGCTGGTATTCCAATGATGTCACCAAGCCATTGGATTGGTCTAGTTCATAAATCAAGGGAAACTTCCCCATATATTGTCTGTGATCCTGGTCCTTATCTTGATTATGATATGTTTGCTATGTTGTCTGGTCCTGCAATTGCTGCCATATCTGTGGTTTTTGATAATGTTGAGCAAGAGGATGTTTGGGAAACATGTATCGATGGATTCCTTGCCATTGCCAAAATTGCAGCTGCCTATAACTTCGATGATGTGTTAAATGATTTGGTAGTATCTCTTTGCAAGTTCACTACCCTTTTGCTTCCATCTTACGTTGATGAATTTACTGTTGCATTTTCGGAAGATGGTAAAGCTAGATTGGCCACATTAGCAGTCTTCACAATAGCAAACAGATATGGAGACCACATTCGCTCTGGTTGGAAGAATATCCTAGACTGCAGTTTGAGTTTGCACAAATTGGGCCTTCTCCCCACACGTCTCTTCAGTGATGCTGCTGATGACTTAGAGTCTACTGCTGATGCAGACCCTAGGAGACCTACTGCACATTCTCCATCACCATCTCATTTTCCTTCATTGGCTCCATCAAGGAAATCATCTGGCTTGATGGGCGTATTTAGCCAATTATTATATCTTGATGAAGAACCTGCACCACAGTCAACTGAACAACAGCTTGCCGCACGTCAGGAGACTCTTCAGACAATTCAGAGTTGTCACATTGATAGCATCTTTGCCGAGAGTAAATTCTTGCAAGCTGAGTCCCTGTTACAGCTTGTTCGGGCCCTTGTGTTGGCTGCAGGCAAGCCTCACAAACGAAATAACTCTTTAAAAGACGAAGAGACTGCAGTATTTTGTCTAGAGTTGCTTATTGCTATCACAATAAATAACCGGGACAGAATAATGCTTCTTTGGCAGGTTGTCTATGATCACATAGCAAGTGTTGTCCAGTTAACAACGATGCCGTCTACTTTGGTAGAGAAAGCTGTGTTTGGTCTGCTTCACATATGCCAAAGGTTGCTTCCGTACAAGGAAAATCTCACAGATGAGCTTCTCAAGTCTCTGCAACTTATCTTAAAGCTTGATGCTCGGGTTGCTGATGCATTTCTTGAACAGATAACACGGGAAGTTATGCACCTTGTTAAAGCTAATGCTATGCAGATACGATCTCATATAGGCTGGCGGACAATTATATCTCTGCTTTCTTTTGCTGCTCGGCATCCAGAAGCATCTGATACGGGATTTGATACACTAGCGTTCATCATGGCTGATGGGGCCCATCTCTTGCCTGCTAATTATGTCCTCTGTTTGAATGTGGCGGCACAGTTCGCGGATTCCCATGTTCGGAATGTTGATCAATCTGTGAGATCTTTAGACCTAATGGCTGGATCACTTATCTCTCTTATTAGATGGTCTCACATGGCGAAGGAAGCACTTGGGCAGGAGGCTACTGTAAAAATGACCCAGGATATAGCAGAAATGTGGCTCAGGCTGATACAGGGACTGCGGAAATTTTGTATAGACCGGAGAGAAGAGGTAAGGGATGATGCCATCTTGATGCTGCAGAGGTGCTTGACTGGAGTTGATGGGATCCATATCCCAGAAGAATTGTGGTTGCAATGTTTTGATCAGGTGATATTTACATTACTGGATGAATTACTCAATCTTGCGCAGCGGAACTTTGTAAAGGATTATAGGAGCACTGAAGGAGCAATAGTTTTGGCACTGCAGCTCATGTTCAAAGTGTTTTTACAGTCTTTGCATCATCTCTCCCAGTCGGCATCCTTCTGCAAACTATGGTTAGGGGTATTGAGTCTATCAGAGAGATGCGTGAAGGTAAAATTTAAAGGGAAACGGAGTGAGAAGATTCCTGAACTCATTTCCGAGCTCCTAAAGAACACTCTACTTGTCATGAAAACAAGTGGAACTCTGGGGCCAAGTAATCCTGTAGGAGGGGACAATTTGTGGAAGTTAACATGGTTGCATGTCCAGAAAATATGCCCATCCCTTCAGTCAGAAGTCTTCCCCACAAATGAATTAGAACAGTTGGAAAAACAGCATATCCAAGCAGGTCATAGTCCTCTGGCAGAGGGAAATGTTATTGTCTCGTCTGGTAATAGCACAGCTTGAAGATAAAGTCCCCATTGGGAAGGCCTTTGTACAGTGAAAGTGACATATTCTTTGTCAGCACTATCATCAGCGTAAGCAGATGATGAATTATGCAGCTGAGAACCGGTTAAGCTTTTTGAAGCACCATTTGGGAGCTGAGGAGCAAATCTGAATTCAGCTTCCTTGCGGAATAATTTGGTTTACAGGTTGTAATTATAGGTTGCTAACAAAGTCCAAACTAGGAGTCATTTTTAAAACTACTACTACTACTAGAGATTAGAGATAAACTAACACTCATCTGAAAAAAATTGTTTCCAAAAGACTATTCGAGTAATATTAATTCTTTATGAATTTTATTTCTCATTTCCACACAACAACATAGTACATATTATTTTTCATTTTCACCTATCAGTAGTGACAGAATTAACCACTTTAGTTTATTTTGCGATTTCATACACATCAATTCAAAGAAGTAGAGGCACTTTATTCATTTAACTTCATCAATTCTAATTAAAATGATCATAACAGTAGTATTGTTCAAATATATATACTTATATACTACTTTAAAAGCACCAACTCTAAAAATCTAAAGTCAAATTATGAAAATGCCCCGTATTTATTGATTAAATTTATTGCGCAATTGTTTGACATGGTGATGTAAATCTTTTTTGAGAAGGCTTCTGCAGATGAATTGTTGTTTCTGCCTCATCATTAGTATCATACTACCTCATAGAGGTAAAGAGATTGTTTTAGATTGATACATGTAATTCCTAACTCACAAGAAGGTAGAGTTCTATTCAAATTCTGGGAAGTGCATCTAGTTTCCATTTTGATTGGGTCATCTTCGGTATTAACGCGTTCTGCGAGTTTGCTCTGAATCTTGCTGTGTTTTTGCTTGTCGAGAAGACATCTGCTTTGACTATGAATGTTGCTGGTGTTGTTAACTGATGCTCCTTTATATGTCTTTCTTTCCCTTTTCTTGGAATACTTTGTTTGTCTTTAACTTAATTGCCTTAGGAATTGAGCAAATGCAGCTGTTGCTTAAAGCTTTCTCTTTGAAGTGCTCTACATGTTAAAATGTAGATAGACATGTAATAACTGAAGCTGTTAGTTATCTTCAACATGTTCAAATAGTTGACCTGAACTTTGCAATGATCAACTTTTGTTGATGTACGATGTTGAATAAACCATATTGTTGTACTATAGATCAATAGATACCATGGTTTTCTTTGGTGTATTCTTTGAGTCAGAGAAGATATCTATACTTTGAATGAATCCTTTAGAAAACATGCTCATTTAATCTTCCTTGCTGCTTATTTTAGATTGAATACAACTTTAGCTGCCAATTTATCCAAGTTTGATCCCTGAAATTGACCTTTTCTCACTGCAAATGTTCGAGCTTTTCTCCTAAAGCCTGCCTCCTTGGTTGATGATAGAATAGGCTTCTTGAATTCCTGTACTCTGAAGCAACTCTTTCAGGAAAGTCAGTTCTAGTAATGAAGTGATGAGAAATGGTAGTATGCTTTTCTGAGGAATTTGTGTTAGAAAATTGGTTTAAGATGGGACATAAAGGAACTACAGCAACTAATAAGTCATTGTAAACTACCACCACTGCCATCATACTTAGTGTAATCCCATAAATGAATTATGAGGAGGCTAGGATGTACACAGACCTTCTATTTTTTCGGGTGAAAATGTTGTTTCCAATAGACCCTGGCTCAAAAGAGACATACGGTAATATATATAAGCAGGGTAGCTTTATGGTAACATACTTAGACCCATTCATATGATAAAATACTTGCTTCCCCTTGAACAGTTGGGCATGTTAGCCTTTAAGTTTTTTGCAGTACGCTTTTTGTTTCTCACAAGATTGCGTCTTTTATCTATATTCTAATGCGTAGGCAAGAGATCTGCTAAGTAGATGAAGCAGCGAAAGAATATCTGCAAAGTTCAACAGCTATTATTTGAAGATTTGAACATTTTATTGATAACAAACAACGTCACATTGGAGGAGTTAGGAGACTCTGCACTATATTGCCTCAACATACACTCAACACTAGCAGAGCCTATTTTTGTGAAGATCTTTCTGGAGAATGTGATTCGTGATTCCGTCACCTACACTGAGCACGCCAGGAGAAAGACTGTTACTGCTATGGATGTCGTTTACGCCCTTAAGAGACAGGGAAGGACTCTCTATGGATTTTTAGGTTGGTGTAATGGAAGTAACTGCAGGTTTTAGCTTATAATTTTGTTAGTGGCTGGTGTAACTTTAGATAAGACGTGATCAAGAGAGGTTTATGTTTACATCGAACTAAGTCATCTGGGAGAAAATGAAGTTGATGCAAAGGCTATGTAACAAGACATGAACTCTTACAGTAATCCTACTTAGAATGGAAGCAAGAGATATAAGCGACTGTATAACAGTGCCCAAAGTCAGCAAACTGCGATTTATATGACATCCCTCTTTCAGCCTTGACAATGACTGAGATGCCCGCTCACTTCCAGCTAAAAATAGACAAAATTTTGTGTTTCATCGAGAAAAAGTTATTAGTACGAGGAATCATATATCTACATACCACTAATCAACCATGCTAAATATCAACTTATCTCCCAGACATAATTTTCATACCACAGTAGCTGACTGCCTAAACTGCAATAGGTTATGTGTCAATACTGTGTAATGTTCTAAACCAAGAATTGTGAGTTATATTTGCACTAGCATTATGTAAACTGAAGGTCAAATTGTACTTTCCAACTTTCCGCTGCTTCTTTATGTCATTTTTTTCCGCTTCTCTTTTCTCTTTTTGATTACCTTTTTCTAAAAGATTATTGTTCACGCATCATCGTGTTATAATTGGTTGTTGATAAAGCATCCAACATGGAACTCCAGTTGCCAAGAATTCTTTATATATTATACTCATATACTAACGGGTCGTTTGGTACAAAAATGAATAATACAAAGATTAGTAATGTAGGGATTATTTTTTATCAAGTGTTTGGTTCATTATTTCTGATCTAATGTTGTGCTTGGTTTAAAACTGTATAAAAAGCTTCTTTCCAATTTTACCCTTAAATTATTATGAAATTTTCTATTTTACGTAATTAGATCAAAGTAATTTAGATAGAGGTCTGCACTTGTATTGGTAATATAAATACAAGAACTAAAGAAAGTCCACCAATAACTATTGTTGGTTAATTTGTCTATTGTGGTTTCTGCTAGGGTGCAATCCTCAAAGAAATCTTTTTAGTTGGAATATGAAGTCAAGTGCTAAAGACATGGTGACACAAGAGAATAATTTAGTTGCAATATCATTGGTCACAATCAAAATATATTAGAATAACTGCTGAGAAGATTGCATTTACTTGAAAAACTTGAAGAATATTGAAAATTTTGAAATGTTACTCATGAACTATGGTTTTTCACTACTTACTAACATCTTGATGCACAATTTGAAATGCTACTCACGCACTATGGTTTTTCACTACTTACTAATATCTTGATGCACAAGAATGTCGGATAAGAGAAAAAATTGTAGATGTGCAGGCTATACTCGTAGTGCCCTTGTAAGTATAGACTTTATGTTTTTCAAGTTTTTTTTAAATCTATGGTTGATTAGCTATTTTTTTTCTTGTTTTTTCAGAGCCAGGTGCAACTAAGATGAATATCGTTTATCCATCATCTCTTGATCCTTCCATTAGTCTGGATCTACTTCTCTAGATATATCTACTGCCACCTTTACCTCCTTACACCTTCCAACAATCTATTCTCCCCACATCCTTACCACCACATCTTTACCACGACTTCAGAAGAGAAATCAAAAAACAAGAAATCAAAAAACAACTGATGAAGAGATAACTGAGAAGATAATTGAGAAGAGGGTATGACTAGAAAATAACGGGGCTTTATTTTTTTTAAACAATTTCTTTACTTATGCATTTATCAAAAGAGATTGTTATTTTTTCTTTAATATTTTTTTTTTGCCTTGGTGAGGGTATTTATACTTCTCCACTTCCTCAATGGACGGCTAAGATTTACTTGATCTAATGGCTACAATTGAATATTTGGAATACTCCACAAAAATATCTAAAATATTTACAAAGATAGATTATTCTACATCTATCTATAATGTTTTGGAACCTTTCAGGCTTCTCCTTCAAATTCCACATAGAGATAAAGAGATTGTTTTAGGGTGATACATGTAAGAGTTCTATTCAAATTCTGGGAAGTGCAGCTTCGATAACAAAAAATAAAATCATAAAAGCTATGCTGACATGCAGATTGAGCAAGCGCTGAACAAGCTAAGTAGAAGAAGAGGAGAGAAAATATGCATACTGGAATTTTGTTGTTTGAGCTTTCTAGGACCAATCGCCAGTACCAGGGAAGCTTTAAGATGTATAGAGACAGGAGAATGGAAAGTGTGGACACCATTATTTTGATCCATAAAGCTTGATTACTTTGTCATTTCAAAAGAGAAAAGAAAACCTCACCCCGACTGATGTCATAAGCTCATCCAAATCAAGAATGATGATGAATTAAATTTATTGAGTAATTGTTTGACATGGTGATGTAAATCTTTTTTGAGAAGGCTTCTGCAGATGAATTGTTGTTTCTGCCTCATCATTAGTATCATATCATCCTGCTTACCCAAATTCCACAGAGGCCAAACATATATATAATTCTTTGTTTTCTGTTATGAAATATATGACTTCACCATTTAAACACACACATATATATAAATTTTTAATAGTTGTCTCATGTATTCTGATTATAGAACACGATTCAAAGCTTTGAAAGGATTTATAACTAATTTTTAAATTTTACGTTAATACAAAATGCTTTATACACCAAACTCCTATTTCTATCAATTAAAATGACTCCCTACTGGAGTTTGAATTTGAAAGGTTGCAGGTAATAGATGTGATGTGAAAGTGACGATAGTTAAAAAGGGTTGAGGGGGGTTTGGCCAATTAATTTGACGAAAAAGTGAGAAATGCAAAAATTGTGTTGATGTTATAATTAAGTAAATAAAAGTATACTATTTCTAATATAGTCATAGAGTAATAAAGTAAACAAAGTTATGTTTATTTAATAATTTAAACTTTTAGATGAGATGATTACACGTTTTAACTCAATTGAAAGTTGTTGTAGTGGGTATGTGAAAAGCATGTTTAATTCTAAGAGTTTCATCTTCTTGAAACTCACTCAAACAAACAGAGCACTCACTGTTCAAATATCATTTAACTCTTCTTCTATTATTACTATTACTTGCTGCTCTGATTGAGAAGAAATCAAGACTAATATCCTGGCAAATATAAAAACATGATAGTAGATAAATTCTAGAATGATACGCCTCTGGATTGCAAGCCACAAGTTTTGCTGGTGGAATTATTAAGAGATTCAAACATCAACTTTCAATCAATATGGAATGCGACGCCATGGATGCAACTAAGTGTTAAATAAGAGATGAAAAGAAAAATATACACAATATTTTCCTGGTGTAATTCCATGGTTGTGAAACTCGTCCATCACCTTCCTCTATCTGTGACTACTCTTCTCTGTATCAACTCCACCACTGTTATATGCAACAGCAACAACAATAACATACCTAGTGAAATCTCACAAGTGAAATCTAAATATGATAGAATATATGCAGAGCTTATCACTAGCTGATAGCTGATAGAAGTAGAAAAGTTGTATATATATGTACATTAAGTCAAAATAATTTTTAAATATTTTAATAATGTTTTGGTAAAATAAAAAATATTTTAAACACTTATTTTTAAGCCCATTCACACAGCTTCACCCAAAAGTTATAGAAAAAAAATATTAGTTGCAAATGATTTGAAATGAAACAATATATAGCAGCAACACATCTATCCATCACAAAACAAGCAATACTTTATGTCCTTTACAAGAAAAAAAAGAAGCTGCGGCATCATATTTAGCCCAACAAAAATTAATAACAGCACCACATTAAATCTCAAAACGATCCAGAATTTGCTTTTCGAACCTGCAAGTGTAGCATGTATTAGTTTTGTATTAATAAAACAATGTAACAGAGAGCCAAATCATATATTATGCCAAAAAAATTACTGACAACTTTTTAGGAATTGATGAAGTAGAAGGCATCCGAAAAGCTGACTCATAAGCACCTACTTCAGACTGTATATAATTTTTAAATTTGGTGGATGCTCTATGTTAGATTTATACCAAACCATTGGACCAATCAAACTATTTGTTTAGCAGGTGTTCTATGTTAAATATATATTAATTTTTTTTAATCTCTACGTAAATATATAATATCTGGTACTACATTAATGGGTGTTATTCGAGCATCCGACAGACTCCGTATAGATCCGCCCCTACTAATATGAAGTTAAAAGTACTAAAAAAGTGATTAATTCTCGTAAAAGAGTATAGTTATTTTTATCATTTTAAAGAATGAACACTTAAACACTAAAAAATAGGACTTACGTCTTATTAAACATTGCTTTGAGTTGGTGTCGGAATATTAAATGAGAAACTTGTCTGAATAGGGATGATTGTAATAGCACTTACAATTCACAAATAAATAGATAGAAATATATGACTGCAAACAATTGTATCTACATGAAGGGGCGGAAAAAACAACTCCTTTTTATTATCATATATTAATATCTTTACTATGTATCAGAAGGGGATGTAGCTCAAATGGTAGAGCGCTCGCTTTGCATGCGAGAGGCACGGGGTTCGATCCCCCGCATCTCCAATTTTGAATGCTTTTTGTACTTTTCTTTTCATCGATAGAGGTATCTCAAACAAATGCAGAAAACGCTTCTGTCCGCATATATGTATGTGTCACAATTTGAATTTTGAGATTTATTTAGATTAGCTTTCAAATGTATAAGATTTATTTCAAAAAACTTAACAATTTCATACTTGAAATTAAATTGTTTGAATGATGACAAATGAAGTACATTTTGATGAAATTACGTTTAAAAATAATGGGGTTACTTGTCTTGTATCTTTGTGGAATCCCCTGAATTAAATCAACAAAATTTCTTCATTCCTGGATGCCAACAAGAATACTATTCTTGCAATCTAAAAATTTCCATCGTATCAAACTCTTCAGGGTAAGGATGTTTTCGATACGGAAAAAAATATGTTTCAGAATTTTATTTCCAATTCTCATTATGTTTGGTTGGTCAAAATTTTTAAAAAATAATTTGATCTAGAAAAAAATAGAAGAGTTTTTTTACCTCTATATTGCTAAAAGAGATCTCAACATTAGGTCGCTATAATGTAGATAGATTCTTTTTAGAGATTTCACAAGGCCGCTATTTTTTTTTTTCAGAGAACGAGTACCGATGCCCCTGTTAGAAGGTGTGAGAGGTTAGATTTGGGAGCTATACGGAGGGGTAGAGGTAGGTCAAAGAAGTATTGGGGGGAGGTGATTAGAAACGATATGGTGAAACTTGATCTCACCAAGGATATGACCTTAGACAGGAAGGAGTGGAGGTCGAGAATTAGAGTAGCAGGCTAATAGGGAGGTTAGAAAGGAGTGGTAATTGTCTGTCTTTTATATGTTATTTATCTGCATTTATATGTTTACTATCCTATATCTATGTATTATTATGTATTCTTCTCTTTTTGCCTGTATATCATATCTAGCATATTCTGCTGATGGGTTTTTGTGATGAGGGTTTCCAGGAAACAGCCTCTCTACCTATGTGGTAGTGGTAAGGTCTGCGTACATCTTACCCTCTTCAGACCCCACTTGTGGGATTTCACTGAGTATGTTGTTGTTGTTGTTGCTAATTTTTTTTTTTCTGAATTGTGTCTCTTGGATGTTGATATAACACATAAATAATCATTTTATAAGTTGGAATGTTCAAATGAAATGCTTAAATGTCTGTTGATTAATTCATGTCCTACAGTTATTTCCCCAAGCAGCAATAATAACAACATAACCAATAGGGTAGTTCCCTAAGCACCTGTTTAAAATGGCAGAGAGTTGTTTGTCAAAGAGCTTCCTTTCCGCCTAATATCCTTTCAAACTCTAATTTATACCATCGGCAATGGAGCACGAATCTATTTGCCAAAGTATATTAACTTGGACAATTGTTTGATTAGATTCTATATTTATATTTGAAAATATCATTGTACATGTATAAATATTATTCGATGCAAAATAAGAATCATAAATTTGAAATCGTGATTTCGCCTTTAAATTTTATGACAAATCAAGTAATGATGGCCATTGATTTTTGGCCATCCACTATCACTGAATAGGAGTAACAATCTCGTTTTCAGTTCCAACAACCTGTAACTGTTTTTCCACCTTTTATATTTGGATTCAGCTAGCTTACAAAATTCACATTCTTGTGATCACATTTTTTCATTTTACCAATAAGAGGAAAGAATTTAGAAATTACTAACAATCATGTCTTATGGTGGAAGTGAGTATGGATCTGATGAAACCGGGTACGGAAAAAACCAGAGGGCACGTGGATCTGAATATGGACAGAACGACAGCGATCAGCTCTATGGAATGAAAGAGGAGAAGAGTTCGGGTTACGGGTCTAGTTATGGAAAAAATACTACTCGTGACTCTGATGATCAATACGGGTCGGGTGGATATGGGAGCAAAACCGCATCCACCGGGTATGGAAAGAACAGTGAATCAGAATATGGATCCGAGTATGGAAATGAATCGGGTGGATATGGGAGCAAAACCGCATCCACCGGGTATGGAAATAAAAGTGAATACGACAGTAAGACTTCAGAATACGGATCCGGGTATGGAAATGAATCGGGTGGATATGGTAGCCAAACCGCATCCACCGGGTATGGAAAGAAAAGTGAATACGATAGTAAGACTTCAGAATACGGATCTGGGTATGGAAATGAATCAGGTGGATATGGTAGTCAAAATGCATCCACTGGGTATGGATCAGGGAACACAAGAAATAGTGACAGTTATAATAATGAGGGGAAAGATTCGGCATACGGATCAAGTTACGGACAAAAAACCGATTCTGATGATTATGGATCTGGTGGATATGGGAAAAAGAGCGACGGTTATGGAAGTTCAACAATTGAGAGGCCTAGTTATGGAAGGTCTGAGGAAGAGGACTACAAGAAGCCTAGCTATGGGAAGCGCGACGACGATGATGAAGGCTATGGTCGCAAGAATTATGTAAGTATATTTTTGAATCGCGTAATAATAACATAATGTACATTCTTATTTCATTGATTTAATATGATGAATTGATAGGATGATGGTGATTATGACTCTAACAAAGAGAACAAGAAAAGTCACCGCCAAAAGTACTCTGATGACGATTGAACAAGAATGGTTTTATCGGGGGAATCTTAGTATCTCAGTTGATTAGATACCTGAACTTTCACCTTATTGATGAAGGTTCAATTCTCCACATTGTAATCCCTTCTCTATTCTTCCTTCCCAAATTCCCAATAATAAAAAGAAGAGCAGAGTGATTTTATCACATTCATGCATTATTAGAAGTTAGTAGTGAATAAAAGTTGGCATGTGTTCACAATGTTTTCACATTGCAAACACTAGTGATTAAGCAGAGATGCTTTTGTCATCCGCTTAAAATTCATGCCATATTTCTAGTCATTTTTATTAAATTGTCATTTTGTTATATATGTACGTTGACGTGGCTTCATTATGTCATGTTTGTATAGAAATGGAACTGCTGATAGTTATTTTTTAATATAAATAGGTACTTTGCTTTTCTCTATTTAAATAAAATTTTAAATTTTTCGATTATAAATTAAAAGATTTTAATCTAACGGACATCTTGATCTCTTCTTATTGCATAAGGAAAAATGATTTTTTTTTCTTTTGTGTTTTTTTCGAAGTTTCAAGAGCTCTAGATTGACTTTTTATTTCACCGTTACATGGAAAATGCCATAGAAATAACTTCGTCCAATTTGTTTTAAATCAATACTTGATAAAATTGATAAAGTCATCACTGAAGTTATTTCGATTTTTCAAAGAGGCATCGTAACTTTGTGGGGTTCCTATGACCCCCCCCCCCCAACCCCCAAAACAATTTGAAAGTAATACTATTGTCTCATTCTTCGTCCAAACCCAATTGTGAGAAAGGAAGTGATTTTCATGCTCCAATCTTAAATTGTCATGTATAAATATCATAAATTATAAAAATAAATATATAAAAAAAATATTTCTTATTAATAAAAGAAATAATCTTTCCCGACCCCTTCATCACCACACCCCATCCCAACACCTCTCCGTTCCACCTACCTCTCCCCTTGTCCTAGCATTTCATGATCAAATTAAAAAGATTATTAATTTCATCCGGTGATGATTATTAATTGTTGAGTGGCTTTTAAAGAAAATGTATCTCTCCTGAAACAACTATGGCTAATCATCCCTAATTTATCATTGTCATTAGGGCTGGGCATTCGGTCGGTTCGATTTGGTTTGTGAAATTCGGTTTGATTTTTCGGTTTAAGAAAAATATAAATCAAAACTGAATTGAAATAAATTCGGTTCAGTTCGGTTTTTGCAATTTAGGTTCGGTTTATTTCGGTTTGAATATTATTTCTGACTCTTTTTTTTTCGATGAAAAGTAATTGATTACATACAAGAAAACATTACTACAACTCTATAAAGATAAGTTACTCTATATTAGTAACCAATTAATGAGGCCAAATGTGAACAGTTACATGTATTGAATTACTATTTGAAGTGTCATAACCTATAAATCAAAAGTCTACCATTTGATTTCTTCATTCCTTGACATATATGTTCTAGGTTAGCAATTAGGAATTTTATTTTTCACTAAAGTAATCTTATCTTAGGATGTCTGTATATCCTTTATATATACAAGGACACTCTTCCAAAGGTTATACTATAGCATTTTTATTTTTTCATCAAAGAAGAAGTTTATCTGGACATAAAAAAAAATTTGGTTTTTCGGTTAATCGAAATAAAAAAAATTAAAATCGATAACCGAACCGAATTATCAATATTTTAAGATTTAAAACCGAAACCGACTGAATAAACCGATTAACCGAAACCGAAATTAAAAAAAATCGATTCGGTCGATTTTTTCTGTTCAAACCAAATAATGCCCAGCCCTAATTGTCATCAAAAAATATTTTTTTCGTCGGACAAAATAATAGTGAATGATGACCTTCTTTCTCTTTCTTTTTTTCTTTCATTTTTATTTCATCATCTCCCTAAATGTCGACAATGATAGGTTCTACCATCGCATTGAGAAAGAAAATAGGAGAAGCAAATGACGCGTTCAAGGATTGCTAATGACTCAACATAGTACTTCTCTTGATGACTCAACATAGTACTTCTCTTGTGATTGTGAATCGAAATTCGAGAAATTCTACAGTGCTAACTCGACTATGAAGATTCCTATAAACTTCAATAGTTGTTAATGAAGTTGAAATTAATTTGGGAAACATGAGTCTTTTTCTTTTAAAACGAATTCAATTTGAAATGTCACATGGCTATTTTATATTAGTCAAAGGTTGTTTTCTAAAATACTCATGCGACATGGGAACCTTGCATGTGCAAAAATAAGTGAAAGTGACATATTTAGTTTGGTTGAAAATTGTTTAGGAGGCTTCGTAAAATTAAGATGTCTTTTTATGAAATTGAGATAACTTTAATGATAACTTTATGTCTTTTAAAAATGAAATAAAAGTACGTGATAAATTAGAAAGTGAATTGCAATAAAAACTAATATTCTATTCATTTGAATTTATGTACAACTTTTGAAAATTCAAATTAGGTGAGTTGATCTAATCTAATTTATTTTAAAAATTAATTTATCTTAATAAGTGAAAAATTTCACATCTATTACAATAAATATATTGAAAAAAAAAAAAAAAAGTGGAAGAAGACAAGGCTAACGCAACGATATATTTGCTACATACAAGAATTAAAATTGCCTACTTCTTTTTCTCGTATTAATATTGCTTACTGAAGTCTTGCTTTTCTCGGGAAACTTTCGACTCGACTAGATGGCAAAACTAATGAAAATATAATGTAATTAAATATTAATTGGTCAATATTGATTAAATTTATTTTAATCGCTTAATTCAGCTCATTTATAATTGAATAAATACGTATAACATGTAAAAGCCCTTGTCAAAAAATTTCTAAAAAGGTATGTTTATTATTTAATACATTTTATATAGCTATAATAAAAAAATTATTAAATATTTAAAAAACCAAAAATAAGTTAAAAATTTAGAATTTTTAAAAGATGAGTGCATTATTAAGAAAAATAAATCCAAGATATAAATTTAACGGTCACTATTACTAGTTTAAATATACATATTTCATTTCATTATATCCAATCGATGATGACAAAAGGAGAGTGAAAATTGTATATATCGAATCTGAAAATTTTAAAAGAATAAAGTTGATCAAACAAACAATGAAAATAAAAAAAAAACATATACTTAATTAAAATGCAAAAAGTGATACTAGACTGTGGTTAATATTTTAATATAAAAATATTCTTGTCGTTGATATTTTGGTCCAGAAATACCCTTATTATTACTAAAATTGGTCAAACATACCATTAAAATAAATAATTTTTTTTTCTTTTTAAATATATTGTGTAAAAACATTACTTTTAAAGAACACTTTTTTGGTTATGTTTCTTTTAAAATCACTTTAACCGATTAAAATGTACAAAAATATTATTTTTTTTCTTAATTTCATTTTATCAATTAAAATAGAACATCATATGCTTATAACAAATAATATATGTCATAAATATAAAATTATAGTAAACTCATCATTAATTTTATTACAATAAAAAAAATTACAATAAAACAAGAAATATTTTCATTTTTAAATTTTTTCTCGAATTGAAGTAGGATAAATATTTGTTAATAAAAAAATATTATTATGAAAAGATTTTGTTCAAAAACAAAATAAATAACAAATTTATTTGAAAAAAGGCATTTTTGACCCATTAAATAATAATAAGAATATTTTTAAACCAAAGTATTAACGGAACATTTTAGATTAAATTATAAATAAAGGACATTGTTATGTATTTTACCTAATACCTTAATTTTCTATGATAGGATTAGGGATATGTAAAAACTGAATCGACCGATAAACTGAATCGAAAAAGATATTATTAATTTATTATTATCGGGTTATTGGGTTAATAAGTTTTTAATGGTTTTACAAAAAAAAAAAGTTTATCGAGTTATCGGCTCGATTTCTATTTTAAGTATTGGGTTATTGGATAAATCGTTAATTGACTATAATAATTTACTACTTTATCCGTTCATAAATATTACATATTAATAATTTATCATCATGTAATACTAAATCGATACTCGTAAATCATGTATATGTTTGGTTTCCAATGTATAACCCTTTTATTATAAAGTAAATTAGAATATGAGGTTAAATATTGTATATTATTAAGTTTAGGTGTTCAATTAATTTGTTTTTTGTTATTGTATCTCATCATATTGTGTCAAATTGTTAAAAAAACGTATATTTATTTTATGAATATTTTCTTATTGAGTAAATCGAAAATCAAATCATTAAAAATCAAAATCAATAAACCAAAAGCCGATAAAAAATATTATTAATTTAACATATTTAAAAATTAAAAATTAATAATACATAAAATCGAATCGAATTCAACCGACTAATGCACGCTCGATTGACTTGATTATGGCTAATTTAGCCCTGACGACGACCTCAAATCACTCTCTAATTAACAGTCCAATTTTGCAAAATGATTTTTAAAATAACGAATCCAACGCTCCAAAACCAAGCCTACCAAAACAAAAAAAAACTAGCCGTTACAAAACTCCAGAAGCGTCAAAAGCTCAACTTCTTCTTCTTCTTTTCCCTCGTCGATCAGCAATATAACAAAACCCTAACTCTGATCAACTCTTGGACAACAATCACACTGCTTTCCGGGCGATTTTAATGGATTCCAACGGCAAATCTACTAGGCTTACGCCTAAAAAATGCTCCGAGAATATGAACCCAAATGTGGAGCTCAGTCCATGTTTATCAAAACCTTCTAAATCACCATCGATGGCTAAATCAGCGGCGAAAACTCAGAAATCTGTTTCGAGAAACCCTAACACAAATCAATTGGCTTCACCTTCGCCCAAAAATAAGATTCGTCAGAGGAAGTTTGTAATCGCGAAGAAGAAGAAGTCGAATACGGATAATCTGAAACCTTCAATGAGTTGTAAGTGTAATAAGGATGATGCTGAGAAAAAGAAGTGCCTTTGTCTTGCATATGAGAGTCTTAGGGCTTCTCAAGAAGAGTTCTTTAAGAATCGCGGTGGAAATGAACAGGAAGAGTATGACATTGAGAATGGAGCTGAAAGTGGCAATGGAGAGCGATTTATGGGGTGTCATGGTGATTCGCCCGTCAGGCATAGGTTGAGTCTAACTACAGTGGACCACGAGGTAACAATTCCTGTTTCAGTTTCCGAGTGTGAATTAGTGGAGTCGGGTGATCGTTCTGTGGCGGAAAGGGCAAATGAGGATGTGGGTCGGGGTGAAATGAGTGGTGGGACTATAAAGAGGAGGAGGGAGAGGTTGTTGGAAGAAGCAAGACAAAGTGTGCCTGAAGCTGGTTGTGGAAGAGTGAAGCATTTAGTTAACGCTTTCGAGAAGCTTCTCTCAATACCAAAAACAAAAGAGTGTGAGGAGAAAGGGGGAGATGATGAAAATGAAGCAGAGGATTCTGGCAAGGAACAAAATTGGGCATTGCCTGGCTTGCAGCCTCCCAAGATTCCTGAGAGACAGATATCTTCTTCTTCGTTTTGTCCATCCGATTTCTTCCTCAACTCTGAGAGTTTAGGCTTGGATTCACGTCTTGCTTCCTCATTGGATGGCAGCCATGGAAGGTTAGCACTTGAAACTTCCATTTATTCTATTAGTTCTTCTGTTTTCATTTTTTAAATCATAAAGTTGGTGGAGGGGTAGGTTAGCAGACGTAGTCGTGTCCTTATATATTGTGTTGTTATTGTCCGTCATTTATTTTGTTACCTTTATTGTCTTTATAAATTGCCTTTTGCTGTCCACTCTAATCGCCATTTCATATCTAGTATTTTCTGCTTTTGGGATGATTTTTGTGAGACGGGGTCTTTTGGAAATAGTCTCTCTATCTCTAGATAGTGGTAAGATTTGTGGTGTGTTGTTGTTGAAGGATTCACTACAAATTGACTATTGATTATCAACCTAATGCAATCCTCCTTTATCATCCATATAGCATATTCCTATTGATTTAGGATTGAGATGTAATATTTTCTTTTGAATGCTTAAAATATACTCTTTTTTTATTCTTTCTTTTGAAAGCTTCAGTATTTCAAGTAGGACTTCCGGTGGTGGTCGAAGGAGCAGACGCAATGTAAGAAATTTTCTTATTATCATCCATCACAGATAGATGGGGAAGAGTTCTGTTAATCTTTAAGCTCTTGTTTTCATTCTTAATGCTGCAGAGTGCTGAATCATCAGGCACATTTACTAAAAGAAACTGGAAGAGAAAGCAGCTCAAAGCGACCTCCCAAAAGCCCTTCAAACTTAGAACTGAGGTTTGTGAATTGCATGTTTGGTTGCTCTAACTTTCGGTTAATCAGTTGCTTCTTGTGCAAATATGACCAGATATGCAGCTGTGTATATCTGGTTGACATGTGCTGGCTGCCGCCAAAATAATGGTTTGTGCAGAGTGGACACTGAAGGATGGACTGAATTTGATAGCTACAAGAAAATCAGACTATTGGTCTTTAGATTCCTTTTATAAGATGATTCATGATGTTCATTGTTCCCTGATCACTAGCAGGGCGGTCTTTATACGTATAGTTTCTGGTTCTTTGATCCACCAGTTAATTGTGTCCTTTCATTATTTAACTGCATTTCTGATTAGGATGTCATGCTGAATCCAATTAATGATCTACCTATTTACTTGAGGAGTTTCTTGGATTGGCTATTGCTGCAGGAAAGGGGAAAATGTAAGGAGGAAGAATTTATAAAGAAAGTGCAACAAATGTTGGAGGAAGAGGAGAAACAGCGGATACCAATTGCACAAGGGCTTCCATGGACAACAGATGAGCCAGAGGTAGCCTAAACTTTTCACCATAGTTATTTCTAACCAACAAGGACTTTATATGTGAATGCATTGATCAACAATATTATACCTGGAACTTAAAAGGAAACACATCTCATTGATCTCATATTTTGTAGAGTGGACTATTTTGAACCAAAATCAAAGAGAAATTAGGATAAAATGTTAAAGGAAGTTCATGTTGTTACCTCTCTCACTATGCGCAAATCTTTTGCACTTGGGGTTATACTTCAGTCTGTTACAAAAAGAAAACTGAATTGCTCTCTTTTCTATTGTTTAGTGTTTGCCAAAGCCTCCGACAAAAGAGAGCACAAAACCAGTTGATCTGGTGCTGCACAGTGACATTAGGGCTGTTGAACGTGCTGAGTTTGATCATCAGGTAGATTTTGTCTATTTTTTATTGACTTTGGTCGTTCTTCAACCGAAATTAACTCTTTTAGTCTGTGTGAACAGATACTCAAAGAAAGTGCACCAATAAGAGAGGACCCAAGCAAACTTGTTAGAGTGCAAGAGGGCTAGTTTTAGATTCTTGTTCAATTATATTGTATTTCATTAGGAAAGCATATGAGAAATGCTTGCAATATTGTAAAGAAATAACCAAAGAGAGTGCATGCATAAGAGCACAGGACCTGTAAATGCCTGTGGTTTCTGTAGGCATAGTAACTTATGTTCCTTTCTCCATGATTGCATCAGGTAGCAGAAAAATTGAGCCTTATTGAACAATATAGGATGGAAAGAGAGAGACAGCAGAAGGTAAGCAAAGCATATTTATGGGATTGAAACAAGTATACGGAGTTTCTCTTTCATTCTTGTTATTTATTTTTTTTCACTATACTTGCTTTCTCCAGATGGCTGAGGAAGAAGAAATTAGGAGGCTGAGAAAGGAACT
This sequence comes from Solanum rostratum, assembly GCA_029948455.1. Lineage (NCBI taxonomy): Eukaryota > Viridiplantae > Streptophyta > Magnoliopsida > Solanales > Solanaceae > Solanum > Solanum rostratum. The sequence goes on from CM057056.1 coordinate 20,229,700, forward strand.
TGTTCCAAAAGCTCAACCGATGCCCTACTTTGACAGGCCTTTCGTTCCTAGAAGGTAACAAGTTTCCATCTTTACTTGATGTACCTTGCCAAGTTTTGCATCTTCTAATAGGAATATACTAGCTTAAATTAAGAATTACTTCTAAACAAGAAATTTGGTGGTCTGCATTAGGTCAACGAAAGATCCTACCATTCCAAGGGAGCCAAAGTTCCACATACCTCAACATAAGAAGATAAAATGCTGCATGTCTTGGAATGATATGTACATACACAACAACAATGAATGGGGGATGCAGCAATGACAAGTGACGCAGCAATGACTAGTGACGCAGTTCTGCATTTGGGTTTGCATCACCTGCTCATATTCTTTTATTCAATGGTGTATATGAAGCAATAGTTTTTCATAATCATATCAATTTTTGGGAAAGGTAAAAGAATGCAGTGATTTTGGCACAATGGTATTGAATCACTAATTTTTCATAATTGTCTCAATTTTGGGAAAGAAAACAGTGATTTTGGCACAATGGTGTGTCAACTTAATGAACAACCCTCTATTTGCACAACTCAGTGTACTTTTGTGAATATGCCAATGAATGAGAACAGTTTTTCGCTTGAAATGATCGTTGGACAGTTTTACCTCTAACTCTTCTCCCCCTTATGATCTTTGATACTATGTATATGTACTGTTAGTCACTTGGATTTTCTTTAAGATGTGTATAAAAGATTTGAATAATAGCAGTTGAAATTACAGGGGTTCTTGCCAATTACAGTAATCAATTGTGCCTGTCCAACATACATTTAGAGAAGACAGTATTAATTCCAGTATGTATGATCATTTGCCTTGTGACATGTAATTTAATTTCATAATCAAATAAAGATAGATCTGGAAACAGCTTTTCTATTTCTATGATGTAGTGGTAAGATCTGTGTACATTTTACCCTCTCCAGACCCCACTTGTGGGATTTTACTGGGTATGTCGTTGTTGTTGTAATCAAATAAAGATAGACTGCAGAATTTTCTTTCTCGTACTTTGATTAATTAGGTCCAATTTTTTGCTTATGATTTCTTGAACAAGATGTCAATTATATGGGGTTGCTTGCAATTTCAAATTTAACGAAAAAACAGAGTTTAACTTCAAATAAATACATGTTCTTGATGACAAGTGGTAATACTACTATTGTGCTTCAGTTTCAAAGATGTTGGCTCTAGCTATATGAATTCGTGCTATTCATGTCATGTTTAAAAGATTAAAAGAAATGGTAAATTACGTAATTAGGCAATATGTATATATATTATACCACTATAGTTTGAAAAAATTACAATTTATAGCTATATTTAAGGCTTTGTTACTATTTTCTCTCTCCTCTTTGCCTCTCTCTTGCCCCCCCCCCCCCCTCCCCCTCTCTCTCTCTCTGCAATCTCATGCTAGAGATACAAATACATATGTATACAGTTGCATATATATAATTATTTGATGGATATACATATTCAATTTGATAAATATACATATAAAATTCACCTCTGTCCTTCCCTCTTTCGATCTCGCTCGCCTCTCTCATCTCTCTCTCAATCTCGCTTCCCTTTCTCTTCCTTCTCTCAATCTCGCTCGCCAGTTATATATATATATTAGTTACACATACAATTATTTGACAGATATATATATATATATATATGCAATTCACATCTCTCCACTCTTTTTTGATCTCGTTGGCCTCTCTCTGCCCTCTCTCGATCTCGCTCGCCTCTCTTCTATAATATAATATGTAAGTATGAATCGTAATTTCAATAAACTATAACTATTTTTTACTTTATTATTATGTTTTAAATAGTAAAAGCAATGTGCATGGGCTTAGCTTGATGTTCATAGCAAATTAGTAATGCACGCGAGTTGCAAACACAACACAGGAAAAGAAAAGAAAAGTCCAAAAGGACAAAGTAAAGAAAATGGAAAAGGAAGATATGCTGGTGGTATAACATTGTTGCATGCTAGACAAAACAAGTGAGGTCATATTTGGCTCAACCATAAAAAGCTCATTTAACCATGTTCCCTGGTCCCAACATCCCCAAGGTGTCATCCAACACCAGTTCCTTCAAAATAAAAGGGATGATTTGGAGTATAAATTAGTAGCAGAGTTAAAATTTTCATTAAAATGGATTAAAATATGAAGAAGTAGGCATATGAAAAAATTAAAAAAAATTTAATTTTTATTATATATACATAAAAAATAATTTTAACTATATAAACAATGTACTGTTTTACCGAAAAGAGTTTAAATGAACCTCCTGAGCTCTTACTAGCTTTACTCTAAGGACTAAGGGTCACATTCCAAGAAGATGTGTACAAATATTAGTGGGTGACTAATTTCACGGCTCAATTAATCTGAAATCATACAAAGATAATTTTACTGTTACTCTCGAACTATCTGGTCATACTTGGTTCACTGCAAAAAAGGCTCAATTTGTAGCGGTTTATTTGTGGAAGTCTATAGAAAATTCCACTAATAATTTATTTTGTGACATTTGTTCTAACTCCCATAAAATAAATCTTTTGCAGCGGTTTTATTGAGGAGGTTTTTAAATCGCTACAATTTAGTACAATTGTGGCAATTACTGACCCCATAAGTTTGTTAATTCATTAATTTTAAAAATTATAACTTTTACTTTATATATATTCAAAAATATTACTATATTATGATATATGACATATATCAAATAAATTAAAGTCATGTAACATATATATATATATATGCACACACGATAACACAAATACTTGTCGTGCTCCTTCATTTTAAGAAGATTATAAGTTTATGACCTTATTTATTAATGTACTATCCAAATATATTCTTCTACTTTGTTTATTCAATTTTTTTTAGAATTTTATTTTCTATATTATTACTTTATATTAGTTTCGTCAATTAAATTTATGTTGAAAATGTAATTTAAATTTCAAATTACATTTATGCAATATGTACACTTGTAATTATACTATAATTGTGTTACCATTTACTATAGTATGCAATTATCGAACTAGATAATTATTATCCTATTAATTACACTAATTTTAATTTTTAAGATTAAACAACACATTAATATGTATGATTTTGGCTCAAATCATCTTTTGTTGATGAGTCTATTTCTCGTACGTAATTTACAACAAATTTTAGGTTTTAGATGTGAGATCAATAGACATAAATTCAAATCTTTTCATATATATCACTTGTTATAATGTCATTTCACTATAACGGTATGATTTTCTCAAGAACCAATTTTTAATGTTATATTTTACTTTTCTATAACAATACTCAACCTATAATAAGTAGCAGTACACCCTTTTGTAAAATTAGCCCTCTAAAATAGTTGTACTCAAATATTTTGTAAGAATATATATTGTATATAAAATAAAATATTTATGATAATTTTCGTGAATATTACATACATAAAAATTCCAAAGAGGGATTTTAAAAAGGAAAAATGAGTTATGGTCATAACTTCACGGAGAAAACTACTAATGTTTGCCTTTTAATATTCATAATAAAAATTATTTTGATTACATTGGTTAAGAAATACATCTATATATATACTATATGAAAAACACGAAGGCCCTTAGAAATGTTATTTGAACTTTTTGTCGTTCATCAAAAGACTTTGTTTTAGATAAAATCGTCTGTTCACCATTTTTTTAAATTATTATTTAAATATATTTATATTATTGATTTTTAAAATATATGGATAGAACTAATAAAATAACGACTTGTAGTGGAAAGACTCCTAAATCTTCCTTATTTGATAGGCTTCTACTTCTTCCTTATTTGAATAAAAAAAATAACGTACTAAGAAAAATTATATTTTACCATGAGTTCTAATTAGTGGTAGAATCTCTATATATGGAATCTTTATAAATAAATAATTTATCAAAATTACTTTTGTAGAGAATTTTTTTTTATAAGTTCATAATTAAATTTAATTTTTCTCGCTTTTGTCACGCGCAAAGTGCGTACGTCTAGTTTATATTATAACTAAGAAATTGAGATTTATTATGAAACAACCTACAATTATAGGATTTTTATGTCAAACTTAAATTTCAAAATTTGAGTTAATTTTCAACATATATTTGAATTCTTTGTCAGCAAGGTCAACTAGTCATGAATTTATTAGTAATTTATTAAAAAAAATTATTTTAATTAATGAAATATGAAGATCAATTGAGATTTTTTATTTTTGTTTATAATTAAAAAGTACAAAACAAGGTTTGCATACTTTTGTTTATAAAAGTTAATTGAAATCTAAATGTCAGATGTTAGGATACATATATGAAATCTCACTACAATAGCTATGAGATTTTCACACAAACACTGTTATAGAAAAAATTGACTATATTTATTACTGTATTTATTTGTACATTTCAACTTTATTTAAATTCTTATAGTATTTGATTTTCAAAGATAAAATATTTTAATTACCAATAGTTATAACAAAAACATTATCTACCTAAGTCCAATCAAAATAAAGGTTGAAACCTTTCCTCTTAAAAATTAAAAATTGATTTCCCCAATTCCTTTCCCCTAAATCTCTGATATGTGTGTGTGCCCCTCTCATTTTTCATTTTATTCTTTTGTTTAATTTGAATGTTGTTGTGTGTATGATTTTTCTCAATTAACCTTTTCTTTTGTAGGTTTTTTCTTTTGCAGTCGTCGTGAAAGTTTCTTAAAATCGCAAAAAATAAATCGTGATAAAAATAAAAACCGTCATAATTTAAATTGTAAAAATAAAAAATTGCTTCAAATCTACAAAATAACCTCCACGTATTACCCATTTTATTGTAGTGGTTGTGTAGGGTATGGCTCGGGAGAGGGAGAGGTGTTGCGCTCTTTTGACGACCAAAAATCAAAAGGAATAAAGCACACACTGAAACAGATGAATTTCCTTGTACCAGTTGAAATAAAATGTTTCATGAAAAACCTTTTTGAAATAATGTTTATATATCGTTGATAAGGTGGATTGAGAAGTATAAGCTCTTAAATTTAAATTTTAGATAATTTCTTTTCATATCTTGGTTTTATTAGACAAAGTTCCCTGGCACTTATCGTTGGTGGGAAATGATTGAGGTGCATGCAAACTGATTTGAACAACGACACAATTATCAAAAAAACAAACTACAGACTAAGTATCTAAAATTGTTTTTTATTCTCTCCATTTTTAGTTGTTACGCGCTCGGGCTCGGGAATGTGCGGCTGTGCTTCTCTCCCAGGAGGGTAAAAAGGGCCAGATGGAGATGCGTCTTTTTAGAGTTGATTTGATTAACTTACAAAGCTAAATTAGATTAGCTTAATTTTATATTTTAAAATAAAAATTTCAGGAACTGAAACAAATTACATTTTGTATATTAATATGATGAACAAATACATTTCAAAATATTTTTCAAAATTTATATCGTTTGACTAAAAAGAAATTACGACAATAAGAAAAGATGGAAGTGAGTAAAATGATACTTCTAAAAAGCTCGTGATCATCACAATTGCAATATCGAGTGATATAGCTACAAGGCGAATTATAAATTACCCCTAATATTTATCGTGCCCTAGACATTGTGGGTTAATTTCACCTCGCTACTAAATTACTGAAAAATTATATCTTATATGCAAATTTAAATGAAATTATTTGTATCGCGGTCTAACCAGCACTCTGTTTTGAATATAGAGGGTCACAGGTTTGAATTCTGTCACCTTGACGTAGATATGATAGTCTTTCACATGGTTGTACGTTAAGGCAAAGAAAAATCAGTAGTTAGAAAATTATCATATTTTTTATGTCGAAAACACAAGTTCTGTTTTCAAGACTATTTTCGATTCTCCCAACCTTGAATCTGGATTTTCCTAATGCTTCCTTGCTACTTTCAAAGTCACACTAACTTTATCCAACTTACTCACTTGGAAACATTAAATATTTTGCTAGAAATCTTGCTTCTAGCTTTGGGCATTTCGCATAAATAGAAGTTCTCTTATTTTTATTAATAAGCTGTTAAATTGAGCAATTATTTAAGGTTGTCCTGTTTGTTTCAGCTATTTGAAGCAAACAACTGAATATTGACGTGTCTACTTAATTATACTATGTCACTTCTATTAATTACTTGATTATACTATATTATTTCTATTAAATAAAATTCAGTTATCGTAGTTATAAATTTATAATATTACCCTAATTAATGTCGATTAATGTGTCTGCTTCAGCTGCTTGATTTTCTTGCATCGTTTCTATTAATTATTTCTCCATCTACTTTAACTATGACATTACGATATTACCCCTAATAAATTATTTTCCTTAAAGGCAAACTATCGGTTTACATGCCTACTTCAACTACTTGATTTCACAATATTACCCCTAATAAATCTTTTATATCCCCGCTGCTTCAACTATTAACAATTTAAAATATTTTTAAAAATAAATAAGTTAATTGACTCTTAATCAAAATTTCATATGTACAACAAAAATTAGAACAAAATAACTTATTTAAAATTAATATAAAATATGCTATAAGTCGCAATAATAAAGCGTCGTCGGCCATTAAAACGTCAATAGATATATATATGCATTGATATGTAAAGTGGAGAGAATAATAAATAGACAAATAAGGTTGCTCACTGAATCAAATAATAAGATTAGCAAATAAGGCCATGAGGCCTCTTTCTTAATTTGGTGTTTCACACCTCACACAAGTTGAATCATGAATAACTATATATTTATATATTAAAAAAAATTACGGGACCTAATTGTGTAGTTTTAATTTTTTAAGAAAGAAGGGTCTATATACTTTGAACTATTCAGTTTTACTTTTTCTTATTTTTTTGGTTTAAAAATAATATCTTAATCATTATGATTTTTGTTCAAAAATATCTTTTTCAACTAATTATAAGTAAAATAGCTTTAAAACATTCTTCTTACTAACGGTTGCTCCTAACTAAAACGCAAAAAAAGGGGTTAATTTTGCCTTTGAACAATTAAAATAGGACAATTTTTGTTAGTTCTTTCTAGGATTAGGCTCATTTGTGTCGAAAAGGATGCTACGATATCTATTTTGTTCTCGAAATAAAAATTTTGAATATTTATAAATAGAAGATCTTTTCTTCTCATTCATAACACAATAATGTTTAACAATATATGTCGTTGAAGAATTTATTTAGAGGGTGAATAATACTCTCAAAAATTTTAATATATTTTTTATTTGAGTTTTTTCATATGTAGCACAATTGGTCACACTGTATCATATTATTATGCTCTCTTTTTTTAGTATAATTGTTTTATTGTCTGATTTATCATCATGATTTGTAATTGTTAGTTTCCAGCATCATATTATTTCAATCCCAATAGTTTCTCTTTTTTTTTTTTTTGGAAAAAAAGGGGAGTGATGGGATTAATGTATGAAATATATAGTAATATATAAGAAAATAAGTAATATAAACACTTTTCGTTTTAACAAATAAAAGTAATGACATGCATACGACTTTTTTTTTTTAATTCCGCTTTCTTATACATTATTTATGAGTTTTTTTTTTAAAATATAATACCATATATCTTTTTTACGTAGTTATATAAAATTTATTTTTCTACATCAATATAATAGATTTATTTTACCAATTCTTAGAATGATATGATAAAATAAATCAAATTTAATTATACTTTAATACGTTATATTACTTATTTTAACTTTAAGTCATTTTAAGTTTCAGTCGATTTCATTTGGTAGCTTGGAATACACTATGCAAAAAGCTGATGGAATATCTAGCTTAAGCTTAATGAAATTTGTAATGGAGTGAGGATTTAGCTAACTAAATTTTATATAAAACAAAAATTAATATTTTATAAAAATTACGACTCAAAATAGCCATAATAATCTCACAATCATCGATATAAACTTTTGCTCAAATCTTTAAAATTATGAGCACATATCCCGAGTTTAAATTAGAGGTAAAATCTCTCTATTTTGAATAGCTCAAGGACATAATTGGATTGTCTTTCCTTATTTTAAAGTAACTTTTACCAAATATGGTATTTCTCAAGTAAAAAACATAATGATTAAAACTTTTAAGCTAAAAATATATACTTCTTCTGTCTCAATTTATATGATTCTTTTTTCTTTTTAGGTTATTTAAAAAAGAATAACGCGTTTCTATATTTAATAATAATATAACTTTAAATTGCACATCTTATCCTTAGTGATAAGATTTATAGCCACAAACATTCATGACATACTTTAGATCATAAGATTCAAAAAAAATTCTTTCCTTAAATTTATATCAAGTCAAAACTAACTAGAGGTGGGCATTCGGTTCGATTTTAGCAAATTTCAATTCAGTTCTTTGGTTTTCGATTTTGAAAAAGTATGCACCATATACTGAATCGGACTAATTTAGTTCGATTTGATCTTTCAAGTTTGGTTCGATTTTATTTGGTGTATTTAAAACGGTTTTTCGGTGCAAACTGATGAAAAATACAATGAGGACAAAATCAAAGTATAAGATACTTAAATCATGTTAAGTGATGATGTGCCCTCATGGAACACTTATTGTGCTTAAAAAACTATATTTATCTTTGTCAAGAACTTGCTCCTTCAACTATTTCTTGAGGAAATAAGCACGAAGACGAATGACTTTACATGACATAAATCGGCAAAAATCTATTTGAATTTTTCTTACTAATTGAAAATAAATTTATTTTTTGAGTCTAATATATATATATATATATATATATATATATATATATATATATATATATATATATATATATATATAATTTTTTAATAAAAGTTTGATTTTTCGGCACACCGAAGTTTCGAGATCCCTACACCAAACACCAAATCGAAGAATCGAACTTTTGAAGAAAGAACATCGACATCAAACTGCAGAACTGAAATCGAAGAATTGAATTAATTTGATTCAATTAGAATTTTTAATTTTTTGATATTATTATCTATATTAACTCATATAAATTGAGACGAGGATGAAGTCAAACGAAAAAATTGAACCATTTTGAGTAGTTGAAAGAGTATATTTGACCATTTGCACTTTTTAAAACATTGAAAGTGCTTATAATCTAAACTCAATTCAGAATGTGATAGAAGAAATTGTGTTTAATTAACTTTTGGCTGTATTAAACTTTTGTAGAAATAGAAAAGAACACCTGGCTATCATGACATTTAATTATTTAATTAATGACAAGTAAGCCAAGGTGCAAAAGTGACACGTGGCTTATATACATAGCAAAGTTAATCAATAACCACATGCAGACATGTGACTAAATTAAGTCTTATCCTAAATCCATTTATTAGTAGGAGAATATGATTTTTCCCATATGCTAGAGTTGATTAATCGTAATTAACTCAACTAATTATATCATTAGTGATATAATTATTATTGTGGTGACCAAAGGAAACAGCAGTGTGTGGAGAGATAAGCAGATAGTATGCAGGGAATGTGCAGAACATGCTGTTCCATTCATGCTGCTTCACACTCCATACTTTGACACATGCCTATTTTTGGGGATTAGCCATCACATTATATTAATCTTCACACATCTCAGATTCAAATTTTGAGTTGCTAATATACGACCTAATTCATTAATAATTCAAGATATATGTAAATATTAATTTCTTGTACCACCAAATGATGTGCTCCACTCGATGAAACTAAAGATTTGGTTTGAGTTTTGAGTATGAAACTTTTTTTGGTAGAAAGCATTTTTCCGAATGAGATCGCACGAATCCAGCTCCAATGCAAATATCAAAAATCAAATATTGAATAAATTTTTTTAAATTTTTTTATATCTATATATATATGTATCTTGATTTGATATAAATATTCAGTGCGGATAAATTTTTACGTACAAAAGAGTAACACTCGTTAGTTGTTAGTTGTTGCCCCGGTCCGCCAGGCAACTCAACTATGATACCAACTTGAAATAAGGCGAGGCGGGCTCAGATAGATACTCCCTCTGTCCCATTTTAATTGAATTTATAAGGTAATGTACACATATTAAGAAAAATATATAAAGACGAAATTTACACTATACTTTCCACTATTGCCCTTGATAAAATCATAAATATGTTGTGTAATTTATCTCGTAGAAAATATAAAAGTTCAATAAATTAAAGGACAAATATGGAAAAAGTTTCAAACATTCACTTTGAACTTTGAACAAATATTGAAAAAAGTTTAAAAAAATTCAATTAATTTGAGATGAGGGAGTATGAAACATAGTTTAACTTCTTTATCTCAATTTATGTGACATATTTTCTTTTTAGCTTATCTAAAAAAAAGTCATCTTTTCGTAATTAGAAATAACTTAATTTTAAAATTTGTATTTTATCCTTAATAAAATCACATACAGCTACATAAATAGTCAAGAAATTACTTCAGACCATAAATTTTAAAACTTCTTTTTTATTTAAACTTTTTGTCAATATAAATAATACTACATAAATTAAAATAAAAATAAATTAATTTTGAAAAATAAGACAATCAAATTAAAACGATATATTCCGATGCATGTGTTTATCCAATGGCATGGCATGTGCTTTTTGCCTTTGGCCACCGGCGTGGATATCTCTTTTTTCTGTTGTTACACTGTATTTAGGCTGGCCCCATACTCACATTCACATGCGCCCTTTGAGGAAGCCATCAATCCCTCGTCACTATCTTTTCATATTCCACTTTGACTTTATTACCCTTATATCTTAAGCCCACATTAATTTTCTCTTTAATTCATGTTAATTATAGTGACATTTTCTAGCTAAATGGTCATGTACTACGTACTTGTCTAATCTTTTGTTTCAGATTGTTCCTACCTTGTCGTTATTACTTAAATTCTTTCCATGATTATAACATTCCATTGCCTCTTTCAATCATAAAAGATTTAGAATTCATCTTATTATATGTCATGTATGACGTCTAAGAACAAAAATCATAATAAGAGAGAAAACCAAAATGCTCCAAGTCAAACAAAAAAAGAGAGAGCATGATGGGAGTTCTTATAAAATTTTCGTATCAATAAAAATTCTGATATTATAGGAAATAAGGATAGATGGATAACATATGTTATATAAAAATGACATAAACGTAATATAGATCATAAAAATTAAAAAAAATAAAAAAAATTAGCTTTCAAAATTTTATTGGTGCCACGTAAATTGGGACAAAAGAAATGACATATGCCATTTAAAAATAACATAAAATAGCACTACAATTCACTATAATTAATAATTTAAAATATTTAAAATTTATATTAAAATTTAAATAATTTTTTAATTTTTATTTATATCACATAAATTAAAATATAAAAATAATAAATATTGAACACATGTCAACACGAGCACTGGTGTGTCCAGTACTAGAAATATGGGGAGGTAAAAGATTAGCCTTTATTTGGATATTTGAGGAGGGTAATTTGGGGAACAAAAGTTGAAGGTCCTGTCCCTTAACATGTGGATAGAAGATTAAAAAAAAAAAAAAACAGCTTTACTGTTCCTGATAAATTTCGTGCTCGCTTCTTGTGCCCATTTTCCCGCGACAATTATTTGATTCATACACCAATATTGTTGTCGCTTTGTGACCAAATATTATATATTCGCTTCGTCGAAAATTATTTATCATAATTTTTATATGTATTTTAAAAATTATTTATAAAAAATTTTTGGATTATTTTATTTTAATATAATTTTTCTTTATGGAATATTTACTATAAATTTTTTTATCTCCTCATAATTAAGTATTTATAATTTTTAAAAATTATTATTATTAAAATAAAAATAGGAAAGAGATAACGAATACTATCTTGAACTTCTAAATTAATAAATATATAAGATAATTACTTTTAAAAATCACTTAGTCGATGAATAATTTGAGATGAAAAAAGTATTTTTACAAACTATGACATATAATTTAAGATGGAGGAAATATTTTTTCCGTCACAAAATATGCATTACCTTTTCTTATTTTCATAAGTCAATATAACTAATTTTTAAAAATTATATTTGAATAAATTAATTGAATATCTGAGCATTAAAATTGTAGATATTACAATAACATATCTAATGAAAATTTCATAATTAAAGTGAAGGAAAAATAAAGTGTATATAGTCCTCACTATTACCTCAGAGAGAGAGAACTATTTAGACTAGTAATGAAAATATAATAACTAATAAGAGAAGCAATATAAAGCATAATAAAAAAAAAAATACAGTAGCCGAAACCTAATGAACAGATGATAATAGGTAACAAAAACTAGAACTACAAAAATACATCTAGTATAACGACAAATAATAACAGGCAAAACAACATTTCACTCTTTACTAATCTTTTACTTTGATATACAATTTTTATACTTTTTAATCTAAAATTATGTCCTCAAATAATTTAAAATTTATTATACTATATTTAATCATCCCCCTTAATATTTTTTTGACCTACTTCTTACTTCTCCTTGTACTTGCTTCATTCAATCTTTCGCACCTGTAAAATACTACTTATAATTGAAAATTCTTTCTCGTCATAATAATTATTTAATGGACCACTTGTCGTGATGGTAGTATTGTAATTAGTGTAGAAACAAGTGGCGAATCCAAATATCACCATCCTCTTTCGCTATAAGTAGCAATTTAACACCAGCAATTCCGTTCAACAGAAACTCTAATTCCCCCCACTGACCCGACCCAAATGGGTTCACGCCCAAAAAATTCGAGCAGCTTGCGGATGAGAAGAGCAAGAAGAAAATCTGGCAATGAGAAACGAACAAAAAATGAAGTAGATAGCAGTACCGATGCCGGCGATGATAATTACTCTTCAATTTTGGAAAAATTGGAAGCTCTGAAGAAACTTCTACCACTCAACAATGGTGAATTCAAAGCAGATCAGTTGTTTGAAGAAACAGCTCAATATATTGTTCTTCTCAGAACTCAAATCTTCGTTTTACAGAAGCTGCTTGATTTTTATGACGATGCATCTGGTCAGTCTCAACATATTAATGCTGTATAGTTAGTAGGAATTTACTAATTAAACATTCCTCCCTTTTGTTTTATTTTTTTCCCCTTTTCCCTTTTTTTTTTGTTTAAATAATTTTATTCTTAGTAGTTAGGTTCTCATATAGTAGTTGAGTTTCACATTTCCTTGAATCTTTCTTGTTTAGTGCTGCTGAGCATTTTTTTTAATGTAATGTCCCTAATGGGAAAGGGTGATGATGAACACCCAAAATTTCATTCTAAGTTAAAGATGAATCATATATTATGCTTTCGAAGAACTCTTTTTATTGTTTCTTTTCATGCTTGGACAGTTTAATTCTCACCTTTTTATTCGGATTTTAAATTATAACTATATTTTATTTGATTGAAAAGATTAATTTTATTTAGAATAAATTAATATCTTCATTCAAATAAAGAAATTAAATTTTAATCTCAATTTCCCCATTAAATATGATACTATTTTATCTCTATAATTTAACCCTAAAATTGTAATTTCAGTACTATAATTTTGAAATAACTTTATTTGCAACGAAAAGATCCTTAAGATGTGTTTGGTATAGAAAAATGATAAATAAGTAAAAACAACATTATGCAAGGAAAATGTGAGTACATAAGTAATCAAGTTTTAGATTTGTTTTAAAAATGAAAAACATTATTTAAATATATATATTTTATTTTATCTAAATTTTTTTAAAAAATTAGCATTTAAAATAAAAAATTTCTTTCCAATACATCACTTATCCCCCTCTTGAACTCATTCCTCTCATCTCTAATAGATCCAATTCCTCTTAAATACATAAATTCTCTCGAAATTTTTTTCCTTATGTATTTAGATGTCCTTTTGAAATTTATTAATTTTAAAAGATTTTTATAATTTTAAAAAATATAATAAAATTATATAATTAGTTGTTTAACACTATAAAAAGATCGTTATATGTGATATTGATGCAAATCTGACATCAAACAGAAATGCAAGAGATGTCGAATAAGCATATATGCAAGAGATTTCTGCCGCTACAGCAGTAGCTTTCCTCATTTAGAAAAAAAATTACTCCTTCCGCTTATTTTATTTATTTATTATATTATTTTAAAATATTTATTTAATTTATGATTATTTAATATGAATTCTATAATTTTTGAAGGAAGAAAATTTCATTGAAGAATGTATGGTGTGAATTGTGATTTCACATGAGACATGAAAAGGGGGAATAGACAGTTTGATGTTATGTTGTCACGTGCTTTGTTGTGAACCGCTGTGACAACAAGTACTAGCAGTACTAATTGCCACATGTGCACCATGTCCTTGCAACATAAATCCACTCCAATCTCTGAATCCTCACTTCATTTATAATCACTAGTTATTAAAATTATATATTTCTAGGAAAGTATTAAAAACATCTTTTTGAACTTGATATAAATTATTAATTTCATTTTTAAATTAATGATGGGTTTAAAAACAATCTTCAACTTGGCTAACTAAGTTTAAATATACCCTCAAACTTGGCATGAATTATTAGTTTTGTCTTTAAATTATTGATAAGCTTGAAAACACTCTTCAACTTGGTGAAGTAACCTTAAATACACCCTCGAACTTGGCACGAATTATTAATTTCGTCCCTAAACTGTTGATAGGCTTAAAAACACCTCTCAACTTCATATTTTTGTAACCTATTAAATTTTGATTTGAAATTTTGTAGAGTTTCATTTGCTGCCATATTTTTATAATCCATCAAATTTTCGACGTTGCTGGAAGTCTACATTGACAAAAAACAATTATAAACAAAATAAGGGAAAAAAGATAATCTAACAATTAAAATGAGAATTAAAAAAAAATCTTGTTTTGAGGTCAACATTAATGGAGGAAATATTAAATGGGAAGAAGAAGCGTATTCAAGTAGTTGGTAATTAAAAATTGAAAGGATATTTTCTTCATTTTTAAAAACAAATAATATAAAATAAAGGCTGATGTTATTTTTTTTAAACCTTTCACGCGCTTTAAATAAATTGTGTTCACTTGTTATGTCATGTGGCCGGGGAGGAGTGTATCTAAGTCAATTTGCCAAGTTGAGGGGTATTTTTAAGTCTATCAATAGTTTAGGATGAAACTAATAATTCATGCCAAGTTCGAGGGTGTATTTAAGCTTAGTTTGCCAAGTTGAGGGTTATTTTAAGCCTATCAATAGTTTATGGACGAAACTATTAATTCGTGTCAAGTTCAAGTGAGTTTTTAGTGCTTCTCTTCTTTTTTTTTTTTTAAAGTCACTCAATTTTATTTTAGTTAAGAAGTTTGTATTTAATAATTTAATTTATTAATTATTAATTTCTAAATATATAGAATATCGATTGATTCAATTTAAACATAATAATTATTGATCAACATATCAGTTAATCAATAATGTCAATTAGGAAAAGGTAAAACCAAAAAGACTCAAATTATGGATTCAAATGCATTACTTTCTATGCCAAATAGAACATGCCTAGGCAAAGATCGACTGGATCTTAGAAAATTCAATTGTCAAAAAGATCAATGTACTATTATAAAAGGATGAACACATCACAAGGTGATTTCCATAGTAACATAATTGAACAGCAATGACATTTATATGTATATTTCTGTTGTTCGTGTATATACTATAAATATAATAAATTATGGCTGAAAGTTAAAATGATAAAAAATGAAAATAGAACATATTCAGGTACGAATATCTCGTTCTCTTTGAGGAGAATTAAACTCACTGCGGCATAATCTACAACGATCTAGCAGTAATGCTTTTGACTTGTCTACTCCATGATACCACAAAGCCAACAACGTCATATTACTAAAACAACTTCGAATTAGTTGAAGAATCCAAAACTCCACGTAAAAAACCTTTCTTATTTCAACATACAAACACTCTATTAATTTTATATAGTGAATATAGTTGAAGACTTGGAATATTTTATTTGTCTCAACTTTCTTTTTCACTATTACACACTACAATATTTTTTCACACTTAACATATTTCATCTCTTTCTTGTATACCTTCGTAAAGGAAGAACCACCACTATTTATAGGTGAGAAATCCACCTTTGTTTTGAATAGGAATAATGTTGATAATAATATAGATAAATGAATAGATAAATTATGCCTTATATAAATTACAAGGCAAAATAAGGTAGAACGTGACTTAGTGATTACATAAGTTACACAAAAAATAATTAACCACATTCTTGTCAATTTATATCTAATAAAACAATACACTTTAATATCAAAATTTAATATTAAAATATCATACTCCAACACTAACTTTTTTTTAATATTTCCACTGAGATAATTTTCTGCTTGATATAATTTCAGTCTGTTCATTTCACTACAGTGCGTCCATTGACTATAGCACATAAAAATTAAGTGGGATATGAACCATTCAAAAGTATTAGATTAAATTGAGGCAATTATTGGGACAATAATAAAGTGAGTACTAATTGTAAAGTAAATGGAGACAGAAATATTAGTTCTTTGGTTCAACATTTGCTGCTTTATTTGTCTTAATATAGTGTGAGGCCCCAAATTAAATAGGTATATAATAAGTGAAACAGAAATTAATATCTTTCACACTAATTGACCCTACAAGACTTTCTAATTATCTTTCCAGAATTAAAGATCAATTGAGCAACCTTAATTAACTTGGTGCATGAACTGGCATAGTAAAATAATAAGTATTTTAGCATGGAAAATAAAATTCAGACGAAAATCATGATCAATCTTTGAAAGATTTTCAACGCCTTTTCCTTTTGAGTGTGGACATGAAACTTCCAAATTTTATGTTGTGCTATTTATATAGATGTAAATAGTCGTCTAGTAGATTTCACTAATCCAAAAGCCTTTTTATGAACCGTATAATTTGTAGATGTATGATAAACACAAAAAATATTTTCAAATATATATGTTAGGGGTGTAAATGGACCGGATTGATACGGATTTTTTTAAATATCAAACCAAACCTTTTGTGTTGGGATTTTTAATATATAGATCAAACCAAATCAATAAAACTCGGGTTTTTAAACCTTGGGTCTTTTTGGATTTTCGAGGTTTTGGGGTTTTTCTCAAATTTTAAATTTTTCTTTTTGAAATTCTCGTGTTTTCGTGTTTTTCGGATATTCTGATAAAGTATTTATAAAAACATATAATCAACTTATGATTCAATTATTTATTTAGTCCTACCAAAATACAAAAATCTAGGATGTTTTAAGAAAAACACAAAATATCGTATTAGTGAAGACACAAAAATATTCAACAAAAAATAATAATGAGATCGCATAAAAAATGTAAGTCATAATAAAGATGATCCTAATTTTAAAGTATTAAATTATGCTAAAATAAGTCATAATGAAAATATCATAACTTTTAAGTACTAAATCATGCTAAAATAAGTGTGATAAGTACTTATTAATTACATGAGTAAACATTAAAGAAAAATTAAAATTAGGTTATGTATTTTATTTATCTAAACCAATGTAAAACTAAAGGACAAGTATTCGTTATTATTATCACTATTAGTGTTGGATTAAATTTTTTTTTTTTTGGCTAGTATAAGTATTGATTTGATTTTTGATTTGTGCTTTAGAGTTATTAATTTGGAAAACTTACCTAAAAATAACATACTGAAAAATTATTTATCATTTATAGCTATATAAATTTTATCTTAATACATGTATGATTTCACTTTAAATATATTATTTAGATTTTTCGTCAAAATAAATTTAATATATTTTAAAACACTTAAATACATCTATATTGCATGCAAATTCATTTTTATACATAGTACAATATATCTATATTACATGCATAATTCGTTTTTAACACATAATGCAGTTTTTTTAATCCAAATAAATATAATACATTTATAATATTTATATAAATAATGTCTGATTGGTTTAGTCTCGGGTTGATTTTTTAAAGTTAAAATCAAACCAAACCAAATATAGTCCTTTTTTTTTTCAACACAAATCAAGTCAAACTAAACCATTAGTCGGATTTTTTTCTCTCGGGTTGACTTGATTTGCGATTTGGTCGATTTTCGGTTTGATTGTTCACCCCTAATATACGTGATATATTGATGTAATTTAATTGTATAAATAGTTTATACGTATAATTTGTAGATGTATAATAAACACAAAAATTATTTTCAACAAAATGATCATATGTACACGTGATGTAACGATGTAGTATAATTGTATAAATAGTTTATACTCGTATATACATTATGTATAACTATATATCACAGATGTATATTTAACATCTATAGTTTTAGACTAAAACACAATGACCCAAGTGTTCCTGAAATTAGAACTGAAACAACTAAAATTTCTTGAATTTGAAATATCATTTTCATTTTTCACATTATTTTAAGTGTCTATTTAAGTTATAATACCTATTTTATAATTGGTGAAAATCATTTTTATCCCAATTTTATTTTAAAAATTAAACTTCTTCCTCAATTTTGCACAATAATCAAACTCCCTCTATTTCAAGGAGGAATTTGATTATTGTTCAAAGTTGAAGGGAGAGTTTGATTTCTAAAACAAAATTGATGTTTTATAATTTATATATTTTTTCACTTATAATACCTATTTAATACCTTTAACACAAGGTACCACGATTGAGGTGTCTATTTTAATATCATTTGATTCTATAATACCTATTTCAAACTCCATGTGAATTTTCTAGATGCACTGTAACTCGAGGAATTTTTCAAACTCCAACATCATATATTAGAATTATTTAGTGTTCTTATTTTTGCCTTAAAAATGACTAGAGTTATATTGAACTAAATATGAATAACACTTGGTCCAAAAAGTTAAAAAGACAATTAATTTTGACCTTTTATTGCCTCTTGTGGTCCAAGATAGGCGGTGCTGACTGCTGACACTATCTTGGACAAAGGAGTTTACAAAATACAAAAACAGGATCACACTTGGTAACAAAATGATAAAACCATACTACTACAACATAAAAGTACATGATACATACCATCGAAGGATGTAGTGCAGCGGATGAAGCTATTCCTTCGAGATCTCTGGTTCGAGCGCTAAGAATGAGGAAATTCTTAGTAGGGAGTGTTTTCCCCCAAATAGGGTCCTATGCGATACGAATCGGGATGTAGTCGGACTCCAATGTGAGCATCGGATGGAAACCGAAAAAAAGAGTACAAAGCACATAAACATAGAAGCTTTCTTCAATTTCTTATGATGATTTAATCCATTCAATGAAATTTATGAAATTCTGGTGAGATTTACCACCTTCTTTCACTGAGCTCATTGTCATTTCCTTGAGTTGCAAAGCTCTTCTCTTGATATCTTCATTTCCTAGCAAGTGCTCAACTTTATCCTTAATTTCTTCACAACTAATGCTCCCATTTTCCCCTTTCTTTAGTTCTAATCCGACCTTCCATATATCACAAATATAACTTTGGTTCATAAATTGGTCAGCAAAATAAGGCCAACACAAGATTGGAACCCCATTGCTTATTGCTTCTACTGTGGAATTCCAACCACAATGGCTAACAAAACAACCTATACTAGGATGACTTAAGACCTTTTGTTGTGGTGCCCAACTCACTATTTTCCCCTTTTGCCTCCCTATTCTGTCTGCAAAATTTTTCAAGAAAATATCAGTTTTAGCATCTAGATTATTAGTTCTCACAACCCACAAGAATGATTTGTTTGATAGTTCAAGCCCCAATGCCAATTCTTGAAATTGAGCTTCATCAAATATTGTGGAGCTCCCAAAGGCTACATACACAACTGAGCATAATGGTTGCTGATCAAGCCAGTTTAGGCAAGTCGAGTCCTCGGGCCAGAAGGATCCAGCCGGTGAATTAGGAGAAGAAATACGGGGTTCTGCTTCTGGAAGCAACGTGCTCGGTTTGAGACGATTGCGTGACAAAAGAGGACCTATAGGCACAATCTCTGGTGCTAATTTGAAGGCTCCTGGTTCAAGTTCATATGTTGAATTGCAAATAAGCCAATCTGCTGATTTCACAGCTTTGTTGTTGTCTACCAACATGTCGAAAACGATTTTCTGCATTGTCTGATTGCCCATGCGTGCCCAAACTAAATCCGACACATTCATGATTGGCAGAGTTGGTTCAAACTGAAAACTGTGATCTTTTATTGCTGGAGTCCCTGCATTACAGGTTTAAATACTTCACTTGTGGATATAGAGACCCATATTGTGACATGAAAACACAAATTAGTAGAAACTAAGTACTTACCATCACTGTCAATTATGCCATCATTAATCAACTTTGGAATGTTAAATCCAAGTATCAAATTAGCTGCTGCAGCAGTTAAGAAAGCTGCCATCTTAATTCCCATTTTGGCTGCAACTTCCACAGCCCATCCAAGGCTCTGATCAGCAATAACACAAGTGATCCTTTCATCTTCGGATACATAATTTTCTTGAATTAGATTCGTAATTTTTCGAGGCATGATTTTAGAGACTGCTTCAGATAATTTACCAGGAACATTCTTTTCTTCCCCTGTTTCTGATTCATCTAAAACTGAAATCAGATGGATCTGATCATGCAAACTATTTTTTCCTGATAAAGAATTTAGAATACTCTTGTGAGTGAACTCTGTGCTCACAAAAGTGATGTTGAAGCCAAATTTGGCTAAGGATTGAGCTAGCTCCATTAAGGGAATAACATGGCCTTGTACTGGATATGGTATTATCAGTATGTGTATTTTGCCCATTCTTGTTTTTTTTAGTCTATGACTTGAAAGCTATGCATTTTAGGGGAAGAGAGTTGGAAATTTATAAGGTCCAACTATCAACGGAGAGCAAATTTGGACCATTGCGCAAAATTTAGGGGTAAATTTGGAATTTTCTTCCTAGATTTTAAACTACGAGGTAGTGGTAAGGTTTAAGTACATTTTATTCTCCCAGACCCCACTTGTGTAATTCACTGGGTATGTTGTTGTTATTGCATGTAACAAAATATTAAGATCACTAATTTCAAAGTACTAAATTATAATAAGTAATAATTATAAATAAATGATGTAATTGATTATCTGATGAAATGCTAATTAACCTATTATTATCATAAGCTAAACCACTAGAACCATTTTTCGATTTACGGTGTCGTCGTATCGTATTAATGTGTAATTTCACAAGTGAAGTATGAAAAAGATGGTGTGGATGTAATATTACTCTCATACTATGAGGATAGAAAGACTATTTCTGATAGACAATAGACTCAAATCAAGTATATCAAACAAATATATAAAACAAAAACAAAGACAAAAGCGTGATATCCAAAGAAGAAAAAAATACTTGTTAAAACATTATGATATAGTTTGTCATATCATATAAGTTAAAATCCAATAATTACAATAACTTGGTATTTTGTTTGTGACATTGAAAAGGAATCTTATACCATTTTTGTTGTGCCAAACTACAATAATTTTTCACCATTTTATAGTCAAGTTGGTCTAATTTGGGGCTAATTTTACAATAAAAACAAATAGAGAATTCATAAACATAAACTAAGATATCAGATCCAAAAAATGTCCCATCTAACAAATAATAAAGTAAAATTTATGAAAATCCCAACCTTTTTTATCCAAATATCAATTTTTCCCAATTTTTTATAAAAATTACTAAAATCCCAACTTTTCTAAAAATTTCATTTATTTTTGATACCTCATTATTATATTTTTTATATAAAGAATATAATTAGTACAATTTTATAAATTTAGAAGTCTATTTATTGTCAATCACCTTTTACATGTTAATTTTTCCTTTTTTAAATCCATTGTTTTTTAAATTTTTGTTTTTTGATATTTATCTATATTACAGTTACCTTTTAAACATTTAAATTTTACTTTTTCAATTTTGTCCAACTTATCTCTCCTGAACGTTTCTTCCATCAACTGCTCCATCTCCATCTCCATCTCCATCTCATTATTCCTTGTTTGAATCAACAATGAAATCTATTCCGTCTTTTAGTCTTGGCCTCACTCAAGATGTTGTTGAAAGTGGTGAAGAAGTCGACATTGCCAATGTCGACCAGCACAATAGTTCCGGCGACGAGGCCGGCGAAATATCTCAACTAATTGATTTCTTTGTTATTTTAACTGGTTGGGTGGTCAAAATGTTACATAATTGTTTGAGTATTCTTCTTTCACAGTTGATGTGGATATCTAACAACTTAAGTATTACTGCTAATTAAGTATTTGATAACTGTTATGTTAGGGATTTGAAAGTTGATGTAGATACCTAACAAATTAAGTTAGCTTGATACCTCAACTAATTGATTTCTTGATTTTTTGCACTGGTTGGTTAATGTGGATACCTAACAAATTAAGTAGAATTGCTACTTAAGTAATTGATACCTATTCTGTAAGGGGGTCTGAAAGTTGATGTGGATACCTAACAAATTAAATATGATTGCTACTTAAGTATTTGAGGCCTATTCTACAAGGGGTCTGAAAGTTGATGTGAATACCTAACAAATAAACTAAGCTTGATACTTAAGAAAAAATTTCATATGATCCTAATAGTGCATCTAACTAGTGATACCTATTGTTTTTAAAAAACGACGTATTATCACATACAACAATTCCATCACTTTTATAGCCAACATACACTACATCGGATTCCCATGTTCCGTTGTGACGTATCAAAATCGAGATATTCATATTTTTTCAGCCCGCCTCTTTTTTTTTCCTTCACAGATCAGATCAATGGTGATCTGATCTAGTCGTTTTTTTTTAAATTCAAAATCCAACGCCCAAAATGTTTTTTTAGGGATTAATTTAATAACTTGTAACTTAAATCCTTAATTAAAGGGATACTGCTAGTTGGCAGTATTTTAATTTCCATATTTAACGGTAAAGCATTAAATTTTCAGTTACAATTTGTAGGTATCAAGCGTCTGCACAAGGTATCAAATAACTATCAAAAGTCGGGATTTTTTGAAATTATGTAAAGATTCAGGATTTTTTGAGATTTTCTTAAAACAGTATGGGATCCCTAAAATTTATACAATAATAAACTTATAATTCTACCTCTAGGTGGGTTCAAATAGATGTAACATTTGGTCCCCCCAACCCACCCTATTTAGAGATGGACTAGAAACCAACAAGAATATTTGTTATGTCAATGATGTCAAAGGAATATTAAATGAAATTTGAGGTATCTCTAAAATATAATGAAATAAAATCACTGTGAATAAGTTTGGGGAGTGATGAAGGAAATTTCTAACTCATAGTGGTCATGGTTTAGAACAGCACTGAAGGTAGAGAAAAAAAATCATAATAGTCCTTTATTTTTTGTCAAGACGCAAAGTCATTCTTGAATTTTCATATGGAACATCAATAGTCCCGCATATTTGTAATATTAATGCACTTTTGATTCTTTCTTAAATTTTTGCCTATTTTTAATTTTGATTTTATGTATAAATTATTTAATTTTTTTTTAATATATATATTTAGTAGATGAAAAGAACACCTTGTTCTGTTTAGCGAAAATATTATTGCAGCTAAACTTAAAAGGTTCATCACGTTGATTTCACGTGTAATAATACAAAATTTTCTTTTCTTGCAATGTCATGTGTTAACGTGTTCTTAGTTTAGCTTCGATAATATTTCTACTGAACAGAACAAAATGTTCTTCTTATTACCTTCTTCCACGTGGAATTACTACTTATATTAAATATATAAGAAGACAATCGAACATTTCATATATAAAATTATTGCCAAATCAAGTTAAAAAAATAGGCAAAAATTTAAGGAGGAACCAAAAGTGCACCAATCTTACAAACATGAGGACTATTAGTGCTCCATGTGAAAACTCAAAAATGACTTTAAATCACAACCCAAAAATAGGCTATTTTGAGGTATTGAAGGTAGGCCACCAAGAATTGGGATTTTAGAAATTTATGGGAAGGAGAGATGGTTAATCAAACCAAATTATGATCAAGCATTTCTTAGGAATTAAATTTTATTCCTAAGAAATGGTTAATCAAACCAAATTAAGTTTTGTTTTTTTCAATTTTATTCTCATTGACTGATGCAGGAACTCAAAATTTCTGATATAAGGTATGATGTATTTATAGTTACAACATAACAGCATTTATATGGACAAGAACCCCAATAAGAATAATGCAAGTCTAGAATTATGTAGTATCATTGCCTCAGCCATACTTGATATTCTGGTCCTTTATCAACAAATTTCTGCCAGGTCCCATCCAAATGAACTTCTTTGGAAGGATTCCAGTCCAAATGACCAAGTTTCATCACAAGGGTATCCCCAGTCTGTGCAACATAACCATCACCGTTTGCATGATATATCTTTAAGGGGCTACGGCAATGGATTCCAGCTCGTCTCCGCGCCTCAATTAACTCGTTTATGACATCACGAATTCCAAAATCATAGAAATGATCATAAAATATTACAGGCTGCAGACAAATGAATAAGAATTAGGATCTGTTTTGAGCTTTAGCTCAAGATTGAGGGTTCATATAACCACCTATAGGCTATAATGGAATTATATATGGAGATGCTTTAATCTTATGAGTATGATCCATACATACAAAACTAACATAAAGAAACAAAAATTGACAGAGGTAAGAGCTGTAAGACTAGGTTATAGCAAGACAACAGAAGTTAAAGAGCTTTTTGTGCGTGTGTATGAACAGACACATGTCGGTGTGGGTGGGGGGATAAACAACAGACTATAGATTGCTGCGGGTGACAGTATGTTTAAATACATGATGCTTCTCATGAAAATCTGGAGTCCACAGTTCCGTTAGCACACTCACGTACTCAGTTTGGATTTCACTAGGCCTTTTTAGTTTAAAGGCTACAAGTGAAGGATAAGGGTGAAAGGTATCTGAAGGTTATTTGGTAAAAGAAAAACAAAGAGAGCTTTAGACACTCAATTTACTTTTTTTTATGACAAGGGTAACTCGCAGCTGCTACCCTTTGGGTGCATATAGGATAAAACCCCCGCTCCTATGCAATAGCTCGCAAACCACACAGAAGAGGTAACTTGCACTAGACAAGCTGAATGCGACGGGCGCAATCCAGAAGGCAAACCCCTAGCTTTCACTGGCAAGGTTTCGAACTCGACCTCCAACATGGAAGTCCCTAGCCCACATCACTGGGCCACCCTGAAGGGTACTCAATTTACTTTGAGAACGAATTTTTCTCTTCTCCAACTTCTAGGATCTACCACAAAAATAAAAGAAAACAAAGATTACCGTTCCCGGGTGGGTTAAAATGTATGCATATCCTTGCGTAAGCTTATCCCGTGGAAATGGCCAATGGCCCTGAAAGAAAGGAATAATGTTTGTTATTATATGATAAGATATTTGGTAGTAACATGTCAGAATCAGAATTAGATCATCCAATTGCAAATTAATTTTTCAGCTCAAGGAGCAGATATAAATTACTGTAAAATAGGGGATATAAACAACCACTCCTCAAACCAAGTTGAAGTCAGATATATGAATTCTCACCGTCCATTGTTGCTCCATTTAAGCCCATCTCTAAATAGAGCATGACAATAAAAATTCAAGTCATTTACAAAAAGAATAAAATTTAAAGCTCAGACTAAGAAGTTTGCTAAAGACACTTCAGATACCTAATCTTCAATAGAGCAACTGAAAAAAGTCATCACATACTCTGCAAACTTAACTCTGATAATTGACCTCTACAGCTGGAATTCTATGTGAAAAACTCAAGTTTTAACAGTTTTTTTTTTTTTTTTTTTTGAAACTGGTAAATTTTTCAAGTTTTAACAGTTTCATCGGGCCCTAACCGCAAAGAAAGAAATTTGTGTGGAATTCTTCTGCTTTCAAGGTATGAATAGTCCCACATGAGTGGTAAAAGGGATGGGTGGTCTCTATCTATAGCTTGGACAATCCTCACTTCTTGAACTAGCTTCTGGGGTTAAGTTAGGACCAAGATCCATTTCTTAACACAAGGTAAAACATGTAAGTTGGATAGAAGGCACACAAATTAAATGTAGGACAATGAATTCAAAAATTAGCAAGTAAAACATTGGAGCATAGGTTGAGCAATGGCGGATCCAGAAATTCTAACAAGGAGATTAAAGAACATAAGAATGTCACACTTGGAGGAACTTGCAACCTAAAGCAATAACAAGGAGATTAAAGAACATAAGAATGCCACACTAGGAGGAACTTGCAATCTAAAGCAATTTATGAATCACCATGTCACTACACTAATCATTCTGACATCAAGGAAATTCCACAACTTACAAAATAAACATATAATTTTAAAAATAATTATTCCGCCAATATATGTGTGAGGGAACAGTAGGATTGTGATGGGAGGGGGTAAGAGAGAGATGGACAAATAATTCAGATTAAGATATTGGACAAATGATTTAGGCCAACATATAAGATGGTAATTAGTTCAGCATTAAATGCTGGCTAGCATTTCCCAAAATACATGTCTTGGTTAGCTAGGGTACTAACTCTGATCCTTGCTCAATATAAACTTACACCAAGTTTTGTTTTGGTATGCGACATCATAGACAAACATTATCACTTGGTAAGCTTAAAGTTCAGAATTTTAAATCTCTCAAAGTAAAGCCTGAATCTCATGCTTCACTACTTAAAGCCTGAATCTCATGCTTCACTAATCTGTTTATTAGATATCCAATAACAAATGCAAGTATAAAAATGCATATCGAGAGCTGGATCAGACATGAAAATCAAAGTATATTAACATAATATCTATTGTAACATACAATATAGAATAATCTACATTTCTGGTGTTACATAAACTTAGCAAAATTTTACAGAAATATTCCTCAAGTTGGCCAAAAGATTGAGTGCTTCCCTCTAAAATTATAATCAACAGATAACACTCTCCATCTGCAAAAATTTAAATTGTATTGCACAGACCTTAACATTTTCGTCAAACTTTAACAGAACTGTCATGTGCACGTCATGTGGATGTTCTCCTTCCCCCTTTTCCAGGAGAAATTCTGCTCATGCTCCTTTTCCTCAATGAGAAACATTACACATGCCTCCGGGAAACCCCAACGTTTTGGAAAAGAATGAGACTAAATTTCTGAGAGAATTGTTCACATTGAGCTGCTGACACATGAAGGTGGATCCTATAAATGCGCTGACATGGAACAGTATGGCTTTCTAAGGTTTGATCCACTTTCTGGACGCAAGTTCAGAATGATTTCCCATTGTGTTTGCTCTCGATGCCCTTCACCTCCTCCTCTTTCACCTACTTCCTGAGATCATCATCCCAGTTGTTTGCAACAATCGAAGGACTCTGACCAAGGCTAATTAAGAAGGAAATAGTATTAGTTCCGCTTGAAACTATTAGCTAATGTTCCAGACTTTGGGAAATTTATTTCTGTATTTGTTTCTTTGGGTCAATCTGAACCTAGCACGGTTTCAAGTTTCAACAGTTACTTAACTGAAAATCTCATGCCAAGAAATTTCCCTTCTCCAGAGACAGAAGTGCACAAATTCTGTAGGACTATGAAAGATGAGTTAATATTAACTCTGTTTGTATGAGAAGGCTGCCTTGGGATTTCCACATCTCCGGCATGGAGTCTTAAGTTGTTTTCTGAGTGAGTATGGAGAACCCACTTATGGTTATTGTTAGAATAGGAATAGGAACAATAATAATATCCATAACCCTACCCAGAATAGGAATAGGAATAGGAATACGAATAGTATATAGAATCCTATTTCGAAAATGATAGTATTGTAGTATCCTAGTTGGAAATTGAGTCTAATATAGTGTCTATAAATAGGGTCTAAATGTAATAATTTAGAGACATAATTCAATAATGTTTTTCTCCAATATTTCTCACATGGTATCAGAGCTTCTACGATCCTAGTAGAAAATCAAAAAGCTTCCGTTGCCGGCGGGCGGCTATGGCGCATATATGCCGCCCGTTTGGCCAATGATTATGTTAGCAAATAAATAAATAAAAATTAGGTCATCGTGTATATTTCTGGTGACTATTTTCTCATATCTAATTTGCGTAGCACCGTGCATCTTTTCGGTCAAGGGCGGATCCACGTGGACTATCCCGAGTGCTCGAGCTCCCATTGACCCCAGAAAAAATTTTATGCATCTATATAGAAAATATGCAAAAATTGTATAAATATGAAGATAAGCACCCGGTGATTAAGAAATCTCATGGGTGCTTTGGTTCTTACTACCCTCCTAAAGCTCAAAGCAAGCTGCCAGATGAGGGATCGAATCCCACTGGCAGCACCAACTTTTTTACCTTTAAATACATCTGCCAGATGAGCACCCACAGTCTTTAAATCCTAAATCCGCCACTGTTTTTGGTGACTACTTTTTCATATTTATCATTCTCCGGTCCATCTTTCCGGTGACTACTTTATCATATACGATTTGTGTAGCACCGTGAATTTCTCCGAACTACTTCTCATATTCAATTTGTGTAGTACCATGAATTTTTCGAACTACTTTCTCATATCTGAGTTGCATAGTACTGTGTTTTTTTGGTGACTCAGATTTGATTTTCGTAGTTCCATTCGTCTTTTCAGTGACTCATCAAATCTAATTTGCGTAGGGTCGTGCCATCATTCCAATCCTATCCATACAATTTCTCTTTTGCAGTAGGGTCATGCCATCAATATGATCCTACCCATATAATTCTCTTACTCAGTAAGGTCGTGTCATCATTCCGACCCTACCCATATTATTTATTTCTCAATTTGTGACCACTTTCAGTCATCAAATCTAATAATTCGATGCATGAGCAAGTTTCGGCCAACTTTAAAGTGACTTTCTTGGAGCAATTTCGAGATGATCCATATTGTCATTCTCCATTGACCTTTTAATCAATTGAACATTAAGAATGCTTTTCTCCATGATGATCTCGAGGAAGAAATCTATATGGAGCAACCACCTAATTTTGTTGCTCAGGGGGAGTCTGGTGGTAGCCTTGTATATCGATTGTGTAAATCACTTTATGGTATGAAATTGTCTTCTGAGCTTGGTATGGGAAGTTTAGCATTGCAGTTAAGGAATTTATTACTTGGTGATTTATTTGACATTATTCATCAAATTCAGTATTTCTTGAGAAGACTAAACACATTAAGATTAATTGTCAATTTTGTGAAGTCGAATGATCAACTTGCAAATATCTTACCAAGCTTTTCATCGATCATCATATTAATTACATTTGTAACAAGCTAGGTACATATGACTTGTATACACCAGCTTAAGGGGGAGTGTTAGAATAGGAATAGGAACAAGAATAAATATCTATAATCCTATTTAGAATAGGAATAGGAATAGTATATAGAATCCTATTTGGAAAAGGATTGTATTGTAGTATCCTCGTTGGAAAAGGAGTCTAATATAGTGTCTTATAAATAGGGTCTCAATATAATAATTTAGAGACAATTCAATAATATTTTTCTCCAATATTTCTCACCGTTTTCCTGAACCTTTGGCTTCATCCCTCATATACCAGATACAGGAAATTGTTTGTTGTTGCAACAGTTGAATCGAACTGGCAATGAGGAAGAATGGCACCGTAGACTGCAGAAGCTGAATCTATTTCTATATGGAAAGAGAAAAAACCAAAGCAGAAGAAGCAGAGTGCGGACATGCGCCACTTGCATGACTCTCTTTATCCGAAAATGACAATTTATTTTGGCACCAAATTTTGTTGAGCTTTTTGAAAGTGAAAGGCATATTAGAGGGATCTACTTTATCCTTTGGCCAAATATAAAGGATGTTTTGAGCCAAAACTCTGAACAAAAGTTAGTATAGGTAAATGTCAACATATTTAACCTCCACGGCAGTGCATTTAAGTTGGAGCATGTCTCATTGAATGAGTGAGAGCATATACATATGTATGTTTATGTGTGAGTTTGTAAGAGCAAGAAAGACAGCGGACCTGTGTGGACCCAGTATCATGATTCTCCAAAAATGTGACAGCACGTGAGGGCCACCATCCCATCACTCCTGTTGGTTTGCCTTGAGGATCTATTAACCTCCAATATTGGTTATGCAAAGCAGAATGCAGTATACCCTGCCAGAAAAATATCATTCACCAACAAGCTGAAAAGCTCACTAAAACCTTTCTACACAAACATGAAGAAGCAATACAAATCTGTATCAGGATAATGAAAATATTAACCTTTGGATACCTTAGCATGAAATAGTTATTAATGGTTGTTTTACTAATGAGTAGATTACGTGGGACAATAGATTACATGGGACTATAATTTCCCAGGTTAGTGGGAAAATTCTTGGCCTTGGAGTATGATATGGAAACCTACAAACAAAAGATGCTCTAATAGTGTTACCTTTGTCGTGACATCAAATGCTGAAGAGCTCCCACCAGTAGCATTGATCCAGTTAACTATGCGTTGGCGATGGGCATCTGGATTCATCAGAGCAACACAAATCTATTATCATAAGGGACTGGTGGATGTTCCACATAGTGGGAGTACGGTATGAAAATTTGAAGTTGCATTCCTCAATGTTTGAGTACATTGACACACCTAAACAGTACAAACAGTGAACAGAGTAGAGAAATGAACAGTGGCTAGCACACATAGCTGGGTAAATCCACCTTTGGCTATTTTTTCAAACAGATATCACAATACCAACTTAAAAGAATTTGCAGAAAATGAAAAAATCAGTTGCATAACCTAAGCCCTGTGCACCACACTTTGTCAAAGTATTTTTTCTTTGGCAATCCAAGCTGACCAAATACTCGAATCTATGGCTACATCTAAATGAATCTCACCTTGGTTGTAACACAAGTTTCCACCTTCATATGCGAGACTATCCCAATACTCGCCAATAGAAAATGCTGGATTTGATGCTTCTATATATTCTTTCACATATGCTCCTGAGAAGCCCCTGTGGACAACAAAGAGCCCGTATAAAAGGCGTCTTACCAAGCAGAAAGATTCCAAGTATTCGCAGATCAGACAGATTTTAAATATCACAGAGTATCTACTAAAATTGAACCCAGACCCCACTTGGTGGGATTTCACTGGGTATGTTGTTGTATCTACTGAAATTGAAGTTAAATATTCCAGGAATTCATTAACAACGGCACCATGTCTATTTCCCCTTCTAACATCTCATCCAAAGTGACCCTTGCATTTTCATTCTTGGCCACAACATTAGTTCTTAGGCGATAACTAAAGTATAATGAATTACAATGGAGATCAAAATGAATATGAAAATAGCTCTACAAGAGGTCTGATGTATGATATATGCTCACTATTTTCAAGAATTTGTGGAATCGGATATATGACTACAAGTTTCCACCTTATCTCCATTTAGTTTCCACCATCCATTTAAGGGAGACAGAATGAAAGGCAGACAGACAGATAGAGAAAAATTTAACAGCTGCCCACATCAAACTTCAGAAAGGAAAAGATAGTATGAATAATGAACAAGCAGACGATGCAGTAGAACCACAACCAAGCACTTCTGTCTTTACCCTTCTGATTCTCAAATTTTCTAACCAGTATGATGCAAGGTCAATATGTTTACAGACACCTGAACTTGTATTCTGAAATGGAAGACAGACGTAGTCAATTCAGTAGTTTTTAAACCAACAAGCATTACAACTTTACCTCACAAAGTCAAGACGCCACCCATCAAAACCAACATCATTTCGGAGCCAATTTAGCCACTCTTTTATATCTCGTCGTACAAATTCCTGGGAATGATCAATGTTTGGTGCAGCATGAAATATATCACCTACACTTCAAACACAGATAAAGAGAAGGGGTATCCAGAAAAATCATGTAAGAGGATACACTTATAGTCTCTTCTCATAAGTCTATGGAACTCATCAAATCTGATATGCAGGTGAAGAACAACAATTTCAGAGAGTATCCTGGAAACTCAAAAAAGTTATACACCAACTGGACTAAACTCTAGATAATTCCTTGCCTTCGCCATGCTACACTGTCATAATCGTACTCTACTAATCTTGCAAATATCTAAACAAATATGAGCAGAAGCTATACACGTCGGTGTTCTCAGAAAAGAAATACAATGAAAAGATGTGACAAATACAAGACGCACACAATTCAAGGCACAAATAAGAAGTATATATGGGCAAAGATTTAGACAATTTAAAAGAACAAGAAGCACTAATAATGTTAAGCTAAACAGGAGCCCATTAACAGACATTGCTTCAGTAGCTGCTTTTATCAAAGACTGAATAAACATATGTGACAGCAAAGTAATCTGTTGTTCAATTGCAAAGACAACTAAGGAAATATCGAAGGCTGGAAGCTTATGGTAGAAAGATGAAACAAATTAAAAGAGCACTAATGACAGTATTTATCTCCATAAATTTTAAATTAAGATTGCACAAACTAAGTTATAGAAGCTCTAATATTGTAATATTCTTATATAAAATACAAACCTTTTGTCATCTAGAAATAAAGCACAGGACATTTACAAACAGATCCCATATGTTAGATAGAGAGAAATTATACCACTTGAAGGGTTTCCACGGCCTTGGAAATTTGGGTCATCACAGACAATTGCTTCAGGTCCCCATGCAAGCTTGCCTCCAAAAATGTTCCATATACCATTTGGACTCTACAATCAGCCAATCAGGTAGAGGGTCCATCAAGATTGCAGCATTAGTTTGAGTAAAAGGATTATTACACCTGTTAGTTCATCTTTGACTACTCCAAAGCAGTCTCTATATTTTTTGTACAAAATGTACAATCTCAAGGAGAGAGGAATTACACATCCATAAAAAAATGGGAAGAGATGGCAATGTTATTAGAAATATGTTCTTTCATACAGACATACAGAGAGGATATATTCGTAACAGATAAAGCAAACTATATACACTGAAGAACTTGGACCAACTTAACAATGCCCTATCAAATGATATTTAAATCACAGTCAGCAAGAAAAATGCAAAGGTGTTCAAAGCACGACTTCCAAAGAACTCATACTTGTGCTATCACTCCTTAGTCTACCAACATTTTAGGATAGCAGTTATTTGCAGTAGTTATTTCTTTGTAGTTTGTTATTTTCAATTTCTCATTCCAGTAGTAATTTGCAATTTCTCATTCCAATAATGTTAGGAAACCATGTCCTAGGTTCTAAGGGTAGTTATCTTATCAGTACTGCATTTACATTCTATGGTTATCCCATGAAATCTAAGTAGAAAATCCTTTCAGTTTTTTAGTACTTTTTAACTCAAGAGATTGCAGGTTCTCTCTTAACGAACCAGCAGTATAGGTTGTTGGAAGAAAACATCTGATTTCATCTTTCAGCGTCTCATAACTAGATCCATATCAAGGGAACATAACAACTTGGCATCAGATTCGGGAGTTACGGGAGACCAAATTCAACATCAACTGGCACTATTGGTAATCTTGTTCCAAGAAGAATGCGAAATAAATTTAGCTGAAGGAAGCAATAAATGCTTGCTTAGACGTACTCACAAAGGATTTAGCAAATTCA
The DNA here is from genome assembly GCA_029948455.1 of Solanum rostratum. NCBI lineage: Eukaryota > Viridiplantae > Streptophyta > Magnoliopsida > Solanales > Solanaceae > Solanum > Solanum rostratum. The sequence goes on from CM057056.1 coordinate 20,263,200, forward strand.
AAGGTCAATTTTGAATCAACTGAACATACCCATCGGAATCAAGGTTTGAAGGATAAACTGGAGTGGCAAGTGGGTCAGGATCAGAAAAAGTTCCATCGTTCTTCAAAATATAAAGTTGGATTTCCCTTGATTTAATGGCCACGAGGACCCTTTGGGATGCTTTAACAGATGTGAGCACTTCTTTCGGCACCAACAAACCCAAAGAAGAAAAGGTTGCACTTGTTTCTTTTCATTCGGAGGGGAATGCACAACTTTGGTCTCTTCAACTAGAGACAGATATGCCTCAACCATCCTGGGATAAATTTAAACGTCATTGTAATCTTAATTTTGGGCCACCAACCAAAGTCAGAAGTTGGGACAATTGACCAAGTTACGCCAGATCGGGTCTGTAGCAGATTACCAAGAAGATTTTGAGCAGTTAGCTTCGCAAGCTGACACACTCACTGTCCCAAAATTGAACTTTATATTAGCGAATTTGTTGATTGCATATCATTGAGGTTGAGTAGCATAATCCTCCAGATTTGGCCATGGCGAAGAGTTTATCCCAGCAATATGGATGCAAGGAACAACCCATTTGTTCCCAATTGTTAGATGCTTGCAGATCAAACACGCCAGATTTTTCACTTCAACAACTGTTGAGATTAATTATTAGTTGTATGGGTGCTAATTAGTTAGTTAGAGTTAGTTAAGTGTTAGTTACTGCGTACATGTGTTAGTTAGAAGTTGTTAGAAGGTTGTTGAAGTTTGTTTGCTTGCATCAATAAAAAGATGAGGATCAATGTAAATACACACTTTACATTTCATTTTCAATAAAAAGTAAAAGTGGTTCCTCTCTATCAGATTTCATCTACATTGAAGCATGGACAATTGTCCATGGCTGATCTCAATTTTTGAGCACTGAATCAGTGTCCTTTTTCTACATGGTTTCAGAGCCAAGTTGCTCTCACTAGATTCTTCAGTTTTTCTTCATAATCTCAGGTCGATTCTTCACACAATAGTCTCAGATTCATCAACTCCGGTCAATCATGGTGGGAGTTACAGATCATGTATCTGATTCTACAGGAAACAATGTCATCAACGTAAGTAGTCCTCTTTACATTCATCCATCTGACAGTCCAAGCCTCTTACTTGTTCCAACAGTGTTCCAGGGAGTAGGATATAGGTCATGGAGTACAGGTGTAATGAGATCTCTGTCTATGAAGAACAAATTGGGATTTATTAGTGGAGAGTGTAAGAGGCCGGCCATTAATTTACCTGAATATTATCAGTGGGAAAGATGTGACAATATGGTCACATCCTGGAGTCTACATTCTCTTGGAAAAGAGATTGCAGACAGCGTGGAGTATGTTTGTGACTCCTCGGAATTGTGGAGGGAGTTAGAGGATCGTTATGATCAAACTAATGGAGCCAAATTGTATCAAGTCCAGAAGGAAATCAATGATTTGAGCCAAGATGTGCTAGATATAACTGTGTATTACACTAGGATGGAGAAGCTATGGGAGGAGCTGAGTAGTTTAAGTGTCAAAAGCCAATGTAGTTGTGCTTGTAGCTGTGGAGGAAAAGAAAACATGCACAAGGCAGAACAGGATAGAAGGCTTATTCATTTTCTCATGGATCTAAATGAGGTCTACACTGTAATCAGGGGAAGCATATTGATGATGACTTCACTACCTTCTATGGCTCAGGCCTTTGCCTTGCTGGTTCAGGAAGAGAAACAAAGGGAATTCAAAGCAAATAGTCAAATGTTTGCAGAGGCAAGCTCAATGAACTCCTCTATACTTGCTAGTCCACCAGGACCCTCAGGTGGAAGGCAACAACAATTTAAGACCAACTACTCCTCTAGCAGCAACAACAATGGGAGGGGTCGAGGCCCTTCTGTGATTACTGCAAGAAGTTAGGGCATACCAAAGATAAATGCTTTAGAATCTATGGCTATCCGCAAAGCAGAAAAAGCAATGCTCAGAATCAGAGATCTTCATCCCACTATGATGCAGGACATAATCAGTTTCACAAGCCAACTAAAGGAAAGGGCATAGCGGCAAATGTTTTGGTACTGAAGCCCAAGGAAACACACAGAAGCATGCTGGATCTTTTGACACTCAATGCCTTACCAAGGACCAATAAAGTCAACTTCTCAATCTGCTGCAGCACTTTCAACTAAGCAATACAGGAGAAAACAATGAAAATCAGATTGCAAGTGGAGCTGTGAATTTTGCAGGTAAAGTGACTTGTACTTCTTCTATTGATTTTGACAAACTCTCTTGTGGTTGTCTCATGGCAAAGAATGACTTGTGGATAATAGATTCAGGAGCTTCTCATCATATGACATTTGATAGAAAACATCTCACAGACATCATCATCATACCATACCACATGTTAGTAAATCTACCAATGGATATAGGGTGAAGGTAAACTGAGATTGGAAATGTTAAACTTGCACCCAAGATCACATTGTACAGTGTCCTTTTTATTCCATCCTTTAAGTACAACCTGATTTCAATTAGTTGTTTGACAGTTAGTCTTAAATGCATTACCTCCTTCTCTGATTCATCTTGTGTACTGCAGGGCCCTTCAGTGAAGAGGCCTCTGGAGATTGGTAAAATGCAAGATGGGCTCTATCTTCTTTGCTCAACTTGTTTGCACAAGAGCTTCACATCTACAGCATTGAGGGATCCAAATAAATGTCTTTCTTCTCATAGTGATAGAATAGGTCCTCAATGTAGTTGTTTCTCTCATTCATGTAATTCCTTACCCATTGTAAAATACCATCCTTCTGACGTTTCCATATCTTCATGTCATTCCACACCATTTGTAGCAAATACCACTCACAATAATGGAAATGATACTTGTGTTCCTATGATAAATGCAACTTTTACTTCTCATCTGTCTCATGAAATCAACTCAGATCTGTTATGGCATTACAGACTTGGTTATGTTCCTTTTGTAAAAATGAAAGGTATATCTTCCATTCCTGTGAAGTTCTCATCCAAACAGCGCTTCATGTGACATTTGTCCCTTTTTTTTTTTTTTTGAATTGCACCGGGTGTCCGAGTCTCTTTGATCCCCGACTAATCCCGGGGGTAAACAGGCCCTCGGCGAGGAGTTTCCCGCAAGTGCACCACGGTTAATTATAAATGCAAGACAAACCAAATTGCCCTTTCCATCCAGATCACACAATTCTATCAAAATTTTTGAATTGCTTCATGTTGATTTATGGGGTACATATCATGTAGCAACTCATGACAACTTCAAATATTTCATCACCTTAGTTGATGACTTTAGTAGAGCCACCTGGACATGCTTACTAAGTTGTAAAAGCAATGCCTACACATTATCAAAGCCTTTGTCAGCATGATTGAGAATCGATTTGAAACTACTGTAAAGTGTATAAGAACTGATAATGGACTGGAGTTTTCAAGTTATGAATCCATCATTTTCCTCCAGTCAAAGGGAATTCTCCACCAAAAATCCTGCCCCTACACACCACAACAAAATGGTGTAGTAGATAGCAAACATAGATATCTCCTGGAAACTGCTAAAGCATTACTTTTCCAATCCAAAATGCCCACAAAATACTGGGGTGAATGCATACTAACAGCAACCTTCATCATTAACAGACTTCCGTCCACCAACCTCCATAACAAATGCCCTTTTTCACTACTATACACCACAAGAACCTCAATATTCTCACATGAAGAGTTTTGGATGTTTATATTATCCAACCATACCTAAATCCCATAGGACCAAATTTGATCGAAGAGCAACTCCACATGTGTTTGTGAGATATGCTTATGGCACAAAAGGGTACAGAATACTGAGTCTGGCCAACAATAAAATATACACATACAGAGATGTTACATTTCATGAAACAGTGTTCCCTTTTTCTATGATGAACAAAGCTACCAACTCACCTGCATCTCATTTCTATTCTACTCCTGTGTTTGATCATTCTGACCCTGTGGTGGATAATCCTATCCCTTCTTCAAATCATCAAAGTGTCCAATGCAATCCTGAGTCTAACTCTGAAAATGTACAATGTGGTTTTGACCATGCAAGTGATACAATTCCCTCATTGTTACCAGACCAGTCCACAAATCCCACACTTCATCCACAAGATCACACTTCTCCCATTAGAAGATCTACTAGAGCACACAAGGTCCCCACATATCCTAATGACTATTCCTACACCACACATCAGCCTAAACCTACACAACCTACAATCTCTCATCACTCATTGCATGCATCCTTTAGCAAACATCAACATATAGCTTCTGAGTCACTATATCCTAACCATCAATCTTTTGTATTGAGTGTATCACATGATTGTGAGCCATCGTCATATGATGAAGCAGCCATGGATCCTGCTTGGCAAGCAGCCATGACACAAGAACTGTCTGCACTCCATGACAACAATACTTGGGACCTTATGCCATTGCCTCCTGGTAAGAAGGCCATTGGATGCAGATGGGTATACAATATAAAGCATAGGGCAGATGGCAGCATAGAGAGATACAAAGCTAGACTTGTTGTAAAGGCATATACTCAGCACTATGGAGTAGATTACACAGAAACATTCTCTTCTGTCATTAAAATGACTACTGTGAGGGCCTTAATAGCTACTGCTGTAAAGACACATTGGAATATATACCAATTGGATGTGAATAATGTTTTTCTACATGGAGAACTGCATGAAGAGGTATACATGGAAGCTCCACAAGGACTGAACATTGACACAAAAGGCTTGGTTTGTAAGATGAGTAAGTCCTTATATGGACTGAAGCAAGCAAGTAGACAGTGGTATGCTAAGCTGTCTGATGCACTCAATTCAAGGGGATATACTCATTCCTTAAATGACTATTCTTTGTTCTATAAAAAGAAGGGGCCCTCTGTAGTCTTCATAGCTGGTATGTAGATGAATCCTACTCACAGGTACTGACCTTGAAGAAATTGAACATCTCAAAAACTTTCTTCACAATCAGTTCAAGATTAAAGATCTGGGCAAACTACACTATTTTTTGGGGCGGGAAATTCTCTACATTGAAGGCGGAGTCCTCATTTCACATAGGAAGTTCACTCTTGAGCTCCTAAGGGACTACCATTGCTCCCAATACTCTAGTGTTACATCACCCTTGGATGCAACAGTGAAACTTTAAGCCAATGAGGGGAAACCAATATTAGATCCCAGTACATACAGGAAGCTGATTGGGAAACTCAACTTTCTCGCCAACACAAGATTGGATATTATATGGAGTCCAACATCTTAGCCAATTCATGCAAGACCCCAGGGAACCACACTAACAGGCAGCATATCACATTCTTAGATATCTCAAGAGGGACCCAACATTGGTATTGTTTATGAACTCATCTGATGACTTTGGTGTCCAAGCTTTTTGTGACTCTGACTGGGCAGCCTGTCCTGATTCAAAAAAATCAGTCACTGGGTACATTGTGCTACTAGGTTCTAGTCCTGTCAGTTGGAAGTCTAAGAAGCAGGAAACCATTTCACTCTCCTCAGCTGAAGCAGAATACAGATCACTTATGAAGGTAGTTGGGGAACTGATTTGGCTGGCAGATTGTTTGAAGAACTTACTGTTCCAACGAATGGTCCCTTTCCTGTGTATTCTGATAGTCAATCAGCTTTGTAGATTGCCAAGAACCCTGTGTTTCACGAGAGAACCAAGCACATTAAGATCGATTGTCATTTTGTCAGAGCTAAACTTCAAGAGGGCCTTGTCTCACTGCATCACACAAGAACTGAGAACCAGTTGGCTGATATCCTTACCAAGGCGTTGACAGGGATCAAATATTCTGCTATTTTGAACAAGTTGGTTGTGCTGATCTCACCTCCAACTTGAGGGGGGTGTTGGGATTAATTATTAGTTGTATGGGTGCTAGTTAGTTAGTTAGAGTTAGTTAAGTGTTAGTTACTGCGCACATGTGTTAGTTAGAAGTTCTTAGAAGGTTGTTGAAGTTTGTTTGCTTGCATCTATAAATAGATGAGGATCAATGTAAATACACACTTTACATTTCATTCAATAAAAAGTAAGGAGGTTCCTCTCTATCAGATTTCTTCTACATTGAAGCACGGACAATTGTCCATAGCTGATCTCCATTTTGAGCACTGAATCAGTGTCCTTTTTCCACAACAACATCCCATATTTGTGAAGAAACAGATCAGATCTGAAATAGAAGGAATGTGACTTAAGAAACTTTGTTTCAACTATGATGAACTGTTCGCCCGAGGTCATCAATGCAAGAAATTATTCTTGATTGACTCTATAGATGATGAAAAAATTTGCTAAAAAAAGAATAATACTAATACTTTCCACACTTGGAGCATGCGGACAAGCGCAATTGGAAGGAGGGGAGTAACGTTATCACTCCTTAGTCTCCCAACGATTTACAGTAGTAGTTATTTGCAGTAGTTATTTCTTCGTACTAATTATCTGTAGTTTCTCATTCTAGTGGTAGTTATTTCTTTGTAGTAGTTTGCAGTTTCTCATTCCAGTACTATTAGGAAGCCATGTCCTAGTTTTAGAGGTAGTTATCTTACTAATATTACATTTAGACTCTATGTTTATCACATGAAATCTAAGAAGAAAATATTTAAATATTTGAGTACTTTAACTCAAGAGATTGCAGGTTGTCTCTTAACGAACCAACACTATAAATTGCAGGAAGAAAACATCTGATTTCATCTTGCAGCGTCCAATAACTAGATCGATATCAGGGGACCGTAACAACATGCTTCTAGAGCTGAAAGGTTTCCTTCATGAACATTTTATTTCCAAACAAAAAAAAGCTAACATAATCTCAGATATATTAGGAAAAAAAGAATAGCAGTTTAGAAAAAGATTACCTGTTTGTGAGCACATCGATGGTTTAAAACAACATCTCCCAAGGCCTGGAAACACAAGCAGAACAGCTATATGATAAACCACATTGTTCTGCACCTATCAGCAGCTTAATAACCTCTACATAATTCAGAAATTACCAATTTGGTGTAATAAATTACATAATATGCACCAGCAGCAGAAATATAGCAAATTCCATTTTGATGTACTAGCAGCAGACTTATGGTACTAGTTAACGAAAGCTAAAACATAACTGCAAGCAACTAACATGCATTCTCAAGCTGCATTAACTTTTATTTCGTGCAAAAAGAATACATGAGAAGAATCATGTAATGCTCAATTAAAGGAATTAAAGGATCACGGTCACTGTTTGAATATATTATATGTAACCAAAAAATGTCAGGAGTAACAAGTCAATCACTAATTAGATACAGACCAGAAGATCTTGGTTATGCATCTCTTCTATGCAACTTTTAAGCTCTTCCAATGAACCATAAGCAGAATTCAAGTTGTACAAATCAGAAGGCATGTAACCTGCAATAATCAAGTGTTGTTTACAATAGAACAAGAGACACCCTGAATTTTATTGGACTAAATCTTTTTAATGAAGTTATTTAACCAAATCTTTGTATATAGGCTAGTTAATTCAGGAGGTTAAGAAGCATTTATATGCCCCATTTATAACATTCACTTATTAACAATTCTTTTGAACAAATAACAAGATAAACTAAGAATAATGATCCAAAAATGACATAAATTGAGAAACAGATGTTGTGATTAGCAGTTCCCGTTTGACATCTAAAGCTAAATTTATCAAAGAGGTCAAAACCTTGAGGGGCAACTGATTCTGTTGGTGGTGGAAACCAAACCGATGTGATACCACAGCGGGACAAATCGGCAGCTTTATTAGCAAGCTCAAGATACCACTGTCTTCTCCAGCTTTCCCAATTGAAACCTTGGAACTTCAAAATCAAAGAGAGCTTTAGAGCTACTAAGGATTAAAAAAAAAAAAAGAGCAACCAGTATGTAAGAAGAAATAGAGGCAACAGTAATGATAGTGATGTCATGCCAATGTAAAAGCAGGTGTCCTAAGTGAAGCCCCTGGAAGAGATGAGAATTTCAGAATTGACTACAACAAGTGCTTCATAGAAGTTTTGAAAGACTTGAAGTGAGTCTTTAGACAATTGATGATGATGAAAATGGTGGTGGTGTTAATGCTGGTCATTGTGATGATGATAATGAGAATGACAGTAATCACAGTAATAATGATGATAAAAGCAATTTCAACAACAATAATAATAGCAATGATAGTTAACGGGTAACATAAAGTATATAACTTCCTCCTCAAAAATTGAACATCTTAGTTTGACTATGGTTATTGAGAAAAGAGATTAACGGTGATCTTTTTACTCTTCGGGAAACATGTGATGCATAATAGCTTCCTTGTTCATCAAGAATATATAATAGAGAAAAGGTCTTTTTGCAAAGAACAGAAGTTTTTTTGCAAAGAGTAAACATGGTTCTGTATAACTTTCCGAGACAGCAAAATATTCTTAAAGGATTTTCTTTTAAGATAATAAATATGGAAATTGATAACTTTATGCATCAACTGGACAGTACAAGAGAGAGAAACAGAAGATGTTTCAAGGGAAAGAATGAGCTGATTTACTACTATGTAAAATACAAGTGTTTACAGAGTGTTGGCACAGAGGAAATCCTGGATTCAGCACAACTGAGTTTCTGGACATGTTTGATATAATACTTGTAAAATGTCCAGCTTCTTTTTGTACTTGCGCTGTACCCCCTTGGTATGCTATTATTAATATAATTACTTTTATCTTATACTGAAACAAATCAAAATAAAAGCTGGTATATACTGACCACAATCTCTCGTCCAGTCCCCGTCCCTGATTCTGCATGCAACAAGTCAAATTATACACAATTAAGCATTTCGCTTGAAAACACTGCTTCGTAAGTGAAATAAGTAAGGTCATCTGTCATGACTAGCTGCACCTAATTTTGTTTCTTCTGGAGTTCTCTGCCATTTGACTGTCTTCCTTTGAAGAGCACGTTCCAAAGCCTTCCTCTTCTTATCAATAACTTCTTTCTCAATCACATGCTCAACTAGCACATCTCCTTCCTTTAGCTTTTCTTGTGCAATAGACCATACTTCATCGGGTTTCGGTAAGTCCAAAGTTTTAAATCCTGATGTCATGATCTTAGATACATGAGTTTTCCTAGGGGGAAACCTGGGACAGATAGAGCGTATCCTCCGTGCCATCCACTCAGGTGTTGACCTGCGAGGACCATCAGTTAGTAGTCTCCATTTTAGTGAATCATCATCCATAAGAAAATCTATTCTTCCACCATTAACACAATAAATAGCTTCCTCATCCCCTTTTTCCGAATAACTTTTCCTTAGTAACAAATCCTCAGCCATTTCTGCTCTTTGCCTCCATGTTTTCGAAGCAGATTCAGCTGCTCTTAAAGATCTCTGCAGCGCTTCACATCTTCGCAAATATGCCGCATCTTGTGAACGTGCTGTTTCTTTTGCTGCTTCTATGGTAGCCTTTATCCTCTCTAGCTCAAGCTTAAATGCCTTTGAAGCTGCCTTCTTTTTCTCTGTAGCATCTTTTCTCATTTTCTCTAATGATGATTTTATTTCCTCCTCCTGCTGGAGAGCTGCTTTTCTGCTAGATTCCTGAAACTCAAGCAATAACTTCTCAACAGCATTTGCACGGAGTTCATATGCTTTTGCTTCTTTGTGTGCTTGCTCCAGCTCTACTTTCAACTTGTCAATCTCATTTCTGTAAACCAGTAACTGAGACTCCAAGTCATTCACAGTGTTGCTTAACTTGATATTCTGGGACTGGATTGATACGATCTCATCAAGCTGATCCATATTATCAACAAATGCAGCCATTGCATTTGCTGTATGGTCGCCAGCTGATTCAGCTACAGCTAAAGCCTTTTCTATGGCATCTTTAGACTGTTGCAGAACACAGGTTATGGCCCCTTCAGAGGCAGTCCTTATTTGCTCTTCAATTTGAAAAGCTGCCTCTGCTGCAGAAGCTTCAGCAGCTGAAACTCGTAACTGTGCATCTTCAAGTATGTGAGAAGTAGCCTGCTGAAAAGCAAACTCTGCAAGCTTCTCAACTTGAACTGCAAGTTCAACAGCATCTTGTTTTGCCAGGACCAACTTTGATTCCAAGTTAAATTTCTCCTCCAAAGACTCTTCTAGCTTCCGATTAAATAGAGTTTTGGCTGCCTCAAATTCTGATATGGCCAAATCCTTATCATGCAGTATGGTGGACAAGTACTCCTTCTGTTTAACTTCAGACTGAGCTAACTTTTCAAGCAATTGATCTCTTTCCTTCTCAATGGTTGCATATCTGGCTTGAACATCAGAGAGAGATTTCCTAGTTGCCAACAGTTCATTATCATTAATCCCTACTACTTCGCTCCTCCCTGATGAATTACTATCCTCATCATCAAGGAAATCCGTGAGAGCTTCAGTTGAGTCATCCTAAAGGAACAAAGAAAGTGTCAATCAAAGTAGTCACTTTGCACTTTGACCCAGTTAAATAACAAATAAAAAGATACTGGAAGAAGGCATAGAAATGTAAACCATGCTCGAGAAAGCAACATGTCTTGGTTTGCAGAGACAGGCATCGGCGAACAGAACTCTGAAATAGAAAGACTCTCACCTTTAACTTTATTTGCATCCAAAAAGTTCTAAACTGTGTACACTGTAATAATATCAAACCTTTTCCCAACAGAACGCCTTCTATAGATCGTGGAATGCGACTTAACAACAAAAAATCGAATAGGGTCATGGTGTCTTCGTGAAGAAATGATAGTGTGGTGTTGAACAGATCCAAATAATGCATCTGGTAATGTGCTTGTGCCCATATCTTCCTGTCAAGAGATCAATAATTTGTGAAGAGTCAAATTCCACAAACATAAAATCAATCAGTCAATCTACTACAACTCAAACATGCTGGGGTTGTTTACATGAAAGTTTTATGATGTAAGATCGACATGATAATTTATTGTGGAACTGCACTTGTTATATTTTGGTTCATTAGTTACTTGGTTTTTTATATATAATCGTTAACGGCTAAACTCTAATTGGGCAAAAATAAGAGTGGTCATTTCTGATATTAACTAAAGCTACCTTCTCAATGTGATGGACCCTCAGACTAAAAAACTGACATTGTAGAAACTGGTCCTCTCTCTAACCTAAGAAAGAACTTACTTTCCATCAATTACATCATCTTATCGCAAGAAGGTGGGACAAATAGAAATACTTTTTCTCAAGTTTTGCAGATAAGAAACATTCATACTCAACCAGGTTCAAGTAATGATCTACAGGAATTAGCAGAGATCAAGGTACTCTTTCAAGCTAAATTCGTTTCTTCAAATATCTTAAAGACAACTATGAAATTATTGTTAAAGAGTGTTGATCATATATAAAAGCTATAAATCTTAAATTTCTTTCATTCCTTTACATCCACTCTCCTCTATCCAGGCCCATTTCGTTCCAAAATTCCATAATTAGCACTTCAACAAAAAAAAGGGAAAACCTTAAACCTGTTGAAGAACGTAAACATTAAATCTCGTGAACAAGAATATGAACATAAAATGTGTTGTGCAAGCCGGAATAATTAAAAGGAACAACGCGTTTACAGTGAACCAACAGGAAAACATCAAAATAAGAATATTAACAGTAGGTAATCAAATTCAGAGCTTCATAATTTGATATGAATTCGAACAGATACGGCAGTAAAAAATCAAATATTGAAATAGAGCATTTTATTGACCTGATTGGAGATGTTTGATACTCAAAAAGCTCTCAAACGAAGAAAACCATTGAATTTTGCGATTTCCGAAAAGCTGAAGCAAAGTTAAATGTAGAATACTGGAGGAGAGCTAAATGAACGGCACTATGGCGGAGCAGGGAAGTGGAGGTGAAAGAAAGGCCACTGATTGTTTAATGAGTGAAGTTGACTCCATTCATGAAAAAGGTCGCAAAAAAGTTCACAATTAAAAAAATAATTGACTTGCTTAATGAAATCTGAACTTCATTAGATTAATTAAAACATTGACGTGTATATGTCCTCTTATTATAATTGAAAATAACAAAAATAAAATTCATAAACACCATAATAAATCAAAAGTGTCACGTAAAATATGCCGAATGGAGTAATATTTTAAAGTATTAAAAGTCTTTCTTCTTTTTAAAAAAAAATTCTAATTTTAAAATTTTTCTCCATTTACTTTTTACTTTTTCTTTTCGGATTCTTTTTGTTGTCACCATCATCACCAGTGATATTAATCATTTTTTATCACATTTTTCTTTCTCTTTTTAATCCTTATTTTTACAAACTATTTTACTTTAATTTGAAAATTTTAAAGCTTTTTAAAAATCTACAGAAACAGCAACTGTTGAAGTTTGTTGCAGCAGCTGCTAAAAAAAATTAAGTCATTGAAATAAATTATGTAGATGATCATTCTGTTACAATAGATGACTCTTCTATTACTATGTGATAGTAAAGGAGATAGTAATGGTAACAATGATGATGAGCGGGAGAAAAAAAATTATTATGATGATGGTGGAAGAGGAAAAGAGATTGATAGTAGCGGAGGAGGAGGCGATAGTAGCGGAGGAGGCGATAGTAGCAAAGAAAGAGGTGATGGTAATGGCAGCGTCGAAAAGGGAGGAAATGCTGGTGACAAAAGAGATGGGAATGTGAAAGATAGAGTTTTGTGTAAATAATAAAACTTGACAGGTTTTAAAATTAAGTTTCATAAGCACTAATCTTAAATTGTCATTTGTACTCAATAATTAAAATTTATGTCATTTTTTTTTAATTTTAAAATTTTTTTGTCACCCTTAATTAAAATTCTCGTCGACTCCCGTGGCACGAGGATTTTTCATTTTCATGAAAAAATAAATATAAATTGTATTAGAAATTTTAAAAAAAATCCAAAATTTGTTTTTTTTTTCACTTTTTTTCAATTTTACTATACTTCTTTTAGTTTTTTTATTTTTATAAAAGTAATCCTATCTAAATTATATTTCACGTGTCTTAGGAAAAATGATATTTAATGGATCAAATATTATATGCAAAAATTATAAATAAACACAACTCTATTTTTAACTCAAAAATTTCAAATGAAAAAAAGAACATTTGCAATAATATGTAGTAGCTCGAGCATTGGATTTAATTTTGTGACATTACATGTAGCACTTCCTAAAATGACTTACTTCGAATAGCTTTGAAAATTTCAGAAAATGTTTGAGAACAGTGTCATTGTCAGTGATCACAAAGAGACTCCTACGACCCGTAAAAGATTCAACGGTCCACAAATGGACCTCGTGTACCACTTGACACTTAGAAAAAATTAAGACTTTGTGGACTCAATTTACGTATGGACTCTATGATTTGTGGATGCTTTTACAAATCGTAAATGAGACTCCGTAGATGAGCACCTTGTTACGTCGGAAAATGACTTTCGGGTTAAAAATTCGATTTAAGACTTAATTGATTTAAGTAAAACCGAATCTTTAAATAATTAGAGTCGCCACTTAATTTTTAAGGAAAAATCAAGAAAACCATTTAAATCACTTTTTAAAAGAATAAACAGAAAAAAAATCCTTTTAAAAATCCAAAGAATGGGTTCGGGTTCATATTTCTATTTCGGGAAGGTTTTACGCACCCGAAATATCCGCTAACGTGCGGTTATCCGACGACTAAATATTTTGACTAACTTTGAAATAATATAATTTTGTATTATTAATCTTGAAAAATTTAAGTAACATATTTAAGAGTAGGAAATAGAATATTTAAATTTTCTATTCTTATATTTTAATCAATTGGGATTAATTAAGTGAACCAGTTAAAGGAAATCAACAAAGATATATTATTAAAATCTAACTAATTTTATTTAATTAAAGGGGGTTGGTGAATTAAATCAATTTAATTAGAAATCTTAAAACCTACAAAACTCCAAGTGTTTAAAAGGATAAATGTATATACTTTTTTTTTTTTTTTTTAAAAAAAAAAAAGGAAAGAAAGAATATTTTAAAGAAGAAGCACTTGAAATATTCTAAGGAGAATTCTAAAGTCTAATTTCCTAAAGTGATTCTTGTAGTCAAGATTAAAAAAATCATAGACGACGTAGATGGCTAGCTCGGGGAATTTAATTAAGTTAAAACGCGTAAAATGAAATTAGAGTTAGAACAAAATAAAATACAACAAAAAGAATATGGCACATATCATAAAAATGCAAGTAAAATATATCAAAAACGATTTGGGCCTGGGCAGGCCCAATCTCCAAACCTGCATGATTATTTTATTAAAAGTGGGCCTGCTGCTGATCATTTGGGCTTTTGGCCCATAATCCTGTGTAAGCAATCTTTTGTATACAGAAAATGTATACCAATGTATATAGACACGTTGCCGCCTCAAAAATAAAATCCGACAGCTCCGAATAGCTGGACATAGGCCGAAATTGACCCGACGCTCAACGAAATGCAAGGAGGAGTCAAAAGTAGACCCGGTACAACATTACATGCAAAGAAAACAAAGATAAGGAATGAATAATGAGCAATATTATGTTTCACAAGGGATATGCAACTCACAACTTGCATAGCAACACAAAACGATATCAAATACTAATCAAAGACCGTAAGACTAAGAGAAAAGAAATTGTACAAATTAAGACAAAACACATATAAGATAAATATGTATGTATATATATAGATGCATAAAGATGCATAGACACATAGATAATGTGACACTTAATATATATATAGATGTACACCTACGGCAAAATGACACTATAACCAACAATCTTCAAGTTTCATAAATGCATTCATGTATAGGCATTTATATGTATATGTATATACGTATATATAAATACATAGACATGGTGATACCACCATATAACTAAACAAATAACAAACTTTCAACTTACATACATTTGTATACATACACGTAGAAATACACATTATTTGTATATGTATTCATAGATATGGCAGCCCAACAAACAACCGGACAACATTTAAATGTAGATACAAGCCTATATGGATATATATATGTAGATATTCATGTATATGTGTGTGTATACAGCTGCATATACACTGTGATACGACTATACTTACCATATAACCAAACAACTCTCCAAGTTATACATACATATACATGTGTATGCTGATATATACATGATATACAACAGATATCTAACAAACCAACACATTATTCAACCATTCTTCAAGTTTTATACATGCATATACGCGTATATATCTTCATATACATGGATATACAGCAAAACCAGCCATCAAAATCAACATATATTCAACTATTCTTCGAGTTTTATACATACATACGCGTATACATCCTCATATACATAGATATACAACAAAACCAGCCATCAAAATCAACATATATTCAACTATCCTTCAAGTTTTATACATGTATACGTAAAGATACAGCAGTATACGGCCATCCAAACTAATATATACTCAACCATTCTTCAAATTTTATACATGTATACGCGTATATATATCCCCATATACATAAATACACAATGAACAGCCACCAGAACAACATACTTTAAATGGTTCAGCATTCGGATTCAAACATGTATATTAATTCGAGTCGAAGAGTGACAAGTATTACCTTCCCCGGGGCAGCGAGCTAGGACGCCAACGAGCTGAATCGCGAAGAAACGAACTCCGAAACCCGAGACCTTTGAACTCAAAAATTTCGGCCAAGCTTCTACAAATTCAAGAAACTTTTTTCAAATATTTTTTCTCAATGAGCAAGAATCCGAGAAAGAAGAAATCCTAAAAAAAATTCCGAACCCCCCAAAATCAGTGTTGAACACTGATTATATAGCCCCAAAAAAGGGCCGAAAATCAGGGGTAAAAAGGGGAAAATCTCCAAACGAATTCGAAAATCGAGACCACTTTACAAGTCTCACATCTCAACAATCGATTTAAATCGATGGTTGAGATTTGAGACACGTAAGGGGGTCTCTTTGACGTGCAAGGATAACGAAAAAGGGGAGATGGAGTGTGAATTTGGCCAAGAAAAGGCCGAAATGGCCGCTGGTTCGCGGCTGCCGCGGCTGCTTTCTCTTTGTTTTTTTTTTCGCTTTGATTTTGGGGTTTATGGGGAGAGGGGACGCGTGGAAGGGAGTAATGATTTTTTTTTTCTTGGCATTTTTGCCAAGAAGAAAGCTGCCATGGCTGCCACTTTTGCTCTCTTTTTCTGGTTTTGGCGTGTTGGGGAAGGGGAAGAAGACAAGGGGGCGGCTGGGGGAGAAAAAGAAAGGGTAAAGGGTTTTAATTTTAAGGGATTTGGGCCAGGTTTGGGGATTGGGGCGGGGGCTGGCAGAAAAGGAGAAAATGGGCCAAAAAATTGGCCCAAAAATGGGTCTGGGGTGATTTAATAAATTGGGCCTGGGGTTTAGAAATTAAAAAAAAGAAGTGGGTTTTAGATTTAGGGTAATTAAGAAATGATTTAAGAATTAGCCAATTAAATTACAAACTTGACCAAATTGAAATTAATCGATTAATCCGACCACGAAATTAATATAAATTAATCGAAGAGCTTTATAATACTAGCAACTAAAAATAATTAAATTAATTATAGGGTAATTAATTCTAAAATAATTAAAGTAGAGTATTTAAAGAAAAATCTATTTTGAGAAATTTTTGGAATTTAAACCTAAAAATCACTTTAAGAATATATATATATATATATATATATTTTTGCATTTTGAAAGCTAATTATTTAAAATTGTTAGAACTAAAAGCTCGATAATTAATTCGTACTGTGAAGGGTCAAAATTGGGTGTCAACAGCTGTCCCTTTCTTTGGGCATGATCGATGAAAGCGATCGTGGACAAAGAAACTTGACCAATCCAATTTTGACCAAACACATAACCTTTAAATAGGAGTGCCTTGACTGCGGTGGAAGTTGCAAAATTTTTTTTGAGGTCTTCCTCAAAAATTTTGTCCCAGTTATATACACTAGCATGATCTTCATTTTGGACTTGTTACGTCCCTGGTTTAACATGTCATACTGAAGGAGATGACGATCCATTTTAGGTGTGCTACTTATGAAGGAAAAAATGATCCAAAGTAGCACGTTAATCAATTGCAGGAAGTGTTCTAACTTATCATGTCACGTTGAAGGAAGTGACGCTCCAATAACAATTTAACTTTGCTCCAAGTTTAACATGTAACATTGAGGAAAGTGGTGCTCCAATAATAACTTAATTTGTCACGTTGAAGGAAGTGACGCTCCAATAATTGTTTAACTTGTCACGTTGAGGGCAAGTGACGCTCCAAAGCAGCTTAACTCGTCACATTGAAGGAAGTGACTCTCCAAAATAGCTTAACTTGTCACACCGAAGGTAGTGACGCTCCAAAATTATTTAGCTTGTCACGTTGAAGGCAAGTGACGCTCCAAAATTATTTAACTTGTCACACTGAAGGCAGTAACACTCCAAAATAGTTTAACTTGTCACGTTGAAGGCAAGTGACGCTCCAATGATGTTTAGCTTGTCACGTTGAAGGCAAGTGACGCTCCTAAATTGTTTAACTTGTCATGTTGAAGGCAAGTGACGCTCCAAAATTGTGTAACTCTTTATTTTCTTTTCTTTTCTTTTTTTTTTTTTTTTTTTTAAAGAAAAATAAATAAAAATAAAAGATACGCTCTAATTTTGGAATGCACAACTCAATGAAATAAAATAGGCATCACATGCTGATGGGATTAGCCTAATGTCATATTATTTTAAACAAACAATCATATATCAGAAGAAAAAGATGCAATTTATAAGAAAAATAATTTAAGAATCTCTTTAAAAATGTATATATAAAAAAGAGTCCAAAAATGCTTGGCCCCTTTTTTTCTTTTTTTTTTTTTTCAAAAATAAAGAATGTAAAGGAATGATTAAACCTTAACTCCAATTGGTACCAACAGTTAGAAAATATCTCACAATTCTTGTTCAACTGAGATTGAATTTCAAAGTAACTCCTACAGTTTCAAATGGTACCTCAAACATATTTAAATATCAACAAGATCTGTTCAACTTGATTCAAACAAAGATTTTTGAATTATACCAACCCTCATGTGTCAAGTGCTCTCACAACAAAGAAAGTCCTATTTCACACATGTAGGAAACATTTGATTTAAGGACATTTTGCAAAATACGCTCACACTCAGAAAGATATTCAATGAATGCAATTGTGATACCATATGCTTGGACTTCATGTAAGCCTCCGCTAATGTGAGAATATTTGAAATGAAATCATGTAGGACTTGTGATTGGCTTGTAATGTAGGCTCGGGGACTGGCAGGATATTTATCTAGGATAAAAGTGACTAAATCTCTCCTCGAGTGTCACACTGAATTTGTGCGTTTAACAATTGATACTCATTTAACGTTTGATCCTCTTTGTTGTCTTTTTATTTTTTCAACTTCATAGAGATATTACTCACTGAGAATTTTCTTCATTTTGCCCCCCCCCCCCCCCCCCTTTTTGGAAGTTTTTCTCTTTTGTAAGAACAAATTCTCTTTTTATCTTCCTTTAACCTTGCAGGGGTATTTTGTCTTTTCTTTTTTTTTTTTTTTTTTTTTTTTTTCAACATCCTTTTCTTTTCACTTTTTTTTATTTTTTTGTCTCTCGAAATAGTTTTTGCTTCCTTAACTTTGAAACTTTGCATTTTGCCTGTAGTAATTTCAAACTTGAATCTTCATTTCATCATTTGCACATTTTGTGCGCTCAAGGAAGATGGGCCAAGAGAGGGATAGTGCATGTAAGCACTCAAAAAGGGTAATGGCTAAAATGTGGTTGTCAAAAGAAAAGGCTTCAGGCTCAAAGTGTGGAAAAACTAGGGATTAATGTCATTTGGTAGGCTTTGAAAGGCACAAACGGGTCAAAGAAGGCCTACAATCCTTTCCCAAATCAAACATTACTCAGAATTTCGCCTCAACAAACATTCGGACCAAGTTCTAGATCGACAACGCGATGCAATTGAATTTTAATCTAAAGCTCACCACACAACGCACTTGAAACACGGAGGTTAGTTTTATTCTTATCTTGAATGCATGCAAGAATATTCTCAAGCATAAAAAAATATATTGAGAGGTACCAAAAGAATCTATGGTTTACTACAAAATCAATCATTTTCATTTTGTCAAATATTTACATGCGTCTAACTGTACTGGTCCCAATTGAGTCAAAATTGACTGTTAAAAATATTATTTTTTTTTATATTTTGAAAAAATGATTACCGAACCCAAAAGGAGTTGCCTACGTATCTCATAAATATGAGAATCAGGTACGCGTAGTTCGTGAAGATATGACATGGAATGTATTTTTTAAATAAATAATTTTTTTTTTTTTTTTTTTTTAAAGAAAAATAACATAACTAAAAAAAAGTCAATAAATCATACTAAAGGACAAACTATTTAAATTAATATCAAACAAAATTCTTTTTTTTTTCTTCAAAACAATGTACGATAAACAAAGTGAAATACATCTATTGAACATAAAATTACGTACAAAAATTAAAATATACACAAGTTCAAAGTGGCGCCTTGCAAATTTAACATTCGAGTACAATCTTGGTAGAATTTTTGAGGATTTCTCAAAAAATGAATCCTCGAAAATTCTGTCCCTGTTTCAACCTCAACAAACTCGGTGATCGAAAGTATTTTTTTTTTAACCTAAAAAAAACTGTCCCTGTTTCTAAAGTAACAAAATGAAAAGCATACAGGGAATATGACCGAGCCATTCTGGCGCCTACGTATCCCGCTAAAATGAGAATCAGGTCAAACGTAGTTCATAGATTATAACTGGTAAAAGTTATATTTGTATTTACACAAAATTAAATAAACATGAATGAAATAAATTATGCAATATTTATACAAATAAATGATGTATAACACGCTCTAATATACATAGGACTAATCAAACCAAAGGAAACTTAACAATCGAATGGTTCCACTCTAGCTTAGGTTTACTAAGAGTGGGCTTTATTTAAAGTGGACCGGTGACCCAAGCGGACTACGCGGGTTGGGGAAAATAACGACCGTTGACCCCTCGAGATCAACTCATTTCGTCAGGGTACCCCTATGGAAAATTTTGGACTAAACGGCTGCGACCCGCATAACCGTCGTTTTAGTGGAAAATAAAAATAAAGTTGCCGGGTGGCGGAATATGTTATGCATGAATGACATTTAAATAATTAAAAACTTAAACCATAACATTTAAATAAATAAGACTTAAACAAATAAAGCACAAACAAACAAACAATCATCTAAACAATTAATAAAGTTAGTCAAAATATCCAATCTAATGGTTAGAACCTAATTAAAGTCCCCAGCAGAGTCGCCATTTCTGTTACGTCGGAAAATGACTTTCGGGTTAAAAATTCGATTTAAGACTTAATTGATTTAAGTAAAACCGAATCTTTAAATAATTAGAGTCGCCACTTAATTTTTAAGGAAAAATCAAGAAAACCATTTAAATCACTTTTTAAAAGAATAAACAGAAAAAAAATCCTTTTAAAAATCCAAAGAATGGGTTCGGGTTCATATTTCTATTTCGGGAAGGTTTTACGCACCCGAAATATCCGCTAACGTGCGGTTATCCGACGACTAAATATTTTGACTAACTTTGAAATAATATAATTTTGTATTATTAATCTTGAAAAATTTAAGTAACATATTTAAGAGTAGGAAATAGAATATTTAAATTTTCTATTCTTATATTTTAATCAATTGGGATTAATTAAGTGAACCAGTTAAAGGAAATCAACAAAGATATATTATTAAAATCTAACTAATTTTATTTAATTAAAGGGGGTTGGTGAATTAAATCAATTTAATTAGAAATCTTAAAACCTACAAAACTCCAAGTGTTTAAAAGGATAAATGTATATACTTTTTTTTTTTTTTTTTAAAAAAAAAAAAGGAAAGAAAGAATATTTTAAAGAAGAAGCACTTGAAATATTCTAAGGAGAATTCTAAAGTCTAATTTCCTAAAGTGATTCTTGTAGTCAAGATTAAAAAAATCATAGACGACGTAGATGGCTAGCTCGGGGAATTTAATTAAGTTAAAACGCGTAAAATGAAATTAGAGTTAGAACAAAATAAAATACAACAAAAAGAATATGGCACATATCATAAAAATGCAAGTAAAATATATCAAAAACGATTTGGGCCTGGGCAGGCCCAATCTCCAAACCTGCATGATTATTTTATTAAAAGTGGGCCTGCTGCTGATCATTTGGGCTTTTGGCCCATAATCCTGTGTAAGCAATCTTTTGTATACAGAAAATGTATACCAATGTATATAGACACGTTGCCGCCTCAAAAATAAAATCCGACAGCTCCGAATAGCTGGACATAGGCCGAAATTGACCCGACGCTCAACGAAATGCAAGGAGGAGTCAAAAGTAGACCCGGTACAACATTACATGCAAAGAAAACAAAGATAAGGAATGAATAATGAGCAATATTATGTTTCACAAGGGATATGCAACTCACAACTTGCATAGCAACACAAAACGATATCAAATACTAATCAAAGACCGTAAGACTAAGAGAAAAGAAATTGTACAAATTAAGACAAAACACATATAAGATAAATATGTATGTATATATATAGATGCATAAAGATGCATAGACACATAGATAATGTGACACTTAATATATATATAGATGTACACCTACGGCAAAATGACACTATAACCAACAATCTTCAAGTTTCATAAATGCATTCATGTATAGGCATTTATATGTATATGTATATACGTATATATAAATACATAGACATGGTGATACCACCATATAACTAAACAAATAACAAACTTTCAACTTACATACATTTGTATACATACACGTAGAAATACACATTATTTGTATATGTATTCATAGATATGGCAGCCCAACAAACAACCGGACAACATTTAAATGTAGATACAAGCCTATATGGATATATATATGTAGATATTCATGTATATGTGTGTGTATACAGCTGCATATACACTGTGATACGACTATACTTACCATATAACCAAACAACTCTCCAAGTTATACATACATATACATGTGTATGCTGATATATACATGATATACAACAGATATCTAACAAACCAACACATTATTCAACCATTCTTCAAGTTTTATACATGCATATACGCGTATATATCTTCATATACATGGATATACAGCAAAACCAGCCATCAAAATCAACATATATTCAACTATTCTTCGAGTTTTATACATACATACGCGTATACATCCTCATATACATAGATATACAACAAAACCAGCCATCAAAATCAACATATATTCAACTATCCTTCAAGTTTTATACATGTATACGTAAAGATACAGCAGTATACGGCCATCCAAACTAATATATACTCAACCATTCTTCAAATTTTATACATGTATACGCGTATATATATCCCCATATACATAAATACACAATGAACAGCCACCAGAACAACATACTTTAAATGGTTCAGCATTCGGATTCAAACATGTATATTAATTCGAGTCGAAGAGTGACAAGTATTACCTTCCCCGGGGCAGCGAGCTAGGACGCCAACGAGCTGAATCGCGAAGAAACGAACTCCGAAACCCGAGACCTTTGAACTCAAAAATTTCGGCCAAGCTTCTACAAATTCAAGAAACTTTTTTCAAATATTTTTTCTCAATGAGCAAGAATCCGAGAAAGAAGAAATCCTAAAAAAAATTCCGAACCCCCCAAAATCAGTGTTGAACACTGATTATATAGCCCCAAAAAAGGGCCGAAAATCAGGGGTAAAAAGGGGAAAATCTCCAAACGAATTCGAAAATCGAGACCACTTTACAAGTCTCACATCTCAACAATCGATTTAAATCGATGGTTGAGATTTGAGACACGTAAGGGGGTCTCTTTGACGTGCAAGGATAACGAAAAAGGGGAGATGGAGTGTGAATTTGGCCAAGAAAAGGCCGAAATGGCCGCTGGTTCGCGGCTGCCGCGGCTGCTTTCTCTTTGTTTTTTTTTTCGCTTTGATTTTGGGGTTTATGGGGAGAGGGGACGCGTGGAAGGGAGTAATGATTTTTTTTTTCTTGGCATTTTTGCCAAGAAGAAAGCTGCCATGGCTGCCACTTTTGCTCTCTTTTTCTGGTTTTGGCGTGTTGGGGAAGGGGAAGAAGACAAGGGGGCGGCTGGGGGAGAAAAAGAAAGGGTAAAGGGTTTTAATTTTAAGGGATTTGGGCCAGGTTTGGGGATTGGGGCGGGGGCTGGCAGAAAAGGAGAAAATGGGCCAAAAAATTGGCCCAAAAATGGGTCTGGGGTGATTTAATAAATTGGGCCTGGGGTTTAGAAATTAAAAAAAAGAAGTGGGTTTTAGATTTAGGGTAATTAAGAAATGATTTAAGAATTAGCCAATTAAATTACAAACTTGACCAAATTGAAATTAATCGATTAATCCGACCACGAAATTAATATAAATTAATCGAAGAGCTTTATAATACTAGCAACTAAAAATAATTAAATTAATTATAGGGTAATTAATTCTAAAATAATTAAAGTAGAGTATTTAAAGAAAAATCTATTTTGAGAAATTTTTGGAATTTAAACCTAAAAATCACTTTAAGAATATATATATATATATATATATATTTTTGCATTTTGAAAGCTAATTATTTAAAATTGTTAGAACTAAAAGCTCGATAATTAATTCGTACTGTGAAGGGTCAAAATTGGGTGTCAACACACCTGAGAGTAGAAAAATTTGTCTGATTTTTACAAAACTAAGTCCACGAGCCATAGAGCATTCTACGAGTCGTAGACCAGGTCTTGTGGTCCAATCTTTCATTTAAGTCAAGCGGGTTCTACAAACAGGGTCCACAACAAGTCAGCGGGTTATACAAACAGGGGCCACGATCATAAACTGGATCATGACCCGTTGCTGATTCTTCGTAGTTCAAGGCTCAAAATCATAGTCTTTAAATTTCAACCGCGAACTAATAAGATGAGATCATGCACGACTCGTCAATGGGTCTACAACCCATAGAAGGTCGATCATAGACCTAGACCTATTTTTTACTGGCGATTCACGAAAGCCATCTACGAGCCGTAGACAGGATTATGATCCATTGATGGGATTTCGTTGTTCTTGTCGTCAGCTTAATGAAGGTTAAATCTGTCTTTTTTCATTCTTTTCTAATTAAACCTGGATACTTTGAGATTAAAATAAGTTCATTATCAGTACTCAATGGTATCCATACCCTTATAATCACCTAGAATACTTAGAGAGCTAGTTCAAGAGGAGAAAAAATTTGAGTTCAAGCCTAGGCCTTCTAATTCCAAGTAAAGTTTCAATTTCTAGAAATGTAAGGCTATCATAGCATTAGATTGAGTTCATCCACGTATCTAATGTACCAGTTTCGTTTTAAAATTGAGTATTGAGTTGAGTCAAGAATCTAGTTTTTGAATTCTAATTGAGTTAATCCTTTTTCAATGGAATTTTATATAATTATGTATTAAGATTATTATTGTTCTCATCTCTCGTATTGTTGAAATTGTTGTTCGTGGTTACTTTCCCATGAACCCTAATTGAGTTGCTGATCATGGCTTTTTCATACATTATTTGATGATGAGATTTACGATTTTCATGCATACAAAGGAGTATTATTTCAAATTGAGATGACTCATGTTTTAATGAGTTTGATGAAATTGAGCATTGAGTTAAATGATGTTTTGAGCAAGAGTTTTGACGACGACGTAAATTATTTTCAAAGTATAATTATTGATGAACGATGATGATAATGTTTTGAGACGAGATTGATGTTTCAAATTAAAAGTCCATGAGAATAGAAGAGATGATAAAACGAGTCATGTTTGAAGAGAAATATTAGCACCAACTTAGATAAGAATGTAACTAACTCGAGTCACATAAACTATGTAGCCACCATGAGATATGGGTTATGCCTTCATTGTCCCCAAAGAGGGCTTTTAAATAGATCCATTGACGTCGTGTTCTTTACCCTGGCAAGTTACTGGATGGTTGTGGTAATAACAACAAGTTGTTGTATCATCACTCTTTCATATGGTGATGATTGTCGATTATAGATACTCCCTAAGAGTAAATATATATTATTTTACAAAGTTGCACATGCATACTGATGATTGATGTAAACATTATTTATTTTCAAACTTGCATATTGAGTTGGGCTTTATTTTTTCTTGAGTACTTGTTGCGCATGTTATTCTATTCGGGCATATTGCATAAGGTACATCCCGCGTACTGATATCATTCGACGCTGCAACTTTTCATGATGCAGATACAGATGTAAGGGATCCTCAGCAGATGATTCGTTGAAGATTTCGAGTATTTTCAGAGTCTTGGTGAGACCTCCTAGTATTCGGATGATTATCTTTTATTTCCAGTTTCTTTCTTTTTCATAATTCTTATGTAACCTTGGACTCGTCTTTGCACCTTCTAGCTGATAGAGGTTTCATCGACTAAGTCAGATGATATAAACTTTGAGTTTGTTTGAAACTCATTCTTATTAATATAGAGCTACTGATTTAATTGTGTTTTAGTAATTATTTGTCTATTTAATTGTGATATCCAAAGGCCCAATGAGTATTTCTTTGAGTCTTTTGCATAATTGAATGAGTGATGAGGTCAAGTGGTTCGTTTAGCGATCAATAAGAGATTCTGTATGCCAACTACGTTTATGGTACCTTCGTGGGGCATGACATTATATAACTCTTTATTTTGAAATATTACTCTTGTAAGATAAATTTAATTTGCAAATTTTAGATAATAGAAGGTATAATCATATTCACAAAAAGTATATTCTAAATACTTTTTGAAAAAAGTATGCTTAAACACCATTTTAATTTTAAAATAAAATAAAAATAATAATTTTCATGATCAAACATCCTCTTTGAGGACCTTGTTAGATATTGCCAAAAATATTTGAAAAAACAACTTGATAAATACTCTGACATATTTTTGGGCAGACAATCCAATTATCCAAATCAAACTTTTTTTCACTTTAATTTTAAACCACGGACATTTTGTCATTTACTGCTCCAAAAGATGCGTTATTAAATATAAATACTTCATCAATAAAAACAAGGGTATATGATATGTGAGGAAAAAAATAATATTAAAAAAAATTAAAATTAAGTTTATTTCGCGTTTGGGTTGACATATTATCTAATTCCTAATTTATTTTATTCATTTAACTATATTAAAATAACAAAATTAATATCTCATATAAAAAGTAAATAAAATAATCTCATAAAATAGTAGAGTACTTATTTACTTATTCAAACCCCGCCAAACAAACAACCCGTAAGTGCATTAAAGGGATATGTGCTTTTTTGGTATGTTAGTGTGGTCATCACGAGGAGTAAAATGGAACTTCACAATACTATAGAAAATTGAATGGCTTTATAGTTTCCAACTTTCCTGCCTCCTCGTGACTCATTCAAGGAAAGTGGCATTGTCAAGTCATACTCCCTCCCTCCTTTTTATTGGTCGTTCTACTGTAAATAGATGATTTTTAATATATATTATTTTATAATAGATTATTTATTTATGGCTTCTAACTAGTTAGAAGAACAATAATTTTGTCATCTTATTTTCTCATTTGAATTATTTGAGAATTTGTAAAATAGACAATCTATATTTTACACATAAAAATTTGGAAGTTATAGTTTTAATATAGTGTTTATATCTTACAAGGTCACTCAACTTTGATAATATATTTAACATAATTGGACTTTGTTTTGTATCAATAAAATCACTCAACTAAATTAATTATAAAAAAAAAATTGACATGGCAAAATATTTTTTGTCTATTATGTATATATAAAACCACAAATAAATAAAGATTAAAAATTTGATATGGTAAATTTATTTATTTTTATATTATTAAAATATGAACCCCCAATAAATAAAATTTGTAAGCTAATTTATTTAAATAAATTTACTAGTACAAAATTACAGATATAAAACATAAAATCAAGAAAATAAAGAAAGTGTAAAAAAATTTTAGGGATATTTTTGTCTTTATATATAATATCACGGTACTAAATCCAAAGTATTAGATAATACCACCAAATGGAAGGTATTAGTTAATACCATGTATCGTGGATCCAAATTTCTGCTAAACATAATATTAACTAATACCATTTCCCTAATCCTTGATTTATTCCCCTAATCCATCCTACCAAGCAACTCCTTAGTGATTTATATTTCAATTTTGAAAATAAATGCATTTAGTAATTGAAATTTAAATAATTAAGATAAGATATTCATGTAGTGCAATAAATGAGGCTTAAGAAATATTTATCTTAAATCTTCACCAAATAATTCAAGGTTTACTACTATTATAAGTTCGATAAAAATTTATGAATATTTACATCAAATCTATGAATACATATCATGTACATGAATATACACAACTACTACTTAAACATGGCGATTACTTAATATTTGTATTCACTCCATTAAATTTTATGATATGAAATAAAAACATTGCTTAACATAAGTTGGGCATTTGGTCTAGTGGTATGATTCTCGCTTAGGGTGCGAGAGGTCCCGAGTTCAATTCTCGGAATGCCCCTTTCATTTCTCTTTTGCTAAATATGTAACTGAAAATATATTGATGTCTTCCTTTTCCATCACTCCATGAGCAAGTTTTATAAATTGATGATGCAATTTTTTTTTAGTGGAAAAAAAAAAAGATTAATGAAATGATGCATGGTTTGCTATTTCTATTTTTTGTTTTGTCGGGGTCAAATATCGAAGTAATCGATTTGTTCTTTTACACGGAGGACGTACAAAGACCTCAAACATATCATTTTTAACTTATCAAAGAATATGTGTCCTTACTTGCCATGTGAAAAAAAAAAACACATCATGTTCATAATAAAATTCTCATCACTTGTGAGATTTCAAATACATCTAGTTGTTAGATAGTTCAAGGACTAGATTGACAAAATTTTTTGTATTCTGAACCATTTGTTAGTAGGAAGCAGGGGCAGATCCACGTGTATTGAAGGGGTGTCATGTGACACGGTTTCATCGATTTTTTTTTACTAAATATGTGTATATAAATACACAAAACACGTATAGAGAAATTAAAAGGGATCTTTCATGTAACAAAATGAATGTTGCTCGCATAGGTAAGTTTTCTGGGGACTTCTGGACATCTCAAGATCGCATCTCTCCAAGGTTTTAGATTTTTTCCCCTTTCAATTTTGATTTTAAATTAAAAAACTATGGGCTAGACTTTCTTGACACTTCAATAAAAAATTATAGGTCACTTAATTTATTCAAAATTAATCTACTCCCTTTTATTTTAGAAATAGAATTGAATAAAATTTAAAATATTTAAGTCCTTTATCAATTAGAATTCTAGTTAAATAAAAATATAAATATTATTGATTCTTAATATTTATATATTTGTGACTTGTGAGTTTCTTAAAAAAAAAGGTTCTTGTTCATCAATTATCATCATTTGGCATCCCAAATCTACATATCAAGTTAGTATTTTTGTTTTATTTCATTTTTTATTATGTGCTTGAAGTTTTTATTTTTATTTGTTCATAATAATAATTTTATTCTTTCCTATTTGCTCATTACAATGAAACAATTTAAGATTCATTAAATTGATGTTTAAATTTATAAATATTTTTTAAATTTTTTGAATTTGCATATCACCAATTGACTATGGATTATTTATTATATTATCTGCAGTCCTCTATTATTTGATTCCAAACTCCTAATTGTGCATGAAATGTAATATATAATTAATTTGAAATTACTAAGATGTGAGTAATTTTATTCAAAATTTTAAAATATTATCTAACATAAAGAGTAGATAATTATTTTATTTTTTCAATTTATAATTTTATTTTAAATTTATATAAGTCAACTAAAATATTTTTTTTCCATAAAGTTCACTACTAACGAAGACACCAAAATTTCTGAGGCCTAAAGCAAAAGCTCCATTAATTTTTTTTTTAGCTATTCTTGTTGTTTAAATGTTGACACTGCTTAAAAAAAGTCCTGCGTATGTCACTGGTAGGAGAGATATTTTTGAGAGCTTTTTATGTAATTGTATAGGCGATAAAAAATACGCACAATTAAAATAGTTGCATGCATATATAATATATCGATAGTGTAAATACCATGTAACTATATTTATAATGTACAACTATGCAATAGTGATGTAAATACAATTACATATATATACACTTAAATTATTATGGTATTAAATTCACTTTAAGTAGCAAAGATGTGTAATAGGTTATCATGATAGTTTAAGCGTACAGTCAACTTTTCGGAATAAGTTCACGGGAAAAGTATATCTTTTTACTTTGTGCAATATTTATACATTGCGACAATTCATCTTTCTCAACAAGCTAATCTTTTTCATTTCCGATCAATTCAAATCTCCCCTAAACAGTCCTAAATTATAAATAAAAATTCATCTTGGTGTTTTAAGTCTTTTGATTTATTGTTCACTCGAACCAATCTACATTTATGATAGGTAGAATTTTAAATTTTAAAAATTTGAAATTCTTCAATGACGAATTAATTGGGTTGATATGTTCCTTAATTTGGCTCATAATAAAATTTGTCAAAATATTTTTTAAGAACTTTTTCTTAAAAGAATTTGATATGTTTTATATATATAATCATAATTAAAAATAAATTGAATTGAGTTCTAAAATAATTTTATTAGGTACTAAAATATTTTAAGAACAAAAAAAATAATTAAAAGTTTGTAAAAATTAAATTGGATCGGAGCATATAACCCATTATATGATTTGTTCGAGTTGGATATTAACCCACTATGACCCGTCCAACTGCCAACACCCATATCAAGGGAAAATAAAAATTTGCGCTAGAAGGAGGGCTTGAACCTCCGACCTTGTGGTTAACAGCCACACGCTCTAACCAACTGAGCTATTCCAGCTTTTGTTACAGAGCGTTATTAGTTTATATAAATAGACCTTCTGCACGTGCTTCTCACAAGACTTGGTTCCTGGACAAGGAATTCTCAGAATTTGGCCTTTCACCTTCGCACCAAAATCCAAATCCAAATCCATTGCGGAATCTGAAAGCCACAAATTCTTACAATTAGATGCATCGGAAATCTCTGTCTGCGTGAAGTTCCAATCCTTTTTCCACCCCGTTGAATCAAAAGAAGCATTGTAATTGCACGAACTAAAATTTTCTTCATCAATGACGGAGGATAATTGCCCTGGAGTTTCATCTTCCGAAACCATAGACGCCAGTTCTTCATCAACGAAGCAAAGGTGCGTACAATCATCATATTTGATTTTGTTTTTGGATGGCAATCAACTTCAACTCAGATCTAAGTTTCCTGAAATATCATTGACTTAGGTCAAAATTGAAACTTTCGCGCATGATTGAATATTGTTCGCTATCTCCTGAACAATATATTTGATTAATCGTCTCTAGCATCACTATAATGGGATTGAGACTAGCTGATTGATATATTGATTGGTCCCTTAAACTTTTTTGCTGAGAATCCCCTAAAAAATAATTGACCTTGTGTAATTTTTCAACAAAACGAATCTCCTTCGGGAACTCTATTGGCTCCGCTGGTATATTATGTTAGTTGAATACTACTTGATTTCCTTCCAAAATTACAAATGAAAAAGTTACGATTAGATATGGGTTTGACCTAACTCAGTTATTAACTTTGGTCCAAACTTTTCTGATGATGCTGGAGTTGGATTACTGTTTATTGAGTTTGAGGTTTTGCATGACTATCTCCTGTGATTTATCCTTTTGTTGGATTTCTGGTTTAGTGAGTTTGTCAATGTACTTCCGCTTTGATGCTAAACTAAGAAAGTTTGGCAGCTGAATCAGTACTTTGTTGAGATGAAGTTGTTACTCCGTAGGAAGCACCAGTATCGAGGTAATGGCAGTAGTAGTATCTTCACCCCGAAGATTAGCTGTTTTCTAGGCATTTGGTGGTTTACTTACTAAGTATTAGTAGGATTGCTTGCATTATGCTGCAGAAGAGGAAAGAAAAATAAGCAACAACAATAACGACAACAATGAAAATGTCTTTTCAGATCAGTTTGAGCCTTTGAGGAAAGAATAATAAGCATAAAAAATCATGTATTGGAGCTGAATGGATATAGAGATTTACTTTTTGAGACAAGTAACAAATAAAAGAGATTTACTTAACTGGCCCTAGCTAGTTCAGGATTTAGGCAAGTTGATTGAATCATCATAAATTGATTGGTTTTCTGTTGGCATACCTAAAGAAAGCGTTCCTTTTTCAAACTTGGTGCTGGCATATGAGCTCACACAGGAGAAATTATTTGATTGATTGTTTATTTAATATTAAAAAATGATGAGTGACAACTTTGTAGTCTAATAAGAAGTTCGAAGTAAGCTCTTCTGGTGGTCTAACTTTTCAGCATCTTCCAGGAAACGGAGAAAGTGGGATCAGCCTGCGGAGACATTTGTTCCAGAAGGGATAGCAGTATCTGGGATTTTTCCATTGGCAAATACATGTTCTATTGCTGGTATCACACTACCTGGCGTAGTTCCAGTCTTGGGTGCTGCTTTTACGAATCCTCTAACCAATATTGGTGCTACTACAGTGCAGCAGCTTCCCGCCATTATTGCCCAAAAATCAATTCAAGTAAGATCATCGCAGAAGATGCTGCTTATTATTTTCTAGTTTGGAAGTTTTCCTCTATTACTTGAGGGTTGTCACCTAGCTCTACTAGTTATTACCCAAATGCATGATTTACGTTTTCCCAATAGTGCTTCTCTTCCTTTTCATTGGGGGTGGAAGAAATTATTTTTGTTGTCAGTAAGCCTTTCCTAGTTATCTACCTCCTTATATCAAAATCGAAAAGAAAAAGTTCTCTGGTTCACTTTACTGTGGTTGTCTTACTGCAAATTAGCAGTTAATGTGTTTGTTACCCATCCTTGGAATTTATACTGAATTAGCCATGTTCTTTGTGTCATTATTCCATTATACTTCTACAAAATGCTGTTCAGAATCAGCTATCTGTTTTGTTTGGATCACTTCTGATTTTCCAATGAGTTCTGGCAGCCGAAAATTCAGGATGAGTTGATAGCAAGAGAAATTGTCATTAATGATGCTGATCCATCTGTCCGCTACAGGCTCACAAAGCGCCAAACACAGGAAGAGGTGAATATTGTTAATGGGTTTTGTAAGACTAAAGATGATTCGAGAAGCAAATGTGACTATAATAAGGTTATGCACATATTTATTGATCAATTATCACTGTTCCTGCAGATTCAGAAGAACACGGGTGCCGTGGTTATAACTAGGTAGTACACCATTAAGTCTTATATTGCTTATTGCTTAGCTTTTATTTACTGTGTGATACTCATTTAAGATGACTATTGCAGGGGTAAATACAAGCCTCCAAATGCACCATCTGATGGTGAAAAACCCCTATACCTTCATATTTCTGCTGGGGCACATGTAAGCATTTTTAGTTACTTGCGTTTAAAATGCACCATTTGGTTCAGAAAGATTGCTGATGAAGATTTTTCTGTCAGTAAATTGTGTGGATGAATCATTTTTCTGAGCATTTCTAATTAGTCAATACATCTGCCCAGTGTTAACTTGTTTCTCTGAGTTTGATATCTGTGATTTTCCAATCATTGAAGTGCCAATGTTCTTCTGCTCCTCTTTTCTGTTTAAGAGTTCATTTACTGCTATTTTTTTCCTTTTTTTAATCCAATATATACTACACATGACTGGAGAATCTGGAAAAATCTATTTTCTTTTTAAAACAAAATCTGTGGTGGAGCGAATCCTATTTACATCTTCTGAATATTTTCTACTTTTTTGTTTTTATGTCTACATGTTTCATCTATCCAGCCCAAATTTAGTGTTTATATTTGACTTGGCAAAGTTGGTGAGAGTTGAAAACATAAAACTATAAGGTTTGAAACCTTCAGGGGTTGGCCTGGTGGTAATAGACTTGAGCTTTGGGGTTTGCTCCCTTTCAAGGTCTCAAGGTCGAAACCTACTGGGTGCAAACAATTTTTGAGGGCCATTGGACTAAGTAAAACCTGAATTAACCGTGGTGCACTTGCGGGAAACTCCTTGCTGAGGGCCTGTGCACTCCCGGGATTAGTCGGGACTCTAAGAGACACCCGGTGCAAATAAAAAAAAAGTTTGAAATCCACTAATCACTTTTTGCTATCTTAGGAACAAAATTAAAGAAAAAGGTTGAGTGGAGAAATGCAAAAGGGGTCTCTCATCAAGTTTCAGGCTATGTTGTATTTTATAAACACTTTCCTGTAGGGAAGTTGTACTTACATTGGGTCACATTGTGAAGAAAATGTTGTTTTTATTACAGTGGGAATTCTCTTTGTAATCTTTCAAGTTTTATTGTTTTGACCTTTCATTTTACTGGTGAAGTGATTGCTACTGTGTATTTACATGTACTGTGGTTGATTCAGCTAGAAACAACACTTGAGAGGATCAAAGCAGTTGATCGTGCTGCTGCTGTAGTGGAGGAAATGCTGAAGCAAGGTACTGTTAACAATGGATTGAAGGTATGTGGTATCTACTGATGTTGACGGGAGCTGAAGCCAGAAAATTAGAACAACATCTAACTCTCTTAGCATCAGGTCAATCATCTGCTGAGTACCTGTGTGTACCTAGGCTTTGAGGCTGATCCATCAGTAAATATTACTGTGCGCATTCGTGGACCAAATGTGAGCTCCCTCTATCTAACTCTGCCCTTTTTCCTTGGTTCTTTGAGTTATTGTGGTATGTTGCCTGTCAAGGTTAATTTCTTTAAAAGAATTTCAATTCTCGCATAGTTAACGACATAAAAAATAGAATCTTTATTTTGTGATTTACTATCCATTTGCCTTGTCTATATCTTTGCCCCATTTGTTGTGATTTGCTTGTAAGTTCAGATATCAGGAAAGTTCATTCAGTCGTTACTTCTCTGTTATTGATAAGATTCTGAATCTGGTCTGAGTAATTGTATGATTGTTTCTTTCCAGTAGTTTGGCTGTAATCCATTCTCCACCCTGTTTGTTTGCCTGGCTAATTAGTTCATTCATGTCTTTTGGCATTACGATGCTTGATGTGCTCCTTTAAACTTTATTATTATTGATAGAAAGCCAAGAGATTCTAATGTTCTGAGCTCTCTCTGACATCTCCGTCCATTTGGAGAGATTTTCTTCTGTGCTGGTGGTTGGCTTTTTGTAAGTGCAGGATCAATATATAAATCATATTATGAATGAAACTGGAGCAACTGTCTTGCTAAGAGGACATGGTTCGGGATATTCAGATGGAGGACAGGGTGAAGGTGCCTATTTGTTGATTAAGAGTTGCAATTATTTTCCCATGCCTCCATAGTTAGCATGATATGATTGGTTATCAATCGTGTGCCACTGGCTAGATCTCGGCTATCAAAAAAGATTAGTTATTTTTCGTAAACGTATTTTTTTAATGTTGCAGATGTGCACCAACCTCTGCATTTACTCATATCAAGTAATAACAGTGCAAGTCTTGAGCGTGCGAAGCTTTTGGCAGAAAATCTTTTGGATACTATTTGTGCAGAGTGTGGTGCTTCTAGGTATGCATGTTGCTCTGAGTATATGAAATGTGATTGCAACCTGTTAACTTTTCGTTCAGAAGAAGCGTATGTGAGCTGTTATTTTGTTACGATTCTTTTTCTTTTGTTGGGCTGAGTCCTGAATCCTCATATTTGTAACTGTCAATCCACAGAGTCTCTTCTTGTAAGGTTTATGGAGCTGTACCGCCTCCATTGCAGCCGTTAGTTAGCGTTCAGGATTCTGGAAGTGAATCAGTACATGCAGCTAATGTAGCTGCACTGATTGCGAGCTCCTCAACACCAGCAGCAGTTCCCGTGACTGCAGTTGCAGGTGTGACTGGTGTTGTTCCTCAGGGTACAGTGCCTCAATCTCTAGTCTCATTGAATCCTGTGCCATCTCAACCTCCCACCAGTTGCTATCCTCATCAATTAGTTAGTAGTAGAACAAGTTATATTGGTTATGATGGTATATATCCCCAAGCCACTGCTCTGCAGCAAGTTGCTTTGGCTCTTAGGCAGTCTACTTCTCCAGTCACTGCCACAGTTGCGCCAGCAACAACGGGAGCTAGCATCACTTCACAGACAAGTATAGGTTCTGAGAAGGACAAGCGCCCTGCACAGAAGCGTAAATTTCAAGAATTGCCGGCTGCTGGAAAAGGCCAAGCAACTGTAAACCAGGTATGTGCTTAGTCTCCTTGATGTATACAAAGGTATCTCCAGGCAGTTGCCCTTAACTGACTTTTCATGAGAAAATTATAATGGTCATTTTGGAGTCGAATACATAAAGCTTCATGATTGACCAAAGATGGGGAATGAATATTGCAAGCATTTCTTGTTATAATACCTGGCATATAAACCTAAACTGGAGTATCCAGAAGTTCCTCTGTTATAGTTTTCTGCTCGTTGAAGTATGCAATGGGGCACTGCCTATGCCAAAAGTATTGCTCCTAGCCTCCAAAATAAGTGTAACTCTTGGATGAGGACTAAATGGTAGATGATATCATGTTTTTTTTTAAAAAAAAAGAATGGGTACTGTGTATGATATGATAGCACTGTCATTACTACTGTTCTAACTCACTTGGTGAAGGACTGAGGGGGTACATGTAGCACTAATCTCAATGGATCAAAAGCACCCCCAAATATTGCTGTTTAGCTATTCATTGACCATTACTATGTGGTATCTAGCAGATCGACTGCTAGAGTGACAATATAACCGAAAAAAGATGTTGGTTTATGTGAGACAAGTTTCCCCTAGTGGTTGTGGCTAGAGGTTTCTGAAGTTGTGTAGTTTCCCATTCCTCATTTGGTGGGGCTTCACCAAATTATGAAGTTTCCTGTGATTTCTCAAAATTTATGCTCTGAAACCAAGCCTTCATAAACTGTGGTGCTATGTGGCATATAGTGCATCTGCCTCATCATATCTGAAGTCGCGTCGGTTAATTGTTTTTCACTGCTTGAGTGATCTTCTAATGCTGTTGATAGGATAGATTCATTACCTTGCCTTCCACTATATAAATGGTATTAATAGACAGATGAAGTGGCTTGTGCACGATGACTGGCAAAATTGGGATTATCAGATTCTCCTACTTGCCGATCTCTTTTTTAAACTTAGTTTACCCTTCATTCTAGTTCTATGTTTTTATTCACCCCACACATGTGGCAACTGTAGCAATCCGTGGTTGCGTATTGATCTGGATCTATAGTTCCAAGATGCTAGTTAATTCAAAGAGCCTTATATCCCACACAGTTATAAGAATTAGGAATTTATCAGTTTGATTCTTTTCCTTTATTACTTTGGTTATTCTATTGCATTTCCCTGTTAAAATTGGTTGATTGTGTGGGTCTTGTGGGGGTGTAAACAGAAAGAGAAGGACGTCGTGTTGGTTTCTTATTTTAAATTTGTATCACATTGCTGTTATAAATGGAGCGTTTGAAGTTCCTCAAATTTCCTCAGATATTTTTCAGTTAGAAACATATAGTTATTTCTGGTCTAACCTTTTCTACTTGATATTCCAGGTAATAACTCTGACCTTGTATGAAGCTAACTGGCTGATAGTGGAACTCTGTTGGACCTTTGTATGTTTCACAGGATTCTGGATATGGAGGAGGCATGGGGTTGCTGCGTGCTATTCAGTTTTATGGTGCCGATGCAAAGATACCATGCCCCTTCTGGTTTTGGCATTCTGTCAAATGTTAATATGCTGTATGAAATGCACATTATTAACCAAACTTTGGTTCAACTACTAAAAGGGTTAATAAGATCGAGCTCACAGTACTATCTGCCCGAGAGGCTTTCAAACAATTTCAACTTTACTCAGAAGAGAAAATGTTTTCTATTGGTATTTGCAATTTATGCATTTTCCAAGCATGATGGCTTAAGCTCCTTGTAGCAAGTGATAGAAGAAAAGTCACGTTGCATATCTTACGCAATGGGTCCAGTTTATTCATGTCATATAATAAATCTTGGGAGTATGCATTTATTTTAAACTTCCCTTGCATGCTACTATACAAGTAAAAGAATGTTAGCAAGTATGTTCTCAAAAAAACTCAAAACATTTACCTCTTTTTTTCCTGAAATTTCTAAGTTTTCTGGATGGACTCTCCCCCACCCCCTTTTGGTTGCCAGAATCCACTGCAGGGTCCGGAGCTTCCAAAGCTTCAGGAACAAATGTCAGACGCATGTGATAGAGACAAAATTGGTACTCCGGCTCCGAAAAAGTTGGTTCAGTCCTTATCCAGTTCAATGCTGCCGCCGCCACCTCCTAGAATGATGCCTCCACCGCCACCGCCACCGAAGTTCCAATCATCGTCACAGGAAGTGCATGAAAACAGTGTGGTTAATAAAGCACCATGTAAAATTGTTCCGGGTATTTGCCATCACTCAAGCTTTTTGGTCTCAAGATTTCAATACACTCTTGCTTGGTTTGTCTATTAATGATGACCTACCTACCTTCATTACCCCCCTTTTTTCTTGCATTTCTTGTTACTGAGTGGAAGTGTAAAAATCCCTTAATATAGTAGAGATCTGTCAGTAGTTACATACCTGGTGAAATTTTGCTGTTCTTCACATGGATAGAAAGTTAGAAACTACTACTTAGATCTGACTAAGTACTTTTACTTGTAATATTTTAAATTTGTATTATATTGGTATGGGATGAGCTTAAATGGTTGGGACGTTCACTGAAGATGCATATAGCTGACCCCAGTTGCTTGGGCTTGAGGCATAGTAGTAGTAGTTATCTGAGAGTGTGTATTTAATTGTTTTATTTATTTGTCTGATTTAATTTGTGCATCTCAGATACTTTAGTCCAGCTAATGGAATATGGGGATGACGACGACGACGATGATAATGATGAAGCAATTGACAGACCTTTGAAAAGTAGCTCAAGTGTGCTAGCAACTCCAAAGCCATTTTGGGCTGTTCAGTAATGGCCACTGGACATCTCTGAAAATTTTGGCAACAGCTGAATGTGCACTGAAAGTTGAATGATTGATTTTTAATTGACCTGGAATTGGTGGCGGATTTTTGTTGGCTTTGTGGATCATGTTCCTATTGTGAAATGTTTAATATGTTAACCCTCCCCATCCCCCACAAACAGATGAAAGGAGGGGGTAGGGGAGCCCAAACGGAGGGAAGGAAAACTGAGAGCTGTATTATTATGCTAAGTTGGTAATAGTAGATGCCCCATGTAAGATGATCCTTCAGACTCTTCAATCTTGTATTTAAATCCATTTTTCTTTTCTGCAGGAACTTGGAACCAGAAATTGTTTGTTGC
Source organism: Solanum rostratum (assembly GCA_029948455.1). NCBI lineage: Eukaryota > Viridiplantae > Streptophyta > Magnoliopsida > Solanales > Solanaceae > Solanum > Solanum rostratum. Next base: position 20,301,493 of record CM057056.1, read on the forward strand.
TTGTGCTTGTAGTTTCACTCTGAATCTTTTGAGGAATTTTCTTTATAGAACAAAGAAATGGCAGCAGTTTCGTGTACCTTTTCATTTAGCATCGATATGCAGTTATTTGAAACTCTGGCAATCAGCAAGCTATGAGACGTAAAAGTTGGAAGAACAATAATTCGACAATCTAAGACGCCGTAAGGAAACACTTCCACTGGATAATTATGGGATCTTATAAGTTTTAACACAACTTCTCTAGGTTCTAATTGCATATTAAGTAGTGCAAATGCCACGATCTTCATTTCAGAGACAAAGTCAAGAAAGCTAATTACAAACACCTTAAAGAATGAACGAGGCAACAAAAGATTCAGTACTGTACAATGCACAAAATCAGTACTTGGGGAGCTCCATAAAATTAAACACTCAACTAAAGAAAGAAAAGAAATTACGAAATGAGTTAACAGTATAATCCTACAGATTTGATTAAACTAGATGAAGCATGAAACCAGTAGAAACCATGCTGGAAATTGAATATGCTTTCTTTGCCTCAAAGTCAAAGTTCTTGAATAGCATGGATGGGCATATTATCAACCCCTTGAGTTGGCATAATCATTTGGCTCATCATTGCCATCTCTGTGGCTTCCTTCTGCGTCTGGTGTAAAATCATTGTTTACAGATTCAGTCCCTTGGTCTGCACTAAGCTGTTCTTCGCCACCATAGTGCGAGGTCCCAGGGCTCCCGCCAATTTCAGAGTTGATGAAGAGATCATTACTACTGGAAACACCAGCATTGTAATTTCCACCACTCCCACCACCATATTCAGCCCCAAAACTACCTTGTTCAAGACCCCCGCCATAGTTTCCGCCACCTGCAGGGTAGCTGTTGTTGGTACCATAGTTACCACCACCTCCATAATTGCCAGATGCATAACCTCCAGCACCACCATAGTTGAATCCACCTCCACTACCAAAACCGTGCGCAAATCCTCCTGGATGCTTTTCTGTGGCATAATTCACCCTTATCCGTCTCCCGTGGAGATCCTGCAAAATTAAGAAACTAATTTTACCCAATAGTAACCCCAAAAAGTTTTCAAAAGAATTTCATCCTCAAATGACTGAAGTAACAAACTATAATTTGGTCATGATATAAAGAAAGCCAAAACAAGGCAAGTCCTGATGAAATTTTGACACAATAGAACCTTATCGGTTGGCACTAGATGGACGCACCACCTTGTCGCCAAGGATGACTAATCAATTTCTTCCAGTAATTGACAGTGAAATACAACAAATAAAAACAAATGGACAACAACATGAAATTATCACCTGATACTGGTCCTAAAAAGTTGTTCAAGTATTTCATCTCATTTAACTATAAGAGGGTGACAAAAGCAATTTGGTTACGATATTTAAGAAAGCGACAATAACATTTAGTTATGATTTTATGATTTTTTCAGGCAATAGAAGTTTTATTAGATGGGATTCGATGGAAACCACCATAGACAGAGTGGAACAATATGAATAGCATCTTTTAGAAACTTACAGAACTTCTTCTTACTACACCAAGTGATACAAAGAACCTGAAGGTGGTTGTCACTCTTCGAGAAGAACTGACACCGGTGTTCCACAAAGAAATCTGGGCATTATTACCTGGCCATCCAAGGCAGTCATGGCACTCGATGCTTCTTCAGCAGATGTATAAGTAACAAAAGCAAACCCTCTTGATCTCCCAGTGTCACGATCAAAAATAACTCTAGCTGCATGAGTTACAAAATATTGTTTAGTCAATTTTTCTTTTTTTGTTTAGGGCACATTAATTTTATAGACTCCATGAACCACATAACTGGAGTAAGCTGCACAATTTTATTTTATCAGAGGTCAAATCGTAAATCAAGTACCTTCGAACACTTGACCATATTGGGAGAATGCCTCTCGCAGAGATGTTTCATCAGTGCCATATGAGAGACCTGCAGTGGATAGTTCATTACAGAGCAATAAAATGAACCAAAAAGAACATAGCAACTCTGTACAGCTGGGAACAAAATCTTTTTACCTCCAACAAAAAGCTTTGAAGAAGACATGCTTCTTATAGCCTGGTAAAGTGAGGTTCTAGAGGCACACAGTTCCATGTTCGTGTGTCTACTTACACTCTGTCTAAGCATATTTCCAATTCGATTGAACAAAGCCATCTTTAAACCTATGAAAGAGTCCGTATTACACATAACATGAAAATAAATGTTAAAGATTTTAGATTCAGAAGAAATCGTTTATTGTAGCATAGTTCCACCATCATCTGCTAAAAGGCACTAGATATCATGAAACAATGTCAAAAAAAAGGAGGGCTTCTTTTCTCCGAGCTCATATTTCGTCCCTATTTATATGACAGTTTTCCATATTGTGACATTCCAACATATGCAAACCATCCATTAAGAAGATTATTCAATACAACTTTCAGCATTTCATAACTGATCAAACACATTCAAACTAACTTCCCATTTCTTTAATTGTTTCTTCCACTTACAAGAATAAAGTCTAATAAACATGTTCATACAAAATAGCACAAAGGGACACATATCTACTCTTCCATATTTGTCATACATCTACACTGCAATTCCCTCAGTCAAAATTACTAAAACAAACGGGCATGAACCAATCGCTGTATTAATCAAAACCCATCAACAAAAGATTATAAAGATCATATTTTTATTAGCAATCAGCATCCCAATACCCTCACTACTAATCTCCAAAATCAAAAAAATTCAATAAAGAGGAGCTGTAAAACCCCAGGATCATAAAAATAAAATCCATACCTTATAAAATGGACGTCGAAATAATAACAATTTATGCTATAAATGAAAACCCTTTAAAGATTAAGCTAACCGGAAAAGGATATAGGAAGAAATTCAGAAGAAACGTACCCGGTGAGCTCAGTCAGTAGGGTTTTAGAACTTGGTAGATATAAATATTGTAAAATATATTGGCCTTGCGATCAACACTTGGCACTATCTGGGACGTTGGATATATTTCCATTTTCTTTTCCTCCAGAAACATCTCATACGAATTACTCCCTCCCTTCCGATCCCTTCTACATGTCGTCTTTACTATAAATAATATCCTTAATATATATTTTTTCACAAAATTAATATATAAATAATTTTGTTCTTTCTATTTTAACTTTGACAGTCAATAAGTTTTGAAAAAAATATATTTAATGAACTAAAAGAACTAAAAAATAATTAATATATATTAAATAAGAAAAAAATATTAAAATTACTTTTTTTCGTAATGCAGTTTTATCACAAAAGATGATATATAAAATGAATGAGGGAGTATGTGATTGCCTTTGAAATTTAAAAAAAGGGAAGATTTTTTCATTTTATGATAAAGAGTTTGTTTGAATTAGCTCATAGTTTTTAATTTTATTGGAATATTATAAAAATGGTTACAACCTATTTTGACTGAAAAGTTTATATTGATACGGAATTTATACAAATCAAAACTTTAAAAATTTGTGACATTTTAACTTAGATAGAGTCCTACATAGAGAAATAAAAATTAAATAAATATTGATATTTAAGTAAGCAGGCTTTACACGGTGTATTTTAAAATGGAATAATTTATTTTTTTGATAAAATATTTATTGTTTTTAAATATTTTTTTATTTATTACTTAGATATACAATATTTAGAAATTATTTATCATCTATAGCAATTGTATTATATATATTAAAAAGTGAGTTATATATGTAATATATATATTATAAATGTATTAAAATGTATTATATTTAATTTGTTTTAGTAAAAATAAACTGCACTGTGTATTAAAAATAAATTATACGTACATGAATATAGATGTATGACACTATGTATAAGCAATTTTACATGAAATATACATCTAATATAAGTGTCTTAAAATGCATTAGGCTTGTTTTGGTAAAAAATTTGCATTATATACTAAAAGTGAATTATAAATGAAATACAGATGTATTGAAATTATATAGCTATAAATAGTAAGTATTTTCTAAATATGGTATATTTTGGTAAAATTTTCTTTTAAAGACGTGTCGATTTAGGTTCATAATAAATAATATCACTTGTAAGCTGGGCCATTACATATGGTATTAAAGTCATTCCTATGTCAGTCTTGTCGAATAGTGGGTTAGGGTTCAACTGAATTAAGATAAATATCATGAAGGCGAGGTAAACCTTAGTGCTGACTGATGAGCCTATGCAAGTCTCATTTGGTGGAGCAAATCTCAGCGAAGAAACTAAATCCATAAGATGGGGTGTATGCTATGCTCTAACTTATGGTAAGAGTCCCAAATTGATAAATTGTTGAAGATGTTGGATATATAAGTAAGCATATCTTACAATGTATTGATGTTTTTTAAAGCCATGCAAATCTAGGTTAAGAGTGGACAATATCATGATCACTAAGTTGTGCTGACAAAGATGTATCAAAGTCAGTCGATAAACCTCAGTTTTGAGTTTAAACAAATCTCACACGGTATGGTAAACTATAGCGGAGATGATAAATCTATAAGAGAAGGTATACATGAGATCCTAATTTAGGATAAGAGTCTAACATCAGGAAAATACATGAGAGATACTGATTGTATAAGTTAGCATGCTTTACATCTAGATGATACATTTTAAAGTCATACGAATCTAAACCCAAAATAAACAATTTCACTCTTAGACTAAATGGATACATGTATAGATTAACAAAAATAATTTACTATGGTGCCAAAAAAGGGAAAAATGTTCTTTTTAAAGTTAAAATTTGATTATTCTTAAATGGTGGTATACTCCCTCTATCTCATTTTATGTGACATTCTTTTCGAATGCCACCTTAGTAGAATTAGAAACAATTTAAATTTTAAAATTTCTCTTATGCCCTTAATGAAATTATTTTCAACTACACAGATATGTTTTAGATCACAAATTTCAAAAGTCATCATTCTTTTCTTAAACACCGTGTCAAATAACACCATATAAAATGAAACAGATGGAGTATATCTTTTAACCACTTGATTTACTTAAATATTTATATCATTAATATTCAATACATGACTAATCTCTCTTGACAATACATGTATGTTTGATTTTAGTCACTAGTCATGTATCCCTTCAATACAATACAAAAAATTACACCTAAGAAGACTAAGAGGCACAAATCAAGAAATAGTAATTAGTCATGTGATGTCTTGTTGCAAACGAACTTGGTACCATTGAAGGGAACCAACATCACCATCAATTTCAAGTTCACACACAGATTTTACTAGGTATTCAACTGCATCATCAGTATCTTCAAATCTTGCAAGATCTGGTGGCAGTGCTTTCCCTGGCCAATTTTCCAACCAACCCTTTAACTTGTCTCTTAATTCTTCCTCAGTAACAAACTCCTCTGACTTTCCAGGTTCCATTAGGACATAAGTGTCTGTTTCTATGTTTGATCTTCTCCTTCTTATAGCCAATGTCTGATTAATTTACACAAACAAACAGAAAATGAGGTAATAGATAGATAAATAGAAGCAAAGTTTTCGAGAATTTTTATACTATCAGGTCACGCGTTTGAAAGTTACAGTGAAATATTAGGCTTTGGTGGATTTTAATGGAATTTGGTGGTTTACTGAAATATAAATATATTTGAGATAATTACACTGAGGGACACTTCAGTAAAAATAATTACAAAAAAAAATAGTTCCTTGTTGTATAGGCATGTATAGTCAATGTATATTGTGTATTATAATGTACATTTAGTGTATAGTTCATGCATAAGTAATATACATTGTATAGTCAGTGTATACTTTCTATAACTTTTGACAAGCTATATTATATAGTCATGTATAGTTTCGCTGATTTGGTGCTTTTTTTTTATGTAAATAAAACATGGACTATATTTATTGTAAATTAATTAGTTTTTTTTTTTGCATATATTGGAAATTATCCCAATATATTTTGTGGTTTGCAATGTGACGTATTTTTGTGTGTTGACATTATTATGTTATATTTTTCCTAGAAATTTTAATTTAATTGACAAATTAAGTTGCTTAAATTGGCTCATGATCTATGTGATGCCTTAAATTGGTGAGAAAATTCACTATACTTACTTCGTAAATATAACTTTTGCATAATTAAATTTACCAACTAACTAAATCGGACTAGATATGCCCTTAATATATGCATGTAGGTTCAAATATGCCCTTATTAGTCTTCTAATTATGCTCATTTATAAGGTTCGTGTGAAATAAAAATATTTTTTACTTAATTAAATAACGACAAGAACATTATTGATCCAAACTATCATCGGAATACAAATATTATCAATTTTACTTTAATCAGTTGTAATACAAGGGGGAAAGACAAAGATACCTTTGTTACATTGAGGTAGCTGCGTCTACAAGCCACCCTGTGGGAAAATGAGGAATTAAAAGGCTGAAAAGTAGGTTGCTTCCAATTACTTGTATGTAAAATTTGGAGTGGATTTTGAAGTCTCCCTGCAATGAAATCAAAGCAAAAATTACCAAAAAGATTTTGTCTACTTGACTTTAATACAAGGTCCTTTATTCATTTTTGCCATGTGAGAATTATCTCTAAGATCATATAATGAGATAATAATTCATTTGGCAAATCAAAAATGGGATTCCAACACTCCAAATGACATTCAGAGTATGAAAATTTAAAATGAAAGATTTATAATGTTGAGTTAATCGAATGTATCTTGACATTCAAAAAAATGAACTTTCGACCTATCTCAACTCCAAAAGCTAACCGTCAATGATGTCAGAAAAGGTCACTATTTAATTACATAAAAACAGGAAGAAGTACAAGGATTTCAGTGGAACTTACTTATACAATGGTACGTTTTATTGCACCACAATTGTGCCTCCATGAGTTGCTACTATTGATGTATAATGGGCAAATTAAACAATAATAACTAGTTAACAACATATCAGAATGGTTGCATTTCTTAGATTTTTGATGAGATGGTGGTGGATAAGATGATGGTTTTCAGCCTCATCTATATATATCCATATGTTACTGTCTTTTCCAAATCAGTGAAGTCTACAGGCTTGGAAAATTCTGGGCCCAGTATTAACCCACATGAGATAAAGCCACAAATATTTACATTTGAAGCTACAACTGGCGCGCGCTTTAGAGATATTAAATAAAAATGAGGTTTAAATTCACATTTTGGAAAACAATTACTCTACCTTCACAAGGTAATGGTAAGGTCTGCGTATACTCTATCCTCCCTAGACTTCATGTAGTGATATTTCACTAGGTATGTTGTTGTTGGGGATTTAAATTCATGAATAACCGTGTTTCAACTCAGGTGATTGAGAATGTTTGGAGTTCTAAATTTCATGAGAAACCCCAAAACATCATCCGGGAGTTTGAAACTCCATAACATTGACTATCTTGCAAAGACATGACCAAAAAGTGGCCAGTGGGCGCTTTGTATACTAAAAATGAAGCTACAACTGATGATAATGGTTGGTTACATGAAAAAAAAAAAATAAAAAAAAAATCAAAATTGTTGTGCTTGACGAAAGGCTAGTTGAAGCTGAAAAAAAAAAGATTCTTATTAGTTGAAATGAAATGAAATTTGTGAAAGTTATAGTTGTATTTGAATAGTTATAGTCTTCTTGAAAAAAGGTCACAGTAGTTAAAATTATATGACTCAGAAAAAACAAGAGTATTTGAAGTTGAACTACATTTTCAAATGACTGTTACTTCTGAAACAAATTTTAATTCTGTAGCACTGACAAGGGGTGTCAAATGAGTAGGCAGGGCAGAATGTCATCTTTTATGGGCTAATTTTGACACCCCTAGTCATGGAAAGATATTGTAACAAAAAATGGTTCCATTTAACTCAACTGGTTGCCCTGTCTTTTATGACAGTAATTATTGCGGGTGAATACAGGCACATAACAGACTTTTCAACTGAAACGCATTCAAACTCTTGATTGCCAAGGCACGACCAATTGTATTGATGATCACAATATGCATATATATGGTTGAGTGTATTATGTGAATAAAAGAATAACAGTTCGTTGAATGTCAATAGCCCTAGAATATTACATATGACCTTACAAGTGTCAATAGCACTAAGCACTTTGCAAGAAATGAAGCAGCTGGCAAAATGGTGGTAGGGAGTATGTATACACAAGACCTGCTCTCTTCAATCCGTTTGATCTATAATCTGACAACTGAATGCACCAAAAATGACATTCGAAGAAACTTATAATGCTCACGATGAGAGATTGCTTCGCCCAAGATGAGAGATCCTAGTTGATGGTATTAAAGGTGCTTCCTCATCCACCATTGGATCTGAAGAACCATTCTTTGTACTGTTTCCGCCAAGATCAGCTTTATCATCTGGAAAGTACAGATCAGATGACTTCTTCTCCATCTTAAGCTCCTGTAGAAGGTAAACTACAGTAAGGCATACTTTTAATAGTACAACAGTCTTCTCACGCATACTTTTAATAGTACAACAATCTTCTCAAGAAAAATCATATGAAAAATCACAATTAACAAAGACAGCACTGTTGTCAAAGGAGAAAAGCTCTAAACAAGCACTCCAGGTCTACGGGTGCTTTAAGTACAAAGCACAATTCAAGTGTGGCGCTTTAGTACGAGAAGGGGCAATGAAAGGGAAAAATGGAAGTATATATGGTTCAACAAAAATGTAACAAAAGCATTTACAACATTCTCCTTAACTAATACACTTAGTTAGCAATTGTATTTGTTGTTTAGTATCGTTTGTTTCGAGATAGAACTCATGGGCAATGATGTGCACGAATTCATGCCTGGACTACACTGAAGCAACGCTATGCGACACAAATTGTCTTATCCGAGCTTTCTGAGCTTCAGAGCTTAAGCCTGCTTTAAATGATCCTTTGACAACACTGAAAGACAGCCAATTAAGCAGTCATATGACCTCCTTTTCTAATAAAGTTGGTGTTCAGGCCAAGACATAAAATGTATCATCAAATATTCGATAGTGCACCTCGACTGTTTCACCAGGTACTAGGTACATACTACCTCCCACCAATACATATGCTGGAAACTCTGTACCAACACTAAGGCAGATAGGAAATAAATCTCCTAGTGTTTTTTTCTTTGCCGAAATTTGAACTCATCTCACATAGTTTTCACCGACTTCATTGACTGCTATACTATACCCTTGGATGCATGTGACTTAATCAGATATATTTCTTTTCAGGTTCTTTCATTTCTAGACGAGCATGGCAAGCAATTGGGTTGGAAAATCCACGCTTGACCCACACAAAAGGAAAACAATAAGGTCTAAAAACAATGGAGCAAGCCAATAACAATCTTGACCTCAACCAGGAAGGGGAAGAAGTGGGAGAGACAGAAGATATATAGTGAGCTTATCCATTGCTGACATTAAGTGATTATAAGCATCTGTTACATCATACATGTGAAATATTTATAATGCAGCTTTTCTCTTGTAAACACAATAGAATATAAACTGCTTTATATTTCAGTTTTGATGCTTGAAACAAGAAACACCAACTCCCTAAGAAACAAAAGAAGCATCTAGATATGCTTATGTTCCTCTCGGAAAATCAGAAAACAGACCAGGGATGGAAAGCAATGGATCAAGAAAAATGAAATATAAAAACTGAAAATGAAGCCATAGTCTGAAAGTCAGAACAAAATCTGACCTTAGCTGTTCGATCTATAATGGTATCTACAGGAAGCTGGGTTGCTCGTACGTCCTTGATCTTCAGGTAGTTATACATCACGACACCACATAATGCTATACGAAAACAAAATTTCATCAATGTGGAGCTTGTTAGCATAAAGTTCCCATAAATAAGGAATAGTAAGCGTACCTATGGCATAGCCTGTAATGTTAAGAGTGGTAATGGTTGACTCTGGAAAAATTAAAGTTGAAAGAGCAATTAATATCCAATCTTTCAAGACACCAGCCACTCGAATGGTTACAGCACCAGTTCTACCAATCACTAAGAAAATTGAGAAATTCAAAGCAAGTGCACAAAGTGCATTCGAAAAGAAAATCCAAAAATTGAATTGGATCTGTAAGACTTCCATTTCAGGCTTCTCCAGAAGATACCATGGGATAAAAAGAAAGACGAAGCTGCATAATAAAACATAAAATGATAAGTATCACAAGAAACAGCACAATATTCTCGTGCATGAGACTCTAGACAACAGAAGACTTGACATTTGAAATACAGGAAATTAATCACTCCTTGTGAAAACATAAAATGTTTCGCCTTCGAAGACAGTAGTCTATAGAAACTACCTCACTTTGGAGGAAAATGTAAGCAAATAGGTAAAACAACCATTGCATATCACAGCATACAGATAAACCTTCTATCTCTATGCATAGAGGAAACGATTCACATTACAGTTGCCAACACTACCACAATGAAGCTAGCAAGTAGCTATCCACCTAGTCAACATCAACACTACTTTTTTGACTTCATTAATGCCAGATATATTTATGCATGGCATGCAGGAAAGATTTATAAACCGGACTACATTTTTTTTTTAAATAGAAAATTTTATACACCAGACTACATATTAACAGAAATTTAATGATAATATCTCTTTTTTTTTAAAAGTACATCATGCAAAATGATAATATCTCTTGTTTTTTTAAAAGTACATCATACAAGTTATGGCATAAGAAATATAACCCTATTGTTGCAAGCCTATTCATCACAAAGGATGCAATTCTGAAGTGAACAAAGCAATATGAAACAATATCCTTTTAGAAATAAAGCAAGAAAATATTGAATTTCCTTATTTCATCAAATATATGTCCCCTTTAAGTATAATCCTATGTAAATAGTTGTAAACAATTGCAGAATAGGAAAAAGTTCACTCAGAAGCAGCACACACGTGCTGTTGAACCAGGGGATCTGTTAAAGTTTTAACTTAATCATTGTTTATAAACACTTATATTTCCTTTTGCAATATAGCAGCAAACAACAATTAATAATACAATCCAATCAATTTTCTATACCAAGTTTACTACCAACCATGAACAAGACCTTTCAACTTCGTTTACAATTGTTTATGCAGATTGTAACAAATGAATGATCTGGTCCGATGTCAAAGGTTCAATGTCTGTGTTATATCTGATTCTACTGCAAAACTAAAATAAATAAATAAGTCTATAAAAGTATCTATCCTCTTTTTAAATAATGTAATTCACATTTCAATAGACATTACGTGCAGTAGGATGATATGAATGTATCAGCAATTACTGAGTCAGGAGCAACCAAGTAGTTACTCCAACCCATTAAAATAACCAATATAAGGAAGGCCCTATTCCCTGCTGTCCTTTTCCCCCTGACTCCAGAGTGTGTGGCGAATACAAGGAAGGCTTGGAATCATTGACAGCCAAGTTCTAACTCATCATATAGACTAGAACAAAACACTGGTTTGACCAAATGTAAACAGATAAGTCAACATTAGAAGATTGAAGAATACCTGCATGGAGCTATGTAATATAAACTGGTGATTGGATTGAGTGTTAATCCCTTCTTCTGGAGTAGAACTTGAGTTAACACCAGCCTAAGAGCCTCAGCAAATATCCCAGTCACCTGGTAAACTGTACCCACTATGTTGAAGTGAATTTCCCCATAGGAGGATATTACAACACCAACACTGACCAATAACATGTTCAACAGTACATCGCATCTTAGTTTGTCAGTTCCACAAATAACAGCCATGACAAAGGTGGCCACCGGCACTGTCATTTCAATACAAAGAAAGCTACAGCCATTCAGTAGATTCCCAAGCACAGAAATTTGTAACTAGAAAAGAATATAGTATATGGACATACTCAGAGCTTTGAGCATCTGGATGAAGGCCACAGAAATGAACAGATATGCGGTGTTGCCAAACCTGTGAGCACAAAATATGCACCTTTCAGAGATACTTATTTAAGCCTCATATCCTCAACTCACTCACTAAAATAGAAATCATCCGCAACCATAATTCTCCCTAGAAATTAAGAACCTCCTAGTGTGAGGAACAAGGAACATGAAGATAAGTTAAAATTAATTTCACTGCCAGACTAAGAACAATATATGGCAATTGCACAGGATGACACTTTTTTCTTTTCTTTTTGTCTTATGGGTGGCAGGGTACAATGGGTATGAAGAGTGATTCACGGGGCAGGTAATGCAGTACAATTTTTTCCCGAACACATAAGCATGCATTTCTTTATCTTTTAAGAAAATGCCTTGAAATTGAAAAGATTATTTGCGGGAGAAGATTTAGAAAAGATTAAAGAAAAATATTAAAATTGGAAAAAAAAATTATTAAAAAATTAAAAGCACTTGGGAATTTTTCTTGTAGCTCAGCTTCTTCCTCTTTCCAGAGTTATACCTTATATAATGCATTTGATCTCGGTTATAGGAATAATAACAGTATTATTAGGAGCTACTTGAGCTCTTGCTCAAAAAGACATTAAAAGAGAGGTTAAGCCTATTGCACAGTGTCTCAATTGGGTTATATTTGAGTATGGAAGGCTGCCTTTCTTTTGGCGGGCATTTGCCACATGGCTTAATTCCGGATCGCTCCTTAAGGAACAGAACTCACCAAAGACTTGCCGCAAAAAAAGCACTTATTGGAATAACGCATGTTGCATATCTGCAAATTCAATAATAAATGGAAATATGAGAACAATGACAAGTTTCAAAGTAAAAGCAGTTCAAGTAAGCAATCTCACATTTCAAGAGTCATCTTGACAGGCGACACAACCTGCAAAAGATAATTATGAATTAAAAGAAAAGCTAGATGACCCTAAATATGAGTATCAAAACACTAAGATCAGAAATGAAAGATTAATTTGCCATTATAGACAACGAAAAAAATGAACCAAAATCAGAAGCTAAAGACGACCATACACCCGTAATCCATTAAGTACACAAATAGAGACTTAACAAATTCTCCATGGAAGTTCATTTGCATAGCCACAAGCATCTCTTCAAGGCCAAAGGGAAGTGTAAAAAGAGAATAAATTACCACCAGCACAATACTTTTCTTTTATGATAAGGGGAACCCGCAGCCGTACCCTTTGGGTGCGCACAGGGTAAACCCCTGCTCCTATGCAATAGCTCGCAAACCACATAGGAGAGGTAACCCGCACTAGGTAAGCCCTCGACCCAGAAGGCAAACCCCTTGCTTTTGCTGGCAAGGAGTTTCGAACTTGAGACCTCCAACATGGAAGCCCCAAGCCCAAACAAGCACAGTACTTTCATCAAACAAAGATTGAGTTCCTCAACAATGTTGAATATCCTATTGAAGAGTGACTGGGGAGGAACCTCAAAATAGACCAATAAGTGCTTAGAAATCTAACATAGACAAAATTTGTCCAAGAATTTTCTTTTTAAATTAACATACAACACTAGACCCTAATCCCATTAGTTGCTTAGGTTTTGCTTACTAAAAACTTACTCGTGTAAGATTTCTATAGGATTACCTAACTTCCAATGTAAAATAATTAGTCTTCTCGTCAAGATCTCTAAAAATAACTCAATGGAAATAGTTTTTCTACTTGTCAAAGTATTGTAACGAGCTGCTGATAAAACTTATGAACCTTTTAATCGGAGAAGATACTAGGCTAGGCACTTCTATTCTTGCAGGGCAACATGAATGCATTAAAGAAAGAGACAAAAATGCTTAACCTTCATCTTATGCTTTCTATAGTCCTTTTTGTTTGACATTTAAGGTTCTAGTATACTCATTAAAAAAACTATTTAATAGCATTAATCATAAGGGGTATCTGACTAAATTATCTTTGAGTAATTAATGAATGCATGCATTGGAGTAGTAAGGCCTAATTGGAAGAAAATTAATTAATGTCTTCTTGGTTTTCCGAAGTGACAAATATTTTGGACCAACTTCTTTTACCTAAAGTGAAAGATAAAAAGGACCAAAAGGAGTGTGTGATAACTACTCAAGAAATTACAAGTCATTTAGCAGTTAAGGAAGACGCCAAAAGTTTTGTGTGTGTGTGGTGCATGGGGGACTGCTATGACTAAAGTTTGATTAGACAAGATGATGTTATCAGGATGCTGAATGGTCATGGTGTATTTATAGATACAATAATATCAATGGAATAACAACATCAGAACAAAACATTGCACTTCAGGCTCGAAATTTTGGATGATTCAATTTATCTTTCTTGAGCAAAACGGGGGATATCTCGATCAGGGGAGAGAGCAGGGAAATACCATATGACCTCGTAAGGCTTGTTGGAAAACCTGTTGTCAGACTTGATTAATAGCCCTTTGTTGTTTAAACTGAATCGTTTCGTTTTTGTAATTTTCTAATTGTTCCAAAGTCTTATAGCATGTGACAAAATCTGAAGAAAATCCTGGACCTTTTAAATTTTAATACATGGATCATCACAATTGTGTATACCATGCTAACCTACTGAAAGCAACCTGGTTGAAATGCAACGTATACCTAGCAATCTCAAAATAGCAAACATAAACATTGCCAACAATAATTAGAGTAGCAAGACGTCATCATCAAATATGAGAAAGTACTAGAAAAAATGTCAGTGTAATTCAGTAATTCATAACTACCATACCTTGAAGACACGGATAAGAAAGAAAGCCACTAAGCCTGAAAATCCCATATGTATCATGGTAAGTGTAATTGGGAATGGGAAATTGAAATATTTTGGTGAAAGTACCCACTGCAAAAACATAAAATAAATGGCAGAAGAAAAATTGTTAAATTGTATTGATGATATTGAAAAGTAAAAGAATTACAATTAAGTCATAGATAAAATGTATTCAACAGAAACTACTTTGAAGATTACAATACACAAATATAGACTGGTTAAAAAAAAAAACCACCCCCCACCAAGACCAGTACCATTTTACTTTGAGCTGTTGTGGTGATGTTGAAGGCAAGGTACATACAAATCAATCATTGGGATGTGTTTTGAACAAATGAAGTTTGTAAAACAAGCCTTGCTGTGTGCTCACTCCTATAATGCATGATATTGGAAAAGCCAAGACACTAGTATTCTTTTGCGGCAAGGACACAGTGAAAGTGAGGAAGTGGCAATCTGAAACATGTGCACCTTATTCTACAGGATCAATATAGCTTCATAGTTTATGCATCACAAACAAAAATTACAAAATAGTTGCACAAGAATTTTCTACTTTCTACTACCTGGAACCAGATCATTAACTTTCAAATCTTCCTTATATTTTATTCATTTCTTTTTTATTCCCAAGATGCCTCGTGTGAGAGCTTGCTCGCACTGACATCGGTCTCAAATAATTTCTCAGATGAAACTCATCGGTTCCTCATAAAGAATTTCCTTTTCCCTTCATGGTGTTTGGGTAGTTGAAAGGAAATAGTTGCATTTTTACTACACTTCTTCTTTTGGCTTCCTAAGAATGTACGTGACCTCTGGCCCCTACTAAGTTTTCCTTGGAAACTCGTGGCAATAAATGACAGCAGCTTGTCACTTTGATTGTTCTTTTCAGAATTGCATGAACCACAGTTTTATTATAATTCTAGTTTTCTTTTTCCTATTTTAAGTTTATTTCTGAGGTTGCTTAAATGAATTGAAGCTGTAGACAATAATATATTCTAACTGACAAAGAATAATCCATGAATCTAAAGAAGTTGAAGACAATCATGACTCAGAAAAATTATGCATACCTTGTTATACAAAATAACTCCCGATGAAAGCAAAATATAGACAAGGAGATAAAAGTAAGTCAATAAAAGCTCCTTGCTTATCATCATTGTAAGTCACCTTGGCGATCCAAAGGCTCCACCTTCCTATATTACAATGTAATTCCCTCAAATCCAACTCAGATCCAGGAGACTTGTGCAGGTACGAGGTGAAAATTAAGGTCAATGGCTGTATTCATTCCTCAAAGATGATTGTAATGCACCAAGCCTGTTTCTGTATATGCCGATATAGAAACATGAACTGATAAAATCTGGAGATAAATTTGTTACATGTCAAATTACTACTATCAGAAGGACTCTTCATTTTCTAGACACTAACAAAAGAACCTGATAATTTAAACCAAGCTCTAAAACAAGTAAACCAGATTATATGGGCTTTAAGAAAAGATGAATAAAGGATGAAAACATAAATTTTAATGGCATGGAAGTCCATGAAAAGATAAAAAGCTTGCTGCAAGACACGTTATGAAACAACCTTTAATGGTCAAGTAATAAATATCCACTCGCAGTCATCCAGTGCATGCATGAGATAATACAGATTATAAAATACAATTTGGCAATCTATCAGATGCAAATTATAAGAGTATCTGGCTAATCCAGGGGACTCCATAAGAAGATCTGGAAGAAGTTAATTTTTAGGAACTAAAAGGGTTTAAGAAATAGGATTCTCAATTTTTCAATCAGCAACCCTGCAGTTAAGGCCAAACTCACCAAAGAACTTGCTATGAAACATTTCAAAAAACTCACGTTCCGCAAATTTTCTTTTACCTTATTGTAGAACTAACAGAATTGCACATATTTCTAACAAGTAATATCAGATAATAAAGTAAGCAATAAATTGATAAGCATAAGCGAACTCAAAAATTACAAGCAGCAGCAACAAAACTGAAAAAAAAAAAAAAAACAGAAGAACATATCAACAATAAAACGAAAAGAAGCCGAATAAGCATGAGATGTAAGCGAGCCAAACAAGCTAAGGTTACTAATAACAATAATAATAAAGAAAAAAACAATAAAAATTATTGATGATGCTAGAAACACCGACACCGACACCGAAATCAATGGAATACTTCCTAAAGCTGACAAGTTGATCAGAGGAAAAGGAGAAAATATATACATAAAATGTCCTCAGACACGCGTTCAGGTAAATGAGAACGAAAATGAAGACTGAAAATGCGTACCAGCAACGTGAACAAGGAAAAAGAGCTGGAAGTCGTGAGACCGGAGATCTATTTCCGGCGAGATGCCGACCGTCGATCTGATTGAATTCTGGGTTGGTTCGCCCTATCAACACGATTACGAGTTCACAGTGAAAGTGTGACTTCCAGAAGGAAGAGGAATTAGGAAGAGGTGCAAGTAACGACGAATGGGTCCTACAAATTAATTACTCTCTGATTAACTCATAAACAGGTTATAATATAAGTAACATATTGTATTACTCTTATTTCAGTGAATATAGTGTTAGAATAAATTGTAGAATTATTTTTCATTGTTATATAGTATTATACATTTATTATTGGAATGATAAAATAGAGCTATTATTAAAAAAAAAATAGAATAAAAGATAAAATATAATTATGATTAAATAATAAATAAAGATAACATGATACTTCTTCTATGTGAAAAAAAGATGAACTTTTTTCCTTTATTAGTCTATTAAAAAAAGATTTATTTCCCCTTTTATTAATATTTTAATTTTAATTCACTTAACATGTTTAAGACCATAAAATTAAAGAATATTTTGATATATTTAACATAAATTTAATTTAGATATACATAATTGAATTTTTTTTCTATTTTTCTTGAATTTCATTTAAAATCAAATCATATCATTCTTTTTGAAATCGAGAGAATATTAAAATAATACTACAATTACATTAAATTGATTGTTGGGCAAATTATTTTTTTTATCATTATTTAATAATAAATTTAAATAATATAATATAATACACGTGACATGTTAGGGAAACACAAGTCTCATCATATTAAATTAAATTTCTTTCCCTTTCTTCAGTAATTCCACATTTAACCCACCCACATTTTAGATTTGAAAAAAAAAATCCTCTTCACATTTTAATGAAAAAATAATCTCTTTTGATTTTAATAATAAAACCTTCACTAGTATCTACATCTATATTTACGTATATAAGTGTGGATGAAGCTGCTCAATCAAGCATGCAGCATGTTGACATGTATGTTTGAGTAATTTGAGAATATATTTATAATTTTTATTATTTTTTTCATTTTAATTTATTTATCTTATTTTTTTTAAATTTTTCTATTTATAAAATTGACATAAAAAAGTCATGGACAATTTGGTAAATATTTATGATTTTTCGGAACAGGTCGACATGCATATTTCGGCAGCTTGAGGATATATTTGCACTCTTATAGTCTACATTGATAGTTTGAAACTATTTTATATTGTTTCACTTTGTTGAGGTGAGTCAGGAACATGTCGTAAAGCCCCCTCCTATGCTAGATTTATTAGAGCATGTTTGAATATATGGAGTCTATGTAGACTTATTTCTTTCTATGCAATGTTTCTTGGAGTTCTTATGAGCTTTTCCGCATTATTGTTACCTTATTTTTTACCTATGCTTAATGTGCTAAGAGGTTTAATTGGGGTTTTTTTGAAAATTCTAATCGCCTTGTCACACTTAGGATCTAACTTGAATTGTGACAATATAATTGCCATATTTAACAAAAAGTAGAAGTCATACTCGAAAAATAAACTTTAAAATTTTTAAAACATTTGACAACAAACCCTAACACATAAAGAAAACAACTAATATCATGAGTGAAAACAACTAATATCACGAGTTCCATTTTTCAACATGTGTTTTTAAAATTTATCAAGAAATGACAATTTTAAGTCAAGAAAAGTTTTAAAAGGATAACCCTAGAACCTAATTAACACATAAATACTACCAAATATTACAAGAAAATAAAGGTATAAATATTACATAAACAAAAAGTGATAATTGAAAAATGACATCTAATTTATAATATTTAAATAAGATAAGATAAATGATATCAAGCTTGGTAATATTTGCTCGCTTGTTACTTTAGTGAAAAAGTAAAAAGAAATTGGTAAAATGAGTAAGAATTTAATGGATTATTTAGTTTAATTAGTAGATTGGGAATAGAATAAAAAAGGAAATCGATTATAATGATAATTGATGTGAATTCAAGCATTTGTAAGAACTCCTAGAATTAAGATATATTTATAATTTAATTTTTTAACGTCAAAGATAAAAATAATTCTATAGCATACTTTATTGGTTCTATAAAAGAATAAAGCCTCATTTTCATAACTATTATGGTATAAGAATAAAATAATATAAATCAAACTAAAAAAAAATCAGAGCACATTTAAAATTACATTGAGATTTTGAGTAAGGAGTCAAGAAATGAAATAAACACCATAATAAAAAATAATAATCTAATACTATCAATCGTATCATTTGTATTATAAATTGCGCGGCTATAAAATTCTATCCTTATATCATAAAATATAAATTTATTATGACTCAAAAATCTTAAAAAAAAAAATCACTCGCATATGAAAAAGGAATAGCAATGCAATACAATATATAGGATTAATAATATATTTATTAACACATAATTGTCAGATTTAGCAAACAATTAAAATTTTAACTCCACGAATAAATTTGGAAAAATCTAAAATATTTAGCACCAGAAACAACTAAATATAAAGATATTTTAACACTCATTTTCCAAAATTTGAAGAAATAATTTTTTTTTTTTTACAATTTTAACTCTACAAATAAACTTGGAAAAATCTGAAATATAGTTACCACAAAGTCTAACACATAAAGAAAACAACTAAATATAACATATTTTAACATGCATTTTTCAAAGTTTTTTAAGAAATAATAATTTAAGTCGAAAGATAACTTAGAAACTCTTTAAAGAGTTACTCAAACTCTAATTAACACAAAGTACAAAATTTTTTACGAGAAAAACAAAAATACACATTATCAAATTAAAGAGGGATAATTATTAAATTTTTTTTTGCAATATTTAGATGAGGCGAGAAAAATGATATTAGACTTTATGAAATTCACTCGTCCATATTTCCTTCTTTCTCACGTTACTGAACGAGTGAAATGTGTTTTAGCAAAAAGTATACAAAATAAATCTAATATGAAATTATTTACTCTTAATGGACCTAATCCAAACTATTTACCTTTAATGGACCCATACTCAAAACTATTTACCTTCTTACCCCACTTTCTTTATTTTGCCCTCACGTTGTGCTGATATCAACATGAATACTATGAAATAATCTTCTGTGATACTCCAGCGGTATATCTCATATATAATGAACTCAATCCTCTGTGATCCTCTGGCGGTATATTAATACCCAATTGGTATCATATATGATTATGTTTTTTTAAGAAATAAATAAGAAACAAATGAAAAAATTATTAAACTCTATATATTCATTGTGATACTCTATCGTATATTTATATCATATCGGTTTCGTATAGAATTAGAAAATTATTAAAGTTACAAAATTATTTATTATACACTAAATTAATAGAAAATATATTCTTGTGATACTCCATCGATATATTGATACCCTATTGGTATCATATAATTTTGAGCTCTTTTTTTAATAAATAAAATAATTAAGAGAAAATTATTAAAGTTACAAACTTATTTATTAAATTCTAAATTAGTAGAAAATATATTCTTTGTGATACTCTATCGATATATTGATACCATATCAATATCATAGGACTGAGCTTAATCCTCTATGATATCCTATCGGTATATGTATACCCTATTGATATATCATATAAGGTAGGTGTTGACGTCAACATGACGTCAACATGCGAATTTTAATAGTAGGGGGCGAATTTTAATAGTAGAGGGATATAAAATGTAAAGGGGTATATTGATGTAAATAATTTGTTTCAAAGGGGTATGAGTTTAATTTTCCCAATGTTTTAAGAAAAATGGGCTGAAATTTAATGGGTAATTTGGTTTTAATGGGTCAAAATCGTATATATGAAAATTTCATATATATATATATATATATATATATATATATATATATATATATATATATATATATATATATATATATATATATATATATATATATATATAAATTACAAAAAAAAATAGCATATTCTCTTTGATTTATAGAAAATAACCCAAGAAGATCGCGGGCTCATATACCTCAAATAATCCCAAAGCTATTAAGTTCTTTTTGCTCAAATTAGTCCAAGACTGAAAGTTTTGCCCTTTTGCTGTTTTTTTTTTAAATTTATTTTTTATGTTGTGGCTTTATATATATATATATACTAGATTTGTGGTGCCCCTGCGATGCACGGGCGAAGGGATCATGAAGGACGTAAATGCGTTTGGAAAATGGGATTTAAGAACAGAAGTGATAATTCAGACAGAATAGCATATTGTATGAGTACATCGGTAAGGCATTTTTGGAATGCAAAATATTTGTACGGATTATGTTAGTACACTGCTACATTGCTAGATGGATGAAAGGCAATAACTGCAGGTACTTCAGTTGTCGCTGGATTAGCTGCGGGAGAAAGAATGAGGTGTTCAGAGTTAGAGAAGTTGTGAAATTATCATTGAGATCTTAAGGCAGTTGTACATGTAATGGTATAGTGTAATTTTTAATTACCTAGTAACAACTCTTTATATATGGATCTTAAGGCTTTACATATGATTCTAGTGAAAATATACAAGGGTAAAATTGACTAACCTCTTCTTGTTGTTTAGCAGAGAAATCTAGTACTTGTCTTTGTTCATCCAGAGAATTTTTAATATCACTAATGAAATCTTTGGCCTCCAAAGATGCAGCTATAAGGAACTGCATTGAAAGGATTTTCACTTAATTTAAAATAACCTGAATCAGCATGAACACAAGAAACACAGAGATTTCTTACTTTCTCAACAGTGGTAGCTTAAGATGATATTTTAGACTTGATCTGGTCCACATCAGAAGAAGCTTCCAACTGCAACGCATCAACAAGCTCCTTCAAGCTTGCCATGCCAGAAGTATATGTTTGAGTCATTTTGTTGATCTTTGATTCCATGACCTTAGTAACCTGGTTGGTGGTATTAAAGGGTATTCAGTTCCTCAACCAATGAACTTGGTATGACTGAAGGTACTGTGACAGCTCAGAATTTGATATCTTACATCACATTTGCTGGCAAGAAATGAGCTGACATGCTCCTCCATGCCTCTCAATTGCTGCTGTTGCTGGGATATCAACCCGTGAATAACCTTGTGCAGGTCACCTAAGCTATCATCAAGCCGTGAACCAAATGTACGCAGCAGATTTTGATTATCTGCTTCCAGCTTGTCTTTGTGATCGGTGTTAAATAGAACCTTCAGAAAAGTGCACCCGTTGCTTATACTAAAAAATGACATGTTCATTTTACTTCAAAACATCAGAAAAATGGTTGCAAGCCTGGAAGTCCCAATACAACAACATACCCAGTGAAATCCCGTGTGTGGAGTCTGGGAGGATGGTTAGAGTGTACACAAACCTAACCCCTACCTCATGGAGGTAGTGAAGCTGTTTATGAAAATAGGGAATAGGGAAGAGTAGAAAACTTAGAGAGACCATTTTACTTCTTAACACAGACTTAAACATTAAAAGGGTGAGATTCATGATAACATGTAGAGTTGAAAGTGTACCATCAGGAGAATAGGGATGCAAAATCTAATGCCAGCAAGATATACCAGTGAACAAACAAAAATCCAAGCGTACCTATTCCTGCAAAAAGTGAAGTTATATCTTCAAATGCATTCTGCAAATTTTTTCTTTGCACAATCGATCAGACAATTTTCTGTTTGCAAGTAACAGAATAATCACATAATGATGGTAGACAAGGGTCATACAAAGAAAAATTCACCCGTAGACTAAGAGTTTCACATACCTGAATGTATTTGTTTAGAAATAATCAACTCCTTTTCCTTCAGTGTTGAAATAGCAATCCTGTAATTCTTTTGAAGCTCATGTAATGCCTTCTTACTATTTTCCAGATTCGCCTGGGTATATTTGGAAGATATGAATTATTTCCAGAAAAAGAAGCAATATGCATGATTCATAAACTTCTTCTTTAGCATTATCTGGCAGTCTTTGAATTCAGCTTTGAGGTTCAACTTTTCTTCTTGCTCACTAAGATAAAGCTCACGGAATTTGTCAATTTGCTGTTGAGTCAAGGGGAGCATCCAGTAAATGCATACAACAAATGATTTTGGGTCTTAAAGGCTTAAACAAATCAGTACATACACTTTTGGGAACCTTCCCATTTATATAACAGGTTATCGCCCCATTTATCAGTAAAGGTTGATTATGCAAAAATCAGAACTCAAATTACAAATAAGGACCACTTTTGGTATTTCTGAGTCACTTTTGTTTCATCTCATTTGTACAAACTTGATCTTATAGTATTCTGTTACCATTCTCCGAAAAAAAAAACTTAATCTTATATTTGAGTGCTAGTGTTCTATACATAAATATAACTTGCATCAGGTGCTAGGTTGGCAGATATCTTAGTAACCAGCAGGATAGATTCTCCATCACCAAATTTGACACAAATTCTCTTCCTCCCAATAATTGTATTCCCAAACTAAGCAGACAAGACCATGAATTGAAATAGAAGAGAACACACAATTAGTTTTAGAAAATAGGCCACCAGACTATCAAGTACTGCCGACAATACAACATTTTTGTTCACTATCATCAGAAGAACAAAATATAAAGCACACTTTCCCTGTGTTCTTGGAAGACAACACATTTGCCATCCATAAAAAGGTTCGAGCTTTATTGAGTTACCAAATTCTTGATCTCATTTAATCTCATCTTGTAGAAACTTTTAAACATGAAAGTTCATTTAATTAAAACAAAATAATATAGTATATCTTAAGTTGAGAGGGAAAATTATGCCTTCTAATCGTATTTTAACCAATTTAACTCCAGATAACCTATTCAGAACTAATCGATTATGCAAAGTAACTTTAAGACAACACTACAATCTCTTGTTAAAGTCCAAATCACTACTCAAGGCATACTGCGTTCAGATAGACTCACAGACGATCCCAACTGAGTAAATTATAATCTGAGCAAGTATACCTTCTTTTCAGCTTCATCCTGCAAAAATCTTTCATGTGGAACATAAACTCCATTCTTTTCTCTTGCTGCTCGAACATCTGCTTTGATGACAAAGGCAAATGACACAATTGGTGAAAAAGCATCCTAGTAGAGGACAAAGAAAACAGAAAAAAAAAGTGCACTAACGTACCTTGTTTCATCCTTTCTAGTTCCAAGTATAGATCTTTGAGCAGCACTGCCTTGGACATTCTCTGGTTAGCCTGAAAGATAGCTTTTTCCAGCTCAATTATACATATAACACTTCAAATGGAAAATACAATAAGAAAAAGAACCACAGTATAACCTCCGGTTTGTTTTTGATGTTTTTAGCACGGTGTGCATAATCTAGCGTGCTTAAAGTTTCTTCGAGACAGTGGGCAGAGGGTGAAATTGTTGCAATGATACAAGTTTTTGTTTTTTCTCCTAGTGAATCTCGCAAGAGTCTTGTGAGCTTACTATCCCTGTGTAATTCAAAATAAGAAGATTTAAGAGGGAGAAAAGCAAAAACATCAGAAGAAGTGTTTCTTGACACAAACCTGTAAGGTACATGGATGGAGTGTTCAACCAAAGCTGTTATGACACGACCAAGAGTAAGCAAACTCTGTTGATTTCCCCTGCTTCTCTTGCACGACCCTGAGTTCAAGCCGATATATGTGTTGTGAGTTGAATTCCCTTCATCAATATTAATGCAGTCCAGGACTTGTTAGCAACACTCAGAAGAATGACGGAATTATTTAGAAGCATTTCCCAGTACTAATTTGTCATTTAGTTTTACAGTTACTTGGATAGCTTGAGAGATACCAGTATTGCTTTTATGTCATACCTAAGCATAAATTTCCCCGGCGCTAATTTAACATCTGTTAATCTTTTGGTAAGTCATGGAAGTAGAACGAAGGAAAGACAAGGGGAAATATAATTTCCTATCCCTAACTAAAGATAAGTTCTCCGCTTATGGATATTAACACTTCACCGGGACATTTTGCATTCCTACAGCAGTGCTACTTGGTTATTGATAATCAATGAACTGTTATATAACAGCAACAAGGGATCATTAAGCATGAACTGTTATATAATAGCAACAAGGGATCGGTAAGCACAAAATCTGTGATACTAATATCATACCTCTCGGGCACCTGATCGAGAAATATTTTCTGATCCAGCTAAATCAAGAAGATTGAGCTTGCCACACTTAATGAGCTCCTCATCTCCAACGGTCATTTCTTTGACATGAATAGTTATGCTAAATACAGAGTGAGAACGACTGCAGAAGAAGAGCATCTTTTACTTGTTGCTCACTTTTACTTTTCAAAACAATGAATGCTAATAGTTCCTACCTGCTTCGCTTGTTCAATAGAGTGTCTGCTGTGCGTCTCCTGGCTGCTCCTCGTTCCAGGAGGTTATAAATGTCATTTGCACTATATACTGTTTCTTCCTCAAGGCCTCTCACAACAACTAAACCTTTTCCATCCTCCATGAGGAATATGGGCTTCCTTTGTCTCTCTTCTGGAAATTTTGAGGGCTCTTCTGAAGCTAGCAAGTCAATGATTTCCTCGTTGTATAGTTCCCAAAAGGTCACTTTCATGCTATAGTCTGCATGTTGGGCTTCAAGTGTACCAAAAATTTGGCGAACTGCCCTTGGAATTATACCTGCTTCAGCTGGTAATTCACCAGCCTATGACATAATGAAAGAACAAAATTTAAAGACCAGAATAGATTGATGTGAATGATGCTATGGTGTAGAGTGACTGAACCACTTAATACCTTATTACTCAAATAATAGTAGTCTCTTTTTAATAGATATTAAAATCACCTCAAACCGAAAATTGAATTTAATGCTTTCATACACACACAGAGACGAAGATAAAAAGGTTTCCAAGTGCTTCATAGAGCATTTTTGATACAGTAAAAGATATCACGTGAGATGTGCATGCAGGCATCGTTGATTGTCAAATAGGTCACCGAAGTCTACCAATTAGCAATATCGCATGTAGAGAACTTCCTTTTAGATTAGAAAACTAACAAACAAAAATCACATTGTACCTTGACATATTATCAAACACCTTACGTGTAGAATTCAAGTGTAAAAATTTTAGGTATACAGCAGCGTGCATGCGGAAATCGCAACCTGCAAATTCAACGGAGTACAAAGCAAAGGATGTACCAACGAAAAATTACTACAGCCAGAGGAATTTTTGAGAAATGCAGCAAGTCAAGCAAGAAGCAAGTCGGAAGTGCGCCGAAATATATTACGAAAGACCTTACATATGGAATTGAGCTATAAAGATTTCAGGCACAGGCTGTTAGCCACATGCATGCCGAATTCGCAACCACCAAATTCAGGAAATGAGTTTGAGCGTGTCAATGGATGTCAAATTAAAACTCCTGCTAGACCTTATGTCTTTATCAAATTTGGTAAGCACTTCCCTTTACACTGTCCATTTCAATTTTTTAATTTCCTTTTGTTAAAAACTAATTTTCTATTCTTCCAATATATGATATTCCCTATTTTAAAAGATACATTCATACAGAAGACGAAGAAACTGTATCAGGATACCAGAACTCAACGCAATGTTGCGAAGTTGAATGATGAGCTACTTCATACAGAACACTAACAGAACAACCTACACAGTACATGATCAAGTCACACCCGCAAAATTCATTCCCCAAAATTGAGGGAAACCTAAAACTAAGATAGGAATATTATCAAACAGCGTACATGCACAATGCAACTGCGAAAATCAAAGACGCACAAAATTTCGAAGTAACCGAAGTGTAAGTAACATGCATGGCAAAATCGGCGCAACCCAATTCAACCCACCACAAACAGAATACTTACGGGCCAAAAAGTACCCCGCCTGAAAGATTTTTCAGGCTGTGCAGAAAGTGCCCACCAAAAATGCAACAAATAAGTAAGAAAAAATTTAGAAATACCTGGGTAACGGCGATTCCTAAATCTCAAGCACGGACGGAGAACCAAGCAACCCATGAAAATGGTGCCTTGAAGACCACAGGAAACATGTATATGTGAGAGCTAATAAGACCAAGAACCGCGGCCATGGAATCCCAGGGATAGGAAGAAGGGTTCAATGAAGGTTGCTTAGAGTGGACACGTGGGTAAGGAAAGGGGTCATTGGCCCTTCGGTGCGGTGGATGAATGCCCATGGAAGATGGTCATTTTACAGAAATGCCATCGCTGATAATGCCACTGGGAAGAGCAATTATTACAGAAATGCCCTTGGTCGTCACCAAAGTGGCACTTATTAATGATAGAAATATAAAGCTCAAAAAAAAGTTTCATGTATTTTTTGGGAAAAGTTATTTTTTTATTTAAAAAATTATTTTGTTTTTATTTTGTTATGACTTTTATATATAAAAAGAACCTTTTTTCAAATTTTTATGTATTTTTCAGTATCAATACCGTATAAGTGTGTACAAGCATATATCAATATTGCATAGATAGTTATGTAAAGTATCGATATTGTGTAAGTTATGTATAAACATGTATTACTATTATATAAATAGCATGTAAACATGCATCAATATTGTATACATTGTATACAAACGTGTGTCAATATTATATAAATGGGTATGTAATGTATTGGCATTATATAAATGGTGCATAATCGTGTATCAACAATTATGTAATATATCGATATTGATATTTATTCAACTATTATACATTCCCACCTTAATAAAATAAAAAAAAATAAACAGCAAATAATAAAATGACAATTTTTTTTCACAAAAGAAGTGCAACAATTAAAAAAGAAGAAAAGTTTTTAAAAAAAGAGCAAAAAAATAAAAATAAAAATAAATTTAAACATTGATTTTTCTAAAATTTTACTTTAACATAGCTCAAAAAAAAGTTCCAATTTTAAAAAAAGGAAGAGAAAGGCCAAATGGCCAAATAAAGAAATATTTTTTTTAAAAAAAATAGCACTACTAATCAGAGATGCCATGGATTGGGTTCATTTCATTCAAGGTAGACTATTGACAATTGAGAGCCGCCAAAAAAGTTATGAGATTCGGGAAGAGGGGCAAGCTAAGTCCCAGATTCATTGGCCCATTTGAGATTTTGAGGAGTGTTGGTGAGGTAGCCTATGAGTTGGCCTTACTTCCTAGATTATCGGCGATAATCCTGTATTTCATGTTTCTATGCTCTAGTGTTACATTCCAGATGAGTCCCATTTGATTTCTTATGATTCTGTTGGGTTGGGTTCAGATTTGTCTTATGAGGAGGAGCCGGTAGCTATATTGGATAGGCAGGCCTAAAGATTGAGATCCAAAGATATACCTTGTGTGAAGGTTCAGTGGTGATATTGTTCTGCTGATGAGACTACTTCGGAGCTAGAGTCAGATATGCGGGCCAAATATCCTAACCCTTTTTAGACTTCAAGTACTTCTTTCTCTTTTATGTTTGAGGACGAACATTATTTTTAGTGGTGAATGATGTAATGACCTGTTGGTCATTTTTGAGCTTATATGTGAAAATTACTATTTTGTCTTTCATAAGTTGCTTTGGACCTATTTTGAACTATTTGCATTGTTGGAACTGAAATCCTAAGTTTTAAAAGTTGAAAATATGAGTTTTGGCATTTTTGGAAGCTTAAGTTGTTAAAAAGGTGAGTTTTTGTACTATTCTGAATTTTGAGTGTCGGATTAGAGATCTGTTGATTCCATTTGCTTCGGAACGTCAAAACTGGTCTAGGAGAAATTACAGGAACTAATTTCGAAGTTAAAATGAGGTTTTTAGACCCAAAATTGCATTTTTAGTTATTTCCAAAGCCAAAGTATGACTTTGATCAACATTCGGAGTTCAGAAGCTCAGATCGAAATTCCAACAATTCTAATAGCTTTGAATGATGAAACTAATGCTAGAAATGGTCTCATAATAATTTGTGGAGTTGCCGAGGGTAGTTTTGGTACTTTGAGTTTTAAACTAGTTTATACGAGTTGCATGGGTAATTGTGGCGAGGAGGCCTTGAATTTAATTTTTGATGATTCTGTTAAGTCGGAATCGCTGTTTCTGATATGGATACCTATATGGTTTGTGAAATTCTAATTATTGATGAGTTTCAAGTGCCCATTTCGAGTTTTGATTAAACTTGTGTATTGCTATTGCAGGTACCCATTACGCTGGAGGGTAGCCCTCCTTGACTTCCGCATTTGCGGAGGCCGCATTCGTAGAGGGCACAAATCCAGAGCTCCATGTTCATGGAGATGGACCCGCATTCGTGGAGAGTTAATTTACATTGACCTCCGCGTTCACGGAGATTTATTCGCATTCGCGGAGAAGAGTTCTTAATTGGACAATGTTAAAATCGTAGACCTCCATTTTTATCCCATTTTCAAACTTTTCAAATTTTGTAGGCGATTTTTGAAGGGGATTTTTGGAGGATTTTTTTGGGTAAGTGTTTCTAACCTTATTTTAATTATTTTTCATAGTTTATATCATGATTTTGTCTTGAATTTCATGATTTTGAATGACCGAAATTGGGGATTTTTAGTCTATGATTTCAAAACTTTAAATGGTGATTTCTCATTCGATTTGAACTCGATTTTTATGGAATTTTTACCCATAAACCCTAATTTTCTTGTAGAACCTGATTTCAAAGTCAATTTTCTGATTCGAAAACTTTGAATTTTAGTCCTAATTTTGACCGTTTCCCCCCTAAACTAATTCGTGCCATATGAGTATCAAAATTCATCTCTTGATGCGTACTATATATTTTTTTATAGCGTTTGATCGATTCGGGGATCGTTTGGAAATTTGAGTTGATTGAAAGCTTGTTCGAGTGCGATTTCGGCATCGAGGTAGGTTCGGCTAACCTTTATGGGATTGAATATGAGTTATCTGACTTGTTTATGTGATAATTGTAAGATCTAAACTAATCTATAAGTAGATGAACTGATATGATTGAATTTTGATGGAATTGTGATCCCGATTATGCCAAAAATTAAGTAAATTGCGATCCTATTGATAAATTATGATGATGTATTGAGATTCCTGATAAATTGGATAATATTATGATGACATGCGACTTGTGATACTATTTAGGCACGTATGTGGAAATTCGATGGGTTTTGACATACTTTGGGAATCATGTATATTCTGGGACGGGTGAGGTCTGGTATTGTTACTTTTGAGAATCATATGTATATTGTGGGACAAATGAGGTCCGATAATATTGGTATACTTGTCTATTGATATAATTGTGATGACCTGAGATATGATGATGGTTTGGACTCTAGTTGTAACGTTTGATATTATTCTCCATGATTATTTGAGGCTTATGTATTAGTACTCTTACCATGATGTTATTATATGTGTATGTGTGTGTGTGTATATATATATATATATATGTATGTATCTTGATTTGTATCATTGGCATTCATCTATGATGTGCTGCATTGTATCAACCCATGACCCAGGTAGGTGGCAAGGTTGAGACATGGTGATACCCTTGACCCGGGTAGGAGGCAAGGGTGAGATGTACTCTTTCGATACCCCTTGACCACGGGCAGGTGACAAAGTCGAGATATTGTGATATTCATTGATCACGGGCAAGTGGCAAGGTTGAGACATTGTGATATTCCTTGACCACGGGTAGATGACAAGATTATAGACACTTGGTATATGACCTGATGAGTCCCATGCATAGTATTCATATCTCTCATCGTATTGTACCATTGATTTTTATGGATGTCTTATCTTACTCTTATGTATTTTTTAATTGTGCACTAACCTTTTTAATGCAGGTGAAAGGATTCTTCGTTATTACATACTTGTTTAACTTTTTTACCCAGTCAGTTGAACCTACTGGGTTCATTTTGGTGTACTCACCCCTTACTTTGTTTCCTCCCTACAAATCGAGCATAGGGACCCACACAGGGTAGTTGATTCATTCTAATAGAGTTGTTATCCCTGTTGAGGAGGTTATTAGTCCAAATAGTTAAGTAGAATTAATTAGTTAAGATGGTAGTTAGTAGGTTGTTAGGAAGTGGTTAAAGTTGTTAAGAGGTGGTTATTGAAACCTCTATAAAAGACTCTCTGTACTCATTTCCATACACACAGAAATATACATCCTTCTTCTTTTTCTCTTTATCTCTCTGCATATTGTCTCCTTACTGTTAGTGTAGTATCAATGAGTACTGATACTACTTAGAATTCCTCATGGTATCAGAGCAGGGCTCATCTCACCCAATGTGGGCCCCCGAAAAAATTAAAAAGTGCCCACGCACCAGATGTTGAGCACTGGGCGTGAGGTGGGGTGTTGAAGAACAAAAAATCCCACATTGGTGGTTAATGAGATGAGTGGACTCCTTATAAGGCTTGGGCAATCCTCCTTCCTTTGAGCTAGCTTTTGGGGTGTGAGTTAGGCCCAAGACCTAATTTTACATGGTATCAGAGCCTAGATCCTAAGCTAGGATCGGAAGAAGAACAAGTTGAAGAAGGCATAGGGAGATTAAGATCGAGTGAAGAAAATCCAGTTTGAAAAGGTGAAAATTAAGCTTCGAAGACTGGAATTTGAAGAAATTCAAGCCTTCAGAAGCTCAAAATTGAAGAAGAGTAGTTGAAATTTGAAGAAAAAAAAAAACTTAGTGCAGAAGGAGATCGGAATTCGAGGTTAAGAACTCGAATTGGAGAAGAGCTGCTGAAGTTTGAAGAAACTCAGTGGTGAAGAGAATCTGGATTCGAAATCAGAAGCAAAGTTACGGGATATATTCAAAAGGAGATGCAAAGTGCTGAAGAGATGCATGCAAACTCAATTCCGTCAACATCTAGAAGTTCAAATCGGATCGAGGTTGATCACAATCATCCTCTCTATCTCTATCCAAATGATACAACAGGTAGTTCGCTTATATCTATTCAACTTGCTGGATCTGAGAATTATGCACTTTGGAGTCGGTCAATGACTATAGGTCTTCTAGGCAAAAGCAAGTTAGGCTTTGTAGATGGTAGACACACTAAGGACAGCTTTGATGAGTCGTTGCATGAGCAATGGGAGAGGGTTAATGCTGTGGTGTTGTCATGGATCATGAACTCTGTGAGAAAGGAGTTATTGAGTAGCATTATCTATGCATCCAATGCTCATAAGGTTTGGTTAGACCTAAAAGAAAGGTTTGATACCATCAATGGATCAAGGATTTTCTGGCTACATAGAGAAATTGCAACTCTAGCACAGGGTACTATGTCAGTAGCTGAGTATTTCTCCAAAATGAGAAACCTCTGGGATGAGTTCGATGCCTTGATGCCATGTCCAGACTGTAGATGTTCTGAATCCCAAAGGTATGCTGAACATTATGGATACCAAAGACTACTACAATTTCTGATGGGTTTAAATGAAACATATGCCCAGTGTAGAAGTCAAATCCTAATGATGATGCCTACTCCATCCTTAAACAAAGCATATTCATTGGTTATAGATCATGAAAGCCAAAGATCTATTGCTACTGGTGCTTCTGGTGTGATTGACTCTATAGACAATGTGGCTTTTTTCAGTAAAAAAGGAGGTTTCAGTTCAGGATATAAAGGGAGTGGATCTACTACTGGTACTGGATTTCAAGGGAATCATTATAAAGCTCAGAAGAAACTGCCTGTAGTGTGTGATCATTGTGGTTACAATGGTCACACAAAGGAAAATTGTTACAAGATAATTGGCTATCCACAGGGTTGGTCTAAGAATAGAAGAAAAGGGGGAGCTCAGTATGCAAATGTGGTTGAAAACAGTACAGAAGGATCTAGTCTGTCTCAACAAGGTCAACTACCTCCTTATTTCACTCAAGAACAATACCAGCAAATCATCAATCTCCTAAACAAAGGAAGTGAAGTTAGTGACAGCATTCCTACAGCTAATGCAGGTAATATAGTTCACTCAAATGTTAATTCAAGTAGCTCTAAATGGATAGTAGATTCAGGGGCTACAAATCATATGGCATCTAAAGCTGAGTTGATACATGATGCAAAAATAGTTCAGAGAAGTGGAAACAACTGTGTTCACTTGCCCACAGGTGATGAAGCCCAAGTTACCCACACTGGCAAGTCACATGTGTTAAATGATCAAATAGTGTCTAATGTATTGTACCTTCCTGAGTTTAAGTGCAATCTTTTGTCTGTCTCAAAGCTAACCAGGGAATTACAATGTTCAGTGAATTTCTTTCCTGATTTTTGTATATTCCAGGATCTTTGCACTGGCTTGGTGAAGGGGATTGGTAGGGAAGAACAAGGGCTATACATTCTCAAAGGAACCAATATCATTCACTCCTCAACTATTCCATCAATTCACTCTTCCTGTTATACAGTAAACAATGTTGATCATCCCAACATCACTACTCTATGGCATAGGAGAATGGGACATGCTCCTCTAGACATTATGAGAAGACATGTTCCACTTCAACAACTTCATCCTGAAGATCACAAGTGCACTGTCTGTCCTCTTGCAAAACAAACCAAGTTACCTTTTTCTAGAAGTGTTTCTAGCACTAACTCTGCCTTTGCTTTGATTCATTGTGATATTTGGGGCCCCTATAGGGTTCCCACTTACAACAATAAGAGATTTTTTGTTACTATTGTAGATGACTACAGTAGATTTACTTGGCTATTTCTCATTTCTTCTAAATCTGATGTATTTGAGATTCTGAAATCTTTTCTGACAAGAATACAAAACTTATTCTCTACCAATGTCAAAGTCTTAAGAACTGATAATGGCAGTGAGTTTTTCAGTTCTCATTTCAAATCTCTTATGTCTAATCTTGGCATTACACATCAAACTTCTTGTGTGTACACACCCCAACAGAATGGCAATGTGGAAAGGAAACATAGAGTCATATTACAAGTAGCTAGAGCTTTGAGATTTCAAGCTGCTATTCCATTAAAGTTCTGGGGAGAATGTGTTCAAACTGCTGTATACCTTATCAACAGGACTCCTTCCAGAATTCTAAATTTTGTGTCTCCTTATGAACTTTTATTTCAGCAACCTCCTTCTCTCAATCATCTAAGAGTGTTTGGAAGCCTAGCCTATGCTTCTACTACTCAATCTTTAGATAAATTCTCTCCTAGAGCAATTCCTAGTGTGTTTATGGGTTATGCTCTATCTCAAAAGGGATATATACTTTATAATATTCATTCACAGACCTTCTTTGTTTCCAGAAATGTGGTGTTTATGGAGTCTATCTTTCCATTTCTAAACACCAAGTCTACTGGTACTCCAATCTTTCCAGTACTTGACATTTCTATACCAGAACCCTCCACATCTCCTGCTCTTTCATTCCCTATTTTACCCACTGGCTCTAGTTCATCTCCCACTTCTACTAGTTCTTCTCAATCTCCTGTCCTGTCTACTTCACCATCTGTTCCAAATGAAATTACAGCTCCCAGAAGGTCCTCTAGGACCAAACATCCCCCTATATGGATGCAAGATTTCATTACTCCTGTTACTAACTCTTGTTCTTATCCTTTATCTTCCTATATCACCTACTCAAATCTTAAACCTACTTATCAACATGCTCTAGCTGCTTATTCTTCCCTATCAGAGCCTACATCCTTTCATCAAGCTGCCAAAGATCCCCTTTGGATACAAGCTATGCAGTCTGAGATCACTGCCTTGGAAGATAACAATACATGGTCACTAGTGGATCTACCAACTGGAAAACAACCAATTGGTTGTAGGTGGGTGTATAAAATAAAGTACAAATCAACAGGTGAGGTTGAAAGGTACAAGGCCAGGTTAGTGGCCAAAGGTTACAGCCAAAAGGCTGGGTTGGACTATTCTGAAACCTTTTCTCCAGTGGCCAAAATGGTGACTGTGAGGACCTTAATAGCTATTGCTGCATCTTGTCAATGGCATATTTTCCAGATGGATGTGCACAATGCATTTCTTAATGGTGACTTAATTGAAGAAGTGTATATGACTTTACCTGAGGGGTTTGCCAGACAGGGGGAGGATCATAGAGTCTGCAAACTAAATAAGTCACTCTATGGTCTGAAACAAGCTCCTAGACAGTGGAACAAGAAGTTAACTGATGCCTTATTACAGATGGAGTTTACACAAAGCCACTATGATTATTCTCTTTTCACTAAAACAGTTGATCAGGAACTGGTGATTATATTAGTTTATGTTGATGACTTACTGATAACTGGGAGTAATCCAGTGCTTATAAACCAAACCAGATAGAGTCTAAAGCAACAATTTAAGATGAAAGACCTTGGTGAACTAAAGTTTTTCTTGGGGATTGAAGTCTCCAGGTCTCAAGCTGGAATCCTGATGTGTCAAAGAAAGTATGCACTAGAACTAATTGATGAAGCTGGATTGAGTGGATCAAAACCTGCCTCAACACCTATTGATGTAAGTCAAAAGTTAACTTCAGCTGATTATGATGAACTATTTCCAAGCAAGGATGGTAGTACAGATGAAGTAATCACAGATCCCTCCAGGTATCAAAGATTAGTTGGCAGATTGCTATATTTGACAATGACAAGACCAGATATTTCTTTTGTGGTTCAAATGTTGAGTCAATATATGCACAAGCCTAAAAAGTCTCATATGGAAGCAGCATTAAGAGTAGTAAGATACTTAAAGGGAGCACCTGGACTAGGAGTATTCATGCCTGTCAAAAGCAATCACCAACTCCAAGCTTATTGTGATTCAGATTGGGGAGCATGTTTGGAGACAAGAAGATCAGTGACTGGATATGTGGTGAAGCTGGGTGGAGCTCTAGTATCTTGGAAGTCAAAAAAACAACATACTATATCAAGAAGTTCAGCTGAGGCAGAGTTCAGAAGTATGGCATCCTGCACTGCTGAAATTATATGGCTCACAGGCTTATGTAATGAATTGGGAATTAAGATTCAGCAACCTATTGAACTCATGTGTGACAGTAAGGCAGCTATCCAAATTGCTGCCAATCCCATCTTTCATGAAAGAACCAAACACATTGATATTGATTGTCACTTTGTGAGAGAAAAGATCAACCAAAAGCTGATCAGAACAGCTCATGTATCAACTAAAGATCAACTAGCTGACATCTTAACAAAAGGACTTGGAAGGACAGCTCATGAACATTTGCTTAGCAAACTTGGACTCAAAAACCTCTTCAAGCCATTAGCTTGAGGGGGAGTGTTGAGGAGGTTATTAGTCCAAATAGTTAAGTAGAATTAATTAGTTAAGATGGTAGTTAGTAGGTTGTTAGGAAGTGGTTAAAGTTGTTAAGAGGTGGTTATTGAAACCTCTATAAAAGACTCTCTGTACTCATTTCCATACACACAGAAATATACATCCTTCTTCTTTTTCTCTTTATCTCTCTGCATATTGTCTCCTTACTGTTAGTGTAGTATCAATGAGTACTGATACTACTTAGAATTCCTCAATCCCTCTATCCAGATCTTAGCGGTTAGGCTCAGACTTCGAGTCGTCGTGGATCTTTGAGATTTTCTTTTATTGTTTCCCTTTAGACTAGTATCGGACATTATCAGAATTGTATTTCTATTTGAGACAGATGTATTCACTCTTTCGTACTACTTTAGATGCTCTTGTACTCATGACTCCAAATTTTGGGATTTCATATGATATGTTGTGGTTGTTTCTGCTTTACTTTATTTTCTTTAGTTGCGACCCGATTTTGGATCGCGACAGCTGAAGATGTAAATCATCCAACGGTTAGTTTGATTCTATGGAGGTGGATAGCCTAGATACTAATTTGCTTAGAGATGCCATGGAGTAGGCTCGGTTGATTCATAGTCGGTTCTTAACAACCCAAAGTCATCTGAAAAGTCATGCAGATAGATGGGATCGACCCTTAGGGGTCGTTTGGTAGCTGGTTAAGGCTCAATTTAATGCATGAACTTTAGTTATTCATGTATTAACTTTATACATTATTTGATTTGTAAATAGAATAAAAATTAT
Source organism: Solanum rostratum (assembly GCA_029948455.1). Lineage (NCBI taxonomy): Eukaryota > Viridiplantae > Streptophyta > Magnoliopsida > Solanales > Solanaceae > Solanum > Solanum rostratum. The sequence goes on from CM057056.1 coordinate 20,338,281, forward strand.
TCATGTACTATGGTTGATACGCATCAAATGATGTATACAAGTTATTAATGTATTAATTCTATGTGGTGTTTGGTTGTGTTTTAATAATTCTACATTACTAAAACACACGTAACTTATGAGGAAATCTATATATAATTTTATGCGGGATAGACAGTGGAATAAGTTTTGTGGGATTAGTTATACATGAATTAAAATAATAAAGTTACATATTTACCCCTATTAATTTACTTTCAAAATCTTTATTTGATTTAAATATGCGTCTAACGGAAAAATATTTACATTAGATGCAGATCAAAATTGAACAATGTTAACTGAGAATTCTTATCGAATAAGTGGTCTTTTTTTATGTATTTTTTTTAAATTATACTATTTATTTACTTTTTTTTTCTCTTTTCTTTTTCTAAAGAGTTGGAAGTCTTTCCACCTTCAATTAATTGAATCACTGATTAATTTAAATTATATAATATTTGTGTTTACTTATTTATATATTAATAACATATATTAATTTACAAAATCAAATATTCAACTAGCAATAATTTATGTATTGTAATTTCTACATGACTAATACTTGCATAGCTAATACATGCATAACTCTAACCTTTTTTATTGATCCATCTTTTTTAATCAAAAAATACTTTTTAACCAAAATATAATTTTGGTATCCAAAGTTAAAAACTGTGAAGTTAACCAAAATTATCTTAATACCTGAAATTAAAATAAAATTATTTTTTATTATCTGAAATTAAACTAACATTATTTTTAAACTAAAATAAAATACCATTTTGGATATAGGATACTGATCCCTTTTTTATCAAGAAATATTTTTAATTAAAGTAGAAGATTTATTATCTTTTATTTTTAAAAATAAATAACTTTCAAGGAAAAATAAACAAATGAAGATATATGGTATATTTAAAATTGAGAATGTGTTATTTAATTTTGCGCTTTCCACGTGTTTCTTTGTTGAAATTAAGGGTATTTTATTCTAAAGTATAATAAGGGGTATATTTGGATCGAAAGTACAACGAAAGAGGTATATTTAAATTGAAAGTATAATTATAGGTATATTTAACTATTTCTAATAGTGCAAGGACATATTTGACCTTTTTTTTTTTAATTATTTAATAGGTATAATAAATATAAGTTCACTAAACATTTGATAATTAAGAAATAAGAATTAGGTTATTAATTTCTTTTGAATTCTACATAACTAAACCCTGCATAACTAATACCTATATAACTAAATTCTACATAACTAATACCAGCATAACTAATTATTACATAACTAATACCTGCATAACTAAACTCTGCATAGTTAATACCCACATAACTCTAACCAGTAACCAAACGACCCCTTAGAGTTCATGGAGGGTGACCATGTATGGTTGAGGATTTCGCCCATGAAGGGCATCATTAGGTTCCAGAAGAAAGATAAGCTCAGCCCTAGGTTTATTGGTCCTTTTGAGATCTTGATCATAGAGGGATAGGTGGCCTATAGACTTACTTTTCCACCTAGTCTATCTTCTGTGCATCCGATGTTTCATGTTTCGATGCTACGGCGTTATATCCTTGACAAGTCTCAAGTGATCTCCCTTGATGCAGTAGAGTTGAGTTAGAATTTGATCTATGAGGAGAATCATGTGTCCATTCTGGGCATGTAGGTTCGAAAGCTTAGGAGCAAGAGTATTACATTTGTGATAGTTTAGTAGCGACATCGGCTCATAGGAGAGGTAACATGGGACATCAAGTCTGATATGTATACCCCCCATCCTTATCTTTTGAGACTTTAGGTATTTTCTTTGCTAATGTTCAAGGACCTATGATTTTTAGTGGTGGATGATGTAATGACCCTAAAGGTCATTTTTGCTATTTTTAAAAAAATTATGGTTTTACCCCTATTGCCTCCACTTCTATTTGATTGGATTTGAAAGTTGATTTTTGAAAATCTTGTGAAAAGTGGAATTTTTTCTAAAGAGTTCAGTTTTGAAGGCTTAAATTGCTTAATTTTGAGTTTTGGAGTCATTTGGAGATCCAAATCTCTAAGTGAAATTTTGTTAATTTCATCAGTTTTGGAATGCGAAAATTGGTCTATGAGAGTTGTCAGAATGGAGTTGTTTCGTGGATTTGAGGTTCGAAGTTAAAAATTTAATTGAAACTTTAAGGAAGTTTGACTTTGGTCAACATTTTGAGTTTGGTGCTCGAACTAGATTTCTGATGGTTCTATTAGTTTCGAGAGCTAATTTTAGTTCTAGAATGAGGTTTGATATAATTTTTTGGGTATTTTGATAGTGTTTTAGTATTTCTAGTGCCTAAGATGTCCTAGTTGCGACTAATTAAATTCCACGTCAAGGAGACCTTAGATTTGATTTTCTACAATTCTATTGAGTTTGCAACATCAAATTTAGTGGGGATACATATATGATTTGTATGTATAGGGTTCCCAATGAATATCGATGGTTGAGTTCATGTTTTTGAATGTGTTGAATTGTGTTGTGTCCTGGTGTCTGTGCTCTCTCGCTTTTGCGAAGGGATGATCGCTTAAGCGACCATCGCAAAAGCGAGACTGGCTAGCTAGAGAAATGGGTCGTAACAGTGAGCAAAGCTTTACAAAAGCTAAGCCCAATTTTGTTCGGGTGTCACTTAAGCAATTCCTTGATCACTTTTATGATATCTGAGACTTGTTCTGGCAACTGTTCTCGAGAATTAGACCTCATTTGCCATTTTGATGTTGGGGAGCTCGTAGGAGGTGATTTTTGAAGTGATTTTCAATTGGAATTTATTGGGTAAGTTATTTTGAGCTAAAATCTTTCTTACCTATTAATTATTTCTTGTTATTAACATTAAATTGAGGATTTTAAATTGAAAAATTTGGGGTTTTTTTCATGAACTTAAGTTTTACGAAAATAGTGATTATGAATTGATTTTAATTCCATTTTTAGATGGTTTTCTCTAACGAATTTTTTATGTCCCAAGGAACATTTTCATATAAAGATCTTTAGATTTCAACTGAATTTTCTAGCATTGGATTTTTGAGCCATTTTCCTATTTTTCCCTGAATTTTATGATTTTGGCATCATTAGACATGAAATTTGATTGCAAATTATTGTTTCAATAGATAGTTGTATTTCAGATACTAATTGGAAGGAAAAGACTCAAGTGTTGGATTAATTTCTTGACTTTATTGAGGCAAGTAAATTTCTAAATCTTGTTGAGTTTATTTGAACCTTGTATTTTCCCTTCTTTGTGTGTTTGAGAGTAATGGGCATTCAAAATGGGTGAATTATTCATGAAATGACTTGATAAAAGTGAACGGGTAATGAAATGACTATATCATAGCTTGTGATAAGAATCATTATTTGGTATATGATCGATAATGTTGCTTTGTGTATTGTGAAATATTGGTTGATAACATTGATCCCTATGTTGAGGTAATTGATTTATTATGTGTGAAAACTGTGAATTACTAATATGACTCAAGTGTTGATAAATGCTAATGATTGGAGTAATTATTGAGGCATGATATATGCAATATTGACATGTGTTGTATAACATTGACATTGTGATAAGATTGTTGAAGAATACTAGTGAAAACATTGACTCAATGATGAGTGATCTTGAGCAATGATGATAAAGTGGTTATTGAAAATTTGAGTAACGATGTGATGTTATTATTAAATGACTCACTTGGTGATAATTCTATTATTGAAAGAATGATGGGATTGATTGCTTTGATTATTGAATATATGAATTATGTGGACTCTTTATATGCTCCCATACTTATTTTAAAATGATTATTATGTGAAATAAAACATTGATTGAGTCCCCTAATGATAAAAAAAACCCAAAGAAAAATAGTTGTGGCTAGAGATAAAAAATGCCAAAGGAAAATGATTCCACCAAGATATAAAAAAGCCAAAAAAAAAAAAAATCAGCTAAAGATGAAAAATGCCTAGGAGAAATGATTCTAGTAGATACATGGTCCATATATGGCCCTCATAGGTTCCGATCTAATTATATCAATGAATGTGTATTGTAAAACAAATATGTATCATGATTACTTGACATTGTGTTATATCATTTTCACTTCATTACTTCCTATTCTATTTCACTGTATTAATATGGATACTTGTATGAAGTGTGATTTGCCGGATAATTTTGTACTTATAATTGTTGGGAATAACCTATTGATATATATGCTATATACTTGTATTATGTATATGCATATTGTGTATGCTGGCTTTTTTGAGTGTAGATTAAGGTTTAGTAGAGTGGAAGGAGTACTTGTGCTTAGATTTTCCTATTGGGTACCATGTTGTTATGTACTCACCTTTGTTTCTACACTAATGTGTAGATTGTTAGCCCGAGTCCAATTGATTGAACTTGTGAGAGTCTGAGCGATAGCAACTTGTTCATTTCAGCGAACTATTCAGGCTCCTACTTATTTTCATTATTTTTATTCCGTTTGAGAAACAAGGACATTTAGGACTTGTATATTTTTCTTTCGAACTCAATTATAGTACAAACTTGTATATGTGACACTAGCTTTGGGTTGATTTTTAAATTGTGGATTCCTTATCTTTATGTATTTACACTATTGATTTTGCTTTATCTTCTACTTTATCATGTTATATCATGTTTAGGCTAACTTATATAGGTGGGTCAAAGGCAAGTGCCATCACACCCAATTTCGTTTCATAACAAGACTATGAGCACATGTTCATAAGAATCATTAACAAAAGAAAACACCCCGCAATGGGCATGTATGTCATTCTTCTCAACTCTTTGGGAAATATTTATGTTGAATAGAAACTGTTAGTTGCTTCCACTCATTAACCCTAAATAAGCATTGCATAGCAAAAGAAGCAGAATAACAGAAACACAAACTTAATAGCTTTTGATTTAGGAGGAACTTAGTCCTTTATAACAAAAAGAAAACCAAATAACATGATGACATCCAAAGCTAATCCCTTATCGGGCAATAGCCATTTAACATAAGTTGTACAACAAAAGGAAACATCAAATAACAAGAATATAAAGTTATTTGAGCAATACAAAGCTAAAGGATTAACCAATTATTATATGCTTTAAAGGGTTTTGTACGTCACCTCCACCAGCATGTTTGACAAATTCAGCCGGGGATAGAACATTACCATGACAAACACAAATAATCTTTACATCTTCTCTCTTACTACCTGAGTATAGAAATCCACCAGTCTTCTTTCCATTTGGTCCATCACCTCTTGTTGAAACACGAGGCATGCTAAGCAAGAAGCTTTTCATCAACACCCCTTTAGGAATTCTCCCTGAAAACACATGATTTTACATCAATATAATAAATAAAGGAAAATAAATACATTATTTGATACAACTTAATTCAAATTGTTCGAAACCTTGAATAGGTGGTTGTAGGGTTTCAAACTCATTGACATTTGAAGCAACACTTTCTTGTGATCCACCTGGAAGCGGTAAAGAAGACTATTAATTAAAAATGGTTATTGATTAAACATCAAATGAAATCCCCAAATTTAGCTCTACATTACTTGAATTTCCACTGTTTTCTTCAGCTTTCTCCATGTTAGAAAAATTAAGAAAGCTGTTAAATTTCAATAAAGAGAAAAATGATTTCATAGAATTCATGGAGATATCATTTGGGAGATTATAAAGGACAAGAATTTAGGGAGGGAAAGGAGAAAAAATGTGAAGAGGTATTTTTTCTGTGGGTTCAGTGTAAAATGACAAAATAGCCCCATGGAAAGTAAAATACATTGCATTAGGAAGTGACACGTGTCAGTTCTACTAAACAATAGAATGGACCCACAACTTGTCTAGAAAATTTCTGATTGCCTTGGAAACCTGCGATGGTTCACACTATAGATGTGAAAATTATTTGTATTTTTCGATGTTGATTCTATTTTTTATCACTTTAAAAAGAGAAAAATGATTAAATATATTGTTTTATGAGTATTTTATTTTAGTGGTTATTTTTATTGAATGTTATATTATTCGAGTATTTTTACTTTCGGTATTACTGAGTCTATGTTAAACTAGTATTTAATTATAGATTTTGAGAGAAAATATCTTTGATGTTTTAAAGAAATGCAATTTATACTTAGAATTTCTAAATTTATATATCAAAAATATCAATAAAATTGTATTAGTGATTTGTAATGTATATCAACTGTGAAAAATCATGACAACAAACACAATTAGTATGAATCTCAAAAGAGTAGGAAAGTAAAAGGGAAATATCTTCAATTTCTAACAAAAAAGCTACTATTACTACTTGTAATTAGAAGTGACTTGTAATGACTTGGTTGATCATTTTTGAGCTTATCTGTAAGAATTACTATTTTTCCCTTTTATAAGTTGCTTTGGACCTATTTTGAACTATTTGTATTGTTGGAACTGAGATCCTGTGTTTTAAAAGTGGAAAATATGAGTTTTGGCCTTTTTGGAAGCTTAAGTTGTTAAAAAAGTGAGTTCTTGTACCATTCTGAGTTTCGGCCGTCAGATTGGAAATCCACCAATTTCATTAGCTCCGGAACGTCAAACCTGGTCTAGGAGAAGTTACAAAACTGGATTCGGAGTTAAAACAAAGATTTTGGACCCAAAGTTGCAATGTTAATTCTTTCGGAGTCAAATTTTGACTTTGGTCAACATTTGGAGTTCGGAAGCTCAAATCAAAATTCCAATAGTTCCAGTAGTTCTGGATGGTGAAATTAACGCTAGAAATGATCTTGTCATAATTTTTGGAGTTGCCAAGGGCAGTTTTGGTATTTTGAGTTTTAAATTAGTTTATTTGATTTGCATTGGTTATTGTGTCGAGGAGACCTCGGAATCAAATTTTGATTATTTTATTGAGTCTGGATCTCCACTTTTGGTATGGATACATATTTGATTTGTGAAATTTGGATTCTGGATGAACCCCGAGGGTTCCTATCGAGTTTTGAGATTAGTTGATTTTTTTGATTTCTGGTGCAGTCGTGTTTCTTCTCTGCGTTCACGGAGAAACCCCTACGTTCGCAGAGGTCTAGATGACCTAAGCTCCGCGTTCGGGGAGGTTTGATCTGCGTTCACGGAGATAATATCCTTCTGATTCACATTTGTGGATACCAGTTTGCGTTCGCGGAGGTATAAAACCTATTGCTCTCCATGTTCACGGCACCCCATCTGCGTTCGTAGAGTGTAGTTTGTGCCTGAACAATATTTAATCTGTAAACTCACTATTTTTAACTATTTTCACTAATTTCAAGCTTTGAGAGACGCTTTTTGAAGAGACTTTTTGCATATTTCTTTTGGGTAAGTGTTTCTAACATTATTTTGATTAAATTCCATGATTTATCTCTTTATTTTGTCTTGAATTTCTTTTGAACATCTAAAATTGGGAATTTTTAGTTTATGATTTCAAAACTTTAAATGATGATTTCTCCTTCATTTTGACCTCGATTTTGGTGGAATTTTCACCCACAAACTCCATTTTTTGTGTAAAACCTTATTTTGAACCCAATTTCTAGATTCGAAAATTTCAAATTTTAACCCTAGTTTTGACCATTTTGGCCCTAAGCCTAATTCGTGCCAATATGGGTACCAAAATTCATCTCTTAACACATTGTATCTATTTTTGATAGCGATTGACTAATCCAGCGATCGTTTGGGGACTTGAGTTGATTGAAAGCTTGTCCGAGTGTGGTTTTGACATTGAGGTAGGTTCGGATAACCTTTTTGGGACTCGATTTGAGTTATTGGATATGTTTATGTGATGATTGTAAGATTTAGAAGGTTTCTTGAGTAATTGTGTGGATATGATAAAATTTTGATGAAAAAGCGATATCACTATATGGAAATTTGAGTAAATTGTGATCTTGTTATTAAATTGAGATGAAATCTTGAGGATTATGATAATTTGGGCATTATTATGATGAGATGAGACGTGTTACCATTTGAGAGACTATGTGGTAAATTGATGATATTGTGAAACTTATGAGATTTTGAGCATCTTTTGGGACTTGATGAGTCCGATTTTATTGACATTTTTTTTATTGATGAGAGGTGGTGATATGAGACTATTGATGGCATTCTGATACCTATTGATGCATCGAACATATTCTTATTGATGTTGTGACCATTGTATATGACTATTATCATTTGTATTACTATTGTATATATTTGTATCGTGGGATTGACATTCAAACATACCATATTGTATTTGATTTACCTCTTGACCAAGCTGAGGTGACAAGGCTTAGATATTGAAATATTGTAGACTTTTCTGCACCTTTTGAGACTTGTGAAGTCCGTTGTGAATATGGTATATTTGTCCATTGAGAGATTGTGGTAATTTGAGTCCTGTTGAGGGCTTGAGAAAGAAGTTGAGACATTTGGCATACCCCACTTTTGATTCTATGAGAGTAATTTATTAATTATCATATTAATTTGTTGTTATACATATAACGAATGGTAGCATTTGTATGCATTCATTTCACGTACATATATACCACCACTTGACTACGCTAAGGTAGCAAGGTTGAGATGTCGTACCACCTTCTATGAAACTCCTTGCCTCCGCTGATATAGTAAGGGAGGGATTGTACCATTTACTCACCCCTTGGCCATGCTGAGATGGTAATGTTGAGATATTGTGACACCCCTTGACCAGCTGAGGTGGCAAGGTTGAGATATCGTGATACTTTTGACCACTCTGAGGTGGCAAGGTTGAGACATTGATACACCCCTTGATCACGTTGAGGTGACAAAGTTGAGAGACTTCAGCATATGGTCCGACGAGACCCCCATACTTTACATTCGTACGTTACCTGTGCATTGCATCATTATCTATTGTTAATAACTTATGTTACATATATGTCTATATTGTGCACTAACCCCTTCTTTACAGGTGATAGAATACTTTGTTTCCTCCCTGCAGATCGAGCATAGGACCCTATTGTAATGACCCATGATATCGTTTCTAGAATTAGTCCTCTTAATTTTCTAAAATATCCTTCTCCAAAAAATTTAACCGGATAAATTCAGATAACTAGTTTAATTGAAGGACTAAATTGATAACTTATTAAACATTCTACACCACTTATCCTATAAATATATATATATATATATATATATATATATAAAATCAGTTAGTAGGGTTTAATTCTTTTATTATAACTTGAAAAAAAATAAGAAAAAAAGAAGAAGAAGCGAAGGGTGGTGTCAATAATGGCAACAACGTGAGGGAAAGTGCTCCAGGTGACAGATCCTAATTATGTATACATTGGGTTGAGAATTGTTTTTATATATGATGAGTGAAGACATAGACCAAACAATCTCTGCAAATGTGTAATTAAGTAAAACACACACTAAATTAGATTAGTATTATATACTTGTTCATGTTGATTTAGTATATCAGGTAACACTACGTACACTTATTAAATCACTAAGTTGTAGGTTTGTTTTATATACAATGTCACTCACATTACAGTAACCATTAGTGGCATTGGGAATTGGAATAGGAAATCATTCCTCACAAGCTTTGCATGTTTAGTAATTTGTCCTTTAGTGGATTAATTAGAAGGGTTATGGTGAAAATTACATGTCCCAAAAATAACTTGTATGAATTACCCTTTTTTTAATATTTGTTTTCCCTCACATCTAGCTAGTGATGTTGGATCTTCGTTTAGGCGTCTTTGGATGTATGTATATACATGTACATGCTTTGCATTAATATTGAAGGATTATAACTTAATCCTAGGCTTGAAATTTTGGAAAATTAACTATGGAATAAATTAGTTTTTGGGTCTAGGCTACATGTATAGTAATATGAGTACTGTTAGTTTTGAAATCTTATTGTGATAATTTATCTGATTAGATCCTGGTGCTACGGATTCCACTCGAAAGGGGAAGGCTCAAGTCCCGCAGTGAGTACTCAATTATTAAGGCAAGTGAATTTCTAAGCCTTTGTTAAGTATATAGAATCTCGTGCTTCCTTGTGTGAGGTGTTGAGGAGGATATTGAGATATTGAGTTAGTATTGATGTTATACCAAAACCATATTGTGTGAATTGTGCATTATATTAAAAATTAGTCATTTTCTCATTATTGCGTAAGCATGCCTATTTGCATTGACCTTTGTGACAGTGTTATGTTTATTGAAAAAATAAGGATTAAAGAGGACACTATATTTTGAGGGACGTGTCGCACACCGCGAAGGATGCTATATTTTGAGGGTCGTGTCGCACGCCATGACAGATACCATATTTCGAGGGTCGTGTCGCACGCCATGATCGATGCATGGACAAAAAGTCCCTCATGGGTCCCGGACTGAGAGACAACGGGTGTGTATCACTAGGTCAGACATGCATCATCATACTTGACATTGCATTACATTGCATCTTACATCCTTATTATTTATGAACTTGGGAGTGCCTTTTATGAAACTTGCGATAGATTTACTTGATCCCTTGTGTTGCTGATCTAAAATTATTGGTGTGACATCATTGAGCTATATAATATGTGAATTGTGGACTGTTAGGTTGGGTTGTTTTTTTATGCAGGTTGTAGTTGTGGAGGATCGGTTGGAGTGTTAGGAGTACCTGTATTCTATATTACTTAATTTTGTATTTAGTAGTTTACTTGCTGGGTACCGTGTGTTTGGTACTCACCCCTTGCTACCTTTTTGTAGGTTACGAGTTCGGATCTTCGTGATACCCTCTATTCTTCCTTGTCAGAGGCTTCCTGTTGAGATTGTGTGAGGTAGCTATTCGCCATCCCAGCTGACTTCTCAATCCTATTTATGATTTTGTTCTACTTTAGAGACAATATCATTTGATACTCGTGTTTTCTTCAAATCTATTGTGATACATTAGAGACTTGTGCTCGTGACAACCTAGTTTTGGGGATTTTTAATTAAGTTGACTTATTATCTGCAGTTAAACTTTTATTTTTATTATCTTTCAACACTTTATCATTATAATTGGGATATAGGCTGATTTGTCTTGGTGGGATAAGATGAGTGCCGTCACGTCCATTTTTGGGTCGTGATACCTGTACAGGGTAGTTGATTCACTCTAGCAAAGCTTTTCTCCATCTATCTAGATCTTAGCATGAGGCTCAGACTTTGAGTCGTTGTGGATCTTTGAAACTTCCTTTATTATTGTTTCCATTTCAGACTTTGTATAAGACATTATCTGACATCGTTCTATTTTCATTTGAGGCGGTTGTATTTACTCTTTCGTGCTACTTTAGATGCTCTTGTACTCAAGACTCAAAGTTTTGGGATTTGGATTAGATGTTGTATTTGCTTTTACTTTATTCAATCTCCTTTAGTCGCGAATCCGATTTTGGGTCGTGACATGACTTCGAAGAGCATGCTTGAATAAAAAAGGTAACTATGTGTATAACTATATAAATTTTGTACAATGAACTACTATTAACATTTAGTGCAAAGCTATAAATGATAGATCTTTTATAAAATTATCACGATCCAAACAGGCCGTGAGTGGAACCCACACTAACCCTCCAGTGGGAGAACCAAGAACTTAATCAAGCCAACTAAAACTAGCATAATCTAGACAAGTTATGTCATGGAAGCAAGTTTAAATAGGTACATAGTCGAATTCCTTAAATTCAGATAAAAAATATAACTCTTAATGATAATCTCGTAAATTGAAAGTCAATGTAGAAAAACTCTACTACAATGTCTAATCAATGGGGATGCAACCACGAAAGGAAAACCACTAAAAATAATAAGTGAAGTCTAAGTCCGAAAAGAAAGTGGACTAAGATGAAAGAGGAATCCATGGCATCCCAAAATTTACTGGCCCACCCTTGAATCCCCAAATTAGCTATCACCTAGCAGAGGTGTCACGATCCAAGCTAGGCCCTAGGTGTGACACAACAATCAAAACCCTAAAGAACCTCGATCAAGCCATTATAGCATATCAAGAAGCATAAAAAGGCAATATAAGCATGTCACGACCCAGACCTAGGGTCTAGGAGTCACATGGCGAATAGGAACTAGAGAGTCCCCAAACAAGCCTCAAAGTATCCATATTCACATCATCAATTCAGAGGCGTATTCAAATAGTAAACACATAGTTCTAAGGGACGGGAAAGTAGGACTCACGCTATGAGAATGTCATAGGGATGATGGATTGACATGGAATCACATAGCACATAAGAACTAAGGAGCGGGTAAATATGACTCACTCTATGGAGACAATATGAGACTTGGGATCTTTCATACTTCCACATCAAACATACAACTTATCACAATTCTCATAATCAATCCACAATAATGATATCCAATAAATAACCATAATCATAAGCTCTAAATAAAACACATAACATATAAATCCGACAAGAGTCTACAAGATGTCTAACAATGCCTCTAGACATAAATGGAACAGGGCCAAGACATGTCCCAGGCTCACCCTCAAAGTAAATAACATAAACAAGACTTCATAGGTAGAGGAATGGTGGCTTGCCCTTGGAAAATAGGACTCACCATGACAAATGTCTCAAATCCAATCTAACCGTCAAATGGTGGATGAAGGTAGTCTCCGACCCCTACATGGTTAGATCATATAGACAAAAGTATGAGTTAGTACGTTTGAATGTACTAAGTATGCGGGCATGCAATGCATGTGACTTATTAAATCTACATTCAACGTTAGATGATAAGATCACATAATATAAAAAGAAGTATATAACCAAATAAGAGTGTATAACAATATGTCATGAAATCCATGATGCATGAAATGCATAAATGTTCATATATAGTGGGGATGTGACCTCAACTGACATATAAGATCAAGCGAGCTATTACTTGAAATTCCGATATTATCCCCACACTATAAAAGAGGTGGTCTACTTGCCAAAGGTTAACCATACTTCTCCTTACGGGCCTCCCATTTTGGAGAAGTAACCTTCCTTACGAGTCTTCCATTTTGGATAGGATTTTCACAATATCTCTAGCGAGTCATGCCTCAACTAAGAGGATGAGCCTCAAATCTTTCTAGCAGATCATGCCTCAACTAACGAGATGAGCCTCAAATCTTTATACCTGTGCTGGCACATAGTTCAAGGAAAGGGAGACAACCCTTGAGGATAGCCCTAACGCCCCCAATCCATCCACATGAATACTTATACATATACATGCTTTCAAAATAAGCAATAATCATTTCAAATCCTTTCAACGCAAATTTAGGCTCAAAAGCCAAACACATTTCATAATCATTTGTACTTGGGCTCAAAAGCCAAATCATAGTTCATAATCATGATACTCATGCATAGGAATAGCTAATTCACATATACGAGATGGTGCAGCACCCAAAATTCTCAAAGAGCCATATTGATAGACATTTATGTGATCACATTTTTGTCATAACCAATATTATATCAAAATCATATACATAAACATATATGAGCTTAACCCACTTCATAATCTTCTTAAAATTCGTTGCTCATGAATGCATATGCTATGAATGATGTGAGAATACCATGGGTAATAAATATTCAATCTTAAAAAAATAATTCAATATAGAATTCAAGTAAATATATGTCCTCTGGCGTTGAGGACCTGACAACGTGGCCTGACAATCAATATTGCGTGTTGAGGGCCGTGCTCGGCGTGCAACTTGATTATCCGGTAGATCTAGCGCCATTTCCCATTCATCAGGCTTGGGAGAGGAGGTAGACGCTCCCCCACCCGAATCCTTTCCTGCTTTCTTTATCCGATCCGGCTCGAAAGGGAAGAGATAAGAAAAGAAGGAATAGGTATTCCATAAGTAAAATTAACATTCAAATCATAAATTAGAGTACCCATACTTAATAAATCAAACTTTAAAGGGACAATGCATATTCAAATCTTCATAATACTCAAGTAATTAAATATATTAGGACTTAAATCAACTTAAAATTAACAAATAAGCATAACTCATACTTCAATTGAATATAACAAACAATAATATTGAAAACTCATATTTAAAGTAAACTAAAATTCCATGAGATCGAGCGAAAAAGGGTTTTGGGTCTTCTTAGTTGAAAGGGAACAAGAATCAAAACCAACATACCTTTCTTAGGAAGATGAATTTGAGAAGAATTTAGCTTGAAGTTGAATCCCCAATTGAATCCTAGCTTGAATCTTGAAGATGAGAGTTGGAGAGAAGTTTAGAAATTTTGAATTCTAAAGTATGAGTATTTTTCTAATGAGGATGGATTGGAATGAATGAATATCAACTGATTTAGAGGTATAGGATAGGTGAAAAGATCATAAAACACCCTTAAAATAACCGAAAATTACGTAAGGGCCATTAATGACACAAAACTAAAAATTTGCATTGATCCCTACACAAGTGAGTTTTATAAAAATGGGTAAAACTTCTTGATCTGAACTTGGAATGAAGTGAAACCAGATGCGTTGGAAATATAATTCAGAGAACTTATATTTGATAGGTCGTGGGCCACCCAATTCCTTTTGTGCTAAGAGATATGACCATTTAAAGTTGACTCTTCTTTGGTTCTTGTGAAAAGCTTAGCCAATGGAATTCCTTTGAACTTGACTTGATGAAAGAGACCCATCATGATCCTAAACCACATAAATAAATCTTGGATTGAAGACTTGAAAATGAATTTAGCATGGGCTTGAAGGTCACATGGAGATCCTTCGACTAGAGCTTGAAAAGAGGATTCAGGAAGCGTTTTGAGCAAATGAATAAGAAGCTAAATGTTAGAATAAGAACAAATAGTAATGAAGGAGTATAAACTGATTTGGGTGGGGGGGGGGAGTCCCATATAGGGTCACACAGCCCGCGGAGGTATCCATAAGCTGTCACCTTGATCAAAAACTTTTTCGGAACCAAATTCTAAGCACCACTAAAGCTATACAAAGTCTGGATCCTTACAAAGCGTCATCACAAGCTATAGGAGAATGGGGAAATGGGACTTATCATCTTGACCTCACAAGGGAAAGGAAAAACTTAATCTAAAGAGAGAAAAATATCATAGGCTCTTTACACAACATCCAACATGCCTCTAGACATAGCATAGATATGGGCTATGGACATATTCCTCGCTCACTTTTAAAAGTAGTAAAATGACATAGTCTTAAAATACCAATAGAATCTAAACAACATAAGGTAGAATATTACTGAACTTACCCTCAAAGAATGAGGATTCACCACAATGTCTTCAAGTGAAACTCCAGAGTCTAGCCACAAGCTTGAGAAGCAAAATGGGAACCCTCTCTTACATTATAATACAACGTAGGCATAGAGTTTGCATTAGTATGTTAAAATGTACTAAGTATGTGAGCAATGCAATGCATAATCAATCATAATATATAAGCAATCATTTCAAATATCATAAATAAAGAGTATAAGTAGTCATAAATGAGATCAATATATAGTATACCATAAGAATATTATGTAAAAGTAAAATTTTAAAGTACTCATGTAAATCATCATTAGGACCATACAAATGTGGGAAGTAACCACCATCGACAATAAGACCATGGATCTATAACACGGAATCACAATGTCTACCCATATATTGAAGAAAAAGGAGTCTACTTTCCAAGGTAGAACTCTACCCCTCCAATCAGGTGTCATAAGCTATGTGAATCTGATAGCAAAACCATTTTTATAACATAAATCTCACTATGACAATGTAGTTATGAGACTAGAAGCTTTACATAAGTACCCCTTAGGTTGAGCCCCCACCTCAAGCCTTACTCAATGCTAAGTCAATATCCCACGGAATACATATCACAAAATCATACTTACAATAGATTCATACGACTTTTCATAAATCATAGTTCATTAGAACTTCCATAAACATGTCAAATAAAAGAGATAATCATGGTCATTAGTTCAAATCATAAAAACTTATACAGAATAGCTCCTTTTCATATAATTCACGTAATATGGGTATAGGCCTTTCATCATTACATGTCATGATGGTATTTTGGAAAATATGTGATATTGGTTGTGTTGGAATTGAAGTAAAGTGTGACTTTGTTAGTAAATTGAGTTGTATTCTTGAGATTTGAGATATTTTGGGTATTATTGTGATAATATGAGACTTGTGACACCATTTGGAAAGTTTTGTGGTAATTTATGGTATTTGAGATATTTTGAGAAACATGTGTATATCTTGGGACATGTGAGGTCCAGTATCTTTGGTACACTTGGCTATTGGTAAAAATCGATGGTTTGAGACATGATGATGGTTCGTGGTACCAATTATGGAACTTATTACTATTTTTCATGATTCTATGTTGATCATTTATCGTTATTCTTATCATGATGCTATTATTTACCTTGATTTATGCCATTGACATACATTCGTTCCATATTACATTGTACCACCCCTTGACTATGCGGAGGTCGCAAGGATTGAGATATTGTACCACTTTTTATAAAACCCCTTGACCATGTAGAGGTGGCAAGGGTGAGATGTATCACTTTTGAGATATTGTACCACCTTTGACAAAACCCCTTAACTATGCGGAATTGGCAAGGGTGAGATGTATCACTTTTTGAGATATTATATCACCTTTATAACTCCTTCACCACGTGGAGTGGCAAGGTTAAGGTATTGTGACACTTGAGAGATTTTAGTATATGATCTGACGAGACCCCCATTAGTTTAACCTGGTAGCCTTAGCTCAGTAGATGTGTACATCGGCCCCAGAGACGGTTGTGATTCCACCCCATGCATTGCATTCATACATTACAAATACATTGCATCATTGACTACTATTGTTACTTATTTTGCTTTTTATATATATATATATATATATATATATATATATATATATATATATATATATATATATATATATATATTGTGGACTAACCCCTTCCTTGCAGGTGATAGAATTCTTTATTATTACATACTTGTTAGATTTCTCCTACCCAGTTTGTTGAACCTACTGAGTACATTTTAGTATACTCACCCCTACTATGTTTCCTCCCAACAGATCGAGCACAGAGACCCCTTGTGGTAGTTGATTCTACTCTACTGGAGTTCTTCATTACTATCCCAGATTCCAGTGGTGAGACTCAGATTTCGAGTCGTCATTGATCTATTGAGACTTCCTTTATTGTTCTCCATATCATACGTTGTATCCTACATTATCTGACAACTTGTATTTACTTATTTATACTACTTTAGATGCTCTTGTACTCATGACTCCAAGTTTTGAAAATATTATTAAGTATTGAAGTTGTGTTGTCTTAGCTTTATTTTCTTTAGTCGTGATCCGATTTTGGATCGTGATAGTAACACTTGTGCTTTCTATGAACCCGTAGTATCATATTCAAGGATGAATGATCTCAAGAAGGAGATATTGCAACTTCTTAAGTCTTTCTTTAGCTAAAACCATGTTGGAATATCAAAAGGGGTTTAAAATTACATTTAAAAAGGGTTTTAGTGGAAGTTTTGGTTAAGAGATTCAAACGATAATGCAAAGTTGCCAAAATAGAAGAGTAAAGGATAGGCCATATCGTTGACTTGCCCTACCACAATTTAATTTTTGCCCTCAAATTTTTTTGGAGAAAATAAACTGAGATGAAATAAGTCCGCGTTATGGACTTGCTTCATCATGGTATTCGATTTTTAATTTTAAGTAAGGACATTCCTATTTTTTTCCTACCCCTCTTTAATTGGATGTCTTTGGATTTATTTTTTGAAATTTTTCATTGAAAAAATATTTTTCACTTCTCATTACCCATTAATCATCCTTTGATTTTAACATCACATTTGGAAGATTCAATTGAGAAATTTGGGAATTTTCATGAACTTTAAGATTTTTACGAAATTGATGATTGTGAATTCTTTTCAACTCTATTTTTGAATTGGTTTCACTGTTGGTTTTCTAATCATGAGAGCAACTCTTCCATCTAAAAATTTTTAGATTTCGACATTGAGTTTCAGTATTGAATTTTTGGATGATTTTGCCATTTTCTTCAAATTGCTTGATTTTGGTGTTGTTAGTTTCGTATTGTGATTGTGAAATTATTTTCAAGTAGATTGTGATAATTCAGATTTGATTTGGATGGGGAAGGCATTGCCATTGAAATGATTAACTGGCTAAATTAAGGCAAGTGGATTCTCAATCTTATTGAGTTTAATTGAACTTTGTAATTCTTTTCTATGTGAAATTGAGGATTAGTGACATATCTAGTGGATATGATTGGGTAATGGGGATATGGAATAATAACATTCATGAATTGATATATATTGTTATTAATTTAGACTTATGGGTTGATATTGTGAATTGGACTTGTAATGTCATTATGGAGAGTGTAAAAGTGATACTTGTGTTATGATGATATGTATATGTGTTTGATGTTCCATTGATGATGAATAGCTGAAGGAAAATGTTTTTCAGGTAGTGAAGGAAAATGTTTTTCAGGTAGAGAAGAAAAGAAATGAGATGAAAAATCAATGGGAAATCAGTCATTCTAAATGATATTGATATTGACTTAGCTTGATTTTTTTATGAATGGCTAATGTTGATTCCTACATACTCTCATGCCTATCTGACATATGCTTATATGATGTATTGAAAAACCAAAGAGAAAAGGTTCTGGCTAGAAAAGAAAGAAAAGAAGTGAAATCCACTAGGAAATCATTTCGACTAGAAAAGAATAGAAATGAAAAGCCAGTGGAAAATAGTCCAGCAAGATATGAAAGTAAATGCCGATGAGAAATGTTTCGACGGATACATAGTTCATATGTGACCCCATGGGTTCCGGTCTGAATATATCAGTGGACGTGTATCATAGGACAAACATGTATCATGATTACTTGACATTGCATCACATTTCATAGCATCTTATCCCATTTCATATTATTCCTCCCTTGTAGTTGATATATGTGCTAAGTGTGATGTATGAATAACTTGAATCTTGTACGTCATTAAGACTGAATTATTGAAAGGGTTGTGATACATGTTGATGACTTGAATCTTGTATATTATTAAGATTGACAGTTGAAAGGTTGTGATACATGTTGATGAGTTAAATCTTGCATATTGTTGAGATGGATCTATTGAAAAGTTGTGACATATATTGAATGACTCGAACCTTGTACATTGTGAAAAGTTGACTATTGAGACACTATGATATGAGACTAAAATTGTTTATATTGCCTACAGTGTATATGTTGGATTTTTCTACATGCAAGTTAGGTTTGTGGTTGGGATGGAAGGAGTGCTTAATTCATTATTTTCTACATGTGATTATGTCTATTTGTTAGGTACCTTGGTACTCAGCCTTATTTTTCTACACATATGTGTAGATTATGAGCCCGAATTCTCTGACGTTCTTTTTCTTTCTTGTGGACTGAGCTATTGATAGTTGAGAGGTAGTTCCTTGTTGCCCCAACATACTTTCAAGACTGTCAGATACCTTTTAGTAATTTTGTTCCATTTGAGAGACAAACACTATTGAGACTTGTATCTTTCTTCTTATTTGGATGCATTAGAGGCTTATACCTTGCGACAACCAATTCTAGGATGATTTTAGTTAGATTTATGCTCTTTAAGATTTATAGCCTTACAGTTCTTTATGTTTGTTGATCTAGCTTTCGTTTTATTGTGTATTATATTGTTGTGATCGATTTAGGCTGACTTATCTCATTGGGATAAAGACAAGTGACATCACCCTCGAAATCAGGTTGTGATAATTTACTATCAGAGCCCCAGGTTCATAGGTCTCATATGTATAAAAGTCAGTTTAGTCTAATAAAGTCTCGAGGATTAGTGCGGAGATGTTCGTGTCTTATCTCCGAGAGGCTATACTGACCGTTAGGAAGAAAATTTTCCCTTCTTGACTCCCTATTATGCATTCTTGATCTGATCCAATTTCTCATCTCTTCTCTCTATTCTCTCACTTATGGTAGGGATTCATGCTTAGTGTCTCGTGTGTATATTGGAGATGTCCTCACATGATTTAGAGTTAAACTTGATTTTAAGGAAGAAGTGATGGACTTAACGGAAGGATATGCGGTCAGCCTTGGATTGCTCTGTCATTCAGGTGGTGGTCTGGTGATATATTCTAAAGATAAGGTATAAGAAGATGGAACCAAGCTGAAAGACTTCATGAACGTCTTACTCTTTTTGGCTGGCCATTCAACGATAAGAGTAATATTTGCATGGCCTATTAGATGTCTGAAGTGAGTGACAATTTCATAAGGCATGGTTAAGAAAATGACTATGTTCTAAGTGCAGTAATCATGAGATTTTAGTTGCTGGATTCATCATAAAAGGAACGGCCTACTTAGTATGGGCTGAAAACAATGTTGTACTAATTAAGATCAAGACTTCTATTGCAGCTTCATGGAGTGGTGTATAACAAAAGGTGTTAGAATAAGATTGCTATGACAACATATGGGTTATCTTGGCTGGGGTTAGGCTGTGCTGCTTCTGCTATCAACTTGGTATGTGAAGAGGTACATATTGCCTTGTTCGAGATAAACTTAATTTGGGAATGTTGGTGGTTATTCAATAGGAAGAGGAGTGTGGGTTATTTGAGTATGAACTCCTCAGTGGGTATGATGTATTTTTATGGTGGATCTAGAGGGCCTTCTGATGTGTTAGTATATGAGAGCGGAGACATCAGTTGTTGAGTGCGAATACTAGCTTCTAAGGAATCATCATCTATTTCACCTATTCAAGTAACGGAGTTTGATGTTGCAGTCATATTTGGGAAACCAACTAGTTTTTAATACGGATCCTTGAGTTTGGGATTGATCATAAGAAAATTCACAGTGGTGGATGTTGGTATGGGTATCAATATATTTAAGTGTGAATTGTATTTCGGAAATCTATCCGAGGACTAGTGACTTCATTGTAAGCCTAAGAGAGTGTACGATAGTTGTGATAATAGGCTTATGGAAGTAACATTATTTTAATTGGTTTGATGATACAAAGTGATTGAGGATGTTATTATGCAAGTGTATATGGAAAAATTGGATAGCTCATTAAATTTTGGCTGGTATATCTCAAGTTTGAAGTATCATAGTAATCATAAGATCAATTTTGTAAAGGTGACATGGCTTGTTTGTGTTATTCGGGTTATGATGATGTGATTACTTGTGCATTAGATAGACTACGATTCATGACTACGGGGATAGGTTCTTTCATAGTTTCAAATTTGGTTTCTAGAACGACTTGAGTTATAATGAAAGAAATGGTAGGATTAATGAGAAAATGGTCGATGATAAACTAGGTATACTATCTCCATTGTATGGGTTAAGGTGATTGGAGAAAGAATCGAGTTACAAGGTGTGAATTAGAATTCAAGTTTCTCATTATAATCATGCATTTGTGGTAGTTGATTTTGTCAAGGTATGAACTGTCTAGGTAATAAAATGTTTGAATATGTTAGTTATTGAGCATTTAGAAGGACTTGTAAATTACTTCGGTAGTAGATTCTATTACTTATGATCATGGAAGAGCTTAATAAAGTTTTCATTTGAATAGTTCGGTGTAATGTAAGAGGCAATCCGTGGTGGAGTTTTGGCTAAAGAGTAACAATGACAAATGGGCTATGGAAAAAGTACAAAAATTGTTGGCATCGAAGAGTTTGAGAATTGAGGATTTGGTCATGAGTATGGGTTAAGAATTTGAATATTCTAGCAGCATTATGTGTGGATACAAGTAAAAAAGTGTGAAGAAGATGACATGACACGTATAGAACCTTGATTCAAATTGAGGATTGTAAGAATTTTTCTCTTTAAGTTTGTACGTAATACGGTAGGATGGACTGTCTCGACATAGGGTTATGAACGATTATCAACTACTTTTCTAGGAAAAAATTGATTTTTGGCTTGAATGACAAATAGTGATAGACGAGGAATTCTGTATTTTATGCTAGGGTGAGTTGTTCAATCATATTTATTGGGGACTTTGAATTCGGGTGGATACTACCTTGTTGATGGAAGTTAGTGTAGACTATCATAGTGAGTTATGCAGACACTTAGTAGTGAATTAAGGTCTTGCACTCAATGATATACACAATGTTTGGGCCAACCAAAGGTTCTTTAAGTTTAGACATGAGGATATGAGTACTTGAATGAAGGCTGAGACATGTCATGTGAATGGTTGTATGTGGTTGAAATTGATTTCTTATTCAATAGTGTAGCTCATGAGAAAAGCACCACCAGATTTAAAATTCGTATTATTGGCCTTGGGTAGGGCTGGTGCCAAGATGAGATGCTTAGAGTTGTCTTAGGACAGATAGTAATATTTCATTTGGGGAAAGAGAAGAGTTATAATTTAAAGTTATAATCACAATGTAATCTCCAAGAAATTTAATCTTTAGAAATGTAATGCCATCATTATTAAACGTAAATTATAATGCCATCATTATTAAATATAACATATAAGGATACATAAGATAAAAGGTACATAGGTACATTTAAACATGCACAAGGAATATGACTCAAGATTAATAAGAGACAATGCATAAGAAAGCACATAAAGTGAAAACATAGCATAAGATAATAAGCTTGTGAGAATAGACCTTAATCAACATAATGCCATCACAATGTACCTTTATGTTATGTTTAATAGGGTCCCTTTTCCTTCCCAAAGCGACATAGTTTAGGAATAGAAAGGACGAAAATGATAAAATTGCCCCTCATTAAAACTGTCGGGATCGACCTACGAGACCCCGATTATGGGCCGTAGATTGACTCACGGGTTGTAAGTCCCTTCGTATGATAACACATCTGAAAATCCTGAAAACTGACTTTGCTAGACTCAAAACCACGGATGCATGTTACAAGCCGTATAATCTTTCACGGGCGTGGTTGGACTCGTAGAGTCCTTCCGCACTTAGCCATTTTCACCTTATCCTTGGCCTCATTCCACGAAGGACCTTTATGGGCCATATCCTACTTTACAGGCTGTTTGGTAACTCAGAGGTCATCCTTCGGAAAATTCTAAGTTTTTTTCATGTCTGGGGTCCCACTCACGAAACCATATACGGGTCGCAAGGTATCCTATGGGCCGTCACTTGGTCCGTGGGTTACCCCACACTTGAAAACTTTTTCCCTTCTTGAAGTTCTATATTTAAGAGCAAAACCTACGGGCCATATGTCAACTTACGGGCCATAAGTTGCCTCGTAAACCAGAATTCAGGTCAATTTTCAAGCTAACTTTTATGTACTCGAGGCTCCTAAATTGGGGATCGTTATACTCATCTTTTAATTCACCCTAGTGTTCTATTGATTGATGATAGGAATGTATACTTGGGTTCAACCAACTTTCAATTTTATCCTTTATTGTATCTTGCAGGTGCTGCATATATAGATAAGTGTAACAATTAGCTAAGAAAGAATTTCATCCACTCTGTCTGTGCTTCTTCTACAACTAAAATCAATGGAGCAATTAAGTGAAAGCAAGCATCACATTAGAAAAAATATACCATTGTTGTGATTACAGGCATATGCGTGGCTCACAGCTACCAGAGATGACCCCTAATATTTCTGTATAAAACATATTGCTATCAAGTTAAACGCAGGTAGATACACAAAAACAACTCATAGTTTGTTTGTACTTACTTGGATAATGAGGTCAATAAGGTCGTTTCCTTCATTCTCTTCAACATCATCCTTAATATTTGCAGCTGAAGCGTTCAGAAATTTGTTCTCACACCTAATCAACTTAATCTGTTTCAGTGTTGGAATATCTGCAAAGCTCACTCTTTTGACTCAATAAAAACCAAATTTTCTAGTTGGAGATACTCCAGGCTTGGTAGTCCTGCAATGAAGGGAATCGTGCTTTGTATAGGAATCATTCTTAGTACCATCTTCTTTAAACTCGAAAGCAACTGTAGCCCGGATAGAAATATAGGACTGTAAAAGGAAAGGCAAAGTGTTTGAAGTTGGGTAAGTCTCTCCCATTTCAGACAAATTTTTGGAGAACCGTAGAAGCACATGGCAAGCTCTTGAAGATTAGGACACTTGTGTGATAACATATCCACCCTAACCCTCTCAGCACTGAAAATTACAACTTGCTTCAATTTCCTCAAATTTTCCAATTTAGAGGATTCTTCTAAGATACCCTACTTATCAAATTTAGCTTATCAATCTTAACATGCCTTAATTTTCCCATTTTTCAAAAACTCGCTGGTAACACCTTACTTTTGGTTTTACCCTTCACAATTAAAGTTTCAAAGATGCAGCCGATATGATTCCGGATGAAAATGGAATTTACCTGTCAGAACTGCAAGATACTACCGGTGAATTAGTGGTTTCAATGTAACTGACGACAAAGCTATCACACCACAAGAACTCACATCCAAGACCTTAAGAAGTCTCACTTCACTAACCTAATGGAGGGGATGCAAATGATAAGATTCTCCTTCATTTGTTGTTATCAGTGACCTCAAGTGTCGGAAGGAAGGCCGTCGTGTTTTGGAGCCCAAAGATGCAAACTTGGAAAGCTCTTCACTGAAACTAAACCTTACTCGACTTCCCTTCCAATCCAAAAGTTGAAATTGGCTATCATGTCCCTTCACTGCCAACATCTAATTTTCTTTTCTGCTCTTCTCCAAGCAAAAGTGAAGTACTACATCATGAATCTGACAGTACTTGACCTTACCATTATATTCTCTCTTTGAAATCATTACCACGTTACTGCTAATGAGCTCCGTCAAGTAACCTTCAGCTGCCTCTTCTATTAATCTCTTAGATTCAATATTCTGCAAAAGTCTTATTCTATCCATAAACTTAGCAATTTAGACACTGGAATTCTTGCATCCTCTGGGAACATCCCCATATAAATGAAGCAAGGCTTTAAATAATCAAGTCAGTTGCTATAACTTAACAGCATAGTTGAAAGACTATATCCTTCGGACTCACCAAGATAGGAAAGCAGAGAATTTTTAACCTCATCCCACCAAGAGACTTTCATTTTCTTCCTTTTGATAATTCCAGCTATCAAGTTAATCACCAGAGGCAGAAGAAACCACCATTTCTTTTCTTTGCTAGCAATGGAGGATAAAAAAATCCATTAAGCAGGTAACGGCCATTTTTTTACCACAAACACGGTTGACCAAGTAAGTGTGTCCTATTGGAATTCCAAGCCAAGCAACAAGAATATCATCATCTAATTTACACACGGCAGTACAATTGCCAAGCCTGGAGAGTTCAATTTGTCATTTGCTAAAGTTTTCAGAAGTTGAGCCGGTGAACTTATAATCTTATCAACCTTAGTCTTGAAGATAGAAATACACTCCTGTCATAATGGAAGAAGCATCTTCTCTTGTTTTTTATCATTTGCAACAGCAAAGAGGTGCACATCCATTATATGAAATAGAGTGAAGGAATAAACACAACAAATATAAATTGTGTTCTTAAAAAAGGTGGCCTTATCACCTGTAACCAATGCATATAAACATTTGATCACCATTGGTGGTACAATTTGATGAGAAGATAAGGGGAGAAACAAATAGGGACTTGTTTGTGTCATGACTTTCACATGATCAAAAGGAAATAGGTTCATGCACACAACCATTGGTTATTGTTGAGAAATTCTTCTTCTTGCACTACAGCAATGAATACACCGGATATGATTTACCAATGGCAGATGGTGCTGACAACTTTGGAACACAAGTGAGGAAGTTGAGTCATAGTTAGTGAAATCTGGGGCGCTGGATAAGGATGTAATGATGCAATTAATTCACTAGTGTAGAATGAATCTGTGAACTTTGAAGATGAGAGTGCTGTGAAGGAGTATTAAGAACCAAGTAAAAATCATAAAGTTTCCAAAGAATATAGGAGTTTGATGAGGAATTAACACTAACTCTACAAAAAACTTGGAAAAATTCACATTTACTAACACTAAATTTAAGGTAAAAATTTACTCGCACCCGGTATTTATACTTAATGTAGTTAAGTTGACTTTAGTTAAACAAATTAAAACTTATTAAGAATCATATTTTAAACAAAAAAGACTTTGAATATTAATTAATGTAAAAGGAAGAAAATATACAAATCAACATAGGAAAAACTTAGGGTTATCGTCAACTTTTTTTTTCCTATTTTCTTGCACAACTTCTTGGTTCCTTTTTTTTTGGGGTGGGGGGCGGGTGGGGGAGGGGTGGGGGTTGTGAATCTTTGAAATAACATACAGGTAAAATGAAGTTCATATTAAGAGACAAAGACAACATGATATTTTGCTTGTTTAAACTGAGTTTTTTTTAATGATATAATAGTAAAATTAATTAATATAAAATATTCTTCTCAAATGCTCAACGTAATATATATTATGGGAGTCATGTTTTGCAAGTAAGCATACTATATTACTTGTAGCAAAGCACTAAACAAATAATAAATATAAAATTACTATAAAGTTGTTAAAATATAAGTAAATTCTCCTTCCCATTTTAAGTTTATAATCTTTTCATAATATATTATAATGTAACTCTACAAAGCAAATGTAATATTATGAATCTTTTAATCTTCAGATTGATATTTAAGGATATACAAAAGGTGCGTGCTTTTTTTGCGATGTTTAAATGTTTATTATTTTTTTCAAAATTAGCTTATTTATGTAAGACAAGATAGTACATATGATAGAAGGAATTTTTGGGTAAAATCCACCAAAAGTCATATTAGTTTTAAGTTATTTTAATATATTTCATGTACCTAAGGTATGTGCAAATGCATTATAATTAACTATGGATAAGTATTAATAATTGTAATTTATAAAAAGGACAAATGTCAAAAGAATTATAGTTTAACAGATGTTTTGAAGATTATTTTTATCAAGAAATAATAAAACCTAAGTAGAAAAATCTCTTAGAAACCCTTTAAAAAGTTGATCTCTAACACTAATTGACACATAAATACTACAATACAAATATTACAAGTAAAAAAAATACACATAATGAAAGAGAGATAGTCAAATAACGATAGCTTTACAACATTATTTAGATAAGGAGAGATAATTTTATTTTATTTTCGAGAATGAGAAATCTTTTTCTTTAGTTCAATTTTGTAGCTTTATGGGATACACAATGCCATTCATAACTGGAATTAAAAAAAGTAGGATAGATATTATTGAAAACTAACAGCAAAAAGATACATGAGCCCAAATAAATTTGCAAGATGCATAACACAATATATATATATATAAAAACATCAACAAATACATATAAATCCAGATGAATACCATATCCACCATGTATACACATACAAACATATTCAGTTATACAGTAGATACATAATACATATATGACAAATACATAATAAATACATCACTGATACATAACAGGATGACGCCCCACTCTTATCTTACATTCGATTTTAAATGAATTAATTGAAGAAGAACTTGTGGGTGAATTAAGGACTATATTTTTATTAATTTTAAAGAGTGATGCATCTCTATATATCTAACTCCAAGTCGGGTAACTAGTTATTAAATAATAGAATAATAAGTAATTATTTCGAAATATATATAAACTGAATTAGCAAATATGGTATGGATGAAAGTTTAATTAGATAGTTTCCCTTAAAAAAAAAGGTAAAATTAAATAAATTATTTAGTTTGATGGATCGAAAATCACATTAAAAAAATCGATTATAATGATATTTACCATGATATCATGCATTTGGGAAAAACCCTAGATTAAAAAAAATACTCGTTAAATTTATCAAAATCGAATTAAAATAATTAAATAACATACTTCATTGACTCTATAAAGAAATAAAGTGTTTTTTCTCTATAAATATATGTGGGTGCAAGAGCATATTCACAATTGTTTTCATTATTTCAAATAAGGAATCTAGTAATGAAATCAATATCTGAATAAAAGAGAAAACAAAGCTAATACTGCCAATCAATTCATTCCTAAATCTTAAACTGCATATGTAAAATCTATCTTTAAATCCTTAACTAAAGAAATCAATGTATTTGTGAACATAAAAATTAGCAACCAACTCAATATACAACTAACAACCTGTGTACTAATATACATGAAATATTATTAGATTTAACAAAAAGATAAAAATTCTTACACAAAAAATAAATTTACGGAAATCAAAAGCAACTTACACCAAAGCCTTACACATAAATTAAAAAAAAAAAAAAACAATACCAGATGTTACACCATTTAGGAAGAAATGAAAACCTAAGTCAAAAAAATAACATAAAGCCTCTTTAAAAAGATAAACCTCAAACCCTAATTAACATATCAATACTATAACAATAATATACCCAATAAAATTCCATAAGTGGGGTCTAGGGAAGATAAATGTACGCAGACCTTACCACTACCTTATAGAAATAGAGAGGTTGTTTCTGGAAGACCCTCAACTCAAATATCTCAGCCCCAAAAGCGGAAAAGTACTAGATATCAACTAATGATTAGAATGAAAAATAATTGATAATTGTATAAATATACTAAAATGTAGCAAAATAAATGACGAAAAATAACAAGATAATACATAAAGACACCACTAATCCTACTAATCTATTACATCACAAGACAAGAGAACATCTTATCCCGACTAGCCTATTAACATTCTATTCTAATGCGCAACCTCCATTCTTTTCTATCTAAAGTCATGTCCTAGGTGATATGAAGCTGCACCATATCATGTCTAATCACCTCCGCCAATACTTTTTCGGTCTACCTCTACCCCTCCGTGTAGCCCCTAAATCCAGCCTCTCGCACCTCCTAATAGGAGCATCGACACTCCTCCTCTGTACATGTCTAAACCATCTTATTCTCACTTCTCTCATCTTGTCTACCACAAAGGCCACGTCTAATCTCTCTTGAATGATTTTATTCCTAATCTTATGACATCTGGTATGCTTACACATCCATCTCAACATCCTCATCTGTGCCACATGCATCTTCTGTAAATGCGAGTTTTTGACTAGCAAACACTTTATCCCATATAGATAAGATAATCTAACCACCATCTGACAAAACTTACCTTTAAGTTTAGGCGGTATCTTCTTATCACATAATACTTCAAAGGCAAGTCTCCATTTCATCATGTTGCCCCAATACGATGTATGATATTGTCATCAATATCACAACTACTCTAGATGAAGGACCCAAGATATTAAAGCTCTTTCTTAGGAATAGAAAGACTCACTTCGATGTTCATTTCATCCCTCACAATACTGAATTTGCACTTCAAGTATTTTATTTTGGTCCTACTTAATTTGAACCTTATGGACTCTAGATTATGTCTCCAAACCTCTAGCCTATCATTAACTTTATCTCGGATTTCATCAATTAGTACTATATCATCTTATAATAACATACACCATAGAACCTCCTCCTGAATAGACCATGTCCGCTCATCCATCGCTACGGCAAAAAGAAAAGGGCTTAATACATATCCTTGATGGAGTCCCATCTCAATAAAAAAATACTCTGAGTCTCCTTTCACCGTTCTTAGCCAAGTTTTTGACTCCGTCATATATGTCCTTTATCACTCTAATATACACTACTGAAACACCTTTTGCCTCTATGCACTTCCATAAAATATCCCTCGAAACTTTGTCATAGGCTTTCTCAAGATCAATGAATATCTAATGAAGGTCCCTCTTCCTTTTTCTATATTTTTCCACCAATCTCCTAACAATATGGATTGCTTCATTAGTCAATCGCCTTGGTATGAATATGAACTTATTCTCTAAAATAGAGACTCCTCATTTGCACCCTTATTTCCACCACTCTCTCTCAAACCTTCATAGTGTGGTTTAGTAACTTGATACCTCTATAACTATTAAAATTTTGAGCATCACTCTTGTTCTTGTACAATGGAACCATTGTGCTCCTCCTCCATTCATTGGGCGCGATAAATGATATTAGCTTGGTGATATTCACTCACACTAACTCATCTTCTCTCTAATCACACTAATGAAAAAATGAAATCTTTTAGATTAGTCTCTTTATTCAAAAATAGTCATTCACTCTATTAAAAATAGATATTCAATAATACTTGTCCACTTTATATAATCAAGAGATAATATTTGCATTTAGTTCCTAATTTATCCTTATCAATAAGTATAGTCCTTTTAGTATTAGATTTTTTCAAGACACTGTATTTATAATATTCAAGGAGCAATTCAATAAAATTACCCATATTATTTACTGTTTCTTGACCCCTATGTTAACTTAATAGTGAACATCTATTGTTCGATAGAGGAAGTATCACATATAAAGAGCAAGAATTAATAAAGCTTGTCGAATCAATGAGCCCTACGACGAATGACAATCTACAAGCAAGTACAAATGGAATGTAAACATAAGATACCTGAGTTATTAAATATTACTTTTTCTTTTTTAAAAAAGAATGACCTGATTTGACTTGACTTGACATGGAGTTGAAGAAAATATAGAAATTTTTTTGATTTTGTATCCTAGATGAAGGTTATGTCAAATGTACCAAAATACCCTTTAATTTGTAACTTTAAAAAAATAATTATTTTTAAAATGAAGGAAGCATAAAACACACATGTATAGATAGACTATAGACAAAAGATAGGTTGATATGAATGGGAAATATATAGCAATGGTGAATGGGGTAGTGTAGATAGGATAAACAGCCTAGTAATAGTTTTATTGCTGCTTTCTTTGTTTTTTCTTGAGTACCTGAATTGGATGTAATCATGGTGGGTTTTTTTCTAATAAGAATATGTTGATTTGTTCAAAAAGAAATATTTTAGAAAAATCATTGGGAATTTAATGAATTATTTAGTTTAGTGGTTTGAGATCAAATTAAAAAAATCAAGTATAATGATAATTTAATATGAAAATGGGCATTTGAGGGAAAGCCTAAAATTAAGTGTATATATATGTTAAGTTTATTAACAACACAAAAATATAAAAAATTGGATAGCATATCAAATAATAAAACTTACAAATAAATGAAAGTAAAGAGATATATTTGACACCTTTTTCTATTTTAAATAATAAAATAAATAATCCAACATTAAATTGATTGGTTTTAAACTATTTCTCGAGACAAGCAGGATAGAGTCAGTTTGGATCCAAGAAAGGAAAAGATCAAAAGTCATCAAAAAATTAATTTTTCACCCACAATTATATATTAAGGATATTTAAAATTAAATATTTAGCTCTTTATAATAATAATAATTGACTTATACATTAAAAGTAATTTGTTTTATTTAGGATGTTTGATCAGTGCTACGTCATTACTTACATCAATCAATACATTAAATATAATGTAATTCTATAGAAATTTTGAGTAACTGCTTTACCATTACCAATATCAATAACAACAAAGATAGCCCATAGGATCTCTTTGTTCTATTTTATGTGATATTCTGATATAATCCTTAGGATCCCTTTATCTTATTTTTATTAATCCTTATTAAAAAATTTAAAATTTCCCTTTTATTCTTAGTAAAATTATTCTCAACCATATAAATATTTAAGAATTGTTTTAGATCACAATTTAAAAAAAAAAAAAAACTTAAACATCCTGTTAAGTAAAGATAGAGTTTCACAAAAAACGAAACTGGAGAAAGTAGCATAATCGGTAGGATGTTCGAGTGATTGCTACAACATTGGCAATATCAACAACAACAAAAGATCTAGCATAATTAACAAGAAGAACGAATGAAAATAACCTTAATAACACTTTGATAGGAGGAACTTAGTCCTCTACAACATAAGGAAGATCAAATAATACATGACCATATCCAAAGCTAATCCCTTTTTGGGGGCAATAGCCATTGACTTAGTCCGTAAAACAACACGAAATCAAATAACAACAATACTAAATCTTAATCCAAAATATCCATTGTCACTACATAGGTAATGAATTAACAATGATATGCCTTAAAGGATTTTCTACGTCACCTACACCAGCATGTTTGACAAATTCAGCTACCGATAGAAATTCACCATGACAATTACAAATTATCTGCATATCTTCTCCCTCCGTATATGCAAATAGTAATCCATCAATCTTGTTTTTATTTGGTCCACCAACTCTTATGGATACACGAGGCATCTTGATCATGAAGTATTTGAGAAGCCATTTTTCTTGAGCAGTATATGCTGGCAAGATTGGTGAGTTCTCCTCACTAATTTCCAGCGCTGTTGCTATTAGTTTCTGCATCAGCTTCAATGACTGGTCACTGCCTAAACGGCTTACTTCACTTGGCCCTGCAATGTTAATCACTATCAAGTTAAGCTTGATTGTTTTTGTTATAAGAAACAAACATATTCACATCTCATGTCTTAGGTTGTGATCAAATTGTTCGTAAAGAATCTTATATTTAATAAAAAAAAAATGGATCAAAAATTAAAAAAAAAATAATAAAAGGATCAAAAATCAAAGAAATTATTTCTTACTTGTGATTCATCAGCTAATTCGTCCCTATAATAGGTCAAATTCAATATAATACTAAGCAATTAAATTTTTGATACCTTCAATAAGTGGTTGGTTTACAAACATAGGCACTTCTGAAGAACCATCATTTTCTTTATATTTCTTATCTACGTCAATAATATTCTTCATTTTCTCCCATCTTTCTACTATTGTCTCTACATGTGTTGGGGACTGCGATTCCTCTTCTTCTCCCCACTTCTCTTCGGCTTCCAATGACAACGAAGATGTCCTAATTAGTGAAAACTGAAATTCATCTCCATTTTTGTTGGTTTTATCACCAAAATTTGAGGGGCTCACTATTTTTGGTTCTTTCAAATGCTCAACACCAGAATTACCATTGGATGGAGGTCCCAAATGTAGCTCTAGATCTACATCTTCATCATCTATATTCCTTTTGTGACTTAACTGATCACTCAGAAAAAACTCTTTTTCTTTTCCTTTCAGCTTGTCTTCGAATCTCTCCATGTTACAAAACTCTAAAAATCGAGAAAGTTGTTGAACTTTGAAACTAAAAAGAAGAAAGAAGATTATAAAATGGGAACAGGGTAACTCCATCAAAGATTGAAACTCAATTTTCTTGAATACCTAGAGAAAACATTCGACCATTAGGGAGATTATAAAGGAGAAGAATTTAGGGTAGAACGGGAGAAAAAATGTGAAGAGGTATTTCATTACCGTGGATTTAGTGAAATGACAATATAGCCCCCATTCAAAGTGACACGTGGTATATTATAGGAGCAGTTTGACCCACGTGATTTAAGAAGGGCTTTGAAAATAGACCCAAAATATATTCTCTCCATATAAAAATAATATTTTTTTTAGTCTATTCTAAGAAAAATAAATTACTCCCTTCTTTTAAAAAAGAATGAATTTCTTTTCTTTTTAGTCTGTTTAAAAAATATAATTTTTTTTTTGATAATATTTTAATTTTAAACTTTCCACATGGCATGTTTAAGGCTACAAGATTGAAAGACATTCTGGTATATTTGATATAACTTCAATTTAGAGATTACAAAATCTTTTTTATTTTTTTAAAATCCGTTCCAAATCAAATTAATCATTTTATTTAAACGGAGGGAATAGAATTTTCTAAACGGGAGAGTGTGTGAGCTAGAATCTAAAGAGGTAACTTGTCACGACCCAAAATCGGATCGCGACTAAAGGAGGGAACACTAAAATAAACAACCATAACACTTAACTTAATTTTCCAAAATCTGGAGTCATGAGTACAAGAGTTCCTAAATAGTACGAAAGAGTATATACAAAGTTGTCTAATAAAGAAAATACAAAGTCTGACATGAAAGACGACAAATAAAGTTTCAACTAACAACGACAACTTGAAGTCTGAGCCTCACTACCGTTATCTAAAAAGGGTAAGATAACTCTGGTCGAATGAATCAACTACCATGAGAGAGTCCATGTGCTCGATCTGCAGGGAGGAAACATAGTAGGGGTGGGTACACCAAAATGTACCCAGTAGGTTCAATCGACTAGGTAGGAGAAATCGAATAAGCATGTAATAACTAAGAACCCTTTCACCTGCAATGAAGAGGTTAGTACACAATATATATACATAAGAACAAATAAAGAAATCAAGTATAGTTATAATGTAGTACAAATGAAATGAATGATTCAATGCATGGGGTGGAATCACGACTGTCGCACAACTTAAGTACACATCCATCGAGCTAAGGCTACTCGGTAGAACCCATGGGGGTCTCGCAGATCGCATATAGAAATCTCTCAACATTGCCGCGTATCCATGGTCAAGGGGTTTTAAAAAGTGGTACAATCTCAACCTTGCCACCTGCCTGGGGTCAAGGGTTTAAAAAAGTGTTACAATATCTCAACCTTATCACTTGCCCAGGTCAACGGGGTGGTACCAATGCAATATGGAATGAATGCATGTCAATGCCACAAGAATGTATATGACAATAATATAATAAGATAATCGATAAATAACAATTATAGAATTAGAAAGGACATGCCAAGTGTCACAACTGTACCACAAGCCATCAATATGTCTCAAATTACCACCCTTTCACCAATAACCAAATATACCGATCACATCGAAATTCACAAGTCCTAAAATATGCACATAAGTCCCAGAAAGTATCTCAAATACCATTAATAACCACAACTTTTCTCAAATGATTTCACAAGTTTCATAATATCATAAAAAATCCAAAAGCAGCCTGAATATCAGGGATATATCTCAATTTGCCCACATTTCACAATTCACTCCAATTCTAATACAATCGACATCATATTTTTTCCAAAATATTATCAAATCAATCCAATACTCATAAAATGAACCAATTCTTACAATTATCACAAAAACAAAATCCAATAACTCAAATCTAGTCCCAAAAAGGTTAGCGGAACCTACCTCGATGTCGAAACCGCACTTGAACCAAGCTCTTGGACACCCGAAACCTAAAAAATGAGCTTGAATCAATCAATCACTACTAAGAACTGATAAGACGCGTCAAAAGATGAATTTTGATATCCATACTGGCACGTATTGGATCCATGGGCAAATTTACTATTACGTGAATGCGCATAGGGATCCATGAATGCGGAGCCCAAGGAAAACAGACCTCCATGAATGCGGGGATGAGGCAAACGAACGCGGAGCAAATACAATACTCCTCCTTAAACACGGGGAGTAAGGGTAATTACACCAGATTCTTTCAAACCAGCTATTGCAAATCCTCGGAATTGACCCCAGGGTCCATTTAAAAATGGATATGCACAAACCAGACATGTAACTCTACCAGAAATAGCATTCCAGACTCAATAAAATTATCAGAATTTAATTCCGAGGTCTTCTTGACCTGGTACCCGATAAAGCTCGTTAAAACTAGTTAAAACTCAAAATACTCAAACTGCCCTAGAAAACTCCAAAAAAATTACAATGAGATTATTTCTAAGGTTAGTTTCACCATTTGAAACTATTGAAACTGTCAAAATTTTGATCCGAGTCTCCAAACTCAAAACGTTGACTAAAGTCAAATTTAGTCTGTTTTTAACTCATTTATATATCTTTCGACCTAAAATCTACGTATGGACTCCAAATTCGATTTTGTCACTTCTCCTAGACCAAACTCGATGTATCAAAGCTAATAGAATTGACCGATTTTTATTCCGATGCTCGAAACTAAGAATGGTATAAAAACTCACTTTTTCAACAACTTAAGCTTCTTAAATTGCCAAAACTCATATATTCCACTTTTTAAACATCAGTTCTCAGTTCCAATAACACAGATAGTTCAAAATAGGTCCAAAGTAACTTACAAAATAGTAAAAATAGTATTTTTCATCGATAAGCTCAAAAGTGTCTGGCAAGGTCCTTACATTATTCACCACTAAAATCAATGTACTTCCTCGAACATAAGAGAAAAAAAGGGTACCCGAAGCCTAAAAAAGGCTAGGATATTTGGCCCGCATGTCAGACTCCAATTCCCAAGTAGCCTCCTCAACAAGTGAGTGTCGTCGCTGAACCTTCACTGAAGGTATGTCCTTGGTCCTTAACCTCTAAACCTGCTTATGCAAAATAGCTATTGGCTCCTCATCATATGACAAGTTTGAACCCAAATCAACTAAATCATAGGAAATCACATGTGACTCATTTGGAATATACCATAGGAACATGGAGATATGAAATACTAGATGAACTGCTGATAATCTTGGTGGCAATGATAGCTTATATGCAACCTCACATACCCTCTTTAAGATATCAAATGGGCCAATAAACCTAGGGCTGAGCTTGCCCTTTTTCCCAAACCTCATCACACTCTTCATGGGCGATTTTTCCAGCCACACATTATCTCCAACCATCAACTCTAGAGGTCTAGTCCTTTCGTCAATATAACTCTTTTGATGGCTCTAGGCCATCAACAACCTACTCTGTATCAATCGGACTCGATCCATAGCATATCTAAGCAAGTCAACACCCAAAGCATCAGCTAAACCCAAGTCAAACCACCCAATAGATGACCTACACCTCCGACCATATAATATCTCAAATAGTGTCATCTGAACGCTAAAATGATAGCTACTATTGTAAGCAAATTCTACCAAAGGAAAATGATGACCCCATCAGGCCCCAAAGTCTATCACATATGCCCGAAGCATATCCTCTAACACTTGAATAGTGCGCTTAGGCTGTTCATCAGTCTAAGGGTTGATAGTTGAACTCAAATCCAACCAAGTACCCAAACCATGTTGTAGAGCCTTCCAAAAATGCGAAGTGAACAAAGACATTTTGTCAGACTAATAATATCCCGAATATGCAACCTAGCCAACAGTTCTCTACTGTAGCTAGTCTTTACCGGTAGAACGTGAGCAGACTTAGTCAATCGGTCCAAAATCACCCAAACTGAATCAAACTTGCCCAAAGCCAACTGCAAAGCAGTAAAAAAATTCATAGTAATGTCTTCCTACTTCCATTCGGGAATGAGCATCCTTTGCACCGAATCTCTAGGACTTTGGTGCTCATATTTGACTTGTTGATAGTTCAAGCACTTCCCGACAAACTCAGAATGTCTCTCCCCATCCCACACCACCAATGGTGTTGTTTCAAATCGTGATACATCTTTGCTACATCGGGATGGATAGAATATTTGGTACAATGAGCCTCCTCCAATATCAATCTTATCCAACCTTCTACCTTAGGTTTATAAAATTGACCATTAATCCTCAAAACACCCTCCGAGTCAATAGTAGATGTTTTTGCCTCACCCCTTAATGCCTTATCATAAATCAAGCATAATCTAGCATCATTAAATTGGTGAGCACGCACCTGATCAAGCAATGAAGGCCTACCCTCCACAAAGGCTAAAATGTTGTGAGGGGGAGAAATATCTAATTGAATTAGTTGTCCAGCTAGTGACTGAAAAGCTAAGGGTCTGTCTCTGCCCTCAAGAATGCCAAACTCCCCATGTTAGAGGCCTTCTGGCTCAAGGCATCTTCCATCACATTCGCGTACCCCGGTGATATAGAATCGAGATACCATAACCATTGAACAAATCCAACTACCTAAGTTGCCTCATGTTCAAATTAGACTGTGAAAAGATATATTTGAGACTCTAGTGATTGGTAAAGATCTCACAATGCACTCCATAGAGATAATGTAACCACAATATCAATACAATGACTACCGTAGCCAACTCTGAATCACGAGTAGGCTAATTTCTCTCATGCACCTTCAACTGTCGAGATTCATAAGCTATCACTCTCCCTTTTTGCATTAATATCCCACCCAGAACAACACCATAAGCATCACAATACACTACAAAAGGTACTCACTTCTCGGGCAAAGCAAGGATAGATGTTGAGGTCAATAAATCTTTGAGACCGAAACTCCACATCTTTTTAAGTGAGTCTGGTCAATGGGGATGCAATAGAAGAGAATCCCTGCATAAAGTGCTGATAGTACCTCGTCAAGCTAATAAAATTCTAGAGCTTTGTCACCGATGTCGGCCTATCCCACTCACCAACTGCAACTACCTTGACCGAATCTACCATAATGCCATCTTTTGTCACCACATGCCCAAAGAAAGCTACCGATTCAATCTAGAATTCACACTTTGAAAACATGGCATATAAATTTTCTTCTCTCAACCTCTGAAGTACAATCCTTAAATGTTGCACATGGTCTCACTCATTCTTGGAGTAAACCAAGAAGTCGTCAATGAATACAATCACAAAACTATCCAAATAAGGCTTGCAGACTCGGTTCATCAACTCCATAAAAGAGGATAGAGCATTAGTCAACCTAAAAGACATAACCACAAACTCATAATAGCTATAATAGGTCCTGAAGGCTGGCCTCGGGATGTCGGACTCCCAAACTCTCAACTATTGATATCTAGATCTCAAATCAATCTTGGAAAACACTGAAGCAACCTGCAACTAGTCAAATAAATCATCAATACGAGGCAAAGAATATTTATTCTTGATAGTCACTTTGTTAAATTGGCGATATAATCAATACACATCCGCATAATAACATTCGTCTTCTTTACGAACAAGACATGAGCACCTATAGGAGATACACTCGTACGAATAAACCCCTTCTCCAACTAATCCTCCAACTTCTCCTTTAGCTCCTTTAACTCAGCTAGAGCCATCCGATCGGGAGCAATAGAAATGGACTTGGTGCCCGTCTCCACATCAATAGGAAAATCAGTATCAGCATCTGGGGGAACACCTAGCAAATCAGTCGAAAACACATCCATAAACTCCTTCACAACTCTGGTAGTCTCTAACGATGGTGACTCTTAAGAACAAGCCCGAACATGAGCCAAATATGATAAACACCCGTTATCCATCAACCTACAAGCATGCATATAAGAGATGAATCCCTTGGGAGAAAAACTAATTGTACCAGTCCACACTAACTAAGGTAAACCAGGACATGATAAAGTCACAGTCTTCGCATGGCAATCCATAATGGATTGATAAGGTGATAATCAATCCATACCTAATATCACACCAAAGTCAACCATATCAAGTAGTAACAAATTGCCAATAGTCTCTCTCCTGAGAAAGTAACAATACAACCCCGATACACCTGATTCACCACTAAAGATTCCCCTACTGAGGTGGAAACATATATAGGCTCGACAAGGGGCTCATACATAATACCAAGGTCCGTGGCAAAATAAGTTGACATATATGAATAGGTAGAACCTGGATCAATAGAACTGAAGCAGAATGGTGGCACACCAAAATCATACCTGTAATAATAGCATCAAAGGCCTCTGTCTCGGCTTTTTCTAGGGTTGCATAACATACTTGACGTCCCCCGCTAGGCTGTTGGCCTCCACGAGCTCCACCTCTCACACTACCTCTACCTCTTCTAGTACCACCTCTCATGCCCTGAGAAATATCCCTCGTTGTTGGTGCTTGGGTTCCTGATGACTGAGCGGGAAGGTGCATGATAAGGATAATAGTTGGCCAAGTGCCCAACCTCATCATAAAGAAAATAAGCCCTGGGATCCCATCCCTGAGATGACTGTCCCGAGAAGCCACCACGCCTAGTTGTACTTGAAAAATTGTCGTGGTGTAATGACCACGAAGGTCATTTCTGACCAAATTACCATTTTGTCCTCTCCAAAAGTTGTCTTGGATCATTTTTGGATAAGTCCAAAACTCAAATTTTGAAAATATCATATTGCAAAAGAAAGAGTTTTAAAAGGGCTTTAAGTTGAAAGTTTTAAGTTTCAGAGTCATTTCGAGTTTTGTGCATTAGAATTTGATTCCATTAGCTCTGGAATGCCGAATCTAATCTAGGAGAACCTGCAGAACTGAGGAGTCAAAATAGAGATTTTAGGCCCAAAGTTGCATTGTTAGTTCATTTTGGATCATAGGTTTGACTTTGATCAACATTCGGGGTTCAGGAGCTCATATTGAAATTCTATCAATCCCAGTAGTTCGGGATGGCCAAACTAATGCTAGAAATGGTCTCGTACTAATTTTTAGAGTTCTCAAGGGAAATTTCGGTAATCCAAGTTTTAAACTAGTTTATTCGAGTTGCATTGGTAACTGTGTCGAAGAGGTCCCAAAATCCAATTCTAATTATTTCATTGAGTCTGGATTGCCATTTCTTGTATGGATACATATTTCATTTGCAAAATTCTGATTTCAGATGAGTTCCGAGTGCCCACTCCGAGTTTTGGTTCTTGTTGAGAATTGCTGGTGCAAGGCATCTGGAGCAGCCCCACTTATTCGCCGCATTCGCGCCTAATGGTCCGCATTCACGAAGGTGGACCTAGTCCTTCTCTGCATTCAAGTCCAGTTCTCCGTGTCCGTGGAGGTAAACCTGGTTCTCCTCCGCGTTCGAAGAGTGTATTTAGTGCCTGAACAGTGTCTTTCTTTAAAACACGAATTTACACCCTTTTCACCATTTTCAACTCTTCAAGCTTCATTTTCAAGGGGGAATTTCGTGGATTTTTTAAGGCAAAATGATTGGGTAACTAATTTTTAACCTATCTCAATTATTTTCATTGATTAATTTGTATTTTTAACTTTTAAATTGGAGATTTAATGATGGAAATTGGGGATTTTTGGAATAGAATTTCCTAAACTTAAATCATTGATTTCTCCCTCATCTTAGGTCCGTTTTTTAAATCGATTTCACTGTTGGATTCCTTGTTACAAGTACAATATTTTCATCCATAAAAAGTATAACCTCATTTGATTTGGCATGGAGTTTGAGAAAATAAAGAAGACTTTTCAATCTTGTGATTCTAAATTAAAAGTTATGTTAAATGTACCAAAATTGTGACGGTCCTCCCTCTGTCGGTCTTGGGGCTCACCCCCTCAAGGCACTGGTCTTAGAGCTCACCCCCTCACGGTGTCACTCAACCTCATTCAAATACTCAGGTATTGTGTAGCCAGGGTACAGACAGTTCAATCCACCTTCACGTTGCAGCGCTTTGTGGGATTCGAACCCGAAACCTCAGGCCCTTTACATCCTCTCAAGGAGGATTGCCTTTCACCAATTGAGATGCCCAATGTGAGTTGGATCACTTAGCCACACTTCATAATTTAAAAAATGAGCACCATGGAAATACATGCCGCTCAGCCAATGAAAGATGATGGAGAGTTGACCGAAATGTGCACTAAATACTTTTTGAGAGATCTCCTCCAAATCAATGGTATAGCTATCAAAATCGTGAGCATCAGCATGTAGGTTCCAGACCCAAGTGGTAGTATCAGGCCCTTTAGCTATTGTTCTTGAGAAATGACCCAGTTTGGCCCATTCCTCGAAAGAAGTCTTTACGGGATCCCTATCAACCAAAATTTTCACTTCTGGTTCTGGTGAACGAATAACCATTGAGTCAGCTCAAATGGTGAAAGGTGATCCTCCTTGAGAGGATGTAAAGGGCCAGAAGTTCCAGGTTTGAATCCCACGAAGCACTACAGCGTGAAGGTGGATTGAACTGTTTGTACTCTGGCTACACAATACCTGAGTATGTGAGTGAGGTTGAGTGACGTCGTGAGGGGGTGAGCCCCAAGACTGGTGCCGTGAGGGGGTAAGCCCCAAGACCGGCAGAGGGAGGATCATCACAAAAAAGGCGCATGTCACGCCCCGGAAGGGTACCCTTGGCGTAGCAGACACTCAAAGACTATTTCTAGTCCCCGAGCGAACCACTTGGCCTCATCGTCACCTCGTACTCAACAGCGGAAGCAACATCTCAAGAAAAGACTGTAATGTAATTAAAGTAATCAAGTCTTTATATAAAAGTTAATTTCCAATAAAGAAGAGTTGGAAAAAAAATAATACATAACATCCTCTACTCAATGTCTATGAAGCCTCTAACTCAAACATCTATATAGTACCACGACAGGCCATGGTTACCCAACTTAAGGAAAATAAAGTACTAACTCAAGCTAGATGATAACAATATGGAAATCCTCTGGAAAAAAGGAGGTCTCACTGATCAGCTGAATGCGAATAGATCCTCAACGAAGCGTCTGTCGATGGTCTCTAATACCTGCCTCTGCATCATAAAACTATGCAGTCTCAGAGGGGGACATCAGTACGTGGAATGTACTAATATGTAAAATAGCTGAGTGAAACAGAAACAGGTAGAATAATATAGGCATAACATCAACTCAACCTCATACTCAATCAGAATGTCAAATGTCTATCTAAAGAAAGAATAAAGAGTAGACAAATGACCCATCAACATCTCATCAATACCTCATCAATACATCATACTCACCTCAAGAAAACTCGACTCGACTCAACTTAACTCAACTCAAGAAAACTCGACTCAACTCAACTCAAGGAAACTTGACTCAAGTCAACTCAAGGGAACTCGACTCATACC
Source organism: Solanum rostratum (assembly GCA_029948455.1). Taxonomy (NCBI): domain Eukaryota; kingdom Viridiplantae; phylum Streptophyta; class Magnoliopsida; order Solanales; family Solanaceae; genus Solanum; species Solanum rostratum. Next base: position 20,380,519 of record CM057056.1, read on the forward strand.
ATCACATCAACATCAATATCAGAGTACTATTAAGTAAGACCTCACTAGGAGTTTCTCTAATCAACAACCATCACCTATGAGTCAGTGATGATACAATAAAGTGATGTCGTTGCCACATCTATCCAGTACCCTGCCCGGGATAAAGGACATCAACCTCAGTGGATCCACAAGAAAAAAACCTCAGTCCTCTTTTGGAATAAGAGAGGAGCCATCCGCATTGCGGTTCAATCCTCTCTTTCTAAGCAGGCCACGTAGTTAATGAGTTCGAGTGGGACTCACTCTCACCCATTTTGGTGCTTAATACTCCTCTTAGAACTCGACATGCTCATAACACATCAACCTCATCAGTCCCATAGGGACATAATACCTCATCATCAGTCCCATAGGGACATAGTACCTCATCATCAGTCCTATAAGGACATAGTACCTCAACATCAACATCAACATCAACTCATCTCATCAACATCAACATCAACATCATGGACTCGAAACACTCTTTTTAGAATTTAGTTTCAAGTTTTAAGACTCATGAACATCATTCTCAGCAACATCATCATCAAGACTCTCATCAATTTGAAACACAATCACAACATCACAGACATCATCATCGTCAAGGCTCTAGTCTCATCCCCCTCAGTTTATTATGCATGTTTTTCAAATAATCATGTAGGGTTATGCAAAATCTCATGAAAAATGTCAACTTCAAGAAAACAAATAGTATGATGATCATTAACATAGAAAACATGTAATTTCAAATCAATTTTTCAATGAAAACCCTCAAGTATTCATGCATATAGACTCTTCAACCATCAACTCATCTATGACGTCTATGGGGCGCATGAGAGAAAAATCTCATGCTTTTAGTTTAGCCTTACATACCTGGAAAGTTGATATTACAATCGAAATTTGATGAATACTAAATTTTTTAGAAAAAATTCTCGACCTCGGTAGTTTTTTTAGAGTGGAAGAACTTGGAAAGACATTGTTTGAAGAGCTTCTCTTTGATTCTTGAATTCTTGACTTAGAATCTTTAGAGTTATTGATGAAGAACCCTAATTCATGAAAAGAATAATCAAGAAATCCTTTCTTGGAATTCTTGAATTCGCTTTCTTGAAACCCTAGGTTATGATTTAAGATTCTATTAGGGATTCATGAATAGAAAAAGAAATTTAGGTTGAGTAGCTTAAAATTTATGAAGAATAACTCACCTTGATGATGAATTTTGAAAGTTAATCCTAACTTGATGACTTTCTTGATGATTCGTCAGTGTTTATGTTTAGGAGTGAAAGAGATGGTTTTAATTATGAAAACTGACATTTTATGTGTTTTGGGAACTTAAATAGACCTCCAAAGGTTTTGGGATAAAAGTACCCTCAAAATAAAATAAAGGGACGTCGCTTAGCTTATTCAAAAAGGGTTCGCGATAGGTCCGCGACGTGGAGCTATCGCGGCTCTTCAGACAACTCTGCAGGTCTCCAGTAAAATGGTCATAACTTTCTACTATGAACTCTTATTATGGCGAAATAAGATGCGTAAGAAAGCTAATTCAAAGATCTTTAATTTGATATATTATGGGTTACCTTACTCTTTATACTTTAGGAGACATGGTCATTTGAAGTTGACCCTTTTATCAACTCATACGAAAACTTAGTCGGTAAAAATTCTTTGGACTTGACTTGATATAAAAGATCCTTTATAACTCTAAATCACATCTAATATATTTTAAATACTTAGGAATTGATCCTATCATATGAAGGATGGCTCAATCTTAGTTAAAAAAAAGAAAGTAGGGTGTTACAAAAATATTCGTTAATCTTGTGACTTTAAACATGCCACATGAAAAGTTGAAAGTAAATGTTGTGAAAAAAGAAAATGAGTCATTCTTTTTAATACAAAATAAAAAAGAAAGTAGGCTTTTTTTTTCCTTTTTTTTTTTTTTTTTTTTTTTGAAATGGAGGAACTATAAAGCACACATGTAAAGATAGACAATAAACAAAACAGAGGTTGATAAGAATGGGTAAATGGGGGGTGCAAATAGGGTAAAAACCAAGTAGTAATTCTAATTGGTAATCATGGTGGATTTTTTTTTTTTTTTTTTTTGAATAAGAATATGTTGGTTTGTTTGACCAAAAAAGAACGAAATGTGTTAGAAAAAAGAGAGGGAATTTAATGCATTATTTAGTTTAGTGGCTTGAGATCAAACTAAAAAAAGAAAATTGATTATAATGATAATTTAATGTAAAATCGGGTATTTGAGGGAAACCCTAAAATTATGTATATCTCTGTTAATAAGTTTATTATCGACGAAAATAAAAATAACTGGATACCATATCGAATAATAAAACCTACAAATAAATGAAAGTAGAAAAATATATTAGACACCTTTTTCTATTTTAAATAAATAAAATTATCAAACAAAACAAATAATCTGATATTAAATTTATTCGGTTTTAGACTGATTTTTCGAGACAAGTAGATTATAGTCAGTTTGAACTCAACAAAAAAGGGTTAAATTCACCAAACAAGTATTTTTTTTTCACAGAGAATTATTTATTAAATATGTTTAAAATCAAATATTTAGTCCTTTATAATAATAATTGAATTATGTATAAAGTACAATATTTTTGACGTTGGAGGTTTGATTCATCGCTACGCCATCACTCATATCAATTAGGACATTAAATCTAGTGCAATCTTATAGGAACTTTGAATAATTGCTTCACCATTAACCATATCCGCAATAACAATAACAATAAATTTGATATAATCAGTAGGATGTTCGAGTGATCACTATGACATTAGCAGTATCAACAACATAAAATCTACTTCCTCTGTCCTATTTTATATGAAACTCTTTTCTTTTTAGTTCGTCCCTAAAAAATGTAATCTTACTTAAATGGGAAATAATTTAACTTTGAAAATATCCTTTTATTCTTAGTGAAATGATTCTTGGCCACCCTAATTTTAAAAGTTATTTTAGACCACAAATTTTTACGGAAATAGACTTAATTAAACATTGTGTCAAGTCAAAAAGTATCACATAAGACGAAGAGAGTAGCATAATCCATATAATGTTTGAGTGGCGATAACAACGACAACAAAAAATCTAACGTAATTAACAAAAATAATGACCGAAATATAACCTCAATAATACCTTGATAAGAGGAACTTAGTCCTATACAACATAAGGAAGATTAAATAACACACGAAATACTAATCCCTTTTTGGGGCAATAGCCATTGAACTTAGTCTGTACGTCGGTAGGAAATTAAACATCAAATAACAACGATACCAAATCTAATACAAAATAGCCACTGTAACTACATAGGCATTGGTTTAATAATGATATGCCTTAAAGGGTTTTCTACATTACCTCCACCAGCATGTTTGACAAATTCAGCTGGAGATAGAACAAACAAAGTATCTGAACATCTTCTCCCTTCTTATATGCAAATAGTAATCCATGAGTCTTCTTTCCATTTGGTCCATCACCTCTTGTGAAAACATGAGGCATCTTGATCATGAAGTATTTGAGAGGCAATTTAGCTTGAGCAAAATATGTTAAGTTTGAAACTCATTTTTTCACGAATACTTGAAGAACACATTTGATCATTCGGGAGATTATAAAGGAGAAGAATCCAGGGTGGGAAGGGAGAAAAAAAGTGAAGGGTTATTTTATTACTGTGACTTTAGTGAAATGACAATATAATCCCCGTTCAGAGTGACACATGGTCCATTGTAGGAGCAGTTTGGCCCTCGTGGTTTAAGAAGGGCTTAAGAATTTGATCCTAAAATATATCCTCTCCATTTAATAAAATAATACATCTTCATCGTTTATATTCCTTTTGCGACTTATCAACTGATCACTTGAAAAAAAACTATTTTTCTTTTCATGTCTTGTCTTCAGCTCTATCCATGTTACAAAACTCTGAAAATCGAGAAAGTTGTTGAACTTTGAAACTAAAAAGAAGAAAAAGAATTATAAAATGGAAATAGGAGAACTCCATCAAAGTTTGAAACTCATTTTTTAATGAATACTTGAAGAATACACTCGATCATTTGGGAAATTATAAAGAAGAAGAATCCAGGGTGGGAAGGGAGAAAAAAAGTGAAGGGTTATTTTATTACTATGGCTTTAGTGAAATGACAATGTAATCCCGGTTCAAAGTGACACATGGTCCATTGTAGGAGCAGCTTGGTCCACGTGGTTTAAGAAGGGCTTAAGAATTTGATCCTAAAATATATTCTCTCCATTTAATAAAATAACACATCTTCATCGTTGATATTCCTTTTGCGACTTATCAACCGATCACTTGAAAAAAACTATTTTCCTTTTCATGTCTTGTCTTCAGCTCTATCCATGTTACAAAACTCTAAAAATCGAGAAAGTTGTTGAACTTTGAAACTAAAAAGAAGAAAAAGAATTATAAAATGGAAATAGGGGAACTCCATCAAAGTTTGAAACTCATTTTTTCATGAATACTTGAAGAATACACTCGATCATTTGGGAAATTATAAAGAAGAAGAATCCAGGGTGGGAAGGGAGAAAAAAAGTGAAGGGTTATTTTATTACTATGGCTTTAGTGAAATGACAATGTAATCCCGGTTCAAAGTGACACATGGTCCATTGTAGGAGCAGCTTGGTCCACGTGGTTTAAGAAGGGCTTAAGAATTTGATCCTAAAATATATTCTCTCCATTTAATAAAATAACACATCTTCATCGTTGATATTCCTTTTGCAACTTATCAACCGATCACTTGAAAAAAACTATTTTCCTTTTCATGTCTTGTCTTCAGCTCTATCCATGTTATAAAACTCTAAAAATCGAGAAAGTTGTTGAATGAAACTAAAAAGAAGAAAAAGAATTATAAAATGGAAATAGTGGAACTCCATCAAAGTTTGAAACTCATTTTTTTCATGAATACTTGAAGAACACATTCGATCATTTGGGAGATTATAAAGGAGAAGAATTTAGGGTGGGAAGGGAGAAAAAAAGTGAAGGGTTATTTTATTACTGTGACTTTAGTGAAATGACAATATAATCCCCGTTCAAAGTGACATATGGTCCATTGTAGGAGCAACTTGGCCCACGTGGTTTAAGAAGGGCTTAAGAATTTTATGCTAAAATATATTTTCTCCATTTAATGAAATAAAATATGCTGACAAAACCGATGAGTTCTCATTACTAGTTTTCAAGGTTGCTGCTATCAATTTTTGCACAAGCTTCAATGACTAGCCACTTCCTAGATGTTTTACATCACTTGGCCTTACAATATTAATCACTATCAAGTCAAGGTTGATTCTCTTTGCTACAAGCAACAAATATATTCACATCTCATATCTTATGTCAAGGTAAATTATTTGTAAAGGATTTTCTATTCAATACAACAAATAAAAGGATCGGAAATAAATAAATTATGCTAAAAGAATAAAAAATAGATAAGTTATTTATTACTTTACTTGTGATTCATAAGCTCATACGTCTTTATAATAGGTCAAATTCAATTTAATACTTAACAATTAAATTTTCAAGACCTTGACTTAGTGATTGACTTTCAAACACAGGCAAACCTGAAGAACCGTCATTTTCTTGACTTTTCTTATCTACTCCAATAATATCCTTCATTTTCTCCCATCTATTCTTTATTGCCTCTAGATGTTTAGGGGATTGCAATTCATTCTCTTCTCTCCACTTCTCTTTGGGTTCCAATGATAAGAAGACGTCCTAATAAGTGAAAATTGAAATTCATTTCCACTTTTATCGTTATTATCACAAAAATTTGAGGGGTTCACTATTTTTGTTTTTTTTCAAATGCTCAACAACAGAATTACCATTCAATGGAGGTCCCAAACGTAGCTCTAGATCCACATCTTCATCGTTTATATTCCTTTTGCGACTTATCAACCGATCACTTGAAAAAAAAAACTCTTTTCCTTTTCCTATCTTGTCTTCAGCTCTCTCCATGTTACAAAACTCTAAAAATCGAGAAAGTTGTTGAACTTTGAAACTAAAAAGAAGAAAAAGAATTATAAAATGGGAATAGGGGAACTCCATCAAAGTTTGAAACTCATTTTTTTCATGAATACTTGAAGAACACATTCAATCATTTGGGAGATTATAAAGGAGAACAAACCATGGTGGGAAGGGAGAAAAAAAGTGAAGGGTTATTTTATTACTGTGACTTTAGTGAAATGACAATATAATCCCCGTTCAAAGGACACATGGTCCATCGTAGAATCAGCTTGGTCCACGTGGTTTAAGAAGGGCTTAAGAATTTGATCCTAAAATATATTCTCTCCATTTAATAAAATAACACATCTTCATCGTTTATATTCCTTTTTCGACTTATCAACCGATCACTTTGAAAAAAAAACTCTTTTCCTTTTCCTTTTCCTAGTCTTGTCTTCAGCTCTCTCCATGTTACAAAACTCTAAAAATCGAGAAAGTTGTTGAACTTTGAAACTAAAAAGAAAAAAAAGAATTATAAAATGGGAATAGGGGAACTCCATCAAAGTTTGAAACTTATTTTTTTCATGAATACTTGAAGAACACATTCAATCATTTGGGAGATTATAAAGGAGAAGAATTTAGGGTGGGAAGGGAGAAAAAAAGTGAAGGGTTATTTTATTACTGTGACTTTAGTGAAATGGCAATATAATCTCCGTTCAGAGTGACACATGGTCCATTGTAGAAGCAGCTTGGTCCACGTGGTTTAAGAAGGGCTTAAGAATTTGATCCTAAAATATATTTTCTCCATTTAATAAAATAACACATCTTCATCGTTTATATTCCTTTTGTGACTTATCAACCGATCACTTGAAAAAAACTATTTTCCTTTTCATGTCTTGTCTTCAGCTCTATCCATGTTACAAAACTCTAAAAATCGAGAAAGTTGTTGAACTTTGAAACTAAAAAGAAGAAAAAAATTATAAAATGGGAATAGGGGAACTCCATCAAAGTTTGAAACTCATTTTTTTCATGAATACTTGAAGAACACATTCGATCATTTGGGAGATTATAAAGGAGAAGAATTTAGGGAGGGAAGGGAGAAAAAAAGTGAAGGGTTATTTTATTGCCGTGACTTTAGTGAAATGACAATATAATCCCCGTTCAAAGTGACGCATGGTCCATTGTAGGAGCAGCTTGGCCTACGTGGTTTAAGAAGGGCTTAAGGATTTGATCCTAAAATATATTTTCTCCATTTAATAAAATAATCTATTTTTTTTAGTCTATTGTAAAAAAAATATATTACTCTCTTATTTTTAAAAAGAACGATTTTTTTTCTTTTTTAGTCTATTTCAAAAAAATATGATTTCTATTTTCTTTTGGCATTATTTTAGTTTTAGCTTTCCACATAGCATGTTTAACGCCATAAAATTAAAAGACATTCTAGTATGTTTAATATGACTTTAATTTACAATCATTAAATTTTTTAATTTTTTTTTTAAATCTGTACCAAATAAAATCAGATATTTTTTTTAAATGATGGAAATAATATTTTTTAAATTTGTGAGCTAGAATCCAAAGAGGTAACCGATCAAAAGTTACACATGTCATTAAAGATTTATGTACCGAGGAACAGAATGGACCTGCAACGTGTCTCAAAAATTTCAGACTGCCTCAAAAACCCGTAATAGTTCACACTGAGAATGTCAAAATTATTTGGATTTCTCAATGTTGATAGAATATCTTTTATAATTTTCTTTGTCACTTTAAAAGGAGGAAAAAGCAAAGTATATTTCTTTACAGTATTTTATTTTATTGATTTTCTTGTTATGTTATTCAATTTTATTTACTCTCAGTACTGCTACTTAATATGCTTCTCTAATATATATTGAGAACATGTAAGGCATACCGAATAATTTCAAGATAAAATATAAAATTATTTTATTTTATATTTTATTAGAGGTGTAAGATATTTATGGTATTATTTATCTGATAATTTATTTCCTAATGATGGAACGAGTTATTTCAAAATAGGTGACAACGAGCCAGGCAGAGATGGAAGAGATCAAACACGGGAATCTTGGGATAGTTAATTTCAAAATAACTTACTCCCAGTCAAATGATTCCTAAGTGAATTGTTGGAACTTTTTGCATAATTCAAATAAGTAAATTATTTAAAAATTTTAAAAGTAATTGAGATTTATTATTATACTTGCATTTCATTGAATGAATTTTTAACCAGTTATTTTACATTTACAAGGAGACAAGTTTAAAAACAATGAAAGGGGTGATTCCCACAAGTTGGCTACAATTGTTTGGACTTAATGGCTTAGGAGTTAATGGGTTTAAGAGTTTCTGAGTTGTCCATCTTTTCATTTTAGTTGTCCAGTGTATTAAAATAATTATCTCAACATAATTTTATTATTTAGATGATTAAGAGAGGGTGAATTATCTTTTTTCACCTTTGTTTTTAGCATTAATTATTCCAGAATTAAGAGGTATATTTATAGATAAAAGTTTAATAATTTAATCAATATTTTTAATTAATTTTTTCTTAAAAAATGTTGTAAACCTTATCACGACAATCAAAATAGGACGGAGGGGACATTTTTTTGAAGTAAGAAAAATATAAGTGTTTTCATTGATGATTCTTTAGATACCAAAATAATACTAATGATTTTATTCTTAAGAGTACCTTGGATATAGAAATTTAGTTTTAGTGATTAAAAAATTAATTGATGAAAAATATAAAAGCTAAATTTGATTTTTAAAGTTGAAGATGTGGATGCTATATTGTCTATCTTAATTTCTATTTCAATTTCTAATGAAAGATTAATATGGCGCCATATAAAATTAGAAAAATGTGAAGTTGAATGTACTGTATTCTTAGATGTTTGAACAAAATAATTAACAGTTTAGCAAAATTTTCTATTTTTATTGAAGGAACCAGTTTCTGTTTTAAGTTAAATTGTACATCATTAAGATATATTTTATTTATATAGTTTGTTGATGCAATAATATAAGGTGTTATGTTTTGGAGAAAAAAGTTATTTTTTGAGTTAGGATATCAATTGCTTGCAATATATGAAAAATAATGTGTTAACATTATGCCCTCTAAATCTTAGGATTTGGGTTAACTGGTTTCAAATTTTCTGACCTAAATTTTCAAGTTAGTATTTTGAATTCTTGCTAAATATGAAAATATGTATTATAACACGTATGTTATTAGCTACTAATTTACTATACATATTTACAATTCAACATATACTCTTGGTATTGAATTTAGATATTAAAAGGAAGATAAAGAAGAGAGCCATGTATAATGTATTGAGGATTAAAAGTTGTCATGATTCGAAATCGAATGTGATGACACTTGTCTTTAATTAACCGAGACTAGTTATCCTAAATAGAATATAACAAAATAATACGGAAGATAAAGCGGAAATAACAGTTTGAATATATAAGGATAAGCAATAAGGGATGGAATCCATAGGCTAAAAATCAACCCGAGATTGGTGTCAAATGTACCAGCCTCTACTACAACTGAACTTGAAAAAAATATACAAGTATCAATGTCTTTGATTCTCGAATAGAACTAAAATAGTAAATAAATAGAAGTTTGAAGAGTCCGCCAAAATGGACAAGTTGCTACCTTTCTAACTGTCTCAAAGCTAAGTCCAAAATGAGAAGGAGCGTCAATTGGAACCAGGCTCATAATCCACACACAAATGTAAGGGTACTCTTGTCACCCTAACTGAACCTCCAAAATTACAACTTGCGGTCATGAAAGCCAGCGTACACAATTGTCACGAACCGATTTTACAGGTTATTATGACGCCTACCTTAATCCCTCAGATAGGCAAGCCAACTCATAACCTGAAACTACTAGTAGCGGGGGTGAGTGCAGGAAATAATCGAAACATAAAACAGTTGATAATCGACCAAATTGGAAATAGAACGGATACTATATACACAACAACTAGAAGACACGCTCCCAAAACATGGAAGTCACTTGTACAGAGCTACTATAGACACGATATAATGCGACTGAGTCATATCATATACATACATATACATGAGTAAGATAAAATAATATACAAGGCAAGTCATTAAAGTGAAATGACAGCCACTGGTATATATGGAGACTAAGGATGCGTAATGCTTACCACAAGTCTTGCGGATTCATAGTAATCACAGGAGGAATCAACGTTGCTGGCTCATGTTGGGTCTTGCATCATAAAATAGATGCAGAGTGTAGGGGAGAGTACTAGAAATATGGTACTCAGTAGGCATCATAGGTCGACTGAATAAGAAAAATAGATAAAGTAGGAATAAGCTAGAATATAACTCCATAAGTGTCTAATCACGTAACCCTGGTAAATATGGCGGCAAGCACGAAAGTAATCAGACCTGGAGATGGGGTAGTGATCTACGCAGGTGGAAGGCCCTACTATCTTTGCTTGTAAGCCAATCAGTACCATAATCCTAGAAGTTGCACCCACACATAATAATAGGGTGAAGAGGTGAAGGTTAGAGTAAGATTTAGTAGTGTTAGGTCCTAGATGATCTCGTAACTCAAAGATGCATATGTAGTCACTGTTTTGACAGACAATCCAACTGGCCCACTACCCTAGACTCTATACCTTGACCTGGACATCAACCCAAGTTGTGACCTATCCTTCAACCTAAGCTTTAGCCAAATGGTTTACTTCGCCCTTAGGCGTCGGACTAGTCCAATATATCCTCCAATAGTTCGCCTTTAACTCTGTAGCCTTTACTACGTAGCCTCTAACTATGGTTACACAGGATGTAGCTGATCCTCATTTATATATTTCCTTAGGGAGAATATGTGTCCATTCATGGGGAAATGCTCGGGTCGTTAACTATATCAGATCGTACTTTGAGTTCCAATATGACATCATCGGTCACCTCTATATCCAAGCAGAATCCTATGTATTGAGGGAATGGTCAAGATAACTAGGTGATCATATGAATACTTAGGTTCTCATCTCGTGACGACCTGTCTTAAGGAATCAGTTCTACAGACTCAAGTCTGCTAGTCCGATCTACAAGGATCTATGCCTAAACCTAGACTAAGGACCAACAATCATTAGATAATTAGAAATATGGTAGATAGTCAGTATAGGAATCACAAATAATCTCCACATGTCAATAGGTATCTTGCTAGTCTCATATGTCAACTAATATAATAAATCTAACAAGTACAGTCTCAAACTAAATTCTTTATCCAATATTCATGCTATCTGGACAAGATTCATATCTTCTAACTCAGTCTTGAAGAAGACAGATTGTAGCCTACCTTAACATCGATCACATGCGCTCCAATCACTCCACGGGTGCTTTACCCTTTCGAGCAACCTCAGAACATTGCTAGGCTATCAAAAATAGGATCATAATGTTAATACGATCGTTCTGACACCACAATCAAAAGAAATAAACATTGACCACTCTAGGGGCTAAAGTTGGCAGCGGAACCAGCACTTACAGGTTCCGATGCCAATTTCTATAGATTCCGTGTTAGTTCGGTACAGTGCCGGTATTTTCGGCCAAGGGATGCTCTGATAGGGGTATCGGGAAGGGAGGAATTTTTTTACCGATTAGTACCGGTTCCATTTTACCAATTCCGATCTGGTAGCGGACTGGTATTACCGGTGAATATTTAAAAAAATTTAAATTATTGAATTGGCCGTTGGGGTGGCCCAACCCAACGGCTCAATTGCAGTCTACAACCAGCATTTGTAAATTGTCAAATTAGCCGTTTTAACGGCTAGTTTCTAATTCAATTAAAAAATAATAATTCTAACTTTTTTTATAACTTTAATCCCAAAATTTCATCTATTAATACCCCACAACCTCTCATATTTTTTCATACAAATTCTCACAATCTCAATCACTTTCTCACAAACTCACAAATTCACAAATTCTCTACGTTCAATTTAATTATTTATATTTATTATTTACTCTTAATTTAGTAGAATCTTGATCTTATTTAATTATTTTGCTAATTTTGGTGGACTAATTTGGAGCAAATTTTGATGGATCAATTTAAAGCATATTCAAGCTTCAAGTTTCATCAACTTCGGCTTCTACGTCTGCTTTTATGCAGACATTCGGTACATTCGTTCCAACTTACAAATTTTATCTTATTAGTTTTTATTCTTATTAGTTAAATTATTTATTTTTTTGTATTCATAATTTCATATAATCTTTAATTTTTATTACTTGTATCATTTTAGTATAATATAGATTCCGATTGAAAGAGAAAAGGAAAAGGTACTTTTTTGGTAGAATTGCTAACGCATTAACTGGTAAAAATAAATCAGTTAGTGGTTCTTCAAAATTTAAATCAAGACAACTGCCACTTAGAATTAATACGGAAGAATTTGCACATGTTGATGATACTTGTTTTAATATTGATACTAATATCGAGTTAGATCATGAATTTCTTGAACGAAAATTTGATAATTTTAATGAGGCGTTAGATAAAGATGATAATGAAATTAATGAAGATGATGATATTTTTATGATGATGAAACACAATCACCATACGCTGCTACTACTCCCCCCCCCCCTCTCCCGCTCCTTGTCCCGTTCCCGCCCTACATCCATCTAGTAGGCCCAAGACGGAACGTGCAAAAAAACTTATTGTTAGTCAATTTTTGACACAAAATGGATAAAACTAAAGTAATTTGTAATAAATATAAACATGTTTTGAACCATAAAACTTTGGGAAAGGGGGGTGGGATGGGTCATTCTAAAAATCAGTTGATGCATTGTTGTAAACTAGAAATTTTGCAAGCTCAAGCTGTAGCTGATGCAAAAAAACAAGGTACTCCTCTTCCCAAACCATCTGTAGGAATAGAAGGTTCATACATGGTTCAATCGCAGTTAAACCCTTCTAATGTTTTCGGTCCTAGTAACATCGCCCTTATAGTAGACAACAGAACTTAAAAGAACTTCAAATTATTGGTTTGCCATTTAGTTTTGCTGAAAATTCAATTTTTATTCATTATATTCAAATTGTTTATAATCCATCGTTTAATGGTTTTTCTAGAAATACTATTAGAAAAATCATTTTTGATTATCAAGATCGACATGTACAGTATCTCTGTTGTTTATTTGCATAAAATACTTGTAAATTAGCAATTACTTCTGATATGGGTCGTAGCATAACTGGTAACGATTATTTTACAGTTACCGGACGTTGAATTGATGAAAAATAAGTAATGTGAAAAAGAATTTTGGGTTATAAAAATTGTGAATTACGTAAAATCAGCTCTTATATAGCGCAAACAATTCTTGATGTTTTAGAATTTTATGGAATTTCTAGTAAATTAATTAGTGTAACTTTAGATAACGCTTCTAACAACAAACGTATTGTTGATTATTTAAAACCAACCCTTAGTCCTATTTATGATGATGGTTTTCATATTAAATGTGTTGCATATATTTATAATTTGATTGTTAGAGACGGTGTATCATTATTTGAAAATGGTTGTGTAAAAGTTGAAACTGCATGTCATTTTATTTTTAAATGTCAAGTAAAAGCTAGGAAATTATATGATTTATATGATTCTAATGTAGACGAACAAGTACAATATCAAAAACACGAACCATCTAGATGTAGAACAAGGACAATATTGATGATATGTTAGAAAGTTATCTTGGACTTACTTCTAATGAAAAAATAATTTTAATGAATATATTAACTAGGGTACAGAACGTATAAAGGATGGAGACGGGAAGCCGCAACTCTTGAAATGGTGGAAGAATCGTGGTAAAGCTTTTCCAAAACTTCAGCGGTGGTTCGTGATGTGCTAGCTATTCAAGCATCGGCAGTGGCTTCTGAAAGCTCTTTTAGTGCGGCAAAACTCCAAATAGGAGATCATAGATTTTCACTAGCAGCAGATAGTTTGAAAATTTCGATTTTATTCAGAGACTGAATTAATGCGGAGCGGACGAATTTAGGGCGTTCAACTTTTCCAGCTCAATTTAAAGCCAATATAGATAATATTTTATCGGAATCAAGTGAAAACGACATGGATTTTATGGAGGAACAAGCTCAAGAACCAATCCCGGAAAATGTAACATTAGAAATGTTAGAATCACTTCGGCAAGATTTTTATTATGGTATAAGATATTAATATATTACTATAAATAAGGCCTAATTGAAACAGAACATTTCTTAGAAGGTGGTTGCGTAATTAGATTTTATTCTAATATTTGTACAATTTAAAGTAATAAAATAAACTTATAGGTTATTCGCCTTATTTTTTTAATTATTATCTTGAATTTACTTTTACTTTAAGTTTAGAATTTTTTTAATATATTTTTCTACTTAAATCTTTAATGTTAAAACTTTAAGATATAAGCTGAAACATTCAAAAATTTAAACTTTAAAATTTAAATTTTAAAAATTTGAAATTTAAACTCAAAGTCTAAAGTTTGAACTTTAAACTTATAAAAACTTTAAAGTTTGAACTCATAAGATTTGAAAACTTAAAAGTTTAAACTTTAAAGTTTAAACTTTAAACTTATATATTTGATAATATATAACTTTAAAACTTTTCAAATCATGAAAATTTAAACTTTAAAGTTTAAACTTTAAAATATACGTAGTTAGTTGATAATTTAAAAAAGCTTCTAAAACTAACTTTAAAAACTTTTTAAGGTTTAAATTTTAAACTTATATGTTTTATTATTTTAAATTTTAAAGTTTAAACTTATAAAAATTTTATACATTTGAGAATTGAGTTTTTTAAACTTTAAATATATAAAAAATTTAAACTTTACAATGCCGGTTCCGGTACAAGTCCGATTCTGGCCGAATTTCCCACTATAGCTATCGATATCGGTCCGATTTCAGAAAGTGCCAGTCCAAATTTCAAATTTAAATCCTAAATATGGAGAAATATCTTCTTGAGAACATCAACCATAGAATGAGCCAATCTAATACGTGCACAAACCAAAAGAAAAACTACATTTTATTCTTCAGTGATTATTCCACCAAAATTTTCAGTTCACCACGTCCGAAGAAATGAAAGTACATTCCATTGGGTCAAACCAGTTGTAATCAATGAGGCATAACAGCAAAACATCAATATCCAGATGTTGTAATCATTCATCCCATGATAAATAATCCCACAAAAGTGACCACTGGATCAATACAAACAGATCAACTCTAAGAGTAGTTTGGACGGAAATCCAAATTGAGAAATAATATTTGGAGATGAATAGGAAATATCTATATCTTATTAAAAGTAGAGAACAAAGCCACCATATTAGGCCAAATGACAGCCTATAAATATACCAAGTGGCATCTTAGGAAATAAAATTAGTTAGATTACTTATTTATTAACTTAAATAATAAATTCAATTATAAAAACAACATATATAAATATAAAATATTCTCTACAATTACATTAAATTCAATTATATAAACACAATATATAAATATAAAATATTTACTACAATTAAATCAAATTCAATTATAAAAACAACATATATAAATATAAAATATTTTCTACAATTAAATTAAAATAATTCTAAAAATCTATATTTAACTAACTTTAAATAAGTATTTAATCAATATATTAACTAATTTTAAATAAGTATTTAAGCAATAACCAAAATCTTAAAATCATTTTTTTTAAATTGATGTGAAACCTTAACTAAAACATTATTATATATTAATTGATATTATTATTAATTATTAAATATACATATTTAACGGATTACACATTATCTATATTTTTTAGGCCTTTAGTCTAATATTTTGCCATAATACCCAATTACTAAATTATTATTATTATTATTACATATTTAAAATTTCATATTTCATAAAACCTTAGTACAGTTTTAGTTATAAGTCAATTTAATAAATTTAATGTAAATCAAAACATAAAACAATATTATGACTATATTTACTTTCTATAACTATATTTTATATTTTATATCTATCCATATATAATAGGAGAAGCAAAAAATACCACATGTCAGCACTATAAAAAAAATAGATTTTTTTTAAATAAACATGCATAATAGGATTATATTTTGTTCATTTTAAAAAAAAAATTTAAAGTACGTGTGATTCCTTTTTTTTCAAAGTTATCATACTTTTATTACTAATTATTTAATTATTTAAAAATTATTTAATTATTTCTCCATAACTTCTCCTTAGTCATACCTTCATCCTTTTGTAAGTTTTTTCAATAGATTGTCAAGGCTGCATTTATTCTTACAACTCATGAAAAGGTAAATTCTTTCTATATTTAATTTCACTATTGTTCTTCTTTTTTTCCCGATGAAAATGGATTAACTATTTAACATTACGCATTGTTCTACAGGACAATTTATATAGTCAAAGAAAGAGAAACCCTCAAATTATATCTAACTACTACAACAAACATGTAATTTTTTAAAAAAAAAATCATCTTATATTTTGTTTCAAAAGCAAATTGTGTTGGATATATTTATGTATAATTAATTATTCTTTAGTATAGTTGTCATAGTTCTTTTAGTAAGACTTATAACAAAAAAAATGCTACAAACTGTATTAGTATGCCACGTGTATATTGCAATATACATAACTTACCTCCTTAATATTCTTTGATCATCTTCTAATAAATTCAATAGTACATATATATAATGACTAATGAATAATTTTATAAATTAATTCTATGAGATTAATATTAGTACAATATTTATGCTTATCAATGACATAATACATCAATTACAAATAACATAATAAAGTATTTTAGAGATTAAAAAATAAAAATTGTAAACTGAATAATTCAAATGAGGAAAAATTAAAAATGACAACTGAATTTTTTCCTCCGTAAAAATGTAAACGAAAAAATAATGAAGAATTTTCAACGGCTTTTATTTTCATTCTAATGCTCCAATTTTCTATGCATTTTTTCATTTTAATAATTAAATTATTTCAAATATTTTGATTAAGATTATTAGCTATAATGTTGAACTGTATATATCTACAACAATATAATTAGAGAATAATTACTTTGAAATTTGTAAAATAGATTATTCTTCTTCAATATTTATTTATTTATATATCAAACTCATAAAAAAAACTCAAATTCATTATTTATTATTTAAAATAAAATTAATCTAAACATTATCCACTCTTACTAAATTGATATGTGTTGGCACAAAAGAAAATATTTATCATTGTGCTAACAACATCTGAAAATAAAAATTAAAAATACAAACACACATAAAAAAGAAAGACTGAAAAGTGATGTCGTTAATACATTTATTTAAGTCAAAAAATGAAAATAAATAAATTAACACCACAATAACCTCTTTGGACTTTCCACTCCCCATTACCCATTTTCCCATATTTTTTTGAACAATTGAAATTAAATTCCCACTTTTAAAACTGCTTAAAACTTATGTATATTTAGAATTTTTATTATGAAAAAGAAGAATATGATTTATTTTTTAAAAAAAAAGTACACGGTAAGAAAAACTGTATACCCAATAAATACGGATTTTTAAAACTTCTCATTATAAACAAATGAATTTTTTTAAAATTAATAAAGTTACGAATTAAAAAGTTAAATTTTTAACACGTTGAAAAGAATTAATTATGAAATACTTATAAATTAATATTTTTTTAAAAAAAACTGCTAATTTTGAAAAATACAAGTATTTTACTTACTGCCGAAAAAATTTAAATAATAAATGTTATGTTTTAAATAAATGCATCCAACTATTTTCCCTAGACAAGTTTATCTATAATTTTAATAATGAACGTGTATCCAATTAAATAGGAGTTTTACAACTTCCCAGCACTTCTAATTATAAATAAACTTAAAAAGTTTTAAGTGAAAAATAATTCCTTAAAAAGATACATACTAAATAAATTGTTATATTTAAGACATGAATTAATTTTGTAACTATCCAAGTAACTATTTCTTATTTGTTTTAATTTTCTCACATTAAATTTTTGATTTAATAGTAAATTAGATAACTTTGTTATTGCTCTTAAATTAAAAAAACTAAATGATAAACAAATTAAAATTAAAATTATTAAGTTAAACAAATATATGAATACATCTTTTTTCCCACTTTTACACGTTACTAGGAATTAATTATGAATTAATCTTTTTAAAAATAAAGATATGTCCAAGTAAATAGAAGTTTTAAAACTTCCCATAATAGTCCTACTAGCCATGAATTATGGAACTACAATAAATTTATTTGTTTTAATTTTATTTTTTATTTAAATTTACCATCAAAAAATTTAAGTTACTAATATTATACTAACTTAAAAGACCAACCATTAATGCTTAAATAAAACAAATTGAATGTTTAAATTCATACATAAACCAAACAACCATTTGACCTTAAATATCTCAATAAATTAGCCACATTAATTTTTGATAAATGATCTTCATCCATTACTATTATCTTTTATTACTAATTATATGTAAATCTTTTAAAATTTAAACGCAAGCAATCACTTTCACCATTATACATTTTCATTAAAATTTAGTACCTTGGATAAGATTACAACTAAACGTAAAACTTTTCACTTCTACATGCTAATAATTTATGCTTGCAGATTTTTTTTCAACGAATGTTTTATATTTTTTAATATAAAAGTTAGTTTATGTTTTGTTAAATTATAATAGTGGTAAAAATATAGAATGATTCTCTTTTTGAGATATTTTTTAGTTTTTGAAAAATGGTCTTTTTTAGATTGATGAAGAGTAACCACGGGAGTATTTTTTTTCGTTATATTTTACCTTGAAAATTATTTTGTACAATTCATCTTCTATAAATTATTCTACCATGAAAGATAAAATTCTCTTTATTCATTTGATATTTTACAAATAAATACTTATATTTTTAAATTTATCCTTACTAAAAAAAATGACATGAAACTATTCATTTGTATATTAAGTATTCTTCGTTATAGTTATTTTTAACTTTTCTCTTTGTTAGTTTAGTAGTATAATTTTTTTTTTTTTGATAATTTTTAATTCAATAAATATTGACCTTTGATTCCTTAGAAAGACTTAATTTACATTTGCAATAATGCGATGTTGCAAAAGTTTAATAAATTAATATTGTGATCAATGTAAAATATATTGGTTAATTGTTATTTCAAGTGTATAAGCACAAGAGAGAGAAGGCTAAGCATAAGAATTTAAATTGTTAGTTATTTTATTCTTTTACTAAATAATTATGCATATATATTTTGACTTTATAGAAGCAATGATAATATGTCAAACTATATCAGAATAGAAGATATCGAATTATTCATTAAGATTTCGATGGACTTCTTTTAATTTAAAAATATCCGCACAACGCACGGGCACACATACTAGTTTTATATAAATAAACAAAAAGAAAAGGGTGAAACTTTCTGCCAAAGGACACATCAAAGACATCAAATACTTCATTGATGCAAATTTTCCCCTTCTTTTTCTTTCTACTCTTAGCTTTCAGCAAAACTGAGCACTCAACACAAGCCTTTTTCCTGTATATAATTTGGAATACTAATATTAAGCGTGTTAGTACTGTGAAACACGAGTCACGGGTCACCTACACGAAAAATTGTTCGTGAAAAATGGCCAACACATAGGTAAAAAGAGAGGGAAACGAGAACAAAAAATTAACGTCAATGTCAACTTTGATTGAGTTGATATACTAGTTCACTACACAGCTAAAACTGTTCCGCTGCTTGCACACTGGCAAACAAATAAACTAAGATCAAAATTTACCACCAAAAAATTTATCCAGCCAAAACAAACTATGCTGTACCAGAACTCTGACTAGGACCACCTCTCCGTCCCCCTCGCCCTCTTACTTGATAGCTTTCACCACTGCGTCCACCTTGAACCCTACCACGCCCTGAAAAATCTCGTCCTCCAAATTCATTTCTCCCATAGCTCCGACCTCCACCAAAGTTTCCGCGGACCCTGAAATTGTCATTTCGGAATCCTCCTCTTCCAGGAGAGAAACGGCCTCTCGAGCTACCAACTGTCACGTCAAATTGGAAAAACAAGTTTATAATTTTATATGAAAAAGCCGTGGTTCAATTAACTCTTACAGTTTGATGGTATGAATAGATTGCAGAATTTGATGTCTAATTTTTTTAATGTGAACTCAACATCCAAAACTTTTAAAGATAATACACTCTTTAACTTACCTCTGGTTGTAGTTCTCTTCATCTCAACAACAGCTCGACGAGCCCCAATGGTAATGGGTGAAGCCTGAAAAAAAAAAAAAAGAATAATCACGGTAAAACAATGGATCCAAGAGTTCAACAGTTCATGTTTTTTGAGGAAGAAGAATTCAACAGTTTTAAACCAGAAAAATGTTTTAAGTACTAGATAACACAGAAGAATCATCTAATACCCTGAGTATAAAGATAACTAAAAGGATAGAAGATAGAAAGTTAATTTTCACCCACATTATGAGCGAAATTTGCAATTCCGGATCCTAGTTCAGACAAAACTTGGTTTAACCTTAGATGAAGTCCATGGCCTCGGAAACAGGATTAATTAATGCATGTCGACCCCAGTGGCACCAAACTCACCAACACCAAATAAATAATTCGTCATAAATTACATCAATTCATATTTAGTCTAATCCGCCTATGGGTTGTTGAGATGAGGGTTCCCAGGAAACAACCTCTTTACTTCTATGAGGTAGTGGTAAGGTCTGCGTACATTCTGCCCTCCCCAGACCCCGCTTGTGGGATTATGTTGTTGTTGTTGTTGTTGTCATAAATCACATCAATATCTAGGTTGAAGTTTAGTTGCTTTGCATTTTTTCAATAAATAAATACTTTTGCATAATCCTTGCTACTATATTAGGTAAAGTTTAAATTATTGTAAGTCAGGAACACGCATAAGCAACAGATAATAGGCTTAAGTTGCCAACATCGCCTCAAAGTCCAAAGTCCTGAGAACACGAGCAAGAAAAACTAACACCATACAAGGTCATTTATGATTCAACTAGCTGACATCGAGCACTTCTTATGGTTGGCGAGTTACTAATAGAACTGTACTGGAAAACTAGACTTGGTAGAGCACTAAGGGACCGTTTGGTGTGAGGGATAAAAATAAATAGTTATGGAATAAAAAATAGTGAAGCGATAAAATTTTGATATCTTGTTTGGTTGCGAAGTTTGGGATAACTTATCGCACCATTTATACCATAGTGATGGCATAAGTTATCCCATATACATAGTGGGATAACTTATCCGAGGATAGCTAATCCCGGGATAACTCATCCTGGGATAAGTTCTTCCCAACCAAACGACCCCTAACTGAACTAATTGTGGCTCTATCACAATGATGGCAGCAGAACCACACACTGAATCAAGGTCTGCACATGTTTTTAGCCTAATAAACACCATTTCCTTAGATTGTAGCAACTCTGTTGCTATGTTATAGTATGTACATTATGCTCCATCTATAAATGTAGATTTTAGTTACTCCTCGAGGGTGCAGTCTGGTTTCACCTTTAGAAACATTCTGAACGTAATATGTGCACTAAGTAACAGAAAATTAGAGAATCTGGAAAAAAAACATCCAATCTTTTTGTTTCTGTAGCAGTACCAGGATTCTCAATTGCTCATCAAAACACAACTTTCCTTTAGAAATACACAATGTATGTGTGCAGAGAGTGATCACTTGTTTTAAATACTCATGTTATACATGTAGGAGAATCAATTCTGTTCTTGTGAGCTTTTGAGGAGCATGAGAAATTGTTGGAACTATATGGAGTCTTAAAAGCTGGGCACTAGTCAGAGTGTAAATAAGGGCAAATAGTAAGCCCAAGCCATGAAGAGCTTTGCAGTCGTCAACGGGAACAAATGTTTGTTGTGTCTGTTAATATTACAAGTCTGATGGGATCTGGTGTTGTAGGTGTTTTCTATGTGAAAGGGCAGGAGAGTCTCCTAATCACTTATTTTTTGCATTGTGAATACCTGGCAGATTTGGACAATCTAAAATATTTTTTGGAGTACAGTGGGTCATTCCATATGATGTGAAGAATTTACTTCTTAGCTGGTATGGCAGAAAGTTGATGGCAGATTTAAGGACGCCTGCAAAGCTGTCCCTGTATGCATATCATGCGGAGTTCTTGATTTGAAAGAAATAGGAGATATTTTATGAGGAAAAGCAGCATATTTCTTGTATAATATAAATTGTTTATAGAATTTATATTATTGATGCGAGGAACAGATGGTTGGGGAATGAGCTGAAGATAATTTTGTTAAGGATGTAATTTCTCTTCTTTTGTACTTTTGCAGTACCTCCTAGGTACTAACTTTAATAAAATATTATTATCTTATCAAGAATATAACAAAGTCCATCTTCCCATATTATTTTCTTCCCAACAATTTTCAACTTGAAAGAATAATTTTATGCCTAAATTATATCAATGCAACCCAAATGGTAGAATACTTGGAGTGCAAGTTTAGTTATGTACCCACGTGACAGATTTGGAAGTAAGGATTGGATCATAAATAATCTCCAAAAGAGAGTTTCAAGTATCTAGAATCAATAACCAAGGAAATGGGGAGATTGACGATGATATTACCAATCATATTGGAGCAAGACAATGAAAGGGAAACTCACACCTGGTGTCTTGTGTGAAAAGAATGTGCAGCCACGCCTTAAAGATAAATTTTATGGAGTGATGGTCAGACCAGCTATGTTGTAGTGGCAAAGAGTTGGCTAGTCAAGAACCCATACATCCAGAAGATAAGAGTAGTGAAAATAAGTATGTTGGGATGGATGCGTGGACATGCTAGGATGGGTTGCATCAGGAACTAAGCTATTTGAGACAAGGTAGGAGTGAAATTTGTGGTGGACAAGATAAGGGAGGCGAGGTTGAGATGGTTCGAACATGTGAAGAGAAGATGCACAAATGTCACAGTAAGGAGGTGTGACTTGTGAGAGGTTGGCTATGGTTAATATAAGGAGCGGTACAGGCAGGTCGAAGAAGTCTCGGAAAGATGTCATTTAAACAGGACATGACACTCCTACAGCTTGCCGAGGACATGATTCTAAATAGGAAGATAGGGTGATCGAAGATTAGGATAAAAGGTTAGTGGGCAATCGAGCGTTATCTAGTTCCTTTATTAATATTGTTATTATTACTTTCCTACTATTTTTTTCAATTTTAGTATTACTTGTTTCCTTTATGATATTATATGTTGTTGCCACTTGGTTCTCTTCTAAATTGTTTTTAGCATGGCTTCTTCGCTACTGTATTTGCTTTATATACTTGATTTTTAATACTTGAGCCGACGTCTATCAAAAATAACCTCTCTATCTTCACAAAGTAATGGTAAGGTTGCGTACACACCACCCTCCAAAAAACAAGGGCAAATTTATATGCTAATTATGGGGCACGTGAACCTGTGCTCACTCTGTAGAACTAGGTATTTTATGTATATATTTTCTAAAATTGATACTCCCTTTATCCCATTTATGTGGCACCCTTTCCTTTTTAGTTCGTCCCAAAAAGAATGTCACCTTACTCTATTTAAAAATAATTTAACTTTAAAATTTCACTTTTACCCTAAATGAAATGATTCTCAGCACACAAATATCTAAGATTGTTTGACCACAAGTTTAAAACCCTTACTTTTTTTCTTAAACATCGTGCCAAGTCAAAAGGTACTAAGAATTGTTTGACCACAAGTTTAAAAACCATACTCTTTTCCTTAAACATTGTGCCAAGTCAAAAGGTGCCACATAAAATGTGACAGAAGGAGTACAGTATTATATGTTAGCACCCATGCTACAAGAAGATTAAATAGTAAACTTTGTTGAATGTTGAGTTATTTACCTAGAGACTTGGGGTCGATTCCCACTTGATACATTTTTTTCTTTTCTTTTTAGTGGTGCGCCCATGTTCTAGAAATCCTACATTCACCTCTGCCCCAGACCCTACTTGTGGGATTATACTGAGTATGTTGTATTAAATCAATAAAGCACCCATGAGTGGGAAATGTTGTGGTGTGTGATGTGGCTCACTAGCTCAAGCCTTGTTACACAGCTTGAGAGTGATAGGTTGTTTACTTCTCTAGGTAAGAAGTTATTTCAATGAATAACGATTATATGCTGAACAGCACCCATATCAAAATTTGGCACGTCATTAACCATTATATGCCACATAGAACTAACATCAAAATGTGGCATGTCATTGACCATGTACATTCACTCTTTAAGGTGATAAAGGGTCCATCATGCATCTTTTGAAGAGACTAATGAGGCAACATATCATAACCCACCAAGTCCAGGAACAATACACATTCTAAATTGTATAAAAAGCTAGCTTGTGCAAAGATATTTCAGGGAGCACAAACCTGTATGGCACTGTGCATGGAGCCCACATCTTCAAATTCAACAAAGCCAAAGCAGAATCCTTGTTGCTGCAGAAAAGGGAATAAGTGGACACATATTAATGATCTGTAGGTGTCAGTGAACCAAGATGAATATAATGTGTGCTGAACCAACCCTATTACTTCTAACTTGTACACCTCCTTGCTTAATAGGCCCATATCGCTTAAATTCAGCTTCAAGTTGGGATACAGTAACATCTAGAGGCAAATTGCGGACATAAATGGAGTATCCCTCAGCTGCAAAAATTAAAATGAAAGTAAATCAGATGATAATGCACTCTTAATGGGACCGGAAAACAATGAGAATCAGAAGCAGAATACGCATAACAATGCAAGTAGATCAAAGAACCCAACATCTGGATCAAACTCAAAACACATCTACTTATCGTGCTCCTTCATTTGCTCAAAAACCAAAAATGAACATCCCTATTCCATTTTTGTGACATATAGATATGTCCATCACAAGATTTTTCCTAGATTGTAATGAGTATATTTCAGGCAAGTTTCAAGAAATTATACCTTCATCTTCAGTATCATTAGTTTCAGGTACATTAATTCCACTAGGGGCTGTAGGATTTGATGCTTCAGGAGCTGCAGTTTGTGCTACTGCAGCAACTGGCTGTTTTACAGCCTTCGGATGAGCCATTCTGGAAGTATTAGTGGGTACATAGATTTTGGTTGGCCCTTTCTTTGTTTGTGAACTGACAATTGATGCATATGACTTCTTTGGAGCATCCTCTTGGGCATCAGAATTACCTGATTCCGTATTTGCAGGGTTCTGGTCCTTGTTGAAATGGGATTCAGCTTCCACAACAATCTCTCTTTCATCACCAACTTGTCTCCCACCTTCCAAAGATTCGTTGGCTTTTTCCTCAACATGTTGAACTTCTTCTGCATATGAGCCAGGTTGGTCGAGATTTGGAGGATCAACCACATCAGTAGGTTCTGGAATCAAAATGAAGATAATTAAGATTTTACGAGAATACAAGAACAAGTACAATTATTGAATTAGAAAATAGTTCCAACCTGGATCAGGGGTCAGAACCTCTGACTGCACATCCACCGTTCCATTAATCATTTCTGAGACGGTATCAGTCTCATTTTCTTCTACATACCTAAAAACATCATTCAAAACAAAATAACCCTTGTCCTGTGGAGCAAGGAAAAATGTCTGGGCAAATTTCCTTCTCAACTTATCGCTTCCGGTTAAGCATCCAGTTACCATAACAATCACCCCATCCTTAAAGGAATCCTGTGCATCTGCAGTCCTTATTTCGGCCTTGTAATTCTTGTAGTCCAATGAACATATCAAATCATTGATACTCTGTCAAACATCAAGTAAAGCAATAAGGTCCTAAATATTGCAAGATAGTATGCAATTTACCACCTTATCGTGCAATTCTTTCTAATGCTTCAATTAACATCTCTAAACAAGATTTAAAAAGAGGTGTAACAAAGAACAATACAAGAAATACACTTTTGTCATGCTACTAATCATGTAAATTTAGCAACAGTTTTAAGTACACAATGAGTTGATTTAAGCTAAGTTGCTCGGACTCGGGTGTGGGTGTCCGATACGGGTGCGGATCTAGAGATCGGATCCTTAAAACAACAACATACCCAGTGGAAAGGTCGGATCCTTCATGATCTAATTTTTAAGGTTCAGGGATATGTATCCATGTATGGATACAGATGCTGGATTCGCCTAAAAATAATCAAAATATCAAAAAATAGAGTGATAAAAACCTAAATTATGAGATATTATGTGGAGAACTTGAAGAAAATCCTAGAAGAAGAGGCATGACATAGAATTTCCTATATAAAAGGTATTCCATTTTCTTCAATTTCACCTTAGCTTTTGTATTGATTACAGAAATCGTTAAAAACGTCCAAACTTTCCCTACCAATTTTGGTCAAAGTACCCGAAACCGGTTGACCAAATCGGACACGGACCCCACTCCCACACCCACATCCATGTTATGTCGACACGGGTGTGGCACCGAAAGTGAACAGTCCGAGCAACTTAGGATTTAAGGCAATAGATACGAGGAAGGCATTTTCTAGACCAAGGAAATTCTCCAAGTCTCAAATAAATCTAAACACTCAATGATATACTTATCAAAAGAAGATACCAAGGACCTTGAAACTTCTATATGTTGTAAGACGGACAAGTTTTATGACATTTCTTAAGCTCTGACAGGGGCTTCTAACTTCAGTATAGCACCAGTTCCTCTTGGCCATATTCTGTCAATTGTCATATTACAGAATGGACAGCATAAATTGAAGCCTCCGCTTCTTTCTATCTAAGGTGATCTCCTCGGTAATATGAAGCTGTCTCATATCCTGTCTAATCACCTCTCCCCAATACTTTTTTGGTCTATCCCAACCCCTCCGCGTATCCTCTAAATCCAACCTCTCACACCTCCTAAGTGGGGCATCAACACAACCCTTCTGCACATACCCAAACCATCTCAGTCTCGTTGCTCTCATCTTATCCGCCACAGAGACCACTCCCACCTTCCCACCTTCTCCCGAATAACCTCATTCCTAATGCCACTCCTAGTATGTCCACACATCCATCTCTCATCTTCGCAACATGCATCTTCTAAATATGTGAGTTTTTGACTGGCCAGTACTCCACCCCATATAACAGAGACAGTCTAACCACTATTCTACAAAACTTACCTTTAAGTTTAGGTGGTACTTTAACACAATACTCCAGAAGCAAGTCTCTATTTCATCCATGCTTCCCCAATGCGAAGCATGACATCATCGTTGATGTGTTCAATACTCTGGATGACGGACCCAAAATATTTAAAACTTTCTCTCTTAGGAATAGGTTGAGTGGCAAGCCTCACTTCCATGTCCACCTCATCCATTGTAACACTGAATTTGCACTCTAGGTATTCTGAAGTGCAACCTAAAATTAATTTTGAGACCAACTTGACACACTGCTTTCTAGGACCCGACCAGGTTGTAACTTCACTCTTCAACATCATTTTCAAGTTCGTGAACCAACCGCTTCATGACTTTGTAAAATCAAAAAGTATTATTTGGTGTTACTAAGCACATCTCCTCTACAACATCAACTAAGTGCCTATTTTGGAACAAGTATACCTACAAAGCCGAGTACTCATTTCAATTTTCTCGAACAGGAAGTAGAAGATGCTATAGGAAAATAATTGGTATTATCTTTTTTGTTTTGATAGGTAAACAAGTGGTGCTATCTATTTTCACATACAGAGGAAAGATATCTTTCGACATACACAAGCTTTCAGCCTTTTCAATCAGCATCACAAAATTAGTAAATTTTTTGTTGGTATGACCAAAGTATCCACCTCAAGTCGAGGGAAAAGGGTAGAAGACTCTGAAGCATGCAGTTAAGCATCAAACTTTGAAAGATCTACATATCAATTTCAGTAACCGCAGCTGAATTTCAGGGGCCAAAAGTGCCCAAGCTCTTAATATCTGTATTGTTGCTATTACCGGAGGAAATCTAGGGTAAGTGGACGAAACATTCAGAAGGGCTCTTGGTCATGAGCCAGTATATGGGAAAGAAATGAGAAAGAAATGAAATGAATATCAAGCAAATTCAGCAACCACATTAAGGGATCATTTGGTAGGGTGTATAAGAATAATGCTAAATAGAGTGCACTGGTAATAGTTGTATTAGTTATACAACAACATACCCTGTGAAATCCCACAAGTGGGGTCCGGGGAGAGTAAAATGTACGCAGACCTTACCACTACCTCAAAGAGATAGAGAGGTTGTTTCCGGAAGGCCGTCGTCTCAAAAATATCAAGCCCCAAAAGCAGAAGATACTAGATATAAGACGGATAATTAAAAAAATATAAGACGAATAATAACAATATAAGTAGGAAGCAAATGATAATATATAAATACAATAAACGTAACAAATATAAGACGGACAATAACAACACAAGATATAAAGACACGATAAATCATACTAATCTACTATATCACAAGACCAGACATCATCCTACCCCTACTAACCTATAACCTTCTATCCTAATACGCGACCTCCACTCCTTCCTATCTAAGGTGATTTCCTCGCCATATCCTGTCTAATCACCTCCCCCAATACTTTTTCAGTCTACCTCTACCCCTCCACATAACCCCTAAATCCAACCTCTCCCACCTCCTACCAGGAGCGTCGACACTTCTTCTCTGGACATGCCCAAACCATCGCAGTCTCGCTTCTCTCATCTTGTCAGTAACAGAGGTCACCCCTAACTTCTCCTGAAAGGTCTCATTCCTAACCTTATGCTTGTATTAGTTATGCTTGCATTAAATATGAAGAAATATTTCTTATGCATTCTTTGGTTTGGCGTATTAAAAATAGCATGCATTGCATAATTTTTTAAAAAAGAAATATTTATTTACAAAGATACCCTCCACAAATTTAGTGGAAAAGATGTAAAAAAAAAAAAGATTTTGAGGGGCAATCGGGTCTTTAACTAGGCTAATGCACGCATTAAATCTCCTTGCATTACTAATACTTAGAAATCCATGATATTAGTAATATACACCTTAATACACAATTGGGTGTATAACATAACTGCATTAGTTATACATGGAATGAGAAAGTGTACCAAACAAGGTACTACTAGTACAACGAGTTAATGCATGCATTATTTTTGCTAATACACTCTACCAAACGACTGCTAATAGACTCTGCGTACTGTGCACTCCACAGTGCCAGTTCTTAAAATCACATTTCTTTCCTAACATCATATTTCCCACAAGACACAGGATTTTTTCTTGTCTCTCACATAGTGATTGGAGTATGGATTTTGCAGAATCTACTTTTGGAAATGGAAACTGGTTTAAAGCTCATTTGAATCAGGAGGAGAATATAATACCAGATCACAAATTGTGCTTCCAAGTGAAAATCGAAACTAAAATCTATGATTAGTCGGATAACAATTTAAACTACTCTTATTTCTTTTCTGATTGTTGATGTCTGCATGTTGGTTGCCAAAAGAAAATTGCATAATTCTCCAAGAACAGATCTCCAGCATCAACCTTAACTCTTCACAATCATGATTTCTACAAACATCTTAAAAATTGTTTTTTGTTTTTTTGTTTTGGTTAAGGTTGCTGCTATTTTTAGGAAGAAAATGGAATCTATCATCAAGGATCCGGGATGAGAAATAGACCCATTGTGTGAAAGAGGTCAGACTTCAGAGTGTCATCTGAAACATTAACAGACTCTTTAATAGGCAAGGGAGGAAGACAAAAAATTTAGAACACCTTTTTTCTTTTATGCGATAAAGAAAGCACTTTTGGGGGCTGACGGTACTCTTTGGGATGGGTTAAAGCAACAAACAGATCACGTCTCAATAAATAATTGACATTGATTAAGATTTGGATTGTTTCCGCGGCTTAATGGAAAGATAACCTGTTCTACACTTCATCAAGACGAAAAGCATGTCTTGTCTATTCCTCCAACTACCATTTGTCTTTTCCTCAGCAGACCGACAAAACAACGAAAATATACAAGAAGACAGATTGGTACAAGAGATAAGCATGAATTAATAGATGAAAAACTTGGTCGTCAATAACTTCTAGAGTTTTTGGCTTTGGGATAAGTGACAGAGAGATCATTAGACTACGTTGATATTTCCGCTTGCACAACACCTTCCAGCACATTATGTATCACAAAAGTAAGCAAATCAATTCTACTTATACTCACTTTCATTGTTGTCACGGATGTCATCACGCCATTAGCATTCGGGCGACTTAAGAAACTCGAATCCTGGTAGAATCGGTATACTGACTCTGGGGAGTGATGCTGAATTTGATAATACTGCTCAACAAAAGCATTTCCAACGACTTGTGCAGAAGGTGGAGCTATGGTTTGCATGACCATTCTATAGAAATTCAACAAGATGGTTGTCACTAAGAAACATCCATGTTGTCATTATTTGTGCAAGAAAAAAGACATCAGCTGCAAATATCAGTATAGTTCAAACAGAAAGTACAATGATACAAGTTACTCCACGGAGCAAAGGAAAAAGAAAAATGAAGATGATCAGAATCTGAACATATGGGCAACATTGCTATGGGTTGGGAAATCAAACATGAAACATCCCCAGGATAACTTTGTCAGTTGTATGACTATGATAATAGATGCTAGGATACCACAAACAGGGTACACAAAATTAATCTTTGTACAACCTACATAATGAAGGTCTTCATTTGGTAGTTTCTAGTAGTTGGCAAAAGCCACATACTTGCGAAAGAAAAGGTTAAGTCCTAATATAGCCTTATTAAGCCTCACTAATTAAAATATAGGGTATCCTCAGTATAAAGCAACACATTTCCAGGAAAATAAATGGGTTTCTTACTCATGTTTTTGTCTTCAGTACATAAGCAAAATATATTATCCTAAAAATATTTATATATAATCTAGACAAATATTATAGAGGTGGGAATGGGGTAGAGTTGTGGCGATGGGGACTACGGGGATGGGAGCGAAGGTGAGGTGTGTTAGAGGTGAAGAGGACAATCAATGTGGAATGCCACTTGTGGGACATGTTTTACCTACTTCTACTGAGGAAGTCATTCTCCTCATTTTAAAGGAAATTGTATTCCTAAAGAAAATGTTTCCCAAAAATTTTGGAAAAAATGAATATTAGACAATTGGAACACTTTTAATTTTCCTCTGTAACGAATACACGCATAATATACATATATACTAAGCCCTAAATTACAAATATTCACACAAGTGCATCCTCCATTAGTGAATTAAAAGTCAACCAAAATGATAAAAGACCAGTTCTGGGAGATGAACAAGACTAATGTAAAGTCGGGGCCGGCTCCAAGGTAAAGCCAGTAAGGCTTGTTCTTTAGTTCCCATAACTTTTTGTGGGTCAGGTGGAGTGGAGGTTCAAAAATTTTAAAATTGATTACTCTTGACCAAACCATTTTGTATTTCAAAATAGGTTTGAACAATTTGAAGCATAAGATAATATTTTCAGTTTTCTGTTTAGTAGTAAAAAATGAGATCATCAAATGAAGAGAATTTGCAAGAACAATAATTTAACCTTGAATGCTCCTTGAAACATAATGGTCATTTTGATATTGATTTCTACACTCATCTTCTGAATTAAAAGTGTTAAAGGAAGATAGTTTAAGTAGAAGATAATACTCAAATCGATATAATGAATCAAATAGGAAGATTTGATTATTCTTAAATGCTTAATTTTTATTCTTTTATTTTTTTGATTGGTATCTGAGCCAACTTTCGCACACCTCGACTAAATCCACAGGATACCTACCACCTCCCACCAGCAACAAATACTAGATAACTCTGTCCATCAAGGGTAGGATAGATGGGGAGAATCAATCTCAAATGCTTCTATTTCTTATAGAACAACAGTTCTTGTAACAATTGTCTTAGTGGAAAGAGGTTTTTCAAAATAATTTTACCAAAGATCAATAATGTATCAGGAAAGATTTAATGGTTTTGGTTATACAGTTAATTAATAAAGAAATATTAGGAAAAATCGATTATAAAAAGTTACTAACAACTTTATATCTCAAAAAGCTAGAAAAAATAGACTTCAAATAAATATACTGTTCATGTAATGATTTTTAAAAAATTTTAGACCCCAATAAAACTTTTGCTTTAGGTCACTCATCCGCTTGAGCCGCCCCTGGTTCAAGCACCAGGGGTGCGTAGAAAACCCCTAATAAATTCACAACATTTTTTCCGGAGGGAGCAAGTTTAAGTTTCATTGCATGAATGCAACTCTAATGACTAGCGGAATTAAAACTCGTAAATAAGTAACAATGACAAGTGAGTTATATAACACGCAACCACAGATGTGTTCTCAATGTTCATCAAAAACAAACCCCTTTGTCCAAACCAGAAACCAAACATTACAGGAAAAAAAAAACATAAAAGCATTTAAAAAATGAGCATTCAATCAATCGACTTTCCAAAGTAGAAACTTGCTATCATTTATCATAAGTATAAAATTATTGATCTGAGGAACGAGGCAGTGCAAATGCATATTAAAAAAAAAGAAAAAAGTTATTTCTAGGAATTATTGAATTAAACGCCAACCCGTATAGAGAAAAGCAATTGAGGAACACAAACAGTTACATTAATTAAGCAGATCATTAACTGAAAAAAGCGAAGATGAAGTACCCGAAATGGATGTTGTAGAAGATGATGGCGAATAGAGCAAAGAGATTCAGTACCCTAGTGAGAGAGTAAAGGACTTATTCGTTACTTTGGTTTGGAGAGAAGGAATGAATATTTTGGAGTTTTTAGCCAAAAACATCCTCCAACTATAGTCAAAACTTTAGGTGCATCCTTAAACTATCATAATTAACAAAATACATCCTTGAATATTTAGCCGGTTTGAAAAGCTACCATATAATTAGGATTTATTATAGTCGGTGTAATTACACTTTTTGATTTATTTGAGAGAACAAGTAATTATTCGACAACAAGAAATGAATGTAATTGAAAGGGTATAGTTACACTTTTCAATTCTCAAGCACGGGTAAGGAATTTGTGTAATTACATCATGTAACTATATGAACCTTTTTAAAATTCTTTTGTTTCTTTTATTTTCATTTTTATTTTTTATTTTAATTTATTTTTTATTTTTATTATTTTAAATTTTTTATTTTTATTATTCTAATATTTTCTAAAAGTATTTGTTTATTATTTATATTTTATTTCCTTCTTATTCTCAGCTTTTACTTCTTCATGTAAATTTTAATATTATTTATTTTTTCATTAGCATGTTTTTGTTAATATTCTAAGTTTTAAACTAACGTAGAATTCATCGTTGATTAAGGTTATAGTGTTACGTTTTCCTTTTCTTTAATGTTACTAACACACATTTTTGTCAAACGTGTCTTTTTTTATATTCATTGAAATTTTGTACTTTCAGTTTTTATGAATAATTTAATCAAAATATACTAATTTGAAAAATATTAATAATTTATTTTATAATATTATTTAAAAATATATATTTACTAATTAATATATTTTTAAAAGACAACATATATCTTAAATACTTAAAAATCTTATTTTTCTAAATATAATTTTTTAGTTTTAGATAATTAATTTTTATTTTTAAATCTAATATAACTTTGTAATTAAATTCGTGCAATCAAACAACACACTTTTAATTACCCTGTAATCACATTGTGGCAAACAAATAGCTCAAAGTAATTACTAAGTTGTGTAATTACTATATTGATGATTACTACCTTAGTAATTACACTAATACAATTACCAGGTGGCTTCCAAACAGACGCTTAACGCTTAGCACTTCCATCTTTTTGTTTGACGCCATTAAAAAACTAACAAAACCATGAATGTGCAAATCTCATTATTACATCAATAGGCTCTAACTCATATTTAAAAAGAAAAATCATGCTAGATGACAAATATCTATTAGTAATTATGTAATAAGGATATAGTTTTAATTAATTATTAATAATGCTCAAATTTATCAAACTTTTTCATTAATTATGGATCCATGTTTTGAATTTGTATAAGATTTGAAAATACAAAATATTTTACAAATATCTCTTTTTATAAAGAATTATATAAATTCCCTTTATCTCTCCTATCACCATTCAATGATTTATTTTCTTAATTATCTCAACCATATCGATTTTAAATTTTGAATTTTTTCATTCTCCCTCCCCCCCCCCCCATTGTGCAATTCACTTTCTAGTAAACTGTCAAAGCATTAACAAATATTACATTTTAAAAAAACAATTAGGTTCTATATGCTTATATTTCTTCATAGTTTTATAAGATCTAAATTTTCAGCTAATACAATAATTATTCTCAAATTATGAATACCCAAAACCCGTAAAAAAGGATCACTCGAGATATCCATTTACATGGCAAAATTATTTGTGATCCTCCATCTTTTTTTTTTTTTGGGGGGGGGGGGGGGGGGAGGGGGGGTCTAACTCAAGATTTGGAAGTAATGTATTTTTAGGACAGGGAAAAAGGATAAAAGTGCGGAGCCTTGATTTTGAAATTGAAATTTATACATCTTGTGTTCTTGTATAAATTCAATTCGTATAGTCTATATTTTTATACAGTTATTTTATATAGTAATGCATTTGTATATACTTGTCTGTATATATTATTGCATATGTATAATCTCACATATAAAACGTGATACAAAATACAATGTACATCCATTTAATATTTACATGCAAAATCTCACATTTTATACACTAATTTGTATAACCATCAACAAAGATACAGTTGACTAATGGTGCATACAAATTCTTAACTCAGGTACATATACAAATAATTTTTATGATATTTGTATATACATGTATATTTATATATATTTTAGGCATTTGTATATATATGTTTATTTATATCATGATCCGGAATCTGAGGTAATGATGGCATACATCCCAATACCAATCTGATATGTAAACCAAAAAGAAAATAACATACGAGACTCCTAGAAGAGAAGTCAAGCCATAATACTAAAAGAAATTCCATACAATAATGAAATATCACAATAAGAGAACTCATGGTAGCATTTACTTGTTCGAGGAGTTTACCTGTTCTCGTGAAGTCTAACATAGCATTACATATTTCCAAGCCTATACACTCCCAAGCAATTTGAAAAACCCATTTTTATAACCATTCGAACCTGGATTCTTATTTGCATCAATGTTGCACATAACATCTTTGACTTTTTTGGTGGATAAAGGTTTCAGCAGTTCACATGATCTTTCACTGACAGTTTATACTTATAACTGTATACTTCTATATTAGCTTTGTTCTTGTGGCCTCCTTTGCCTTCCATAATACTTTGAAAGTACTCTACAAATGCTTTTATTATTTTTTCTGGGCTAGTCTTTTTTTGTCCTTACTTGTCTTGTATTTGTGTAATAGATTGAGTGAGCCTCCTCAATTTGATGACCGAAAAGAAATATCTAGTGCAGTCATCACCTAGCTTAATCCATGTAGCCTTTCTATTTTACACATCAAATATATACTGCAAGATAATTAGTTCTTTTAAACTTCTTGTTCAATTTTTCCTCCTCCTTGTACTTGCATGTTACTAGGATCCGGCCGAAGCAAAGCTTGTATTCTAGTTAAAGCTTCCCTGTTAACCTCAACCTTAACCTCTTTTAAAACACCCATAAAATTTTGTCTATGTAATGCCCTCAACCCACCCTTTAATAATTTCAATCTTCTGACTACTTTATACATATTGCATCCTTGAATTGAAGTATTCCAATATTCTTGTACAATTTGTTTAATTTCGGATGTATACTCCATATATTATAGTGTTTGAAGGATTTTCCTCTCATGGTCCTTCTCTATAGCATATTTATATTGATCATAATTGGGTAGTAATCAAGTTTATTTTTAAATTAAGGCAGATTTCATTGTTGAATAAGGTTATAATTTTACATTTAAAAAAAATATTAACATGTACAATATTAATCTTTTGCCAAACATGTATTTCATGATTTTCATCAAAATTTTGTACTTTTAGTTTTTATAATTATTTAATTAAAATATGTTATGTAAATTAAAATTTAAATTAATTATTTTTTACAAGTATTAGTTAAGAATATATATTTATTAATTAATATATTTTCAAATAATAATCTATATATATTAAATATTTAATTTAATATCATTTATAAACTTTTTTATTTGTAAAATATAAATTTTTATTTTAGATAATTAATTTAAATTTTTTAAATTTAATATAATCTTATAAGTATATTTGTGCAGCCAAACAAGACACCTCCAATTATACTATAATTACGTTGTGACAATCAAATAAATTATTATAATTAATATTATGAGGAACAAATAAATTATCATTATTACTAAATTGATAAAATTATATCAATTTTAATTACGGATTCCAAACAGACGTTAAAACAAATTTCTTTTTTTCTTTGAAAAGAGAATTCTAGAAACAACTTCCATTTCTAAAACTGCACACCAACTCCTAAGTCTTAGCCAACACAAAATCGCAATTCGCAGAGAATTGAATCGTATCATACAAAAATTAAACTCGTAACAATGGCGTCGGCAGGAAAATCACTGATCCAAACTCTAAAACGCTACTTGAAGAAGCCATGGGAGATCACAGGACCACAATCGGGTCCAGAATATGTATCCGCCTTACCAAAAGCTACAGAATACAGAGTTTTCTGCCCTGCTACAGCACAAGCTCAAGCTATAATCCCCACCTCAAATCCCGATACTGTATACGATATCAAGTACTTCTCTCGTGATCAGCGGCGTAATCGTCCTCCTATAAGGCGCACTGTTCTTAAAAAAGCTGATGTTGAGAAAATGATGAAGGAGAAGACATTTGATGTTAATGATTTTCCGAAGCCCTTCTTGACTGCTAAAGTTGAGGAAGATTATAATGCTGTTGGTGGTGGATACCAGAAATGAAGGTATATCCAATATCCCTTATTTTTCCTCTCTAATTTGTCTATCTTTTTATTTTTTCTTCAGACATGGGGTTGAATTTGAGCAAGGTGTGCAGCAGTCAGTCTGTTCGATTTTATGTATTATTAGTTCCATTTATTATTTTTTGATTTTTAAACATGCTAAATCATCTATTTATCCAATAAAAAAATACTCATAAAATATAAATATATGACTTCTTTAATAATTTGACGTAATACGATAAGATACAGTAAAACAAACAAATTAATTGAGCACTTAAACTTAATAATATGTAATATTTGATCTTATATTCTAATTTACTTTCCAACGGAAGGATTATACATATTAAAAATCAAGCAGATACATGACTTACACATATCGATTTAGTATCAAATAATGTTAAATAATTACTCCCTCCGTCCACCCTTTTTTTTTTGTCCGTCCTCAAAAAATGTCACCTTACTCTAATCGGAAACAATTACCTTTAAAATTCCTTTTTTATCCTTAATAAAATGATCCTCAACCACACAAATATCTAATAATGATTTTAGATCACAAGTTTTAAAAGTATTCATTTCTTTCTTAAATACCGTGTCAAGTCAAAACGTGCCACATAAAATGGGACGAAGGGAGTAATATTTATGAAGGGATAAAGTACTAAATTATAATAATCTAATGGATTATTGGTTTACCCAATACTAAAAATCGAAATCGAAACTGAACTGATAACCCGATAATTTTTTTTAAAACTATTAAAAACCCATTAATCAGATAACCGAATAACAATAAACTAATAATATTTTTTTCAGTTCGATTTATCGGTCCATTCGGTTCTTGCACACCCCTAAATCTGAGACCTCTTAACACCTACGCGCCATAACCATGTTAGTTGTCTTACTTTCCTTTTTATAGTCTCTTTCGATCGACATATTTTAGGTGTTTTAAATCAAAATAGTTTTTAAAAAAATTGATGGAGTGTTTGATAAGATTAAAACATCCGAATAATAAAAAGAAGCAAAATTCATTAGTTAAAACTATGGCTTTTAGCTCAGAAGCCATAAGATATAAGTTTATCCAAACAAGCTCTGAGTCTTTATTTTCATAAAAATAAAAACGTCTTATTTGCTTTTTTGGGCCAATTCTTTAATTCTAACTTTTCACATAAGACTATAAGATTAACGAATATTATAATACATTCCATGTATCTTTAATAAAATCACAAGATTTAAATAAATTGAAGCGGGAGGGAGTATTAGTTATTTAGTGCATTTATTTATTTTTCCTTGCCAGATATGCTTGCTTTGAGAAAAAAATATTTTTTCATGGAAGTATTTATGGTCAGACATCAGTGTTTGTTAGGATACATATAGAAGTTTGGTGATTTATGGTAGTCTTACAAAATGTAGAATAAGGTACATATGAGGATGGTGATTTGGTGGTAATTTTGATATTAAGGGTGGATAGCAGCAATATATAACTGGTTGATTGAAGCAAGTAATGTGAAATATATAGGAATTGGGATATAGATATATCATATTTAGGAAAACGACATCTGCTCGTAGGTGATAGAAGTTTAGGGGAGTAACTAAATACTGGAAAATGCACAATTCGATGATTAGCTGTTGGTTTTTAATCTGTGTATTCATTTCATGGAGTTAGAACTTCTTTTTAGAGCGATTGTTTATACCAGTCTTTGACTGGTAATGCATGGTTGGCTTTGAAGGAGGCATGGAGACAGATACATGATATTGATTGATATTCTGAGAGGACAAAAAAAAAGCTAGGTTCTTTATCATATCTGTTGTTGAAGGATGAAGCATGAGTTAGCCAATTTAAGGAATTTGTTTTGGACTTAATCTTTAAACTGCAAATGAAATATCAAAGAAAGAATTTGGTGAACTGTTATAGAGAAAGCCAATCAATATAAGATTGTACAAACATTACACTGAAGAGTAAAAAAGCTAAAAATGTTAGATGAAACGAATGCAATTCTAGTGATAGAGGGATGCTTTTAGAACAATAAAGATAGCAAAATATATCCCAAATTGTCTATGTATTACATTGCCTTTTTATGATGAAGTAAATATCATTTGAAGGCATCAGGAAAATGCAAATAGAACATAGTACAAAAGAGGGCGATTTAATTTTGCTCTAGCTCCATTAACAAAAGTAAAAGATTATGTTGTAACTAGGAAGCTAACAAAATCCAAAAACTCGTCTGAGCAATATATGGGGGTTAGAAGGTTCCAACTGAAAAGGCCAACTAGACATTTAGCTAACAGAGTATGTGTTGGGGTTGAGTTTCCATCAAAACATCTGCGGTTCCTCTCATTCCAAAGATGCAAAAAGATAGTAGCAGGAACCATTCTCCAAATTCTTTTGATGGCTTTATCAACTCTGCGAACATACCAGCATTCATTAGCTTCTTTGATTGGCCGAGACATTACCCAACTCAGACGAATAAGAGAGTAGAAGAAGCTCCATAGTTCTACTGACACTGTAGGGTGTTTGCAGCATTCATAAGCTTCTTCGATTGGCCGAGGCATTGCCCAACTCGGACCAATAAAAGAGTAGAAGAAAATCCATTTGTTCTCCTGACAATGTACCGAGAAGGAAAAGGTGGCATATCATTAGAGCTGTCAAAATGGGTTTGGCCCGTGAGGCTGGCCCAACCCAACCCTTGAATTAAGTGAGGTTGGGCTAAATTTTTTTACCCCATTTAGGGACGAGGCTTTTTAGCCCGCCATCATTAAGCCCGCGAACCTCAGAGACTGGCCCATGGCCCATGAATTTAAAAAAATATTTATTATATATTTTTTAAGTAGTGTTTTCTTTGTTAGGATTTTTTCAACAAATACTTGAAAAATATAAATCAAGTTCAACTCATTTCATTTGCACAACTTTTTCATTTAGGGCCTTTAGCCCATCAGATTTACTTATTAGTCCATTACTCCATTCGGTTTAAAATTTTACTTTCATTTAATATAACATTTGCTTCATCTATGAGGCTTAGCAATTACTTTACCGCATTTTTTCACTCTCATTTTAGGCATTGAAGTATGTACTTATCCCTAATTTTTCATTTTTCCTTTTGTTGTCTTATTTATGATTAAAAAACATGTGTTACTTTGATGAATCCTATGAATATTGTATCTTTCCTATTTTATTATTTTGTAAATATTCTACTGAAGTGTGAGTAACTCATGGACATGTGAAATTTTGAATTTATTGCCTATTGGTGTTGTATTTATCAATGTTATATAGTCTTTCTAAGAAGTTCATGTTGTCCATCTTTTGGCTGAAGGGCCAACCCGTGGCCCGTGTAGGGCTGCCATTTTGTAGGCCCTTTAGTTAAAAGGGTCAGTCCGTAACCTGTTTAACTCTCTAGACCATTAGAGTCGGGCTGGGTTGGGTTAAGCTAGCCCATTTTGACAGCTCTACTTATCATCCTCTTACATTGCATTTGCAACCTACAACTAGGTCCCCACTCTGATACCCCAGCCTTACAAAGATTCTGGTCCATCGAAACTAACTGTAGGTATTAATAGCATGCAGGTAGTATAAGTGTTGGCCCGGATGATGGATTTTTTCTGGTTATCCTAAGCTACTCTTGAAGTCAAAATTCTACCGTTGGGGTAAATAATGTTAGGAGCTTAAGCAGCACCCTAGATAGATTGTAATTTGTGGTTTTACTCTCACATTGTGGTTTTGATTCTACAGTAGATGTGTACTTGCAAAATCCGTAACAAGGAACCATTATGTACCAGTTAAGACAATGAAGTATATCACATTTTTTTGCTGTTTGTTTGCTGACGTATATGCAATCTAGGAAAGAGAGGTCCCTAGATTGAACTTCCAAGTTCCAACCATGAAAAAACTTTGGGGATTCCCATGGGTCGCATAGGAAGTTTTTATATGACCAAATTCTAGGAAGAAAGAAGGCTAATGCTAGAATTTCCTATATTTAAAATGGTATTCCGTATACAAGACAAAGTCATGTAGATCTTTCATCAGGGTTCCTATCTGCCCAAGGTAGAGAGCGTGATTTCAAATCCAATGATTTCTTGACCTATGAAAATGCTATTACTCAAGTCAAACCTTGTCCACAAACTCTTTCAGTTGTTGGATGCTAAACAACCTATTCCCCTTTACTGACCATATTATAATCCTTGAAATGCCATTACTCTCTTTCTAACTGTAGAATTCTCCGATTTGATATAGTCTGCAAGATCAGGGTGACCCAAGTGATCAGCTCATCGAATTCATACCCGCCAATCAATGATCTACCCAACACCTTAGTTTATGTTGAATAGGCATATAAGGAGTAGTGGTCTCAACTCAAACAGGGGCGTCATTTCATTCTCGTAACAGGAATGAGTGCACTGCAAGACCAAGCTCTCCATCTAGTCTAATCTGATTACTACCCTCTCTTCTTGGAAATCATTTACCCTTTCGTAGAAG
The DNA here is from genome assembly GCA_029948455.1 of Solanum rostratum. Classification (NCBI taxonomy): domain Eukaryota; kingdom Viridiplantae; phylum Streptophyta; class Magnoliopsida; order Solanales; family Solanaceae; genus Solanum; species Solanum rostratum. The sequence goes on from CM057056.1 coordinate 20,421,801, forward strand.
CTAGTTCTCACTCAGTCTTCCCACCCTGACCAAGCTCTCCATCTAGTCTATCAGTAAGCATTGGCTAAGCAAAATCTCTTGTTACCAAGACGATTCCTCTGTGCTCATCAAAGGACCTCTCGTAACGGGAATGAGTGCACTGCAAGACCAAGCTCTCCATCTAGTCTAATCTGATTACCACCCTCTCTTCTTGGAGATCAGTAGAAGCTAGTTCTCACTCAGTCTTCCCACCCTGACCAAGCTCTCCATCTAGTCTATCAGTAAGCATTGGCTAAGCAAAATCTCTTCTTATCAAGACGTTTCCTCTGTGCTCATCAAAGGACCTTGAGATGCTAATCCAAGAAAAGGATATGAGAAATTTTGAAGAACTCATATAGGGAATTTCTGGCATACTATAGTTATTAAAGCCTCTCAACAGATGGAATGGGAGATTATTGGTAAGCCGGATACTTCGCGAACCATATTCAACTTTAAGGCATTTTCTTGCACTTTAATCACCCTCATCCTCATGAAGAGGCTTACTCCGTTACCATTGATGTCCAATAGCTTTTATAGTAATGGTTGGATCTACTACTCCCCAAACACACATTCAATGATAAGTAGGTTTCTTTTCCCATTTTATTTTGTAGTAAAATGAGTTCTCTAGAAGCAACTCCCCACGAACTGAGAACGAATGGATGTACTTTGCCCCTTCCTAGCCGTTAGCGCTCACCCACCGCTTTTTAGAAGTGGAGACTTTGACCATAGGGATTAATTGATAGACATTTTTCTTAAGGAAGAGAATCCAAAATGAATGCTTTTTTTTCATTCAATATGTGCTGACTAGATGGAGCAATCGCCATTCGACAGCTCAAATCTGACCAACACAGCCCTCGAAACTTCACATTAAAGGAGTTAAGACTTTGGTGTAACATCTAGAATTGATGGATTCCTAATTTCTACTGAATGAGATGATGTTTTTAGTAGTATCAAGCATTCCATCTACATACAATTTTTGAACTTAACCAGAAACATCTTGCTTAAAATTTTCACAGATGACAAACATACTGTGATCTCATCTGGACAGTGGGAAAGAAGAAGCTACTTTAAATTCAAAAACATGTAGTTAGTGTTAGATGGTTTCACAAAAATTAAAAGAAGGATCCTCGTTTTTGAAGTAGAAGACAAACCAAGCTTCTTATTGGATCAAAAGTTGAAACTTGAGAAGAAGAGATTAAGAATATGGAGCTTGAATATTTTTCGCAGAATGGAACGAAGGAAGTAACAGATTATGGAGAAAATTAACAGTACATCAGATCTTAAAGAGGATGAAGAGTTTGCGTAAAAAACTTCTGATCAAAGGATTTCAAGGAAGTAAATACCAGAGCTGAAGAAAGATCATGAAGATGAAAATTTATTTGTCTCTAGGATTGCAAAAAAAGGGGTAACAACACAAAATTTTATCATAAAGTTTAATAACATCAACTAGCTAAAACTGTGAAGTGAGATGTTGAAATTTTACCAGAACCCTTTCAGGTACTCTGAGACTCTTTTAAGAATGAGAATCTGTATGCTTTCATTGAAAAATGAAAGGGATTGGCTTCATGGACCATTCAAGAAGTTACCAATTAAGAAGGAATTTTCTTTGGTTTGGGAACAGAGAGGGAAAGGAGTATCACTGAGTAGAATGGAAGATTGCACAATTACACAAGGAGGCTGGTGGTTTAGGAGTCAGGAATCTGAAAATGCAGAACGATTCTTGCTCATGAAATGGTTATGGAGATTTAATGGAAATGATCCAGCTCTATGGAAGGAGGCAATCTTGAATAAGTATGGCCAGACACAACAATGGCGTACCAGTGCAGTATCAACCTAAGTTGCTCGGACTCGAGTGCAGGTGTCCAATACGGGTGCGGATCTAGAGGTCGGATCCTTCATGATCTAATTTTTAAGATTTGGGGATATGGATCCATGTATGGATACAGGTGCGGGGATTCGCCTAAAAATAATTAAAATATCTACAAATAAAGTGCTTAAACCTGAATCATGAGATATTATGTGGAGAACTTGAGAAAATCCTGGAAGGAGATTAAAGGAAAAGGGCGTGACATAGAAATTTCTATATAAAAGGTATTTCATTTTCTTCAATTTCACCTTAGCTTTTGTATTGATTACAAATATGGTTAAAACCGTCCAAACTTTCCCCATCGATTTTGATCAAAGTATCCGAAACCGGTTGACCAAATCAGACACGGATCCCACACCCACACCCACACCCATATCGTGTCGACACGGGTGCGGCACCAAAAGTGAAGAGTCCAAGCAACTTAGGTATCAACCGCCTATGGAACATTGGTATGGAGATCTATAAGGGATCGTTGGCCTAGGCTAGTAAAGAATTCATGTTATGAGGTGGGTGCTGGTAACGAAATACTATTTTGGAAGGACTTATGGATTGGACAAGAAGTTCTCATGCAAGCTTCCCTGATCTGGCCAATATATGCACTAACCTTGAGGTTACAATGGCTGATGATCCCCTCAGGATGGAACAACTTCTTCAGGAGGCATCTTAATGACTGGGAGGTAGGCAGGTTTGTGGAGCTATTGCAGATGATTGATGGTTTCAAAGGCACCAGTGTAGAGGATGACACTTTTAAATGGAAACATGATAAGGATGGCAAGTTCTCTGTAGATAGAATTTATAGGAAAGAGGTATCCAGGATGCCTGAGAACAAAATAGGTCTTGGAAACATGTATGGGAAACTATGGCTCCTACTAAAGTGCTTTGCCTGGTTAGTGATCAGGAGAGGCTGCCTCACTCATGAGATCCTACAGAAATTATGTCCAGATGCATGTTATGCAGTGAGGCTAGAGAGACAAATAGCCATCTGTTTCTCCATTGTAAAGTCACATCTCAGCTTTGGACTATGTTCCTCAGTTTAACAGAGACCAAATGGTCCACGCCGGAGCACACGGCAAACTTGTTAAGTTGTTGGATTAGGAGAGGGGGAAGCAAGACGCAAAAGAAGTGGTGGAGAATAATCCCACACTGTATCTGGTGGACTATATGGAGGGAGAGGAATGGGAAAAGCTTTGAAGATAGATTCAATGACATTCAGAAAATCAAAGGGAACTGCATCGCAACGTTCTACTTTAGGTGTAAAGAACATTGTATAGAAGATGCTGAACAGTTAATAGATCTTTTAGAATTACTGTCATTAATTTCTTGTTTCAGCTTGTTAATACCTTTTTGGAGGGCTCCAGCAAAGCGTAATGCTGAGGAATACAACAGGTAGCTAATATTGCAAAGGGTTATGAAAGAGTTAAGGACTTAAGGTTACTTAATGTTTCAGCATGGCCCTTTTCCAAGAAAATGTTGGCAAATTATCAAAGGATGTATACATAATGCTCCAAATCATTTTCACTTTTGTTCTGTTCTAGACTTCCAAAAGGGCTTCAATGTTTGCTTTATTGCTTTGACTCCAAAAAATGTGGTATAGAAGAATTGAGGGATTTCAGATCATTATCCTTGAGAGCAGCATTTGCTTTATTGTTTAGTTGAGACCAACATATGGGAAATTATTAGAAAAGTTCTAACTACAGATCACAGTGCTGTTCCAATCATCAACAAATGCCCTATATCTCTTGGAAGACATGGGATGTGGCTTCACCACATATAAATTCTCAATTTTAATTAATGATGATTCTCACCTTCTCCAAAGGGATTGAGGTAACCAGATCCCTTGTCACTCTTTCTGTGTATTTTGGTGATGGAGGGACCTCAGCAAGATGCTGGAATTTTCTTTGAGGAGGAGATGGGATGAGGATATAAGAGTTTGGACATACACGGCAATCAAGAGAGCATGTCACACATTTTTTATGCTGATGGCACGTTGATTTTTTGCGATGCAGCAGAGACGTGACTGAAGTATTTCAAACTCATCTGTTGTATTTTTTCCTAGCTGCTTTTGTATTGCATGTAATTTACCAAAAAGTTTCTATACACAGTCAATGAAGTTTTTAGAATACAATGACGGGGCAAAGATTCTTGATTGCAGAGGTGAAATTAGGAGGGACTCTCTTATGACAAGGCAAGGAAGGAAAAAAACTTTCATTTGGTGAAGTTCGAAAAGGTTATTTAAAGAAAGAATGGTGGTGGATTATAGAGAAGAAACTTGAATCACATTACAAATGCACCTAGCTAGTAAAGTTGTATTGAGTAAAATTGGTTAGAATGCGTGGTGCCTGTAGAAAAGGACACGTGGTGGAAGGATATAGGGAAGTGAGAAGTCGTCAAGGATAACCTCCCGAAGGAGCATCGTGGGAAGTAGAAGAAAGGACCTCATCGAGAACAAGTGAAGGATGTACAGCCAAAGAGAAAGACCCGCGTTCCGATGACTCTAAAATTCCATGCCAGCAAATTTATGTAATGAAAAAATTATTGGGTTTCTTTGTAGGTGAAATACCAACAGTTTGAGTGATTTTTGAGTTATAAAATAAATAAAATTGTCTTTGCAAGAGAAATAACATGAGATATTATCCCGCCTGCTATTCAAGATGCATGTAAATAACTGGTAATCCTTCATTGGTGCACATTTCTTTAGGTTGTAGGTTATGAATGACCCTTGTGAATTCTTGGTGTTTTCCGTGCTTATTCATTCATTTATGCTCGGTTAGAAACACGCCGATTCAGGGAAGCTTGTTCCAGTTAATTATTTTGCATAGAATGTAATATTTTCTTTATATTTCTTTACCAAACGGGTATCATCCGTTTCAGTGAAGGAGATTTTTTCATACAATTCTTAACTAATGGAATTCAATCCCTTTTTACCAGGCTCTCTCGTCGTGGCAAAGTAGTCCTGCAGCAATAATATGTAGATATATATCCATGTGTGTTCTCATGTAAATTGGTCAGAGTCAGTTGTTGCTTTCTGTTTTCTTGATTGTACTCAATGATGTACCATTTGGAAACTTTCAGGAATTGATGGTGCCATACATCATGAAATTTGTAACATTTTCTTGAAGATGTTAAGTGTAACCGTGTATGATAAGTTTGTTTAGTTTAAGCCAGGAGGGATCATAAATTCTCTTGGCAGAAGTCAAGTCACTTGTAAACACACTCGCTAATCCATTTAAAAAGAATGTTTTTTTTTTTATATCTAGTAAGTTTTTGAGAAGTATTGGATCACAAGATTTAAAGAAAATGCTCATCTTTAATTTAAAATTAGAAGATTTAGTTTGTGGTCTTCTATTTGTAACATCAACTGTTGAGGTTCCAATTGTGTATGTCTTCTTGGATTTCATAAATGGATGCTGTCTTTTTATTCGTTTGGCGGTTGCGCATGCTCCAACTAACGCAATTTTGAAAATGGTCAAACTCGTATTCTTCTTATTTTTTCTTGATTTATGAGAGGAGTCAAACCGCTTAAGCAAGCAGCAGGTCGACATACGTAGCATAAGAGTATATCTATAATTTTGTGATGGTTTTTTTGTTTTAATTTATTTGTCATTTTTTAATGTTTTATATATTTAAAAATTGTGTAAAAAATATTATTAATTATGATTATTAAAAAATCAAGAAGTTCTAAAAATATATTGCGTAAAAATATAAAAAAAAACTATAAATCATGATATTTGACAACTTCTAATTTTTTAAAAATAAATAAAAAATTTAATTAATTGTTGAAATTAATCTATCTATGTCACATAAAAGGGAACAAAAGAAATAACATGTATTATTTAATTAGGAAACCACGTAAAAATTACCATGAATCTAGATAATTAACAATAGTAATAAATATATATATGAAAATAAAAAATACTATAAATCACAAAAATTAACAACTTAAAATATTTAAAAGACATACCAAAAGTTCAATAAATAATCGAATTAGTGTCACATAAATAACGATAGATGATAACATATGTTATATAAAAATGACATAATATAGCTCATAAAAATTAAAAAAATTAAATTACATTAAAAGACATAAAAAAATTAACTTTCAAAATTTTATTAGTACCACATAAATTTGAATAAAAGAAATTACATATGTCATTTAAAATTTTCGTAAAAAGGCACTATCATTCATAATAATTAATAATTTAAAATATTTAAAAATTAATTAATTTTCTAAATTCTATCCGCACACAGTAGTGAAAAAAAACTTTGAGTCGTCACTCACAAAGTTCCACCGGCCACTTCAACTGGGCACAATCTCTCTCTATATGAATTATGAGTTTTGGGGCCAAAAGTTGTTTTATTTTTCTCTACTGACATGAAAAGGGTGAACTAGATGTTTGAACTACTTCAGAATTAGAGAGGGACATGAAAAGGAGAACTCGTACACGGAATTCACTACCCATCATCTGATAAATGTGCACAAATATTATTGGGAGAAAAAAAAAGAAGATCAAAAGCCAAGGCAAATGATTTTCTTATAGCTCTTATTTTAAATTATAAATTTAAATTTTAAAAAAGACGGAATGATCTATTAAGCCTTTGTACTTGTTCTCGTTTATCACATAGATCCTTCTACTTAGAACTTTGCCAATTGAGCCTTAGTGGGTACGAGGGCTCAATTGGCAAAGTCCTGAATAGAAAGATTCATGTGATAAACGGGAACAAATATAAGAACCACTCAAATTATTCTGCCCTTTAAAAAAATATTATATCAAATTAGATAATATTATATAAGACGGGACAGAGAAAAATGATTCTTTTAGTCATGGGTCGGTGGGAATTGCGGCTCTGGACAGTGGGACTGGGACTGGGACTGGAAGATTAAATAATGGGAATCTCTTTTTTTATTATTGTTGTTAATAATGGGGATCTCAATCGTCCTAATCGATCAAATATTTATTACAAAAAGGTCTGGTACGATAAAATAAAATATAAATTATTTTGTTTTATATTTGATTTGAAATATTAATTAATTTTGAAGTTATTTATTTATTATGTTATAATAATGAAAAAATAATTTATTTTATGAGGAGATATTTTTATTTACAAAATAATTTTATTGATCTTATCTTTAGTAAGGAACATCCTTTAGATCATGGAGTCTATTATTAAACGACTTCAATTAATGTATACTGAGAGTGTAAAAAAACGAATTCGCTTATAAAGTTTTTGATCTTTATCTATTTAAATAAATATTTGATACAAGAGGTCATGCTGAGACGAGCTTATTCTAATTTATATGACATAATAAAATGCGAAGAGTTAATAAAATTTTTAATCTGATTTTTTAGATATTTAAATTTATTAATTACTTTAATTTATGATAATTTTTAAATAATATATTATATTTTTATTATTTTAATTTATATATTATGGATAAAATTTAAATAGTTTACTAAATTTTTTATATGATTTTTAAATTATTAATTATTGTGATTTATAAAATTTTTTTATATCATTTTTTAAATAAGTTACTTTTTTATATGACTTCTTTCAGCTATTTCAAGAAAAGGCATAAAATGCGCTCGAACTATTGAAAATGGTATAGAAATGTCCTCCATTCACTTATTGAATCTAAAATGCCTTTTTTCATCCATGTATTGGGCCTAAATTACACTTGTTATTCGCCTTTGAGTCCAATATTGACCTTTTTTAAACAGAATATAATTTAAATACTTGTTCTAAACACATGGCGACCATCAATTGGTTACAATTTAATTATTCAAAATTAGTTATAAACCAAAAGTCTCAAATTTAGCTAAACCCAACCCGTAGACCCAAATTCTTAGCCTCATCTTCTTCATTTTTTCTCCATTAAGAGTAGTGATCCTAATGCTTATCTATTTAGATATTGTGTTATAGAATTTTATCTTAGTAAGAAAAAATTCACTTTGTTTTTTCTTCATTAAGGGTATTATTACTATTGAATTTTCTTGGGAAAAAACCGAAGAACATGAGGCCAAGAATTGTGGGGGGGGGGGGGGGTATTAAAATGAATTTGATATTCTCTTTTCTGTTTGTTTTAATTTAATTAATGGGTAAGGGGTTAATTTAGGGGCGGGTTAGGGTTTAGTGTCGGGTGGGGTGAGTCGACTTTGGTTTATAATTAAATTTAAATAATTAAATTGTAACCAATAGATTGTCGCCACGTATTTAAAAAATATTTAATTTATATTTTGTTTAAAAAAAGGTCAATATTAAATTCGAAGGTGAATGCCAAGGACATTTTAGTCCGATAGGTGGATGACAAATGCATTTCATGCCTAATAGATGGATAAAGGACATTTATCTATTATTTTCAATAGTTTGAGGGTATTTTAGGCCCTTTTCCCTTTCTTATATGTTGTGATCAAGGCTCGTTCAGTACGAGAGATAAGTTATAATTACATGATTTTTTAGATTAATTTTAAGATAACTTTATTATTTGTTTTATTAAGATAACATCAAGAGATTAGTTATCTTGAAATTTATTCTATTATTTTAATTCTATATTAAAAATAAAATAATAATAAAATCTCAAAATAACTTATTTTCAGATCAAACAAGCCTTACTCTCTGCTCTTTGAGTGAAGAGTGAAGACCACATCTTGGTCACATTTATGGACTTTATCTTTATGAACTTTTTGTTTCTTTTTGTGGATACACTTTTTTTTTTTGATTTATCCCAAAAGAAATGATATTTTGCTATATTTAAAAATTATTTTTAATTTTATTTTCATTAGCATATTTATAGCTACGTGTATAAATATTTGTGATTTGTTTCACACTATAAATTTTTTTTTTAAAAAAAAAAATAGACATGAGGGAACTCGGAATACATCCTGCAAAGCACCTTTCTATTCATCTCAATTTTTTATTTTTAGGAATCAACTTTATGTATTTTTGAAGTTAAATTGAATTAAAAATTTGATATTTTAAAATTTGAATTATACAAAAATTATTTTAAGTTGCAATTATTCTTATATCAATATGATTAAAAAAAAAACACTGATCAAAATTTTTATAATTTAAATCTTAAAAAATAAAAAGTTATCACATAAATTAAAATAAAAAAAATATTACTAATTGATAGTGTATAAAAGATGGGATCGAACGAATACGGGACAAAGTGTAAGACTCAATACATGGGATGTAAAGCTCTTAAATGTTTACTTAATAAAAAAATAGCATTATACCTTAAAAAAAGTATTAAAAAATACAATAAAAGTTGAAGAAACCTAAAGCTCATAGAAAACAAAATATCAAGCACATTTCTAAGCACAAGTATAAATAAAAAAAATAGTACAGCATTAAAGTTATCATTAGATACAAGCTAAATACATATATACGCTTAAGCTTCAAGTTAATATAGGGGTGTAAAAAAAAATGAAAAATCGATCGAATCAATTGAACCGAATCGATTTTTATTATTTTCTCAATAAAATTGTAGACTTTTATTTAAGTTTATAATCGACCCAAATAATTGGATGATCTTTTTAGTTTAGAAAAAAAAAATCAAAAAATTCTCGAATCGAACCGAACAGAACCGAATAACTTTACGAGTATATAAATATATTATATATATATATATTCATATAAAATTTCAAATATAAATATAACCTAGTTCCTAAGCCTATAGTGATTGGACGATTTTGGGTCTTTGCTTTTTAATTAGCTTTTAATTAAGTACGTTTCAAATAAAAAAATACTATAATAGAAACTCCATCAAACAAATATGACAAAATCTACGCAAATATTCATAGATTAAAGTTTTAGATAAAATAATATGACAAGAAGATTTTACATTCTTGACTTGTGACCTACAATAATTTATAAAAACATCCAACTTATGTATAGTTAAATACAAACAAATATTATTCTTTTACTTGTATCGTATTAACGTCGAGATTAAATTAATATGTCAAACCTCGTTTAGATCACGTAACTTTGGGGTTATTTTCTCAAATTATCAATCAACTAAATATTTGTCATCTCAAGAAGTTAATTTTTTTTTTCTTGATTCAGCCAAAAATAAAAAGAATTCTTGTAGACATCAAAATTTTTTAAGACTCTACAAAATGAGTGTTATTTTAAGTCAGGGTTTCTTGGAGGCTACCCTACCCTAAATCTTAATTCATGCCTATATAAAGGATATTATATTCCCTTGAAAAGTTATCTGAAATATCCCATGGACTCTGTCACAAAGAGACCAAAATTATCCTACTTCCAAATATGCCTCTAAATCAAGAGAGGAACAGATTTATAATCATATTATTTATAAATAACATTATATTTTTTCATATTTTGATTGTGATTGGAATTTATTTTTCATCACTTCAAAAATTTGTTGCAACCAATTTTAATTAAGTGACTATACAAAAAATGAGAAGAGAGTTCTCAGGAAACAATCTCTCTACTTCTATAAGGTAGTGATAAGGTTTGCGTACATTCTACCCTCCCCAGACCCTACTTGTGAGATTCCACTAGGTATATTGTTGTTGTCGTTGTCGACTATTAAAAAAATCCATTTTATAGCTCTCACCCAGAGCTCACTAAAAGCTAAAGATAAATGAAGGACACGTGTCACACTATAAACCATTGCTTTGGTATGTTTGTTTGTATAGAACATGGTCGGTTGGACTGAAGCATCTTCTTCTCCTCTCAAACTCAACATATTAATTTCCTCAAAAAGAGTTACGTAATATATTAATTTCCTCTTTGAAACCTTCACACAACTCTTTGTTCATACCAAAAAGGATTGAGTTGAACTTAATTAACTATGTAAGTCTCTCTCATACTTTTTTCCATTTCTTTCATATACTACATATATATGTGCTAGCTAGGCCCATTTGTTTATAATATATGTGTTTCTATCCCTTTGGTGGCTCGATGGTTTGTGTTTGAGGCTTTAATGTTGAAGGTTAAAAGTTCGAAATTCCTTGCCAGCAAAAGCAAGGAATTTACCTTTTGGGGACTACGTTGAGGTCGTTGCACCAGACTTACCTAAGACTGGGTTGAGGTCGTTGCACCAGACCTAAGGACTAGGTTGAGGTCGTTGCACTAGACTTACCTAATACGGGTTACTAAGTTTGCGAGCTATTCCATAAGAGTTGTGGTTAACCTTAGGGTTTACATACTTTTATTTAGATAAGTTAGATCTTGTTGTGTATATACTCTTCTTGCTGATACTTGTTCTTTTTCTTTGGACCATCAAACAGAAAATTGCAAAAAAGATCACTTATTATCATTATGAACGACAACAATGCAAAGATGATTACTAGAGGAGTAGATCCAAGTGATAATATTACTAAGTTTCCAGAAAAGCCAAATTCAACCTCATGGACAAGGCTTAAAGATCCAAGGATCGTTCGCGTGCCACGAGTATTTGGGGGTAAAGATCGCCACAGCAAAGTTGTTACGTTGAAAGGGCTGAGGGACCGGAGAGTTAGGCTCTCCGTTCCCACAGCCCTTCAACTGTATGATCTTCAAGCCAAACTAGGGCTAGATCAACCAAGCAAAGTGGTTGAATGGTTGCTTAAAGAAGCTAAGCATGAAATCGACAAATTGCCTCAACTTCAAATGCCTCCGATAAGGGAGGCTGGGTGGGCTCTCACCGAGTTGTTGAAGCTCAAGGATCGTCCTACTAATGCTCTCTCGAGTACTCTGAGGAAGGACGAGGAGACAATGGTGGTGTCTGATGAGGATAGAGTGAAACTAGATGCGCGAAATCTTGACCTAATTAATCTTCTTAAAGGCAATAGCAATAGCAACAGCAACAGCTTCAGTTTTGGCCCTAGTTATCAGAATGATTTCCTTTCAAGATCAGGTATTTTCAATATTAATGACGTTTACTATATACATGGAACCGATCTTTCATGTTATTTATATTATATGTTCTCTATAACAGTATGTTGACCAAATGATGTCGTCCTTCTTGAAATGGAATCCTTCACATGAATTTATTGACGATAAGGATTAGGGATTAAGTAAAAAAATTTAGCTCTTTCATATATATACATATATGTTCTTAAGATCGATATTCATGTTTTTAATCCAAATGTTGATCTCTAATAAGCCTTTTTCTCGCAGTATCTCTAGCTCATCCCAGAAGTCATCATGGAGTGGAAGAAATTCAAAACTTCAATGTTATGGCGGCCTTGCCTTCAACAGTGTATAATATGCCATTAAGTTCACAAATTGTTGTGTATTCACCTGCAGGATTACCACAATATTTTTTCCATCCACAATAATTTGCATTGCTACTGCATCTCTAATATTTCATCCAAAAGAATATCAATTTTTTTCAATTCCTTCCCCAAACAATGAGGAAAAGAAGATCAACAAGGGTGTAATGGAGTTTTAATTTAGTACTCCAATTAATCTTAGTGATGAAAAAAGAAAAACATATGTATGATATAAGCTACAATTGTTTCTTCTAATGTATACATTGTACACAAGATTGCATAAGGTATTGTTAATTATTGCGTGGTAATTAATTTACTATATTTATAGTGGCAATATCTTTCGACAATTGGCATCCTTTTCTTAATTGCGCTATGGATTTTTTTATTTCTTGTTTGGTTCATTTACATATAAACAAAGTGGGTCATTACACCAAGAAGATTGTGGTGAATTAGCGATAAGTATTCTTCATTTTTAATTAGAGGTTTGGAGGTCGTGTCATCATGAATATGTACTCGTTTTTCTCAACTTCTTGTCGCGAATCTAAATTTAATTGGACCTCAATATAAATACTGAATAAGGTCATCGAAAAGCTTACTTTCACATTGCATGGTTAATCTCAAGATAGTTTAGCTATAAAAAATTGGCATAACGCTAGCTCGATGGAGTCTCTCGATGTGCAAGGGTGAAGTATATAAATTTCTTTTTTTATACCTTCAAAATTCAAATATTTCGATTTTAATAAAAATATTATTTACCTGTGGAAGAAAAAAGATATACACATGCAATACAAATTCGTTGTGATGATAAATAAGAGTCTGTTTGAATTGACTTTTGACTTACTTTTGATTTTTGGATGATTTTTTTATTTAGGCTTAAAAGTAAGTGCTTAAAAGCACCTAAAATAAGTCAATTCAAGTAGGTTCTAAATATGTTTTAGCCAGGAAGTTAGTACATTTATTTTAGTTGTCAGAGATCCATATAACAACAGAAACTCAAAAAGTTTCTTCTTATATTTGAAACTTCAATGAATTTATACGAAATGATACGAAAGATACTAGAGGGATGGGTACGTAGATGCAGCAGGGGGTAGGTAGCCCTATATGTGGTGACTGAGACACATGTGATAGATTTAATGGTAACAATTTGGAATTTTGCTTGGAAGTGACAAAATACACCTTGAACAAGTAGCAGTGTTGGACTTAAATCTCGAAGTGGCAACAGATGAAAAGATAGTTTGTGGTCCATGAAAATGAGATAACAAATAAGAAGAAGAAAAAGTGGAAATGGTACAAATGATAGTTAGGGTTTTAATTTGAAAATTTTGTTCTATTTACCTCTGTATGTAAGAAACAGGACCACTTCCATTGCTTTTCTATAGTGCCAATTACCTAATCTTCTCTAGTCAAACTACTTGTAGCCTAGTACTTGAGATTGAGATATTGTAGAGAGCATTAGCAATATCATTGGGCACAAAGCATTAATCCATATTAGCAAGTTTCAAGGAAGGATATTATTTTACAGGGTGTGATGTAGACAGTCTACCTTAATGCAAGATTAGTGGACGCTTACACAGACCTATAGGTCTCTATAAGACAACTTCATTAGCAATATCATTAGTTTTTAATTCAATAAAATGTATTTATGCAATCAGGTAATTTGTTATGCAATTTTAGGTAAATTACTCGATAATTATTAATTGATAAAAATGATAAATAACCTACTACCACAGGTTAAATTTCAATGTAGTTGGACAAAATGGGAATTATAGGGAGCACAAAACAATAAAATTGTTTAAGCATTTGGCTAGTGATACCACATCGCTTGCGCATCAGGAAGGACGAAAGCAAGCTGCAAATAAAGGCTTAGATTGAACACCTTGCAAAGCATACCTTTCTCGGCCTTTTGGCTAAGATCAAGTATAGTATCTGTTCTTATCAGTTTAATATCTGATATGTGGGCCATTGGCTCACACGATATTAACTTAATTTTTTAAGGGGGAGAGTCCATTAAGGTAGCTTGCTACCTGGGCTCTCACGCGTCGCCTATGCGTTGCACTACAGCTTGGGCCTGGCGCACCCCACCAATTCAAATATAAGAATTTTTTTTATGCAACTTGGATTTGGGGTTTAAGAAATTTAGAGCTCTGGAATTGTTTGTGCAGTAGCTATCTTGAAAAGACAAATTATCTTACTTGCAAACAGATTTGGGCGGAATTAGGGGTATCCAATATTCATACTATGCATGTATCAGTTGCTGCATCATGAACCTTTTTATGGTTTTTGGTCGATGTTCTGCCTACTAGAAGTCACCGCTCCTGTATCCCGACTGAAAAGAAATGATGAAAATATATAAAAGGAACCTTGTAGAGTTTCCAGTGTTCTAAATATACTCCTTTTTTAAAGTTGAAGACAAATTCTAGCAGTTATGTTATGATGATGGTAAACTATGATAATATGTACAAAGCTGAGTTTGCTCATTTTTTTTGCAGTATAAAATACTTGGGGGGTGGGCTAGTCTCTATTTCCTTTCATGAAACTTGTATCAGAGCTGCTTCTAATCTATAAAACTAGCTAGTAGCATGAACAAGAGCTTTATTTTCTTGCCAAAAAAGATGCATTCATCTTCCCATCCACATTGGCACAAAGTAAGACCAGAGGGATGAGTACATCATGAAAATAAGCATATAATATTAGGAAACAACAGTCTAGGCTACAAATACAATGTTCCCCCCAAAAAATAAAGAGGAATTAAATCAAGAACGTTAACTGGATAATGTTACAAGATAATATGTCGAAACAATTAATGGGACCACCTATGAGCTCAAAAAATTTCTATAGCTGCATCAGTCCACATTTGTCGTGATGGTAATACAGCTCAAACCAGTCCGCTGCTTTAAATTCCAAAAAGTGTGAAACCAAGTCTTAGCTCCACAAACGAGATCACCCAAGAAATAGCAGCAAGTCTCTATAACATGTAATTTATACAAGTGATGATCAAGAATCTAAGCTTTTAATAATTCTTCTGAGCTTGTGTGATCAATTGTCTGCCGACCAAGCAGACTGCAAAGAACATCAGAGTAGAAGTTCCAGTCTGAGCTTGTCTGATCAATTGCCCGCTGACCAAATGGATGTTGCTCAACATATTTCTGTACATGTTCAGCTTTTAACAACTTTTCCAAATAAATTCGCAAATCACCTTCAGGGCCTACATCATGGTGCAACTTTTTCAATCATCATAATATCCATTAATTAATACCAACATAAATTAGAAGTTCCCAAGAAAAGCTCGATTCAATAACCATCAATATTTTTTAAAACAATGTCAAAGAGCTTGAAATGAGAAGCGAAATGTGCATTCTTCTTTGAAGAGCAAAGAATAATTTATGAAGGAAAGAATTTGCCACAAATTCCAATAGGCTGCCCCTGCTTAATACTCAGTCAATCGGTGACCACTAGCAGATTGGAGCCTGCATAGTTCGTGTGAATTAATCTAACTTAGCATGTTGCATCACATCTAACATCTTTAAGCAAGGAAGGCAATCAAGCGGCAAGAGTGTCTAAGCCCACTGTGGTTCACACTAGGCAGATGGTTAAATTCAGTAATAATAACCAGTAAAAGGGGCACAATAAACATGAAAAGGAAAACAACATTGCTGCAGATTACCCCAATCATATTTAGTTGGGAGATTTGGAGGTATTGCTGTGTTATCAAATTTGGAGACAAGAAAGTTGAATCTCACCAATATGAAGATCCAGATCAACTGGATCATTCAAGCAAGCTAAGAAAAAGGCCTACCCCAAATACAAGTTATCTTGGCCTTGACCTAGAATCTGTGAGGAAGTGGAAAAGTTTTAGGCCAACTGTGAATCGGAAGGCTGTTATGTCAACCAAGTCTTGGCTGTGTTAAAATTAATACAGATGGTAGCTTCTTTCAAGCCACAGGCAAAGCAGGTATTGGAGGAGTACTTAGGAACTATAATGGTGATCCTAATTATGGGTTTCTTTCTTTGCAGTGTGTAGCAGCAACAACTCTGAAGAAGCTTCTGCAGCAAAGGAGGGAATCAACTAGTGTGTACAGCAGGGATATAACAATATTTGGTTGGAACTGGACTAGGAATTAATGACCAACATTCTGACAACAGACAATACAAACAACCTCAAGTTGAAGCAGGTTATAAACTCCACAAATTAGATTCTGGACCAACCTGGAGCAATGACTCACTGCTTTAGAGAAGCCAATCTTGTGACAGACCTATTGGCTAAGAGAGCTGCAATCACGGGAAACAGATCATACTACTATACCTTCCAAAGTCTACCTAAAGACCACAAGGGCCCTTTTCCGTTAGACAAGGGTCAACTGCAACATTAGATTGAGGTATGACAAAACTAAATTTTTTTTGTAACCGAACTGGATTCAGGTACGATAGATTAGCAAGGACATGAACCTTCTTACTACATTTTTCCAGCAAAGACTGTATAGAGTCTCATGTACATCTTCCCTCCACCCCGCGCTTTTATTTTTTTTTCTGTTTGTACCCTTTTTGCCAATTAATTTACCTGGTAAGTGTCAAGTCACACACCCCAACACCTCAAGGATCACAACTTTGGTAATGGCTTATATTTTTATTTATTTTCAAAGAAAATGGGAAAACAACAGTATACAAATATTAGGCAGTACCAAGACAAAGGGGTCTCACCTAGTGAATTATCATTCTCGGCCTTGAAGTTGTAAGAATGAGGAAATATTGCAGTGTGCACCTGAGGAACAATATCGTGCATAATGTAGTTAAAATCACGAAAAGAAATACCAAGCTAGAAGGAGTCATTTAGGGGTAGTCTTGGAACCAAAAAGAGGGTGGTTGTATAGCTTACTGGATTTAGCAATGCTTTGTAGGGAGAATCATCCACTAGTAAAGTATTTGATTCATCATAATCCCCCCTTTCCCATGGTAGGTTGGGATCGTATCTGTCCCACACCTTGCTCAGCTCCTTGCAAACCAATGGCTTATGCTTGTTCTCAAGCGTCTTGAACATTGTCTGAGTGCTATGCGACATATCCTGCGATATTTAGTAAATAGAAACTGCTCATCCCTCTAAGAGGCAAGTGCCCAACAGTAAATGAAAAACCAAACTATCTATAAATACACACACACACACACACACACACACACAAAAATCAATGCTCACAGAGAAGTCACATCGACAAATCAACGGTCACAGAGAAGTATCATGCTGTGACTGTAGGCTCATTATTCTTCTTCTTTTCCTTTCCATTTTACAAATGTTTGGGCTGAGAGAGAAGAAAAGAATGAACTAACCTTTGGCTAAGAAAGTAGTAGTGGAGCAACATAAGGAGGAGGTAAATATTCACCAGTAACCTCCTCTCCCACCTTACAACAAAAGGTTTTCTATCACAACTCGCTCTCCTTGCCAAGGGAATGGTCAAGCATCATAAACAATAAAAGGCATAGAAAAACAATATAAATGAACCAGGGCCAATATAGTTACAAGAAGGAACAAATTATAACTTCACATTCCCTTTCTTTCATTCCAAGAGAGGAAAACAACCAATGTGTTCATGCAGTTGGTAATAAATTCGAAACCTAAATCCAAAAGAGGAATAAACAGCCCATGTGTTCATGCAGTTGGCGAAATTAGTCTCATGCTCGCAACGGAATTGTAAAATCACAATGATCCATTAGAGTTCTGATGATCTGATGGACCACAAGAGTTCCTTAAGTGTAAGCATAGATCCTGGCCAAAAGACCACAAGGGAAATTGAATTCCCCAAGCAAAGAAAAATAATGAATGGGAATCATACTCCTTTTTCTTTGCTTTTCTTTTGTCACTTTCCTGCTGTTTGGAAGAGGAATTTAAGGTTGCCACTGGGAGGGGCAATATGGAACTATTAGTGTAAGGAAGAATGCTTACCCAACAAAATAACAACTTGTTCTTCATGTTTCCCAATATATAATCAACCACTTTATCGATGATCTTCCTGCACAAGCATATATTCTAGTAAATGTTTATGCCCAAAAATCATTGACTGGGGTAAACTAAAAGATCAAGTCAGGAAAATGACATAAACTCAAGAAGCATTTCAACATCAGAAATTACTTGGATCTAGAAGACCAGATGCCCACATCAAATCTTTCAAAGCAAAATTTCAGAAAATCAGTGCAGTAGGGTCTCTTAAATACTGCAAACAAAAGTGACAAGTATTTTTCTGTAAGAACATGTGTTTCTTAATCTTGTGAATGAAGCTTGAAAGGTCATTTAAGCAAATAAATAAAAAGTAAATAATCAATTCTCACTTGCCCGTCTTGCAAAACATGCGTCAGGTTTACAATCTTTTGGCGGTGGATTGACTACATCTGCAAGTAGCCCATTAACATCAAGGATGAGAAGTTTTCTCCCCACACGAGAACCCGTCATCATGCAGAAATCACCTGGCCTTATGGGAGATGAATGAACTTGCATGATTAACTCTGGATTGTTCAAAGCAGCCTTCATCGCACTTCTTTTCTTCCTTCTCTTTTTCTTAAAAGGACTCTTTCCCAAAAGAGCTGTGGTTGCTTCTGTTTGTATTTCTAGAGGTCCTAGAGGAAGCAATTGTGCATCAGAACTCTCTAAACTAGCCACATCTTTAACGAAAATATTTGGATTGACTGGACCATTTTCTACTTCCCCATGTTTGACATCCGGCATGCTTGGATTTGAGGGAACATTGTTCTGATCCATGCTACAAGGGTCAACTTTTTTATTCAACGCCTTCATGCCACTTCTTTTCTTTCTTCTTTTTCTCTTAAAAGGGCTCTTTTCCAATAGAGTTGTGGTTGCTTCTGTTTGTATTTCTAGATGTCCTAGAGGAAGCAATTGTGCATCAGAACTCTCCAAACTAGCCACATCTTTAACGGAAATATTTGGATTGACTACACCATTTTCTACTTCTCCATGTTTGTCATCCGGCATGCTTGGATTTGAGGGAACATTGTTCTGATCCATGCTACAAGGGTCAACTTTTTTATGCAACACCTTCATGCCAATTCTTTTCTTTCTTCTTTTTCTCTTAACAAGACTCTTTTCCAATAGAGTTTTAGTCGGTTCTATTTGTATTTGATGTCCTAGAGGAAGCAATTGTACATCAGAATTGTCTAAATTAGCAACATCTTCGACGGAACTTTCTTCACTTTTAGGAGCCGCAGGATTTTCCAGCATTTGACCCAACCTTTGCTTTCTTACCTTTCTGTTGGCCTTCAGCCTTGCCCTTTTTCTCTTCTTCTTGGATATCAATTCGACACTCTTCGTAAAAGAATCTTCAGTTGAAAGTCCATCCATTCAGATATGCAGAATTTAAGGAGAGCACCTGATGGATCACTTACAACAAGTTATGAAGAAAAAATTTATCAAAAGAAAAGGAGAGATGTAAATTTTGGAATGGATAATTAACAAAAAGTAAACCCTGCACAGCTGCAAATATTTGACATCAAACATGAGAAAAGGAAAATTGTGACTCTTTGTGAGCTAATTCAAGAACTATTATCTTAAGCATCCATTTTGATCGGCAAAATTTAAGAGGTATCATAGATCAGTTGATCTTGTTTTGTCTAGTTCCACCGGGTACTGGGTAACTCCACCAAGGCTAGACAGATGCAAGAATAGCCTAGCATTTTTGCCTCCGTTGGGACCATCTTAGATAAAATAATCTTGATCACTTCAATACGAAAAGACTGACTTGTCTATTATACTAATGCTAATGGAAAAATATTAATGTTATGTGCTTCTCATCCCATTCCTTTCTTTCCTTTCATCTTTTATCATATCTAGTCTAATCCGCCTATGGGTTGTTCAGACGAGGGTTCCCAGGAAACAGCCTCTCTACTTCTACGAGGTAGTGGTAAGGCCTGCGTACATTCTGCCCTCCCCAGACCCCACTTGTGGGATTCAACTGAGTATGTTGTTGTTGTTGTAGTACTTGAAGGTTGTGACAATGGTTTGCCAATGGAAAGGCAAACATTCAGGGATCTCCTGAGATGGAAAGAGTATCACAAAATTTGAACACCATTTATAATTTAGCTATTGAAATCATTACTTTTAAATGCCCTTATAATCAGTCCAGCATACTCAATCAGGTGATACACATGCCAGCATATAGTTATGGGACAAGCAACTTTTCTCATTGTAAAGTCTGAGGTCTATTTCCGTCTTACTGATCCAGAAGAGAAAAGAGTAACTACAGTTCTATTAAAAAAAATTAACAGAATCCTTATCATTACTTAAATATCGTAGACAGAATGAACATTTACTAACTTCTATTTTTTTTTAATTACTGATGGCCAATGGCACAAGGTTCGAAACTAAGCAGATAATGGGCCTGATCCTCTACCCTTTCTCCAACATATGTGAACTTATAATTATTTAATAATCAAAACTACTCTTGTTCACTCCATCACAGAGTTCTTCCCAGTTAAACTTAAGTTACTACAGCATTTGTCGAAATTAATAATTTCCCATAACTTATGACATACATGGAACTAAGGCATGATTATTCAATGACTTATTTTGTCGTGTCTTGAAGTTGAGGCTTTGGAGGAACATTAACCTCTCTTTCCAATTTACCCAAACCCAGCCGATTCTCAAGGACAAAAGGTATAGCAAACCATTTTAACAGACAGATGAAGTGCAGATATTTAAGTTCCAGACCAACAATTTAAACACAAGTCATTCATAGTCGCACAAAATGGGATAAAGTTAGACGTATAAATTCACAGTATTCATAAAAATAATTAATACAACTTCAGAGTAGATCAATAAAAGGCCAAACTTTGTACCAACTGTCACATGAAAGTAAATAAAAATGCAAATTAACATGCAAGCAAAACAAAGAACCAAAACGATCAAATTTTGAGATTTTCTTACTACTGCATAACGACCAGAGAGATAGCATTTCAAACCATAAAATTCCTATTCTGCGATTACAAGTCATGTGAAAATAGAAAGTAGGGTTTGTTGGCCATATGAGAAACATATACATGAAAGACAAGAGAAGATGGAGATGAATATAGAGCATAGAAAACAGAGGAACGTACAAACACTATTCGCCGGAGAAGGAGATCGCAAAAATTCAGGAGGAGGAGGAGATGGCGGAAATTCGCCGCGGAGGGAAAGTGGTGGTCGTTTGATAGACTCTGTTGTCGTTTTAAATTGACGGGCTGGATTCGGAATTTTGGGTCCAAGCAAGGAATATCCATTGGCCGTGGGCCCTAACTGCTAAAAACATCTGGACTTGGTATCTTTTCAGGCCCATATTTCAGATCTACATAAAAAGTGAGAATATTTTTAGACAAATTTTCTGAAACAACTGGGATTTTTTAGCTATAATTTTAGTAAATTTCATAAATGGCAAACCTATAAAGTCTAATTATACTCTATAGTTATAGTTTGAATAATTGCATTTCATAATTATAGTTATAACAACGTTTGTATAATTCGCACAACATTTATATATATATTTGTATGATTGGTTATACAATTTGCAGTTCTTGTATAGCGTTTGTATATTTCGTTATGCAATTCGCGCATAGTGTTTGTATAATTCGCTATATGATTCACAGTGTTTGTATATTATTCTATACGATTTGATTTGCGCATAGCGTTTGTATAAATCGCGCAAATTATACAAAACTCAAACTGAAATTACAGCATGTTTGCCGCGAGCCGTAATTAATTCAAACTATAGCAATGTCAGCTAATCAACTAGTATATGTTTGTTTATCCACGTAATTTCCTAGCCATTGTTTCAGCTTGTTATCCTATGTATTAGATGTATTTTTTGGCGAAAATGACAAAAATAACAAATACAAAATAATTGATTGGAGCTAAATGTGCAACGACAGAATATTTTATGAATAATTTGTATAGTTAAAAGGATTTTTGTGACCTTTATTCATCTCAAATCTATTATCCCGCAGACTTTAATATCTATATTCAAGATTAGAAGCATCTCAAATCTATTGTCACATGATTATTGTGCTCTCAGTATGTGATTAACATTGATGAGTATCAACTGTTTGCAGGGAAATATTTGAGGGGTTATTAGCAGAATTCATGCTAACAACATAAAATTGAAGATAGCGCACAAACAGTGCAAGGATTAGCAATCCCCTGAAATCGTTTTTGTTGGTCATTTGCTTTGAATTTTTGGGGATTGGATTAATTAGTGTTCCTATAGGTCCATTTGCTGGGCCAAATTTTCTCCGACTTTTGTTTGGTCAAATTTGAACGGATTGAAAATGGATCAATATAAAATGAGTAATAATTTAACTCGTCCGTATTTTATAAGAATAAAAATGGGTTGGCCAACAAATAGGTTGGATAAGCTAGTTTACCCATATTTTCATGAGCAAATAGTACTTACTTTTAAATTCAATACTAATAAAATATTTTAGGCTATTTTTGGATGAAAAATGTTGAAAATGTTTTATTTCATTTTATTGTATCATAAAACCAAACTCGACACTCAATGCGAGATTCAATTTCTAAATTAGGATTCGATCCCGATCCCCAACCAATCGTAAGACCTAACTTCAAAATTTGAGACTCGATATACGACTTTCAATTTGAATCCGATCCCCATACTAAATTGAGAGGGTTGGATAAAATTATTTTTTTTAATTTGAAATTATTTTTGAACCCCGGGGGAGGGTTAAAAGATTTGAAATATTTTTTAAAAATAAAATTTTAATTTTAATTTTTTTTTGAGTGTAGGTGGCTTTGGGGGGGGGGGGGGGGGGTTAATGGTGGAGCAAAAATTTTGAATTTTTTTTTTAATTTTGATTTTCTTTGGGGTTGGGGTGGGGCCGGTGAAGGTGTCAGGGTATGGAGTGGGGCAAGAAAAAAATTATAATTTGAGGTTTGAGGAGAGTTTTGAAAAAAAAAATCCTACTATCTAGAGGTGAATTATTTTTCTTAAATTTGAAGAAAATAAGTTTATTCAAAAAATTTAAGTCAATCAAATATAAGAAAATTAAAATATATAATAAATTTTGAATGAATAAAATTTGAAAGCTTAACCCATTTAAGTAATTCATAACTTACCCATATTTTATGATAAATACCATATTTCTATGGATTAAATTAAATATGGGGTTGAACCTATATTTTATTATGTAAAAAGTCACTCACCCAATTCATAAAAATGTGGGTGGATTATAAAAAACATGGATTCATTTTGCTGGCACTAGATGTAATTTTATGAGTTGACAGTGTTCAATCATAATTTGCAGTTGATTCCAGTACTTGTATGTCCAATGTTCAATCTTTTAGGCATCCCGTGCAACATAACTAAGAAATATAAAAAGGTCAAATTATTTTTAATCTCTTGAGATAAAGCTGAATCCATCATTTCTACCTCTCAAAAATCCATAAATAATCTAATTTTAAACTTAATATCTCAAATAATCATTTAACTATTAATTCTTTTCACGAAAAATCATTTTAATTTTTTTTTAGCTGGTTAGTCACTCAACTATTCAAGTGCGGACCATCTCAGTTGTTAATGAGAACTACTTTTATTTATTTTAATATGTCTTTTCAAAATATATATAGAAAACGCATAAGCGAACAAAAATGATGAACTGTTAGAAGATTTGTATCTTGTGCAGTGTTTCTTTCCTCTTATAATGCATAATTAGATGGGACTCCCCAGTCCCCACCCACCAAAAAATTAAAAAAAAAGTGTACAACCCTCCTTTATTAGTGATCCGTGAACACCAGATAGTCATTAGGAATAAGGCAATCATAGTGTGAGATGAGGAGCAGTGCTTTCTTTTGGCTTTTCATGGTGATGATGGCGGAGATTTTGCTCTCTGCTTCTTCGGTAGCGATGAACGGCAGCGTCGAATTGGATGCTATTAATTGGCAGGTTAGTCTTGCAAACGGTGGAAATCACCTCTCTTACAATGCTGCTCAGCGGCCACCGGTGTGCAACGAGGCAATCTACGGGAATTGCATAGGGGAAAAGCAACCTGAGCAACGCCCATGTACCTACTACAATCTATGCAAGCGGTCGAATACCTAAAGAAAAGGTATTAAACTTATGCTAAGGCCAGAAATTCAAAAAGTAAGTGTGGCTGCTGGGATTCGAGCCCAGGTCTCCACGGCCACAACGTGGAATTCTCACCACTAAACTACAGCCACTTTGTTGATATTTGGTGTCGGAAAACTTTATAAATAATAAAGTAGTGTAAATGAATGTTAATGGTAAGAGTTTACATGGTCGTGTTTCTTCATTTTTCTTTCACCGGATATGATGTTGTGTTTCTCATTTTCCCTAGGTTTTTATTTATGTTGTACCATTCATGTTTCAGTGCTGAACAGTTTATTTCAGATTTTGAATTCAACATGAAATTTTTAAATTTTTTTAAATAAAATTTATATATTTGAAAACTACTTTAAAGAGTATTATAAATTATAGTAATAATTCTTAATTTAAAAGATATAGATAAAAATTATCGAAACTTATTTAAATCTTGAGATCAGAAAGATATCACATGATTAACCGGGAGAGAGGGGGTATTAGTAGAGTAGTTTCTTTCTCCTTCATTTCCCCTTCTCTAACCGGGAGAGAGGGGGTATTAGTAGAGTAGTTTCTTTCTCCTTCATTTCCCCTTCTCTAATTGTATCCTTGGTCTCTTTTTAGTACTTCTTTAGTGAGCTTGTCTAAAAGAATATAGTCTATATCCTCTTTTAAAAACTAAATTAGGTAGGTACTTGTGTTATTTTCATTTTCTAAGTGTTAAATAAATTGTCATTAAATATAACCCTAACTTTAATTAACTCAAGTGTCGAGAATTACTCATCAAAATTATATAAAAGTTACTACTATTTGTTCTTTTTAATCAATGTGGGAAATTGTAAAAATTGTGTAACATGGAGTTTGGTGAGCTTTCACAATTAAGGCAAAAGATTACAACTAAGAGCGTTTTGACGAGCCAATAGCAACCACAAAAGTCTTATTCAGAATAATATTCTTTTTACATGGACTTTATATAATAGAGAATAGTATAAAATCGTTTTGAGTAAAATTATACTTCGCAAAAATGACTAGTCATATAAAAGAATGGTAGTTTAGTACAATAAACTCTCATATTCGAAATTTAAGAGCCATCACATTTGGCCACAAGAAGTATTCATTTTTTTCGTATAATTTTTTTATTTTGTTTGTGTTCGATCATAAAATTTCAAATTCAACTGTTGTATTTCAAAATTGGAAATAGCCTATAATCTTTTCTCCAACACATTTTTCACTTTTGAAGTTTGTATTTAAGTATATTAAGCATAAAAGTTGTTTCAAATATTCTTCGTCAAAAATATATTCAAATACAACTCAATCTTCAACTTCAAATCAACAACTCCAAATAAAATGAAAAATATATAGAATAAATGCGCCAATTAAATAATAGTTCTCTACTGCCCTAATGCTAATCTTGGACAAAGAAAAAAATATTTAAGGATACAAAATTATAACTTATTTTGGGTCGTGTCTCCCAAGCGTGACCTTTGTTCTTCTTTATGCCTATTAGCTAATATTGATCTGAGCTAAACTTTTATGACACCAAATCCTGACTACTGAGGATAGAAAAAATATTGAACCTTAGTTAGTGAAGAGAACATATATGCTTTATTAGGCTCATGGAAGTGCATTATTATTGAGAAAAAAAAAGATCAAACGAAGAATATAATTACTCTTTTTCAATATCTCAAGATTTAAGGATATATAGTTGTTTCATTTTTAAGGATAATTGATGTCAAAAAAGTAGACGGAGAACATAATTTCTCCAAATATATATAGGATAAATACGTTGATAGTACTTTAAATTTTTCAATAAATTTCAACTAAATATTCGAATTGTGACATATTTCAAATGAACAACTAAGCACATTTATGAAGTATTTTTACTAGGCACTTTTAGCTCATATTTTGAAAAAGTTTGTGCACATGTTCTCGGGCATTCATTTCATAGATAAATTAAGCACATAAAATAAAGAGGAATTTTCGCGTATATCCATTCAAAAAAACTTAATTATGCATAATAGCTATAGGTTGGATATATAATTACATTTCTTAACTATAGTTATAGCGGTGTTTATATAATTCGCGTAACATTTGTATACGTTTGTATTATTCGTTATACAATTGGTGGACAACATTTGTATAATTCGCTATATAATTTTTGTAAAGGGAAACCTACTTATGGGTTTTTGAGACGAGGGCTCTCAGGAAACAGTCTCTCTACCTTGTGGGTAGTGGTAAGGTCTGTGTACACTCTACTCTCCTCAGACTCCACTTCTGGGATTCCACTAGGTATGTTATTGTTGTTTGTAACCTAGGCTTGAAACTTAATATGGTCAAAATAGCTATATTTTACATAATTATACGACATAACTTCGATGTGACCTGGAGAGAGGAGAGAGGCAAATTGTATATGTATATTTGATAATTTTTATGTGTATAACTGTCAATAATTGTATATGTGTAACTCAGGCTGGCAGCGGAACCGGTAAGTACCGGTTCCGGTCCGGTTCCGGTGCCGGTTAGGTGCCGGTCCGGTCCGGTTCCGGTACTTACCGGTAGGTTCCGGGGAGGGGGGTCCGGTAGGGGAACCGGGAAGGGACGGGATTCATGTGCCGGTAATTACCGGTTCCGATTTACCGGTTCCGGTCCGGTACTGGACCGGTAATTCCGGTCTAAATTATTTTTTTTATTTTTTTAATTTGTTACCGTTGGTGTGGGGCCCACCAACGGTAATATAATTTATTTGACCGTTTTTGGTCCGTTTTTGACCGTTTGGAATATTTTTTTTTTATTTTATTTTTTTTCCAAAATTCAATATTTTCTCAACTATAAATACCCCTAAATCTTTCATAATTTTTCACTTCAATTCTCTCAATCTAATTCTCTCAATTCAATCCAATTCTCTCAATCCAATTCTCTCCACTTACTAATATTACAAATTTATAATTATATACATATTACATATTTACATACTACTCTCAAATATTATATATTATATATTCATTATCTACTCTCTCAATCATTATTCCAAAATATTATTTAGTTTTGGTAATTGCATTTTGGAGCAAAATTTGGTGGATCAATTTGGAGCATATTCAAGCTTCAACTTTCATCAATTTCGGCTTCTACGTCTGTTTTTACACAGACGTTTGGTACCTTCGTTCCTAAATTCTACTTATTTGTTCTTCCAAATTTACTTATTTGATTACTTTTACTTGTTGAGTTGTTGTCTCCTTGAATTATTTTTTTTACATTCATAAACTTGATTTTTTGCATATACTCGTAATTTGTTTAATTAAATTTAACATGGATTCCGGTGGAAAAGGAAAGGGAAAAAGTACATTTTTTGGTGGAATTAAAAAGGCTTTAACCGGTAAAAAACAGGTGGTAGTTCGTCTACAAGACAAGCACCACTTAGATTAAATACCGAAGATTCTACCTACGTAGACAACACTTTTATTAATATTGACTCTAACACGGGATTAGACAATGATTTTCTTGAACAACATTTTGAGAATTTCAACGAAGATTTACCGGAAGATGATTTTGAAATAAATGAAAATGAAGATACTTTTGATGACGATGAAACTCAACCCCCATATAGTGCTACTACTCCCCCCCCACTTTTGATGACGATGAAACTCAACCCCCATATAGTGCTACTACTCCCCCCCCTCCCGCTCCCGCTCCTGCTCCCGCTCCCCCCGTACAACCTACGTCATCTAATAGGCCTAAGACGGAACGTGCAAAAAAATCCGTAGTTTGGCAATTTTTAACGCAAAATGAAGATAAAACAAAAGCTATTTGTAACAAATGTAAACACGTTTTAAACCATAAAACTTCGGGAACGGGGGGCGGGACGGGTCATTTGAAAAATCACCTTATGCATTGTTGTAAAATGGAATTTTTGCATGCACAGGTTGTTGCGGACGCCAAAAAATTTGGAACTCCCATTCCCGATGAATCGACGGGAGGTTCAAATATGGTGCAATCGCAACTAAATCCTTGTAATATTTCCGGTCCTAGTACACATAGACCTTATAGTAGACAACGTGACCTGGATGAACTTTCTAAAATGATTGTTGTTACTGGTTTGCCTTTTAGTTTTGCAGAAAATCCCGGTTTTGTGCATTATATTCAAATTGTGTATAACCCGTCTTTTAATGGTTTTTCTAGAAATACCATAAAAAAAGCTGTTTTTGACTTTCAAGCACGCCATGTACAATATCTTAGGTGTTTATTTGCTTATAATAATTGTAGGATAGCAATAACTTCTGATATGGGACGTAGTGTAATCGGTAACGATTACTTTACAATTACGGCCCACTGGATAGATGATAATTGGAATTTGCAAAAAAGAATTTTAGGATATAAAACTTGTGAATTTCGAAAAACAGGTTCTTATATTTCCCAAACTATTCTTAATGTTTTACAATTTTTTGGTATAAGTAGAAAAATATTTAGTGTAACTTTAGATAACGCTAGTAATAATAAACGTGCTGTAGATTTTTTAAAACCTATTATTTGTCCAACTTATGAAGATGGTTTTCATATTAAATGTGCTGCACATATTTATAATTTAATTGTTAAAGATGGTATTTCTTTATTTGAAAATGGATGTAATAAAGTGGAAGCCGCATGCCACTTTATTTTTAAATGTCAAGTATTGGCTAGGCGTAGGGAATTTCACCAGCGTTGCATTGAATGTAATTTACCTGTTAGAAAAATTCCTAAATCAATAGCAACTAGGTGGAATTCATTCTATGAAATGTTAAAAGTTGCTTACGATTATAGGAGACCACTTACAATGGTCTGGAATGCACATAATTCAGATCCCACCTTCCGTCTAGATGAAAATGATTGGGTTAATATTAAAGATTTAGTTGATTTTTTAAAAGTTTTTTATTTAGCAACAAAACAAATTTCCGGCCTTTACTATCCTACTATTTCTTCTGTGTTGCCTAATATTTGTACTATTTGTAATAAATTAGCTTCGTTTAAAAATAATGCAAGATTTAGTGAACCTGTTAGAAAAATGATTGAAAAATTTAGGAAATACTTTTTCCCAATCCCTCAAATTTATTTAACTGCTGCTTTATTTAATCCTGCTTATAAAGAATTTGGTGTATTTAAAATGGTAACTAGTATATTTGCAGACTTAGAAATAGTATACGACGGAGAAAATCAATCACTTAATTTAGAAGCAGTTCTAAGTAGCATTAGACCTGAAGCTAGGAAATTATATGATTTAGAACAATATAATTCAGTACAAAATGTAGAATACCAACCACAACCTACTAGGGCTAGATTTGATGATGACATTGACGCAATGTTAGAATTACAACTTGGATTAGAAGCTAACGAAAACAACGACTTTGATGAATATCTTAACCAGGCACCGGAAAGCATCAAGGACTCAGAGGGGAAGCCGCAGCTGTTGGCGTGGTGGAACACTCGTGGAAAAAATTTTTCAAGACTTCAATGGGTGGCTCGTGATGTGCTGGCAATTCAAGCTTCTTCAGTTGCTTCGGAAGGCGCTTTTAGCGCTGCTAGGTTCCAAGTAGGAGACCATAGGCATTCACTAGCTGGCGATAGCTTAGAAGTTTCAGTCTTATTTCGAGACTGGATAAATGCGGAGCGAAGGAATTTAGGGCGTCCGACATTGCCTTCTCAGTTTGAAGCCGATATCGATAATGTTATATCGGAATCAAGCGAAGACGGCATGGAATTTCTGGAAGAACAAGCTCAAGAGCCGATTCCAGAAAATGTGACAGCTGAAATGTTAGAAACTCTTAGACAAGAGTTTCAAAGTAGTTTAAGATATTAGTGATTAAATTTAATTATATTACAAAATTTACAATAAATTATACCTAGTTGAAACAGAACCCTTCCTAGAAGGTGGCTGCGTAGATTAGGTTGATTTCTAATATCTTACCTTTCTACATTGTACAATTTAAATTTTAAAATTACCTAATAAAATTAGAGGCTATTCGCCTTATTTCTTTTTTTATTTTTATTATCTTCACTTAATCTTAATTTAAGTTTTGACTTCTAAGTTCTAACTTCTTTTTAATATATTTGCCCCTTTATTTCTCAAATGTTTATTAACTTTAAAGTTTAAAATACAAAAAGAAACATTCAAAATTTAATCGTTAAAAATTAAACTTTATAACAACTTTAAATTTTAACAACTTTCATACTTATAACAACTTTAAGTTTGAATTATAATTTATAAATTATATTAGTTTTAAAAATAAATTATATAACAAACTTATAACAACTTTAAGTTTGAATTATAATTATATAACTTATAAAGTTATACTTATAAATAACTTATAACAATTTTGAATTCAAAATTTCAAACTTTCAAACTTCATTTTAAATTTTAACAATTTATATAATGATTTATGAATAATAATACTACCATTTTAACATTTTATTTTAACCTTTAACATTTTAAACTTGAATTTAAATTTTTAAATATTAACAATTAATTTAACATTTTTTTTAATTTTTTTTTTAAAAAAATCCGGAATTCCGTTGGACCGGTCTGGTCCGGTCCCGGTGGGTACCGGCACCGGTAAGGTAAGGGTAGTTTTTCCCGGTACTACCGGTTCCGGGAAAAACCACCCCTGCCTTACCGGTTCCGGTCCCGGTACCGGTCAATGCCGGTCCGGTGTGACCGGTTCCGGTGCCGCTGCCACTCCTATGTGTAACTAATATACATATGTATTTATATATTTGGCAAGCAAAATTGGGAGAGTGAGTAGAGAGGCGAGTGAGATCAAAAGAGGGAGGAGAGTGAGCGAGAGAGGCCAGAGAGTGGAGAGAGGCAAATTGTATATGTATACCTATCGAATTGACTATGTATATATGTCAAAATAATTGTATATATGTAGCTGGTATACATATGCAATTGTATATCTGACAATAAATTGCAGAGAGAGACGAGGGGAGAGAGAAAATAACAACAAAACCCTAACTATAACTATAAATTGTAATTTTTTCAAACTATAATGGTATAATGTAAATATATATCATATGTTTGTTTAGTTACGTAATTTTCCTAACTTAAAAAGTTGGTATAGGTCATTTTCCCCAATTTTTTTCTTTTACGATCATTGTCATAGAAGTGGCAATTTCAATCCACATAAAGTAAAATGAGTACATTTATTTCATATTTATTTTAATGGATCATTTGTATTTTCTAAATGGGTAAATATGAATTGATCTATTTTAAGAGCTCATACAAATATAGTTAAAATGGGTAAAATATGGATACCCATATAAACTCAAAGACCCCCTACTCATAATAAAAATTTCTTAATTGCACAAAAAATAATTTTTGTGTGCGGAATTTTTTTTATTTTTCTTAAAAAAATTTGGGGGCGGGAGTTGGGGGTAAGGGGATGGGGGTAGAGTGGAATGTGGGGAGGGGGGAGGTGGCGAAAAAATTTAGCTTTTAATTTTTTTTATTAAAAATTTGGGCGGGCATAAATACCGAAAAATTGAAAAATCGAACCGAACAAAACCAAACTAATTCGGTTCTTCGATTTTTCGGTTTGGTATCGACATTCTTTTTTCAAAATTTAGTTCTTCCATTCGGTGTTTAGTGTAGAGGTCTCAAAACTTCGATGCACCGAAGAACCGAAATTTTATTTTAAAAATTGAAAAATTATATATGATATTAGATCAATAAACAATTTCATATATATATATATATATAAAATTGTTAAAATCGAACTGAAGAACCGAATGCTTATCCATAGGTTGTGGTAGCGAGTTCGGAGGGGGGGGGTATGATGAAAGTGGGGAGGTGGGGTGAATTTTTTTTTATTGAATTTTGGCTTCAAGAGAATAAAATGGGTTGGAATCATTTTTATCCAAACCATATTTCACCAAATTCATATTTACCCTACTATTTTTTATGGATGAATTGGAATCCAATCTATTTGAGTCAATCTATATTCAATCCATCTAAATCCGATTCAATCCGCCCATTTGCCACCTCTACATTGTCATAGCCACTATCTTTTTGGGTTGTGCTGTGTGTCCGAAATCCTCTATCCGTTATGTCCAAACAGTTAATGGGCTTCCATTGCGGTCACCTGTTAAACCATGGACATTTTTCCAATGAATAAATTTCCCCATTCATCTATCTGGTGCAAGTTTTATATTGATTGGCGTGTAATAACATATTTTTGGTAAAATTGAAAGTCAATTACATAATAATTTAGGCTGAGTTTATTTTTCATTCTAATATTTGCTTTCACAATCGAAAGATTATTAGTGTAAAATAGTCCCAGAAAAATGTTTACATATTTAAATATATGTTTTACATATTTAAATATATATTTTAAAGATTCTTTAAAATATATGTTTTACTTTGTAATTCAATATTTTAAAAAACAAATAAAAAATAACATATTTTTATGTGGGTGAAAAAGATATACTTGAAGAACGAGAATATTCTTTTACCTTACAGCTTGTTTTGAAACCACCAATTTGGTGGTATCCCATGATTTTCTTATTTTTTTCCAATTACACCCTTATTCAAATCTAAATAGTTCTAATTTATCCTTTATTCTTTATTATATTGTTTTTGTATTACTTATTTTTCTCAGCATTAACTTTTGAAACTTTTTTTCCCCTCCCATTTTTCTTTCACGTTTTAACCTATTTTTTGAGGTTTTTTTTTTTTTAAAAAAAGTTCTTACTTTTTTTATTTTCTTACGTTGTTTGTATGGTTTGGAGATATATTAGCTTGTATGTTTCCCTACTTGATTCTATGTATTTTATTTTTTAAAAAAATTATTAAAAAGTTATTGATAAATTTAACATTTATACTAATTAAGGATATTTTTGTAAATCTATAAGTTACGATACAGTACCATACAGTCAAATCAAACAACAAATTATCATTAAACAATAGCAACCCATACAGTCTATCCAAACATTGTATGGTATTGTACTGTACTATACCATACCATACCATACAGTACCATATATTATGAAACCATGGCAAACCACCATCCAAACAAGCTGTTAGGGAAGAAAAGAGAAAATTAACTTTTCTTCGTTCTCACTCAATTTTTTTTAAAAAACTACACTGTTTATTTTTATTTTTTTATTAAAATAATTATTTCTTTAATTTATAAAATTAAAAAATAATTTATCACTGAAGTAATTTCTAATTACAATCATTTTCTATAATAGTAAATTTATTATATTTAAAAAGTAATATTATTGCTTCTTAAATTAGTAGTACCAACAATTACCCTCTCAATTCACTTTTATCTCCACTATGTAAAAATAAATTTTATTAACTACTTATAATTTTTAATACATCAAAAAATAATGAATTTTTAAAATATTAATCTTATCATAATTATATATTTTCTAAATTATTTTTGTAAAAGATACTCATATGAATTAAATTATTACTGTATTATATAACGGGAGGGAGTACTTTAATTGATGAATCTTGAGGAGGACCCTATAATTTGTTTATTTGTGCATTATTGCGTGGCATTTGTGCTCTCACCGACACTCCCTCATATTATAATTCTAGATTGTTGATTTGATTAATGAATTTTTAATATTAAATTATATTATTATTATTTCAAAATAAAAATTTTTAAAAATATTTTAAAAATTTATATAAATTATATATTTTTATGTTATAATAATAACATATCCCGTAAAATTTCACAAGAAGAATTTCGAGAGAATAAAGTGTACGTAAACCTTATCACTATCTCACAAAGATTAAAATATATTTTTATATTAATAATAAAAAAATATTTTAAATATTAATAAAAAATTTATATTATTTGATAATAAAAAAATTATAAGAACTAAAAACAACGTGAAAATATTACACACTAAACAAAAATGACAGAGACACAAACATCTTCGGTTAGTTGGCTTGTCTTTTTCTTTCCCCACTGTCGGCAGCTTGTTGAGAGATTAATTAATCATTTAAAGGAGCATTATAATAATCTAATATCGTTTGGTATATTATACTATAAATTTATTTATGTATATACTGTTATTGTAAATAAATTCCATATTATTAACATAATTTAACTGATTATAACAATTTTTTGCTTTATTTTTTTAAAAATACAATGTTAGACTTAATTTTTATGTATCATTTTTACTTAATAATGAACGAATACATATGTTATTAGTATAGATGATTTAAATTTTGTAGCATATTCTTTACTTTATGCATGATTATTGCAAACAGTTAGTTACTGAATTCAAATGTTTATATTCAAATATTTACTACTCTCATCATTCTTGCATTAGTCTAAAGAAATTATGTATATTTAATTGTTACTAGTTGCGTACATAATGTATAAGTAAATTATTTTAATTTCTTTATTTTGGTTAATATATCTTTGTCTGACATTTTTAATTCCTAGTATTTATTAGTCAATAACCAGTCACAATAACAAATTGAAACAAACGAGCGACTATAATTTTTAGAGCATACATTAAAGGCATTCTTACTACTACTTATTTTATTCATTTTTACTTCTTTATTATTTAAAAAATAAATTTATATTTTTATTTATCATTTTTGATATATATTTTTTTCTCATATTTTCTTCTTAATGTCAAGTACTTATTCTTAAATCATTTTCAAGACTTTATACTACTAAATATTAATTAATTAATATAAACATTATAACAAAATAATTATGTTAATTATTATTTTATTTATGGTCATACTAAATTCAAATGTGACTTGGCTGGAAAGACAAACAGAGATTCGGGGTAAAAGTGCTAAATTCAACAATTCAAGAAGACTCTTGGCTTACATTTTTCTTTTTTTGAAATTATAAGTTTTTTTTTTTGCTAATGTTAATTAATTTTATTACAGTAGTCAGTAGGTGGTTATTGTCTTAAGAGACTTTAATAAAGTCCACTTTAGCTTCAATAGACTAACTTGCCATGTGAGCTCACTTCCAGCTGCCACTCACCGCCAAGATTTTTCTCCTCTTCTTTTACTCTCATTTTCTGTAGCATTTTAGCAGATCTTGAATAGAGTTTGGCTAGAAAAATCTCAAGAAAAATCTGCAGCAGCTACAAAGGGGCCTATGGGGTTCTTCAGATCTACCATATTGTTAGTCTTCTTGCTGTCATGCTTCAGCTTTTCAGCAACAGGTTTGCTCATGACTTTACCCTTTTTCTGCAATCAAGTTTTCATTTTTTTGTGAAATTGGGATGTGGGGTTCATTTAGTTTTGGATTTGCTTGTTTGATTTTGAAGTATTTGGTAATGCTGAAAGTTCTTCATGGCTTTTCTTGAGTATTAGGATGTTTTCTTGTGATTTTAAGCATAAAGATTTGATTTTTATGTGTTAAATTACATCATATTTCTGTTTTTGGTTTTGATGAACTGATACATACTGGACCAAAAGATTGATCTGCTTCTAGCTAAGTAAAATCTAGAGGAGCAAGTCAAAATGGGTTCTTGATTTCAGATTTTGCAGGGACAATTGGACTTAAAAAGTTAGATCTTTAATGCTACTATTGATGGAAAACCCCGTCTAAAGATACACTTGTGGATAGTGATAAATCTCACTGAAAAGGATTTCAGATCAATCCTGTTTTCCTTTCACTTGGGGTCTTGCTCTAGCTTAGGCTTCATGATTATGCAGGAAGCTAAACAGTTTCTTTGCTAGTTAATGTGCTTTGATAATTGAATTGTCTGACACAAAGGTATCATGAATAATAAGAATCCAGTGCTTCTGCAATCTCCTAAAGATAAGATCAAAGAAGATCGTTAAAGTTTGGCTACGTACCTGTATAAATATGTCAGTTCTGATGTCTGGTTGAATATGAGCCTAGGGAAAACATTTAGAGCTGGTGAACCTAGTCAAACAATGATGTGATTTAACTCCTTACGGCTTACACAGTCTAGGAAAGGTTTAACTATTTCAATTTTTCCTCATTTTCGTATTGTTGGATTAGATATGTGTGATATATTTCACCCCTTTCTACTACATCAGCTTAAAGATCTATTTGTTTGGGCATGTCCGCGAGCCTTTTTACAATTTTCACATTTTTGTTTCTGGTTTTCTTCTAGATGCTTTCGATGCACTTGATCCCAGTGGGAACATCACAATTAAATGGGATGTCATCAGTTGGACTCCTGATGGATATGTTGTAAGTAGTAATCTCTCTCCTCTCCCCTCCCCTCTCCCCGTCTCACATTTTTTTGTCAAAACTAATGTGTACTAAAATCAGTTTGCATCTATTGCATTGCATTTTCTAAGTTTGTTTGACATTTGCCTTTCCACTCATTAGTTGTTTCAAGTGTTATTGCGTGTAAAATTAGTTCATACAAAAATGTTTATGTTTTTAGCAACAGTTTTCTACTTTTTGGATGGAGCTTACTCATTATCAAAAGTGCCCGTAGCTTCAGCCTACCAGACATAGAAATTTAGTGTCTTTATAGTCTGCATATAACTCTTCTTCTTGTACTCCTTAGTTTCTGATCATTTTCATTGCCAATGGACAGGCTGTTGTGACTATGTTCAACTTCCAGCAATATAGGCATATCCAAGCACCAGGCTGGACCTTGGGATGGACATGGGCAAAGAAGGAGGTGATATGGAACATGATAGGAGCTCAAACAACAGAGCAAGGAGACTGTTCAAAATTTAAAGGAAACATTCCCCACTGCTGCAAGAAAGATCCAACAGTTGTTGATTTACTGCCTGGAACTCCTTACAATCAGCAGATTGCAAATTGCTGCAAGGGAGGAGTGATCAACTCATGGGGACAAGATCCTCAAAGTGCTGTTAGCTCATTCCAAGTCAGTGTTGGTGGTTCGGGAACAACGAATAAAACAGTTAGAGTTCCTAAGAACTTCACCTTAAAGGCACCAGGGCCTGGTTATACTTGTGGACCCGCTAAAATTGTTAAACCCACCAAATTCGTTACTAATGATGGGAGACGAGTAACACAAGCCATGAGTAAGTTACTTGCCTCAAATATGTGCATTTTATGGTCAATGATTCATCTAAGTCCAGTTGTTGAGATTTCTTTCTGTCCATGCAACAAATAAGATTTCTAGAACACCTTCCTCTTTTAATGCTATTATTTTCCTTGCAAAGCATTTGCATTATTTTCCAAAACACCTTAACTACACGATCTTTGTCATTAACATTTTTACAATTACCATGAGCATTAGTTTCTAACTTTTTGTGTTGTTGGTAACAGTGACTTGGAATGTCACATGTACATACTCACAGTTCCTAGCTCAAAAAACTCCTACATGCTGCGTCTCCCTCTCATCCTTCTACAATGACACCATTGTACCGTGCCCAACATGCACTTGTGGGTGCCAGAAGAATGGCACTCAACATGGAAATTGTGTAGAGTAAGTCTGGCGAAACATGCCTTTTCTCTTTCAATTTTTTGTCCTAGTTTCTGTTTTTATGAACTTTGGTTATTTACTTCCTGATCCTTCTTCTTTGCTCTTCGCAGTCAAGACGAACCACATCTAGCTTCAGTTGTTTCAGGCCTTGGGAAAAACAACTACGCTCCTTTGGTTCAGTGCACGAGTCACATGTGTCCTATTAGAATTCACTGGCATGTGAAACTCAACTACAAGGAGTATTGGAGGGTGAAGGTCACTATAACTAACTTCAATTACAATATGAATTATACACAATGGAACTTAGTTGTCCAGCATCCCAACTTCGACAACCTCACTCAGTTATTCAGCTTTAATTACAAGTCATTAACTCCTTATGGAGCAATAAGTAAGTTTTCTATCTATTGCTCTAATTAAATCTTTCATGAGCAGTTGCTGCCCATTTCATTTGTGATCTAGTGAGCTATTTACCACTACTTAATTGTAAAATACATTCGATGGATTTCCTGCAGTATCTTTTCTATACTTTAAAGAATATGGCTGACCTCTTGGAATGTTTACAGATGACACTGCCATGCTTTGGGGTATGAAATTCTACAACGATCTGCTCATGCAAGCTGGTCCATTAGGAAATGTCCAGTCCGAGCTGCTATTCCGTAAGGATTTATCTACTTTCACTTTTGAGAAGGGGTGGGCTTTTCCTCGCAGAGTTTATTTCAATGGTGATAACTGTGTCATGCCACCACCTGATTCCTATCCGTATATGCCTAATGCTGGTACCGTGTGGAAGGTTTCTTCACTTAGGCTAGTGGTGACGCTGATGCTCTCCATGGCGTTCTTTGCATTTGCCTAGAAACCTTGCATTGGATAAACGCCAAGTTCATGTCTCAGTAAGTTATCTATGGATTGATTCGCTTGCACAGCCGAGGAAACTGATTGGGGAGTTATATGTCTGAGCAGAGCTATGCTGACCATTCTTATGGATTCGGGTATGCTTGTCCAAAGCGAATTTTTATTTCCTCTGTATGCTGTTTGAAGGGCTGGTAAAAATGGTTCCATAATTTTCGTTCAGCAGTTTGTATCAAATGTTTTTTTTACTATGGTAAAGTCATTTTTGTTATGTAGGTTTCTTAAGTTTACAGTGATCTCAGGGTTGTATGAGAATAATGACAATTCAAAAACAGATATAGTTAATTATATGATATTCTTTTGTTCCCTTATTTTTCTGCAGTACCACTGTGTAACCGCTTTTTTATTTTGTAAAAAAGGATTCTTTGCAACGTAGTTGCATTTCTTCAAGCCAGGCTCATTTTTTTTCTGTGAATTTTGCGCATAATCTGCCGTTATTATCAGCTGTCATACCTGTCTTTTTACAGTAAGTTGATGTCATGTGATCAGGACATCACGAGTTCAAATAATTTTTTTTACAAGTGCAGGGTAGGGTAAGACCGCGCATAATTGTGCACCAAGCTTCCTGTTTTGGTTTTTCTTCTTTGAGCAATTTCTAGCATTCTGTGAGCTTAGCAATGACATGAATGAAGCTTTACTACTTTCTCTGGATCATATCTTTGAACTTAATCAGTAGTAGTAGATTTGGAAAGGATGTATGATGAATGACTAGTTTCAATCTGCCAATATTTTTACGAAAATTCAGTTTATGAAATGACTAGTATTAGGGAGCGGGATAAATTCCTATACACAAAATTACAATTATTTCAATATTATTATTTATACTCTTTAGCTGCAGACAAATTAATGTGCACCTCTATTTTCATAAAAGAAGACGGATCCCCTCGTCCTCTCTCTTCTTTTTAAGAAAATAAAAAAACAATCATATGTTTTGCACATTTTTATATTAATATAACCCGTAGATTATTTTTGCGTATATTAGGGTGATAAAAGACATGTATGACAGAGCCAAAACTCGGGTAAGAACGGTGGGAGACTCAGAATATTTTCCTGTTGAGATGGGATTTCATCAACGATCAGTGTTGAGCCCTTTTCTGTTTGCTTTGGTGAGGGATGAGCTGACGCGATCTATCCAGGAGGAGGTTCCATGGTTTATGCCGTTTGCAGATGATATAGTATTGATTAATGAGACCCAGACCAAAGTTAATGATAGGTTGGAGGTTTGGAGACACGCCTTGGAGTCCTTGGAGTGCAAATTCAGTGTTGCGAGAGATGAAGCAGACATTGATGTGAGCCTTGCCACTCCCCCTATCCCCAAGAGGGAAAACTTTAAGTATCTAGGGTCCATCATCCAGAATAGTGGGGATATCGACGATGATATCTCACATCGTATTGGGGCAGCATGGACAAAATGGAGGCTTGCCTCTGGAGTATTGTGTGATAAGAAGATACCACCTAAACTCAAAGGTAAGTTTTACAGAATGGTGATGCAGGTCACAGAGATGAGGATGTTGAGATGGATGTGTAGTCACACCAAGAGTGATAAGATTAGGAATGAGACCATTCAGGAGAAGCTAGAGGTGACCCATGAAGCTGACAAGATGAGGGAGGCGAGACTGCGATGGTTTGAACATGTGCAGAGAAGGAGTACTGATGCTCCTGTTAGGAGGTGCGAGAGGCTGGATTTGGGAGTTACACGGAGGGGGTAGAGGTAAACCGAAGAAGTATTGAGGAAGGTGATAAGACAAGATATGGTGAAACTTGATCTCACCGAGGGCATGACCTTAGATAGGAAAGAGTGAAGGTCACGAATTAGAGTAGCAGACTAATAGGTTAGATAGGTAGGAGTTGTCCAGTGTCGTCTTTACCTGTCTTATATATGTTAATTGTTTCGTATTTACTTGCTATCGTGCTTTTCGTTATTAATCGTTCTTTCTGTTCACTTTCTCTTTCTCTTCCTTGTTCACTTTCTCTTTCTCTTCCTTTCCTGTTTTCCATATCTAGCTTATGGGTTTTTGTAACGAGAGTCCCCACGAAACAACCTCCCTACCTCTATGAGGTAATGACAAGGTCTGCGTACATTCTACTTACTTTGTGGGATTTCACTGAGTATGTTGCTGTTGTATAGATTATTTTTGCAAAATAAAACTTTTAAAAAAATATTGGTTTTTAATAGCGTTTCTCGAGTTTTTGCTTGTTTTAGTAGTGATTTTTTTAATCAGTTTCTGCATTCTAAAGTTTGGTGCATTTTTTAAGTGTGTAATTTTTGTTATTATTTTAAGAAGTTTTTATCGAAATTTTTTATGTTGCATATTTTAGGATTTAATGTGACTTTCTTTAACGTTTATGATTGTTTTTTTTTATAGTACTGTTAAATTTAACATATAGAGTTCAATAAGTATTTTATTAAAGATTTAAAATGTTAAATTTAAAGAAGCAAAACTTTTTAAAATTGATAGTTTAGAGACTATTTTTGGAACGTTATGTTTGTAATTTTCTCTAATTTACTCCCAATTGAATGAAAGAAGTTAGCTATATTCAATCCCGGCCCAGATGAATTTTTGAAGGCCTCCTGCTCATGGAAACCCTAACCCACCGCCTATAAGTACATTGCTGAGGATCCATTTTTTACTACTACTGTTAGCATATCATACTCTGTTTTTGGGGTTATTGGATTATCGTATTACTTTGTTGTTTATGTTTTGTAATGGTGATTTTGGAGTTCCTCGGTGATGAAGAAACACAGATGACGAGTCTGATATCCATTCTTTTAAAAAGTCTGAAGACAGAACGAGGCATTTGTCTGAGAGGAACTCCCAATCTCCATTACCTGATCCAGTTATAGTTATTCGAATTCATACTACTGTTTATCTGTACTTAAAATTTTATGTTTTACGTGTAAAGTATTGGATTCATATGAATTTGAACAGAAAAATCAGCACCTCAAACGAGAGCAAAGTCGTAGGAAATGAAAGAAAATGCTTATAGTTGAAAAATAAACAGAGATTTGGAGATACCTGTTTGTTGTGTTCGAATCATAGTCAATTGATGAGTTGTGTTTACTAAGTCCTTCCTCTGCCCATGGAGATAGAGAAAGCAATGAGTAGTTTGCTGGAGGACCACTCTCAACAATTGACTCCGACTTGTTTGAGCTTGGCAAAAAGTAAATTTTTTGTTGTTATCCAGTATAAGGATACAAGAAAAACAAACAAGAAGGAAAATTAAATAAAAAGTCTTTGAAACTGATATACTTCACTGCAATCAAAGTCCACCTTTTTCTCAGAGAATTTGTGTTGCAGACCAACTTACAGGACATGTAGAATTAATAAGACGATACATTAAAATCTAACAGAAATTGCTTCAGAAAGAAAAGAAATATGTCAGGTTGTTGGTATATAGTAACAAAATGATGAAGATAAGGTACATTGTCAGTGTACCTTTATATTTCTGAATCTTGAAGCAAGGATTCCTTGAGAATTGAGTATAACATCTCAACACCCATCCCCCTTCTCTCGAAGATTACACTTGATTGAAAAATCAAATTAAATGTTATCTCCTATGACCAAAATAGTACATCAACAACATACCTAGTTAAATCTCATAGGTGGGATCTGAGGAGGTTAAATGTATGCAGATCTTATCACTATCTCAAAAATCCAAAATAGTAAATAAAAAATATTACAAAGATAAAAAAAATTTGAGTTCACACAATTCATTGTCCTTAAGAAATTTAATTCCTTAGGGCTGATGATCTCATGTGAGTTGTAGTTATAGAGGTTCGAATGGAGTGTGATAGAGTACTTGGGTTTTGTATAACTTTATTCAGAGTAAATTAAATAGGACTGCTTGTTAAGTACAATATTGTTTCATTTGCATACATTTTCGTTTCTCAATTTAAGCATTGAATTTTTCTTTCATCTACATACATTTTCTTCCAAATAAAAGTAGAGTCTTAGCGTGATTTCGTTGTTGTTTTATTAAGTTCGCTGAAGTTTTTGAAGTTTGAGGTAACGCTACTTCTTTAACAGGAAAATTCATTTTATTCTAGGAGGAAATAATCCACAACCTCGGGTATAGTGAGGGGATAAAATTCCTTAAGTACACATAGTAAATTCTGTAGACTCGGATACTTCTTTTTTAATTATTTCTAATTTACTATTTTGAATACATGAGATAACATATAATACTAATACAGAAGTATATAATTGCAGAAGAAATTCTAGAGAAGGGACTAATGTGTAAATATAAGAAACTTGTCATGTAAATATTATTTGTATTTTAGCCTCTTAGAAGTAGTATAAATTGAGAGGGTTTGCCAAACCATCTAGAAAATCAAAATCAAGTTATAAAACAATACAAACCTTCTTTCCAAAAACTCACCATACTCTTCTTATCTAGCGTTCCCTTAGCCCTAAGGCGACTAAACATAAAGATAATTCATTTGACAGAATTAAATGGTAACAAACATTTAGCAACTGTATTTTTTTTTAACCATAATTAATTGGAATAATTTGAGTATAAATACTAGTGAAAAATCTGTTATGATTTTAAAGAGTTTGAATTGAAAAGTAACATCTCATTAACAAAATATTAAAATATTAACTCATAAATAATTATTCAAATATTAGAATTAATTGTCTCTCAATTGTAACTGTAGATATTATAATTTCTTTTGAGATAATAAATAATATTTTCTCAACAAGAGGACTTTTAATAGTGGCAATTTCAAGTCCTGGCCAAGGTGATGG
This sequence comes from Solanum rostratum, assembly GCA_029948455.1. Lineage (NCBI taxonomy): Eukaryota > Viridiplantae > Streptophyta > Magnoliopsida > Solanales > Solanaceae > Solanum > Solanum rostratum. Next base: position 20,465,035 of record CM057056.1, read on the forward strand.
TTGAGGATTATCATTGCCTTCATATGATTTTTGGTTTGATGTTTGATTTTTCCCTCTTTAATAATATCTATTTAATTTATAACATCAATATGAATTTCAGCTTAAAATCATCAAAATAAATAACTTTTATCTGATATATTCAGTACAATAAATTTAAATTTATAAAAATTTGTCATTAACAAAAAAAGGGTCTATGGCATCAAGGCTTTCAAAGTATTTGCACTCAGGACTGGCGACGGGACCGGAACCGGTCCCACCGGACCGGCATTGACCGGTACCGGGACCGGGACCGGTAAGGCCAAGGGTATAATTTCCCGGTACCGGACCGGAACCGGAACCGGTATTACCGGGAAACATTACCCATACCTTACCGGTCCCGGTACGAACCTGTACCGGACCGGACCGGTATTACCGGGAAACCGGATATTAAAAAAAAAAAAAATTAAAAATTTAAATTCAAGTTTAAAATATTAAAGGTTAAAATAAAATGTTAAAATGGTAGTATTATTATTCATAAATTATTATATAAATTGTTAAAATTTAAAATGAAGTTTGAAAGTTTGAAATTTTGAATTCAAAATTGTTATAAGTTATTTATAAGTAATTAAGTATAAGTGTATAACACTATAAGTTATATAATTTATAATTCAAACTTAAAGTTGTTAACTTGTTATAAAGTTTAATTTTAAACGATTAAAGTTTGAATGTTTCTTCTTGTATTTTAAACTTTAAAGTTAATAAAGATTTGAGAAATAAAGGGGCAAATATATTAAAAAGAAGTTAGTACTTAGTAGTCAAAACTCAAAACTTAAATTAAGATTAAGTAAAAAGAATAATAAAAATAAAAAAAGAAATAAGGCGAATAGCCTCTAATTTTATTATGTAATTTTAAAATTTAAATTGTACAATGTAGAAAGGTAAGATATTAGAAATCAACCCAATCTACGCAGCCACCTTCTAGGAAGGGTTCTGTTTCAACTAGGTATAATTTATTGTAAATTTGTAATACAAATATATTTAATCACTAATATCTTAAACTACTTTGAAACTCTTGTCTAAGAGTTTCTAACATTTCAGCTGTCACATTTTCTGGAATCGGCTCTTGAGCTTGTTCTTCCAGAAATTCCATGCCGTCTTCGCTTGATTCCGATATAACATTATCGATATCGGCTTCAAACTGAGAAGGCAATGTCGGACGCCCTAAATTCCTCCGCTCCGCATTTATCCAGTCTCGAAATAAGACTGAAACTTCTAAGCTATCGCCAGCTAGTGAATGCCTATGGTCTCCTACTTGGAACCTAGCAGCGCTAAAAGCGCCTTCCGAAGCAACTGAAGAAGCTTGAATTGCCAGCACATCACGAGCCACCCGTTGAAGTCTTGGAAAATTTTTTCCACGAGTGTTCCACCACGCCAACAGCTGCGGCTTCCCCTCTGAGTCCTTGATGCTTTCCGGTGCCTGGTTAAGATATTCATCAAAGTCGTTGTTTGTGTTAGTTTCTAAGCCAAGTTGTAATTCTAACATTGTGTCCATGTCATCATCAAATCTAGCCCTAGTAGGTTGTGGTTGGTGTTGTACATTTTGTATTGAATTATATTGTTCTAAATCATATAATTTCCTAGCTTCAGGTCTAACGCTACTTAGAACTGTTTCTAAATGAAGTGATTGATTTTCTCCGTCGTATACTATTTCTAAGTCTGTAAATATACTAGTTACCATTTTAGATACACCAAATTCTTTATAGGCGGGATTAAATAAAGCAGCAGTTAAATAAATTTGAGGGATTGGAAAAAAGTATTTCCTAAATTTTTCAATCATTTTTCTAACAGGTTCACTAAATCTTGGATTATATTTAAACGAAGCTAATTTATTACAAATAGTACAAATATTAGGCAACACAGAAGAAATAGTAGGATAGTAAAGGCCGGAAATTTGTTTTGTTGCTAAATAAAAAACTTTTAAAAAATCAACCAAATCTTTAATATTAATCCAATCATTTTCATCTAGACGGAAGTCGGGATCTGCATTATGTGCATTCCAGACCATTGTAAGCGGTCTCCTATAGTCGTAAGCAACTTTTAACATTTCATAAAATGAATTCCACCTAGTTGCTACTGATTTAGGAATTTTTCTAATAGGTAAATTACATTCAATGCAACGCTGGTTAAATTCCCTACGCCTAGCCATTACTTGACATGTAAAAATAAAGTGGCATGCGGCTTCCACTTTAGCACATCCATGTTCAAATAAAGAAATACCATCTTTAACAATTAAATTATAAATATGTGCAGCACATTTAATATGAAAACCATCTTCATAAGTTGGACAAATAACAGGTTTTAAAAAATCTACAGCACGTTTATTATTACTAGCGTTATCTAAAGTTACACTAAATATTTTTCTACCTATACCAAAAAATTGTAAAACATTAAGAATAGTTTGGGCAATATAAGAACCTGTTTTTCGAAATTCACAAATTTTATATCCTAAAATTCTTTTTTGCAAATTCCAGTTATCATCTATCCAGTGGGCCGTAATTGTAAAGTAATCGATACCGGTTACACTACGTCCCATATCAGAAGTTATTGCTATCCTACAATTGTTATAAGCAAATAAACACCTAAGATATTGTACATGGCGTGCTTGAAAGTCAAAAACCGCTTTTTTTATAGTATTTCTAGAAAATCCATTAAAAGACGGGTTATACACAATTTGAATATAATGCACAAAACCGGGATTTTCTGCAAAACTGAAAGGCAAACCAGTAACAACAATCATTTTAGAAAGTTCATCAAGGTCACGTTGTCTACTATAAGCTCTATGTGTACTAGGACCGGAAATATTACTAGGATTTAGTTGCGATTGCACCATATTTGAACCTCCCGTTGATTCATCGGGAATGGGAGTTCCAAATTTTTTGGCGTCCGCAACTGCCTGTGCATGCAAAAATTCTATTTTACAACAATGCATAAGGTGATTTTTCAAATGACCCGTCCCGCCCCCCTTTCCCGAAGTTTTATGGTTTAAAACATGTTTACATTTGTTACAAATAGCTTTTGTTTTATCTTCATTTTGCGTTAAAAATTGCCAAACAACGGATTTTTTTGCACGTTCCGTCTTAGGCCTATTAGATGACGTAGGTGGCACGGGGGGAGCGGGAGCGGGAGTGGGAGCGGGAGCGGGAGCGGGAGGGGGTGGGGTAGTAGCACTATATGGGGGTTGAGTTTCATCGTCATCAAAAGTATCTTCATTTTCATTTATTTCAAAATCATCTTCTGGTAAATCTTCGTTAAAATTCCCAAAATTTTGTTCAAGAAAATCATTGTCTAATCCCGTGTTAGAGTCAATATTAATAAAAGTGTTGTCTACGTAAGTAGAATCTTCGATATTTAATCTAAGTGGTGCTTGTCTTGTAGACGAACTACCACCTGAACTTTTACCGGTTAAAGCCTTTTTAATTCCACCAAAAAATGTACTTTTTCCCTTTCCTTTTCCACCGGAATCCATTTTAAATTTAATTAAAGTTTAATTAAACAAATAACGATTATATGGCAAAAATTAAATTTATGAATGTAAAAGAAAATAATTCAAGGAGACAACAACTCAACAAGTAAAAGTAATCAAATAAGTAAATTTGGAAGAACAAATAAGTAGAATTTAGGAACGAAGGTACCAAACGTCTGTGTAAAAACAGACGTAGAAGCCGAAATTGATGAAAGTTGAAGCTTGAATATGCTCCAAATTGATCCACCAAATTTTGCTCCAAAATGCAATTACCAAAACTAAATAATATTTTGGCATAATGATTGAGAGAGTAGATAATGAATATATATAATATATAATATTTAAGAGTAGTATGTAAATATGTAATATGTATATAATTATAAATTTGTAATATTAGTAAGTGGAGAGAATTTGATTGAGAGAATTGGATTGAATTGAGAGAATTGGATTGAGAGAATTGAAGTGAAAAATTATGAAATATTTAGGGGTATTTATAGTTGAGAAAATATTGAATTTTGGAAAAAAAAAATAAAAAAAATAAAAAAAAACATTTTCTAACGGTCAAAAACGGACCAAAAACGGGCAAATTTTTTTTATTACCGTTGGTGGGCCCCACACCAACGGTAATAAATTAAAAAATTAAAAAAAAAAATTTTTTGACCGGTATTACCGGTTCGGTACCGGACCGGAACCGGTAAACCGGAACCGGTAATTACCGGTAAAAATAACGGGTCCCGTCCCGGTTCCCCTACCGGTTCCCCCCTCTACCGGACCCTACCGGTAATTACCGGAACCGGACCGGACCGGACCGGCACCGAACCGGCACCGGAACCGGGCCGGAACCGGTAATTACCGGTTCCGCTGCCACCCTTATTTGCACTAGTCACGTTGTTATAAAAAAAGTACATACATAGAGAAAAGGGTATAGAGAGACTACCACTTCCATTCTTTTTTTTACTGTCATGTGACATTTTTCAAGAGTCAGTTTGACAAATTCAAACTAAATTAAATTATATTACTTCAATATTTTAAAATAATAATTTAAATATTAAAAAACTATATGAAAAATATTATGAATTATAATTTTTTTTTTATATTAATATGATCAGAAGTAATGAAGGAGGTAATATATTATTCAACTTCAAATTAATGTACAAATAATTTGAATTGACTTCCTATTTTTAGAATAACCAAAACTGTTGTGCAAGCTTCTTTGATTGCAAACTCATCAAATTGTAATCTTATTAGATTATAAGCTTATTAAATTGCAAGCTTATTGAGAAAATTGTATAATTAAAATCATCTATAATACGATGTACTTTTTTCATTTTTTTTATAGTTATCGTGTTATGCTTTTCAATAATTAATTTGATTAATTTTTAAAATTAAATTAAATTAAATTATATTAATTTAATAGTTATTCAAAACAACTATCAAAAGACTATTTGTTATTAATTCTATTTTTTTTTCTGAAAATGGAACTTAATTTATTATTTGTTAGTCAATATTAGATATATATTCACAGGCTCAACTAGTTATCATGACGTAAAAAAGAAGCCTTTGTGTGGAAGGTGATTTTGGATCTCTGAATTAATTACTAGGAGCATCAACGGCCTTCTTAATTGTTTTTGTTGTGACTTTTGCACATGTAAAAAATATGTATGGTTATAAAAAATAATTTTATAATTAAAATAAAAAATATATTTTTTTATAGATATACAATTCATAAAATATGATGAAATTAATAAAAAAATAAAATAAAAATTGATCTTTGATTATGGAGACTAAAAAAAGAAAATTGAAAAAAAATAATATAAAAAGAATTATGAATAAAGGAACAAATAAAAAAAATATATGTAATATATTAGAGGCCATAAATAAAAGAAAAAAAATCTCTTAAGTAACAACCTCCTTAAAAAATAAGATCAAATGACTTCTTAAAAAGAATTTAATATTTAAAAGATCCAAAATAAATTAAAAAGGAAAAGGCAACAGATCTAAAAAATCTTGTAAATTAAAAAAAATCATAAATTATTAATCAAAAAGAATTACTCATATGGAAACATTTATCAAAATCATTTTAAATATGGAAGAAATATCTTTATGGAATAAAAAAAAATGATGTAAGAAGATGTTGTAACCAAATATAAAAAAAAATATAATCAGTGATTATGCTATAACCAAACATAAAAGATCATGTTACAATTAATATGGTCATTTAATGTAATCAAGGTAACATACAACCACCATTATTAAGTCTCGATTGATTTTATTTTAATTTTAAATTCAACTTTTAAATCACTTAAATTAAAATTTTGTATTAATTTTAAATCACTTAAATTACTTTAAAAAATTTAACTATTTTATGTGATTTAAGATCATTTAAAATTTAATAATGTAAATTAATTTTAAGTCAATATTAATTAAAATTATTTTAATATGAGTTTTAAGTCAATATTAATTTAAAATCGAATTTAAAAAATAATATTGACTTAAAATTACAAACATGTAAAATCTAGAAATAATTCTTTTATATATATGCAATCCGTAAAAAATAAAATAAATTAAAAAAAAAGAAAAATTGATTATTAATCATGAAGACTACCAAAGAAAGAAATTAAAGAAAATATAAAAAGAACAATAAATAAAGAAAAAAAATTAAAAAAAGGAATATATAATATATATTAGACACAATAAATAAATAAATAAAAATTAAAAACTGACTCCTTAAAAAATTCAATTAATAAAAAATTCGAAAATAATTAAAAAAGAAAAGTCCTAATAAGATTCCTAAATAATTGTTTCATAATAAATGGTAAAAATTAATTTAAAATAAAAGTAAATTTAAAAACTGAAAATTGATTATTGAACATGAGACTACAAAAAAAATATATTTGTAAAAAAATATAAAAAGAATCATATATAAAGGAACAAATAAAAAAAGGAAAGTATAATATATTAAACACCATAAATAATAAAGAATTCATAATTAAGTAACTCTTTAAATATAGAAATATTAAAAATAATTAATAGAAATCTGAACTTGTTCCTAAAAAGGTGGAATAAATTACTTTACAAAAATTAATTTAAAAATGAAATTAATTAAATAACTATTAATTAATACTAATATGTTATAACTTGTAATAATTTTTCTATTTTGTTAATGCTTTACAACTTTCAACATAACTTGTAATAAGTTTTCTAAGATTCACATGGGAATTAATTATTTATTGAGAAAATTGTCTAATTAGAATCTACAATACAATTTATTTTCTCCTTTCCTTTTTAGTTCAACAGTCATTTTGATTAACTTTGAAAGTTAAATTAGATTATGCTAATTCAATGTTATTTAAAATTTATATTGTTTGATTCTCAAAGAGAAAATTATGACAATTTTTTTATTTAAAAAAGATTCTTTGTTATTAATTCTATTTTCTCTTCCCTAAAATGGAACTTAATTTGTTATTTGTTAGTCAATATATAAGCTTATATAATCACAGGCTCAACGAGTTATTATGAAGTTAGAACAAAAGAAAAACTAAAATTTAATTAGCCTTTGTGTTGAAGGTGATTTTGGATCTGTTAATTACTTGGAGCATCAATGGCCTTCTTAATCGTTTTTGTTGTGACCTTTGGGCTGTGCATGTTGAGTGCTGCTTTATTTAGATGGAATAACATTTTGTACAAGAAGAAAAGTTTACCCCCTGGAACTATGGGTTGGCCAATTTTTGGTGAGACTAGAGATTTTTTAAAACAAGGTCCAAGCTTCATGAAAAATCAAAGAGACAGGTATGCACACACATTTCTTTCACAATCAAATTATTTTTTTTATGTATATGTCTAACTAGTTTTATGGCACGTGCAATGCTTAATATTGTTCAGATCGAAATAGTCCCATATTCACTAATGAACAATTGTTATTATATTATTAACAAAGGAAGAGAGATAAAATTGATCTTCAACTCTCCAATCTTACAGGAATTTATTAGTTTTGGGGTGATTAAATAATGAATAATGATAAACTTTTAATAGATGATCAAACTTGAATTCAGATCTCCAAATAAGGTAAAGGGAAAACAAATTCAAAATTCGTCCTTCATATATTTTTATTACTCGCTCAAAAGTTGATTTGTCAGTCATTTGACCGTACCAAAAATTAATTTTTAAAATATGTATATATTATCAAAGGCAATTCTTAGCTCTATTTAGAGGTTCACGTGAATTTATCAATTTTTACACAAACTCCATTATATATATGAATTTAATTATAAACTAAATTGATTTGAATTGCGCTTCACTCATATAAATTGTCTTAAAAAGTGAATTTGGTAAGATATCAATTGGGTCAAAACCTCATAACCATTTTTACCTTCTTTTTTTTGTTTACTTACCGTAATAAAGTATGAATACCTATATTTACTCATATTTGTCCATTTTCTATGGGCTCACATTAGTTTCAAACTCATAATTAGCCAACAGTATTATCGAAATATAAGTGATTCAATTCATTGAATTATAAAATAAATAAGCTAATTTTATAAATACGAGTTGAAATTCTCGATTTTAACCATCACTTATTCGCTCATTGTAAAATTTTTGTGATGAAATAATGGTTGTGTTATAAATGTTTGTGATAGATTTGTGATATACAATTCATCTCAATTAAAGGTCAATTGTGCTAAGCCGTCATAAAATATGACATAATAAAGGTTAAATATATTACAAATAGTGATGGACTAAAAACAGATGAACCTATCACAATTTTTATTTAAATATTAATTTTCAAAAATATGTAATAGTTTATTAAATAATAAATACTTGTTAATTAATTATTTACCATCTAATAATAATTAAATCATTAAAAATGTAATAATAAAATCATATTTCCTAAAAGTTGTCCTTTCCCTCTTCTATGCTTACCACTTACTATATGTTTCACTGTTTTTCGATGTGAGGCTGAGATGAGGTTCTCCAGGAAAGAATCTTTCTACTTTTATGAGGTAGTGGTAAGATCTGCGTAGATTCTACTCTCCCAGACTCCACTTGTGGAATTCCATTGAGTATGTTGTTGTTGTTATTATTATTTTTTGACGTGAGACACATTTGTTTTGTCAAATTTGTGAAGCAAAGATCCATCATAACTTTGTCAGTAATTGGTGGAATAGAATATTCTGTCACAAAATTAAATTATTTTTAATTAAAGTTTGGCTAATCAAAATCACGACTCTATCAAATTTTTGTGACAAATCAATATGCATGTCATGATTTTTGTTCAGTATTTATGTGGTGCCAGATGTATAGTATTAATTATGGGTTCAACCAAATCTAATAACTTTGATTCAAACTCAAGTACAGTAGCATCTAGAACCATTTCTGCTTGACTAATACTGAAATATTTTGTTTTGTTGTGATAGGTATGGCAATTTGTTCAAATCCCACATCCTTGGTAGCCCTACAATTGTTTCAATGGATGCAGAGTCAAATGTATATATTCTGAATAATGAAGGGAAGGGCCTAGTCCCAGGGTACCCACAGTCCATGTTAGACATTTTAGGAGAATGCAATATTGCAGCTGTCCATGGTGCTGCTCATAAGCACATGAGAGGAGCACTTCTATCTCTAATCACTCCTACAATGATCAAACTTCATATTTTGCCCAAAATTGATCAATTCATGAGATCCCATTTAGCCAATTGGGATCACTACAATCTCATTGATATTCAACAAAAGACCAAAGAGGTGTAGTTTTTCTAATCTCTACTGCAATCATTATACGAGCTAGTTACGTGTGTTTGGTCTGACTCAATATTATCTTTTCTAAGAAAATAAATTCTGAATTTCTTACTCTCCATTTTCATTAGATATGAATGGTTGAGATTTAATTAATTAAAGTAAGGTCTAACCATGCACAGTTAAATAAATATGTTTTTAGCAATTTTGAGCTTTTTAGATAATTCTTTTTCTTTTTAATTTGTGAAATTCTGATTCTTGTTTTTTCCCCCCTCAAAATTAGTTTTTGTATTTCAAGTTAATTATTTGTTGCATACTCATTTATATATTTTGATTTTTTTATATTTAATAATTGATAAGTCAATCTCTTAATTAATGATCAAAAAAGTATTAACACTAGATGACTTTTAATTTATATTTTAATTATTTTATATTTTACAACATCATAGGTTGATTCAATTAGCTTTTTTTTTTTTTTGGAATTTACTCCTACAATATCAGAACTTTAGTTTAATTAATTAAATCTCGATTATTCCTAATTAATCATGATACATATCTTCCATCCAAATAAGAATTTGAGAAAAATGAAGAGAAGCTCTATCAGAGAAAAACAAGTGTTATAATAGACATTTATTCCTTCCCCTCTTCCAAAATACCCCCGTCAATAGGGCGGTTCGCCTAAATTTTTATATTAATATTTTTTTCGAACTTATCAAATATCATAAATAAATAATAAAATTAATTATTTTTCAATTTCTCTTATAACATTTCTTTGGTACTATACACACGTATATCTTTTAAAATTCTAACAAATTGCCCTACATCTTGCAGATGGCATTTTTCTCATCATTGAAACAAATTGGTGGCTTTGCACCTAACTCATCAATAGCTCAAGAATTCAGGGCTGAATTCCTTAAGCTTGTTGTGGGGACTATTTCAATCCCTATCAACTTTCCCACCACAAATTATCATCGCGGAATCCAGGTACATAACATACATTATTTAACTTATATGCACTGATAATGTACGCATAAGAAAGTTTAATTACAATATGAATGTGTCCATCCAGGCAAGGAAGAACATTGTCAAACTTCTAAGGAAATTAATAGAAGATAGAAGAGCTACCAAGGACATTCAACAAGACATGCTTGGTTTCATGATGAACAATAATATTAATGAAGAAGCAAAAAATAGATACAAATTAACAGATGATGAGATGATTGATCAAATCATAACAATATTGTACTCTGGATTTGAAACTGTCTCCACTACTTCTATGATGGCTGTCAAGTATCTTCATGATCATCCAGCAGCTCTTGAACAACTTAGGGTAAGTATTTAATAATTAATAGACATTGCTCGATTGAATAAATTGTCTTAATCTGATTATCAGAAACAACTTCTCTATCTCAGCTCTTCATCATATAGATTCAGAAACTTTGTATCATGGGTGCTAAGTTTATACATAAGTAATAGTGTTTGTCAAGAAAGGCAATGTACATGTGCTTAAGCACTCGTAGTACATTATATACATCCGCCACAGGTAAAATTTTATATACACTCTACTCTCAGATCTCTTATTCATGTTAGACCCCGCAAGATATATTATTATTGTTATTGTAATTAATTTTGTAGAAAGAACATTTGGCAATCAGAGAAAAGAAATCAAGTCCGGAGGATCCTATTGATTACAATGATTACAAGGCTATGAAATTTACAAGGGCTGTAAGTGTCACATTTACATAAAATTGTTTGTGAAATTAATGAATGGAATATATTTTCTTTTTATTTTTATTTTTTTGTGGTGCAGGTGATATTTGAGACCTCCAGGTTAGCAACAATTGTAAATGGCGTCCTTAGGAAAACCACACAAGATATGGAATTAAATGGTAACACAAATTTAAATGATACTATTAATAATTTTAAATGCTTATAATATATGTTATCTTGTTAATTGTTTTAATGATGGGCAATGTGTTACCCAGTCCCTAAACATAAAGAAAATTTTTATAAAGTGATTGTTAGATCAATTATGATGGGGTAAAGTTTTCCAATCAAGAATTCTCACGTCAAGAATGTACAAATGGCAGGGATAAAAATGTTGAGATAAATGTATAGGCATATTAAAAAAGATAGACTCATGAACGAAAATATTTAGGATAAGGTGGGAGTGTCGCTAGTGATGGACAAGATGAGGGAGATAAAATTGAGAAGGTGAATAAGATAAAGAGGAGATTCACAGATGCCTAAAGCGAGCAAGTGTAAGGATTGATTATGGTGGATTCTAGAAGAGGTAGAGTAAACTGAAGAAGTACTAAGAAAATATGATTAGACAAGACATCACACTTACAACTTATCGAGGACATGACCCTAGTTATATAGGATAATAATAGTCGAGCGTTATTTAGTTTCCCTTATTAATAATTCTCCGACTATTATACTCTTTAATTTTCTCTGTCTCATTTATCGCAATAGCAATTATGATTGCTACTGTTCTTTCTTTCATTATTTTCTATATGTTTCACTTGAGCAGATGGTCGGCAGAAAGTAGTATCTCTACTTTTTACCTTTACAAAGTAAAGATAAAAAAACTGCACACCCATCACCCGTCTCAAACTCCACGGAGAACTTGCACTGGTGTGTCAGTTGTTTTGCTCACAAATTAAGTTAGTAAATAATTAAGGACAAGTATTCAACTACTAGCAGAGAGTAAAATATAATTTATTTTGGCGTAGTTACGTTCATGGGTACATTTGACTTAATACCCTTCAATATTTACTGTATTTTTCTTTGCTTTGTAGGGTACTTCATTCCCAAAGGATGGAGGATATACGTGTATACAAGAGAGCTCAATTATGATCCACAGATATATCCTGACCCCTATACCTTTAACCCATGGAGATGGCTGGTTAGATATAACTTCTGAGATTCAGAATTCGTCCTTGTTATATTCTAAAATTATTTTATATGTTTTTGCACACAATAGTCTGTTGAAAGCACCATCTCAAACTGAACTCTGTAATGCGTCATCTGAGAAATATTTTATATATATGTAGGAAAAGAGCTTGGAGTACCAAAGTTCGTTCTTGATATTTGGCGGAGGTACCAGACTTTGTCCTGGAAAGGAACTTGGTATCGCAGAAATTTCAACATTTCTTCACTACTTGGTAACAAGATACAGGTAATATAGAATATAGATATATACATGTTTCACAAGTATATTATAAAATTTTGAACTTGGTTGTTTGGGTTGTCAACATTATTAATGTTATGGTGAACAGATGGGAAGAAGTGGGAGGAGATAAATTGATGAAATTTCCCAGAGTTGAAGCACCAAATGGCCTGTGGATTAAGGTTTCAACTTATTGACGTTTGATGAAATTCAGATCATGTGTCCCTAATGGACTTCTTTGGAAAGTTTTAGTAGCTCAGTTAGTTAACTACCTGAACTTCCATCTTGTTGGTGAGAATTCAATTCCCCACACTGTACCGTTTCCCCTTCTCCTATTCCCAATTTTTTTTTTTTAAAAAAAGCTACAGACTTCTCTTTATATCTCTATGCAGAATAAATCAAACTCATGTTCGAGACCCCCACCCCTAAGTATTAAGAACTCGTTTTAATACGTGTGTTTAGAGGAATTACATTGCAATTTGGGGATTTATTAGTCATTCCATCTATATCTATAAGCATATACCTAAGAGGCTTTTATTGTTGCATCCACGACACAGCCTCTTCTTTCTCATCACAACCCTAACTATTCAATACCTTGTCAGAAATTCATCGTATCGAAATTTTCCTCTATCCTATTTCATGTAATATTCTTGGCACTTTATTTTTTAAACAAATAAAATTTTTTTAAAATTTATGATCTAAAATAATTATTAAGTATTTACGAGATTAGAAATAATTTCATTAAGGATAAACAAAATTTTTTAAATTTAAATTACTTCCGATCATAATAAAGTGACATTTTTCATAAGATGGACTAAAAGAAAGATTGTTACAAAATGAAACTAAGAGAGCAATTATTTTTTTTCAAAAACAAGCAATGCCATATTGGCTTCGCTTAAGTGCCCCCCCCCCCCCCACACACACACACACACACACACACAGAGGTTTGATATTTTGCCACCATACCTATAAATGTTTTTTAAAATAATAGCCTCCATTCATTTAATGAAAGTTCCTTATATAAAATTATCCTTCAAATTTAATAAAATAGAAAATTTGTATTTTGATAATTAAATAAAATTTAAAAAGTTAAAAAAAAATTCTTCAATCTTTATCTTTTTTTTCTGTCTTCTTCATGTGTTCTCTTCCTTTTTGTTTTGCTTACGTTGTCTTTTTATTTTCTTCTTTATTTTTCTTACATTGTTTTTATATTCCTTCTCTTTCTTTTCTTTTTCCTCTTTTTTTCTTATATTATTTCTTTTCCTTTTATTTTTTCTTTTTTTGTCCTTTTTTCTGCTTATCTTTATTTTTTCTTTCTTTTTTAATTATGAAATTAACAAAAACTATCTATTTTGTACTTCTTTTAAATATTTTATATTCCTAGATTCAAATTCAATATTTAGTATAACTTTTTACTATTTTAAACTGAATACAAACATAAGTGTGTATATATATATATATATTACATTTGGTCTTGATGTATCATATGCTCTATAACTTTTATTTCTTAGCCCAAACACTTCCAAACAACAACGTAAGCTCCATGGGCAAGACCTTTGACCTTTTCCTTCCGTTAGAGCCTCATGGACATTGCCCCATTTTCCAATCAAATGTTTAGATGTGAGATATACCCTGCAAGGAGCTAAATGGAGCCTGCATACTTTATTTTTTAGTTCAATCAAGCCATGAGAACTGGCGGAATTTCATACATGGATATTTATGTAATGAAGACTTTAGAGTGCTTGTGGATGCTCATGAAAATGATTTTAAAAGATCATGTATTAGTGCAATTAATGATGCACTTATAGATTGTTGGTTATACTTATGAAAATTATGACATAATGAAAGATATGTGAGGAGATCGTCATATTATCATTCAAGTAATTATATCAACAATCTAACAAAGTAAGTGATTCAACACAGAGAAGATGTGTGATTTTTCTTTGAGAAGAAGAAAAGGGGCTGCAACAAAATTAGAATGATTAATCTCCCGGTCAGAATTTTAGCTGTCAGGTATACTTAAAGTAATTGTCCCAGAATAGTGATCAATTTAGATAATCAAAAGAGAATTAATTATCTTTTTCCAACTTTACCCTTAGCATTAGTTATTATAAAAATAAGAAGCACATATACAAATGAAAGTTTTATTATTTATAAATGATATATTAGTTAAACAACACTTCCAATTATTTTTTTCCTTAAAAATTATGTCAAATTTTATCATAACAACTAAAATAGGACGAAGGAGATATATTTTAAGATTTGGATTTCCGACCGTATATAAAATTGTAATTGTCCCCTAATTGAATGCGTACTACCACCAAGAAACGTTAATTCTTTTAGTAGCCATGGCAACTAAAAAGAATTTCATTCGTCTAATCGTAATAAATGTGTGGATCTGTTTAAACAATATATTAATCTTAACTAATATTAGTCAATATTTATATTTTTTAAGAGAGATTTGGAAAAAGCCATTGTATGTGCATTGGATATGAATCAACTTCAACTTCACTAAAAGCCTCCAACTTTTTCCAAGTGAAGTCATACATGCAAAAGAGTTTACAATTTGTTCTTTCTATATTCTTTTCTCTTTGCTTTGATTTACGCGTCACATGCTTTTAGACCGTTCTTTAAACGTCACGTATTGCACATCAAATCACGAGCCAAAAGCTCTGCCTAATGGGCCATGTGGGTGAATCAAACTCGTCTAAATATTATTTCGGTTAAAATGAGTCAAGTTAAAATACGAGTCATAACTCTAATTCTTATAAAATTTCAATTCCTTTATTTGTTATTTTATTTAATAATATTTCTCTATTTAGTATAGCTAGCTATATACATATAAAATGTTTTATGAGTCAATTTAGACTACATATCAATCAATTTTTAAAAAGGGTATAGGAAATAAAGGTTAACATAGACTGAGTCAAAATTGGACGTTTGAACGAGTCATGATTTATGAATTTCATCTTATGATTAATCGGAAAAAAATTGCACAGAGACAAATTTAATACAATAAGACTTTGTAGGATTATGTTTTTCAATTTAAATTATGAAAGTTGCTCGGATAGTATAAGCGTTCTTACTTTCAGTCCTAAAGTTATGAGTTTGAATTATCAAAGGAGCTAAAAAAGATTGGAAGCTTCTAAATGAGTTTAAGAAAAAATGATGAAAACCATTTGCACTTTGGTCAGTAAAATATAAAGTACGTTTTCTATCTTAAAAAATTTATACAAGTAAAACTTTCCTTATACTTCACGTACACTGCACATTAAAAGTGGAGCTAAAATTCTGACTTCTATGTTGATGCAACATAACTACATAGTAGTAATTGCCATTTTTACCACACATTTTTTAATCCTTCTTTTAGAAGAATTGTTAAGTGTTAATTCCTTTTCACAAGGAGTTAACCATGTAATGTTAAAAGGCCTTTGACTAATTAGTGTATTGTACTAGTTAGTAAAAATTTGGTTTAGTTTCTTAAGTTTTCTTCGTAAATTCTTTATTCAATCAAACACTGTCATTTGTAATTGATTGATACTATATAGAATTGAAAATTCAACCATAAATACTTGAAGAATTGTTTGTATGTTATGCTATTTATAGCTTAATAAAAAATAAGGAATAAGTTTAACTGTAATCTTACTCTAATCAAAAATAGTTTATCCGTAAAATTCTCCTTATACTCTTAATGAAATGATTCTCAGTCACACAAATATCTATTAATTATTTTAGACCACAAATTTCAAAAGTCATTTTTTTTTTCTTAGATACCATATCAAGTTAAAATGTACCACATAAAATGGGACGAAGATAGTAATAAGAATCTACCAATTTTATATTTAAAAGTTCAAGCTCTAACTTATTATAACATGTTACTAAGTATGTACTATCTAGTGTATTAACTTTTTAAATATTCATTATAAAAAAATATTATAATTGCATAATTAATTTTGTATAATTTTTGAAGCAACGTAAAAAAATATATAAACTAACCTCCCACCAACAACGCAGATATCGGAACTTGTCTCGTTTGAATAAGTCCCCTTCCATCTCCCTCCAATACCTCCGCTCATGCCACTATCTTCACTTTATCCTTCTTATAAATATAACATCTTTTTTTCTCTATCTCTTTCATATATCATTCTTTCCTCTCTCTCTAAGCAAAAACCAAAATTATCTAGCTAGCACAATGACTTCACCTGCTTTGAAAGATGAACTTGATATTGTGATACCAACAATTAGAAACTTGGATTTCTTGGAAATGTGGAGGCCTTTCTTTCAACCATACCATCTCATTATTGTTCAAGATGGTGATCCTTCAAAGACTATCAAGGTCCCTGATGGCTTTGATTATGAACTTTACAATCGCAATGATATTAACAAGATCTTGGGTCCTAGAGCCTCTTGCATTTCATTTAAGGACTCGGCTTGTCGCTGCTTTGGTTACATGGTTTCTAAGAAAAAGTATATTTACACCATTGATGATGATTGCTTTGTAAGCTCTTTTTCTATCCCTCTCATTTTATTGTATACGTTTGTTATATGAGTTATACTATCAGATCACCTAAAAGATAATTATAGATAGACTAGAGAAAAGATTATGAGTGGATCGCAGTTTTATATGTTTTGAAAATGTACATAAAATTTTGTGCATGTGTTGTGTCCACCTATACATCGTAACTCGAGTGGTCAACTAGGACAATAATTGAAGATGTTAAGTCTTTACTTCATGTCACAAATTGATGATTATTTTAAAGCAATACCAATCAATTTTATAAATGCATATTTTTCGCTAAAAATAGTATTCCCTCCGTTCCATTTTATGCGGCATCCTTTCCTTTTTGGTTCATCCCAAAAAAGAATATCACCTTACTCTAATTGGAGACAAATTAACTTTAAAAGATGGTAAAAAAATGGTGTTGCGAATCCTCCCTCATCTGGCAGCTTGCTTTGAGCCTTAAGAGGGTAGCGAGAACCAAAACACTAATGGGATTTCTTGTTCAATTGGTGCTTATCTTTATATTTATACAATTTTTGCATATTTTCTATATAGATACATAATTTTTTTTTAGGGTCAATGGGTGCTCGAGCACCCGGCACGCTCTACGTAGATCTGCCCCTCACCATAAGTTTCAAAAGTCTTCCTTTTAAAAAAAAAAATATTATATCAAATCAAAGGGTGACACATAAAATGGGACGTAGGGAATACATGATATATACTTTACTCGAAGCAGTGCCGGATGATCCATCACTTATGGAGTTATGTGAAAGTTCAAGTAAACTTATTACTTTTCCTTCGTCTCCACATCACTTACATGGAGTTATGTGAAAGTTCAAATAAATTTACTACTTTTAGGTCAAGATATTCAGAACAGAATTAAAAATGTACACTTATTTCATATGATGATTAGATTTATTAATGCAAGTTGTTTGTGTTGTGTAAATTGGAAATACTTTTCATGATTAGGTTGCAAAGGACCCAAGTGGGAAAGACATCAACGCGTTGGAGCAACACATAAAGAACCTTTTGTGCCCATCTACTCCCAATTTCTTCAACACTCTTTACGATCCATTTAGGGAAGGCGCTGATTTTGTGCGTGGATACCCTTTCAGCCTCCGAGAGGGTGTCCCAACCGCGATCTCCCATGGCCTCTGGCTCAACATACCTGATTATGATGCACCTACACAGCTCGTCAAGCCTCTCGAGAGGAACACCAGGTCTACTTTGTTACATATTGAACTTATACTATCCAGGGGCGAAGCTACATTCACCCAAGGGTGGTCAGATGAATACCCGTCGTTAGAAAATATTTTCAAATATATAAGTCAAAATATAGATATTTTGATATATATCAATTGTTGAATATCCTTGATACTAAAATCATTACCCATATTCTAAAAGTATGAACACCCTTGACGAAAATGCTACCTTAGCAATTTTCTTTATCCATTCTTATCATAGAGCAAGATTTACAATGTGGCTAGATAGAACATAACTTGTAATTTATACTTCAAATACTTATAGGTATGTTGATATGGTGTTGACAATACCAAAGGGTACCCTATTCCCAATGTGTGGTATGAATCTGGCATTTGACCGTGACCTTATCGGTCCAGCAATGTACTTTGGACTCATGGGAGATGGACAGCCCATTGGACGTTACGACGATATGTGGGCTGGTTGGTGTTGTAAGGTTTGTCATTTACTTTTGTGATTTTGAACAGTTTAAAGCGCAAGGTTTAATAAAGATCACCAATTTAGCTACAAGTAATTTATTTAATTCGGTGGACGTAAAATTCTCAGGTAATTTGTGACCACTTGGGATTGGGAATCAAGACAGGATTACCCTACATCTATCACAGCAAGGCTAGCAATCCATTTGTAAACTTGAAGAAAGAGTACCTTGGGATTTTCTGGCAAGAAGAAATTATTCCTTTCTTCCAGTCACATACTTTCTCCAAAGACTGTACAACTGTGCAAAAATGTTACGTGGAACTGTCAAAGCAGGTCAAAGAAAAGCTCGGGAAAGTTGACCCTTATTTTATGAAGCTTGCAGATGCGATGGTCACATGGATTGAAGCATGGGATATGCTCAACCCCGCTAATAAACCTTCTGCTAATGGCTCTTCAAAATGAGATTAGCAATATCATTAATTTATGATTAGACGCGACTAGTAGCTAGATCACGTGTTATAATCAAATAATAGACAACAACTACGGTTTGAATTGTCTTCTCTTAAGCGTAATGGTATAAGCCTGCTTGGCTATGTACTTTGTAGTATTACAAGATTTTTTTTGAGTTTAATTACTTATTTGTTTTGTCATATGTATCCTTTGTCATGTTTTATAATTGTACTTTGTCATGTTCTTTATGAGCCATAATGTAAGTTTTCTACTCTTGTTTTATGTATGCTAATGGTGTATTACCCTTGTGTCTTTGAGGTTAATATTATGCTTTATAATATATGATGATAACTATTATTAAAAACAAACTTTGTGATACTTGTATAAAGTGGAGCCACTCTTTCATTAAAGAAAAAAATTAGGAACTTTCTTAATATTTATTTAAAGTTAAGTAGTATTCATAACAAAAATAGTTAACCCACTGGATATATAATAAAAAAAAACTACACAAAATGGATCTAATTACGAAAATTAATTTATCAAAAATGAACTCAGTCTAAACTATTTACTCGCTTACCCACTTTCTCGATCCTTTCTTATTTCGCGCGTGATGTCAGCATCACTGCTCTTTGATGCTTTGTCGGTGTATGATACCATAGCGGTGTCATCTAGGACTGAGCATAATCCTCCATGATACACTATTAGTATATTAATACGTACTCTATCGGTAACATATATGATTGAGCTCTTTTTTAAGAAATAAATAAAAAAAAATTAAGAGAAAAATATTAAAATCATAATCTTATTTATTAAACTCTAAACGTTGATGGCCGGGTATCCATTTATTCTGATAGTATACTTTGCTATCGAGCAGTTTCATTGAAGCACTACATCTTTCTTCTTGATACCATTAGAGTTTATATGTACTCTCATGGCATCAAACACGCGAAAATAATTTAAAACGGAGAGTATAAAAGTAAGAAAATAGTCGCTTGTAAATAGTTTTTCTTTTTGGATAATGAGTGTCATGTTCCCTTGAACCTTGTTAAGATATTCTTCATTTTAGATTCCCACACATTGAAATTATCTAAATTACTTACAATATTAAGCACGTAATTAGTTTGTCTGAAATAAAACAGGTCTTTATTGTCAAACTTCGTAGAAAGTGATATTTGTAAGCTAAGTTAAAGTACCATCAACCCTACTATGACTATGGATTTCTATGTATCAATTGCTTTCTTACTTTAAAAAAAAAATTATTTAATATCTAATATTTGTATTAAAGATTGATTATTTTGAATTTTCACCGCATAACGCTCCATTAGGAGGAAAACTTACCTATCAAAAAAAAATTCTTATCAAAAATTTAAATTCAAAATTTTTTATTAAGAAAAAAACAGCTCTATCCATTGGACCGGCATCCTTTGGTGATGCTTTCTTACTTTGGTTAGACTTTAAGTTTAAAGATTCATTATTTAGAGACTAAGTGCTCCAATGTACCACAGAGGCACAGACACTTAAGTTATCTATAACTTGTAGTTGTATGACTGAGGCTTTATATAGTACTGGATAATTTAAGGCCCGTGATACGGGTCCAATATAATTTATATATTTTTTCACTAAATAATTTTAATATATTATTTTATAATTTATTTTAAATGTTCATACGATATAAATGCGTCATTATATCTAAACTTGAAAAGACTAAATTTCAAGAAATTTTATATATAGAGAAAATAAGAAAGTGTGTTAGATTATGAATAAGTACATTTCATGTTCGAGAAATATATAAAATATTAATATCTGCAAACGAAGATTATCAATTTTTATATATCTTTACAAGTGGTATCTATTTCCACAATTGTTATCTTCTATTTGTGATATTTGGACCACAAGCTTTGCATATTATAATATATGTAAATCTTTGACCAACCAATTAGTAAAGCTCGATGCAAAGCCTTTCAAATTTCTATTACTTTAGCACTCAAGAATAATTTATTAGAGGTTAGATTTGTCGATAAATTATGATCGTTTTATTATTGTCTTCGATAAGTAAAAATAGTTCTATTTATTTTGATGTTAAAAAAATTGATATTAAACTCTATATATCATGCCGTAGTTAAATTCTAAATAAACAACAACAACAACAATAATATACCCAGTGAAATCCCACACATGGGGTTTGGGAGGGTAAAATGTACGAAGACCTTACCACTACCTCATAGAGATAGAGAGGTTGTTCCAAAAGACCCTCAACTACTTAAATTCTAAATTAAATTAACAAGAAAAAATTAATATTAAATTCTAAATATGCCTAAAAGAAAACTCTAAAGCTTACCCCACAAAATATAACCAATATACATGTTTTTTGTTTCAGGTTGTTTTTCCCTTTATTTATTTTTCTTTTTTTATATTTCTCAACATAGTCCTTTTCTATTGACATTTTCCTTTGTTGTTCTTCTTTATTTTTTTTAACTCCCCATTTTTCTTTAATGTGTATCTTAATTGGGATAATTATAGTACATGGTCATCGGTCAAAATACTTACTAAAAAAATGGTCATTTGATGTATAGACATGTATAGTCAATGTAATAAGTTATATTCCATTTTTGAGTGTTCATAATGTATACTCGATGTATAGTTCATGTATAAGTAATCTATATTGTATAGTCAGTGTATATTTTCTACGACTTTTGACAAGTTATATTATTTAGTCATGTACATTTTTTTCTATGATTGTAAAAAAATATGGCTATATTTATTGTAAATTAATTAGTTTATCATGTATATTTGAGATTATCCTTTTTTAATGTTAATCAGAATTTGAATATTAAACTTTCTCCCTTCAAATTTCTCTATTAGATAGTCTATCATATTTGAAATTTAAAAAATATCCTACATAGAAATGAAAAATTAAAATTTTTTATTCTTTCAATGAATACATTATCAAATTATAAATTTCTTGATAGTTAAAAGTTGTTTTTCATTAGTCACTAAATTTGATTTTTTTTTTAAATTAAACAAAAATATTGGTACGTCATTTTTAAAACTACTTTAATAATCAAGATACGAACTTTAGTAGTTGTCATATTATGTAACTTAATATTAAAAATAGGTTTACGCAGTAACCCTTGAAAGTATTTAGTAACAAAAAATAAAAATGAACTATTCAAACACATTTATTTTAAATTAGTTCAAAATTTTATTTCTAAAACATGTCTTAACAAGCTTAACATTTATTATTATTTGTGAGAAGTTAACCAATTAGAAACTCTTCACTTTAGCATAATTACAAAAATATCCTTATGGGTCCATAATAAAAGTAAGAACATATATGGATTCTTCTAGAATTTTATTTTGATTATTAATTATTCAATTATTATTTTTATCCTTAAATAAAGTTAAGTTTATTAAAATGTCATTGGTAATCTTTTTTCTATCTTGTAGAATAAAGGATATTTCTAGATAGTTTTAAAATGACCAAACTACCCTTGATTGTCCTCCTTTTCACATTTCTATATAATAGAAACAAGGGGAGTAGTAACAGTAATATTCTGAGTTTTATTTGATTTCCCAAAATCTCTCACAATAATTTAAAATTATCAGAAAGCAAGGGATCTCTTTTTTTTTTTTTATATTTTTTATTTTGCTTTCTACATTAATTCAGCCTCCATTGCCATAGCCACTACACTAAAATAAACGTTGCAATAATGTTTATGTGGTTTTGGTTTATAAAAAATATCCAATAATTACTTTGTTTGATTGTGCCTTGACAATTTGTTCTTCATTTTTTTTCGTTTTCCTCCTTTTATAAGATAAGTCAACTCAAAGCTTGCACCAAACTGCTGATGAATCTGAAATAGTTAAACCATAAATCAATAAGAGGTTATATATTATTTAATAACGATTAAGTTTTAAATTATATTGTATGTATTTAAAAAAGTATAACTTACGCAAATTCTATTGTGTAAGGAGCAAATTTCAATTTATTCCTACTCTTTTTAAATTTACCAAAAATTTTATTCCTACTCTTTTTAAATTTACCAAAAATCCTTTAAAAAAACACTTGTTGATACATATTAATTGTAGTTACTCTCTCTTCCATAAATTAAGCTATTTAATGTCATCCATACTCTTTCCATAAAAAATCAAAGAGATTCCTTGAAAAAAAAAAGGAAAGGTATAATTTTGAGCCATAAATTAAGCTAATTAATGTCAATAAACGTATTTCCCATAAAAAATTAAACCCATTGGATTCCCTCAGAAAAACATACACTTGAAAATTTTCACATCAGACGACTCATAAGCTTCCTTCATTCGTCTTCTTCTATTGTGTTACATATGGATTCTAATTCATCTTTTAGTGTAGGTATTCCTCAAGTTCTCTGATGCCTCCGAGGCATGATGTTAATTCGGCAAAGATAGAGTTTCATGAAAGTAGATCCAAAATCAAGTTGCAAACTTTCAGATTTCATGCATCAAATTTAACTCTATACTTCTAATTTCCTTTCTAATTTTATTTGCAAGTAGCAAACTCTCAAATCAAGTTGAGGGCGTTGCAAGTTGCAAATTGCATGTATCAATTTCCTTTCTAATTCCTATATCAAGTTGCAAGTCACAAATTTTCAAATCAAATTGAGGAAGTTGCAAGTTGTAAATTGTTTATATTAATTTCCTGTATCAAGTTGCAAGTTGCAAACTTTTGAATTTTATTATATCACATTATACTTTATACTTCTAATTTTGTTGTATCAAGTTTGATTCATCGTTTCAATTTTTTTTTTTTTTGAATCAAGTTGCAAACTTTCAGATTTTCTTGTATCAAGGTCAACTTTATACTTTTAATTTTATTGTATCAAGTTTGATTCTGTTTATCAAAATCTTTTTGGATCAAGTTTCATTGTTTTAAGTTGCAAACTTTCAGATTTTCTTGTATCAAGTTCAACTTTGTATTTCTAATTTTATTGTATCAAGTTTGATTCTTATTCGAATTCAAAAATTCAAATTATACTCCAAAAATACTTGATACCAATCAAATGATACGATTGAAAAATATAAAAGATCATTTGATACATATATTTTTAAAACATATAACTTGATACGTTAAAGCTTACATATTGAATCGTAGGTTAATAATAAATTGTATATGCTTTGACATTTGAAATTAACATGCAACAAAAACATTTGTAAGAAATGATGCTATACAAAAATGATAAAATTAGTGTGTTGATTTTTCTTAATATTTATTTTTGAAAATGTATAAATGGTGATAAAAAATAATAGTGGCCAGAATTATCCTATTTATGCAGATTACCCATTAGTTAGAAAAGATAGTTATAAATAAATGAGAAAGTCATGGAAAAGATAATTATAAATCAAATTTCATAGATTATAACCTTTAATTTAGGTGTGATTTTACTATAATTAAAAAAGGAATGTAAAGTGAGAGATCATGATTAACCCGGATTATTCTTTCCCTTTTAATATATATTTCTTAAAGTGGCTCCTCGCATAGATCATAGGTATATATAGATGTATGCTATTCTTTTAATTTCCTATTATAAGAAAATGCTCTTTTTTTTCTCTGCTCGAATTATCCTAAAGTTGTTAATTGTGTAACATGCTAGGGTCTCAACGCTCTTGAGAGGGGAGATGAGCTACAATAAATGTGACAAAGACTTTGAGAGAATCTAAAGAAGTTTACATGGTTGGTTATAAATAGGATGGTAGCATTTTGTTCCTGTACAATAAAGGCTCGTACCTATAGATAATAATCATCTCGATAAAATTTAAAATTATTCTTCTCATTTCATTTTATTTGACACTTTTTGACTTGGCACGGTATTTAAGAATTTTTTTTTTTGAAACTTATGGTGTACAATCATTCTTAGATATTTGTGTGATTGAGAATTATTCATTAAGGAAAATTTTAAAGTTAAATTATTTTCTTCAATTAAAGTAAAGTGACATTCTTTTTAGACAGACCAAAAAGGAAAGAGTACCTTGTAAAATTAGACAAAGGGAGTTTTTTTTTTATAGTTACATATAATCTCGAGATTATTTATTCCATAATTTTTATAAAAATAATGGGATATTATTATTAAATATCTCAATCCATACAATATTATATCTATTTCATCTCCCTACTACCAAACAAAGCCTAAGAAATTAATTAATTAATTTATTTAAAAAAAAACATATTTAGAAAATAATTGATAGCTATGTTTGTCTCTTGTACCAACAGGGAACGTAGCTAGAGCCCCAGAAAGAAACATGACTTGGTTACTACAACTAGAATTACTTTGAAAGCACCCAATTTAGTCACTCATCCGGTGTGGTATAGGCCTAAGTTTAATCTTTCGTGATACTTCATTAATATTGATGTTTTATCGGTATCATATAAAATTGAACTCTTTTTTTAAAAAAATAAATAAGAAACAATTAAGAGAATATTATTAAAATTAATCTTATTTATTAAAGTTACAATCTTATTTATTAAACTTTAAACTCTGATGATATCTAACATACTCTGATGGTATCAATAGTTTCATTAAAACATTGTCTCTTCCTTCTTGATACCATCGTATTATATATATACTCTCATAGCATCAAATGTGCGAGAATAATTAAAAGTGAGGGTATAAAAATAAGTAAAATTTATAAAATTACACAACCTTTTTTATCCAAATCTTAAATAATCCCAATATTTTTTAAAAATTACATAAATCCCATCTTTTTATTTTTTTCCACTTATTTTTTATACTTAAAGAATATGTCTAATTAATGTTAATCACTTTTCAAATTATAATTTTTCCATTTTTAAAGTAGTTTTTTTTTAATTATTTTTAATTACTTTCTCTCTCTTTACAGTTACCATCTTTGTATTTAAATTTTTCTTTTTCAATTTTCAATTTATCTCTAACGTTGCTCTCTTCTTCCACCATTTTTTCCGACCGCCATTTTTTCACTTTATTTTGATGTATTGTTTGATTCAATATAGTTATATATGGCTGATTCACATATCTTATGATGATGATATGCTACATATACTTGATCATTTATAGTGATACGTGATTTTATGTTTGATATATTGTTTTAGCACTTTATTTTTTACAATGATTTAGTGTTTGATACACTATAATTGTCTGTGGATGGTTCTATGTTTTCATAAAGTCTCATTGTTTGTTTCTGGTATCTTCTTATCCAAACATGTTTTGTATGTTTTTTTTTTTAATTAATTTGGGCCTGACCCATTTTATTCAATCAGAGGAAAAAAATTAAAACATAGCCGTTTAACAATTTGGCCCGGGGGCCCAACACCCCAGGGGATATGACATTAACCCTACTATTTCGGTGGTTCAAGAACCACCTTTCATTTTCCAGCTCCTTTCCCGTTCTTCAGCTTTGAGCAAGTTCATAGCATCTTGGTATTCTTCTCCTCTTCCGCCACACATTTACCACCATTTCTCTTTGCTTGGGCCATCTGTTCGTTGTTGTTCCCCTCTCCAGTTCATAGCTTTGGGCCATGTTTTGTATGTTGATATATTATTCGTTACCAATTTTATGCATGTAGATGACTGCCTCCCATTTTTTAGAATTGTCATATATTTCTGGAAGACTCTTTTTTTTATTCTTATATCTGCATATTGATACCTGTTTTCAGGGTATGAGTTATGTAAATATTCATGCTTCGTCAAACTATTTTTTCTTTTTTTTCCTCTGCAGTTCACCTTCAATGGCGACTGTAATTTGTTTTTTTTTCTTGTTTGTTAATTCTTCCGTTTTGTTTTGAAATTCAAATTAAAATTCCTTTAACGTTTTTTATGGGATAATTGCATTTTTTTGTAACGTTTACGCCATCATTAAAGGGATCTACCCAGTTGGCACTAATTTTCTTTCTTTAATAATCGTTACAGCTGTAATTTTAGTTACACATTCGTAAGTATCAATAAGAAGCATTCAGGTATCAAAAACGAAGAAAAAATCGGCATTTTTTATAATTAAGGAAAGAGTCGAAATTTTTAAATATTTTTAAAAACCTGAATGAGATTCCTAAAAATTACAGAGACAGTCGCTTGTAAGTAGTATCCTTTTTGGATTAGAAGTGTTGTTTTACACAGATGGAACCAATAATAGCCTTACCCTCAACCTTAAAATTAATAGAAGCCTTTGGATGAGACCAAAAATGACAATGATGACAAACTTAGTCATATTAAACCCTATGTTTATAGTATAGCCTCCTCTGATAGAGAAGAAATTAACAAACTCATAATAAGGGGCGGGAAAAAAAAATCAGAAAATCAAAAAATTCAATCGAACTAAACTAATTTTATTGTTTGTTATTGGTTTTTCGATTTTTCAATTCAATTTCGGTTCTGTTTTTTGAAAACTTTGGTTCGATTTTCGGTGTAAGGATTCCGAAATCGCGATGCACCAAAAAATGAAAATTTTATTATATTAATATATACTTCTAAATTTTTATTTTTAAAAATTTTAACCCAAGCCCAACCCAATTATAAATTTTAACCCAACTTTAGTTTTCAGTTTATCCCGCTTTGTGTTTCACAATTGTGAATTCACACTTTCGACTTTCCTTTCCCTTGCTCTGAAAAGTGAAAAAAGACGGTCGACGACGGCTGAAAAATTGGAAAATGGCGAGCTCCTGCTGCCTGCTGGAAAATGGTGAGCTGCTGGCTGTTGCTGGAGCCTGGAAAATTGGAAAATGGCAAGCTACTGCTGCCTGCTGGAAAATGGCGAAACTGCACTGCGAACTGGAAAGTGCAATGCAAACTGAAATTATTTTTAATTAGCATCGAAAAACCATTTTGAATACATCGAAATAAACCGAATGAAAGTTAAAAAAATCGAACTGAACCGATCTAATTTGGTGCGAAGTATGATGCTCATTTTTACAAAATCGAATACCAATAAATCAAACCAAACTTTAATAAAATCGAATCGAAGAAACGAACGCCCACCCCTACCCTCCAAACAACACTCTTTCTTTTATCTTTTCCAACAAGAACAACCCCCCTCTCTCCCCCAACCCACCCTAAAGCCCTTAAATTAAAATAACTACTACATATACCTTCTCCATATATATACACCACACAAAGTTGACACCATGAATAATCAACTTACTACACGTATGGAACCTTGAATTTTTGGAATTAGGGTTTCTTCTTTTGTTGCACTACCACATAGCGTACGCGGATTAAGAATTTAGACAAGGTGAGCTTTCAAGTTAATTACTTTGTTACAACACTTAGTATTGTATAAATTCATTATCAAGATAAAATGATTGAATTTACGGTTAATTAAAAAAATGCTTAGGACGTTATTAATTTTCCACTATTAATGTGATTATTTCAACTATATTGAGTATCATACATGTAAGACATGTAAGAATTATAGTAGGGATCTTCGCCCCTAAATCCATTATTCAGATAACTCGAGTTTCGATAACTATAAAAAGCACTTTCTAGTTCACTCAAAAAAGAATAATCGTTGTCAATCTCAAAAATTTGATTTTCAATATCAAAATAGATGGAATAACTGTCTCCATTTCTATCACTAACTAAAAAAGTGTCATCAATTTGCTTAGGACGTTATTAATTTCAATTGTGGTGTATATATATAACTTGCTCTAAATCCGTCTCCGCCGGTCGATGGGTAGGGGTAAGGTTGAGTTGAAGCGGATCGAGAACAAAGTAAGCAGACATGCGACTTTCTCAAAGAGTCGAAGGGGTTTGTTGAAGAATACTAACGAAATCTCCGTGATGTGTGATGCTGAGGTGGCACTCATTGTCTTCTCCCCAAATGGAAAGCTCTTTGAGTACTCAACTCAATCCAGCGTCTAAATTTTGTAGGAGTCGAGAGTCATATTTCAGTTAGGATTTCTTGGACGCAATTCTATCCTAAACTCTAATTCATTTTTGTATAAAGGTATTGTATTACCATAAAAAGACATCTCAAATAAAATTATTCAGATCAAAATAGGACAATAGGACTAGAGGAGGTCAAAATCATCCTGGAAATATGCAACTGACCTCTCGAATCATGGAGAAACTTTAGGAGAAATAGACTACTAAAGCCCTCAAATCATGGAGAAACCTTAGGAGAGAAGAATCAAGGAATAAACAAACTTATATCCATATTATTAATCAATAAAATAATAAACTCAACATTAATTTTTGTTTAGATAACGAGAAAAATAGTAATTATAATAAAGCAAAAGAAATTAATTTTTAATTTTTTTTCTCGAGTTGAAATAGGATAAATATTTGCTGATTGAAAAAACATTATTGGAAAAATAATGTGTTCAAAAATGAAATAAATAATAAATTTATTTGAAAAAAGAGTATTTTTGACCCATTTAGAACAAAAAATATTGACAGTGAGAATATTTTTGAACCAAACTATAAATAAAGGATATTTTTATTCCTTTCATATAATTTAAAGATATTTTTAACCATTTTCTCTCTATTTAATTATAACTGCACTTTATTCAATATTTCTTTCTTGTCACAATAAATTAAGTGAAATATGAGTGGATTTCTCAAAACGTACCAATGACTGAATTCCTTTTAATTGTTCTTTTGTTTTTATAAATTATATGTAGCCAAAAAAATTTCACTGATTTATTTTAATATAGTCAAAATTGATCTTCCAATCATTTGTAGTTTCTGACAAATTCACACATAATTTTGGGTACGACACTTCCTGCATATACTATGTAGATATAATGTGAAAATATGAGCACTAAAGGATATAGTGCAGGAAATAGAATTGCTCTTTACTTAATTCAAAGTTTTGAATTTGAGCTTGGATCAGGGCGGTTCAATAGAATTAGTGATCTAAAGTCATTTTTTCTTTAAAAAATTACGTTTGTTTAATATTTTTATATATTTTATTCTCATAAAGTTCTTAAAAATATTATAACTAATTATAATCTAATAATTATTGTATGTATAATATTCTTGTAATATTTTGTAAGACAAGAATAAATATATATATAAATTATTGTATGTTATATAACAACACAAATGTTTAAATCTCTCTTATTGATTATAATTTTGAATTTTTTTTTCAATAAAATCAATTATTACTTAAGATGTCAAAATTATTCAAGAAGTGTTTAAATATAAAATTAAGACTTCATTTTATTCAATATGCCAACTATCCTATACATAAAAAAATATTTTGAATTAGTTTTTTTTAATTTATATAATACTTCATAATATTTTAAATTACAAAAATATGATATTATGGTGCATTATTCCTACATTTTTTTTTAATTTTTTGGACGTAAAGCTATTGCTTCTGTTGCATTAGGGTTGAGCTGCCCTTGGCTTGGACATGGAAAAATCCTTGGCAAGATGTGAGTAAGAAATCGATGTATTTCGTTAACGTCTCTTCCTTTCTTACCGACATCGTTGGGTAAATAAGATGTGATATCAGTGAAAACCTCGAGTTTAGTATACCCGAGCAGAACGTACACTCGGCGGAACTCGACCGTAAATTAAGAGCCTAAAGTATAGAGCTTAAAGTACGTTCATATTAGAGCGGTATCTACTAAAGGATTCTTCCGCATCTCGATTCAAAGATGGAAATTCTTGGATAGTCGAAATCCGGCGCTGACTTATTTCCTTCTTTTTTGGCGTGAATGCGAGCTGGGAGGGATGCTCGCATTTCCTTCTCGTCGAGGCCAGACTAAACCAAAGATTGCAGCTAGACAGCCACCACTGCATTCCTATGTTTTACGGCCTTTATCGACTACAGCCGATCGATGCGAATTCTTCGTTTTTGTCATTTAGTAGAGTATGTCACCCTTGTTTTCTGTTGCAGGAGTGGTACGCCGGGGATAAATCTTTAGTCAAGCCTTTCACTTGCCTCTGGCTTTCCTTATATCTGACCTAAGCTAGCCTTTTTCGTAGAAGTTTATCCACCTAAATGTACGTAGTCACGTCAGCGAAGCGATAGGGGAAGTGCTTTTTCTTTCGAGAAGCATATCCGTAGCTCAATATTGTTGCCCTGTTCAACCTTTTGAACTTATTAACTGTCGAAGCGTCCCGCTATTACTCAGCAACGTTATCACACGCACTTGGTGCGCTTGACTTTCTTCCAAATTCTTTTTTAACCAAGTGTTCAAATGACACTGTTTGGGGTATTCTAACTCAGCAACGACGTACTAGCTGTTAATACATAATTAACTAAATAAAAGTGTTCCTTCTCTGACTCCCAAATAGGCTCTATGTGGCGCGAATCTGAAGTAGTATGTAGATGAAAGTATTTTTATTTAACTATCTATTATTGTGGTTTTAATCGCAGAACAAAAAACTGCAGCAGCAAAACAATTTAGTTCTCAAAAAGGTAATATATACACATAATATGTATTTTTTTTTTAAAAAAATAGTTTTTTATTCAATATTTATATTGGATCATGCATCTTAGAGCATATTTTTGGAGGTGGTGCTTCCAATATATACTAGTTAATATTGAAATATATATATCTTTTGTATTCTCAAGAAACTTAGTGTTAATTAAACAGCTTAAAGAAAATGAGAAGAAACAAAATGTGCAACCGCCGCAGAGGGAGCAAACAAATCCAGGCCAAGAAAATAATTTCTTGCTACATTCTCCTTCAGTCCCAAACCTAACAATTGGGTACCTACTCTTTTTCTATCTTTTGAGTATTTTACATTAAGTTATATTTATTCAAATAAAAACAAATTTTATGTTGTTGAGAAAATAAATAATCTTGCATATTTTAATATTTGAATGTAAAAGGTGTATTCAGTTATAAGCATTTACTGTTAAAAGAAGGATCAAAATTATCTGATAGGATCGATTTTTAAGAAAATTAATGTCAATCTGATGGACTGTACATTGTCGCTTTCGTGAAATCGATGGGCAAGATTGATTAAAATTGAGGAATTAACGGACAATGTCAACTTTTCATAAATAAATATATATACATATAAAATCCGGCTACTTGGAATGGAGCCCAAGTATTTGTATATGGCTTTAAATAATTTTACCATCCATCCACATATGCTTTTTGATGAAATTTTTGGGTGGAAGACTCTTGTATTTTTGACTCTGTTTGTAAGGTGAACTCTTGTACTAATAATTCTATAAATTGAGCTCTTAAACTCATTAAAACATAATATTTTAAATTCATTTCTCATCTGATGTGGGTAAGTATAGCACACTCATTTTGCGACCTAGGATTCCATGCCCAACGTCATAGTTATCAGTATTATTCTATTTTTTTCAAACACATAAAAAACTTAAGTATTAAAAACTAAACAATATTCAAAAGAAAAAAAAGAAGAAAGTGAAATTTTCTCTCTTATTGTGCATGCATTTCCCCCCTTCCTCCCTTCATCTTCTTCTTTCTTAACCCCCTACTCCTCTCCCAAAATAAAAAAACACCTTCTACTCTTACAATATTTCATCTTTTTCACGCTCAATGACTTTATCGAACACAAAAATTTATTAGCCTTGCACAGGCTTTAAAGGAAAGTTCTATTTAATTTGATTTTGTAAAAAGAGATATCAAGAAAACTTCGAGTCGACAAAAAATATGTTTATAAGCAAATTCAAACAATAGATCTTGAAACTTTAAGTTCATAAAATGATAAATAGATATATTTTTTACCAAAAACTTTTATTAAACTTTTTTATGGTTATACTGATGGAGTGTCCCCAAAGAAGAAGAAAGTAGGATAGAGTGGGGGATGAAATAGAAGGAGTGATGAATGACTGAGTGAGTAGGTTGAAGAAGAGAGAAGGAGTGTCGTGGCGGAGGGGTTGTGGCTGGGTTGGCTTCAAAATGCATGTAATCACGCACTTTTTCAACTCAGCGATTTTAATACGACATGAATTCGATCAACGGTCAGAGGAGCTTAAAATATTGTGTTTTGGTGAATTTAGGGATAAAATTTTTGACCTTATTTGTTGATTTTGGTTAAAAAATAATTTAAACCCGAGGGGCTGCGTAGATTTTTTTAAAAAAATAGTAATCTTTTGCACAAAAAGAAAAAGAAAAAAAAAACCTCAATGGACTACATCGATTCTCCTTTAAAATTTCCTTCTTACCCTTAATAAAATAATTCTCAGCCACACAAATATCTAAAAATAATTTTAAATTACAATTTTAAAAGTCTTCCTTTTTTTAAATACCGCACTAATTCATAAAATATCACACACCTAGGTATTTATGGCCTTAAATTTAGGTCCACATAGCTGCTGCTTCTTTTTCTCCTGACATGTTTGTTATTTATTTCTAAGCAGGAAGCACGCTCCTTTCTCCTTCCTTATTTCTCAATCATTTTCTTTATTTCTTCACCTCTAGTCCTCTACTCTGTATTTTGTTCAACCTCCTCTTACCCTTTTTCTTTATTTTATTCTTCTTTTATAGGCTAATTTATTTTTTTCCCTAACACTTTACTCTTATTTTCAGTTGTGAAATGGGGTCAATTTGCACCTATAGACATATCAAAAACTTAAACGAATAGACACGTTCGTTCTGCATAGAAATTTTCTATCCGATAACATTGTTTGCGCACAGCCTTTTCGCTAATGCACAGTGCCTGCCACCTAACTAGGGACCATCCAGGTAGGATCCATTCATGCGCGAACACACTTTGCTATTTTATACAAGTTTAAGTATCTATTTGTTACACCGAAAATGTTGAAGCCAAGTTAAAAATGACACATTTATGTATTATGATTTGAATATACACATGACAAACACACGCACACAAATGGGATAGCCTCTGGTGCATTGACGATTTAATATTTTACGTAGTCTTACCTTGTATTTTTAAGCTAATAAACTATTAAAATTTTGGATGTCAGGGTTCCTTTTCAAGCAACGGATGAAGGTCAAAATCGTCATGGTTCTAATACCTTGATGCCTCCATGGATGTTCAACCATGTCCACAACAGAGTCTGAAAAGTTAAATCCTCAAGAATATAAAATCACAATTATCAAAATATGTTAAACCACTTGGTCATTATGGAGCAGATGATGAGCTAATAAACAAACAGCCTTAATTAGTGTGTTTTTTTTCTCATCCGGTGGTTGGAAGTTCGTATTAGAGCTCCGATTAAATTCGGAACATGTATTTCAGGGCCATTCGGAGATGGCACTCTCAACCAGATATTTTTTATACGTAAGGTTTGAACTCGAAATTTTGATTAAGAGTGAAGCAGTTCAATGCCTTAATAGTTTTTATGATACTGTAGAACTAACTGTAACCTCTATTGAAAATATTTTTTCCCTGATATGTTTTCTGTGTGAAGGTTTGTGAAAAAGATTTATATTTATATTAAGGATAATTTGAGAGAGATTCCTCAGATTTGTGCACGTACAACTCAATTTGTGATCTGCTATATTAAGTTTATTTTCAATTGCCATGGCACAATCCAAATTTAGTCGAAATTTCATACGGAAACAGAGTAGGAAAAGAAAGAAACTTAAAGATAAATAGGCTCAGACTTTGAAAAATGTCTAGTTTTTGTTATGTTAAAATGTCATGCTTATTAACTTTCAGAGACCTAAAATAATTTTAAAAAATTCAAAGGGTATAGGTAACTTTATTATGGTTGTTTCGTTTTAATTTATTTATCTTATTTTTTGTATTTTATACATTTAAAAATTACATGAAAAATATTTAATCATGATAATTAACAAGTTAAAATAGTTTTAAAAACATATTGTATAAAAGCATAAAAAACACAATAAATCAAGATAGTTGACAACTTAAAATATTTTAAAAATAAATAAAAAATTCAGCCGCTAATTTGAAATTAATCTATCGACGTCACATAAAATGAGGACAAAAGAAGTAACATGTATTATTTAATAAAAAAACTAAGTAAAAAAGTATTGTAAATCTAGATAATCAACAATAGTAATATATCTACATATGAAAATTAAATAAAAAAAACTATAAATCACAAAAACTAATAACTTAAAATATTTAAAAGATATATAAAAAGTTCAGTTAATGCTTGCATCAATGTCGCATAAATATGGATAGATGGATAACATATGTTATTTAAAAATAACGTACACATGAGATGGATCATAGTAATTAAAATACATATAAAAAAATTTGACTTTCTAAATTTTAACAGTACCATATAATGAATGTTGATAATATTTGGGTATATCTTGTAATTGCTTTGGGTAAAAAATCAACGATAAAAAAAAATCAACATCAATTACAAAATTCTATTTATATCACATATATTGAGCCATAAAAATATCGAACCCATGCCGGCACGGGCGCTGATGTCTAGTTATAAGAAGATAAGAATCTCTGAACTATGTAGCTGTAAACAGCAGCAATAACTGTATCGGCAAAATCCACCAAACTGGGGTTGCAACATTAAAGTGAAAATCACATAACAATATGAAAACTCAAGCATTAATGAGGGATATGTTTAACAATTAGTACTTATTTTGTATTTACTGTACAGTGTATATTTTGGCAGAATGGTATTCACACAGACTTGAAATTAATCTTATAATCCCTTAGTACTGCTGGTTTCACCTCTCTGGGACTGTAACTTCTTGAGTAAAGATTAAGTTGTCTCATCAAATGCCATCACCTACAAACGAAAAAGGAGGCAGCCAACTTGAAATTTTAGAAAAATGTTTTCCAAAACAGTGTTTGTATACATGTATTTATCTGTTAAACATGTAATTGTCACCTAAACATATTACAAAACTGAAGGATCTTAGGAGAGCTCAAGGATGAGCAAAGAGAAAAACAGAAATATTTGAATGCAGTGTTCCTCCTAAAGCCTCATCTACACCTTACATTCTATATGAAAAGTAAAGCAAAAATGAAGCCCAAGGAAGACTAAAGACATTATTTCCACCAAAATCATCAATTGCATCACTAATATAATAACTGCATGATACACTAAGCATATCCGAATGGATATAATCTCCTGAATTCCTAGTTGACTTCCTTTTCTTCTTTGTTTCTCATTCCCGGTGTTTCCTGGTGCTCTTTTTCTATCTATTCTTGTTTAATCCAAACTCGTCAAAATTTGCTAGTTAACAGAGGGACATGTTTGGTAATTTATCACACACAAGAGTGAAGAACTGAAAAAAAACTTAAAAAGATCTGTGATTCTTGAGTGCCAAATTGCAGCAGAGTCTGCTTGAAACTGAAATTGATAGTTTTAACTTCTCCTGACAAGGCTATAATATGAATTATTGAGTTCTACCATGCATAAGTAAACCTCAGCAAAAAGGAACCTCTGCTATTCATGAACCAAGAAAAAGCAATAGCAGAGAAAGGGCAGCAAAGCCCCTGAAGAATAGGGCATGGACTGAAAAAAATAAAGGGAGGAGAAGGGAGAAGAAGCTGCCGGAGTATGCTCATCATTCACATAGGTGGTGTTATAGCAACATTAGCATCAATTGAAGTGTTCCGTCTAAAAAAAGAACCAGCTGATTGTTTTATCTTTTTTGGATTAACAGAAGCAAGAGAGTCCCAAGGCATATCTTTTTGCATGCTGTCAAACTTTGGTTTGTTCCTCTATTCAATCCTTTTCCTTCTTCTTATTGCTGGATATCTCGTTCGTACACATCTTCTCTTTGTTTCCCGGGCCTCTAGTGAGTTACACACCTTTAGACCTCGACACCTTCATTTCAGAGAAAGTAGACTCTCCGTTCCAATTTGTGTGAGGGTGTTTGACTAGACACGAAATTTAAGAAAGAAAGAAAGACTTTCTTTTGAGAAGAAAAAAACAGACTTCTGAAATTTTTGGTCTGACACAAGTTGTAGATTTTAGCATGGCTATAAATCATCTCATTAGGGGTAATATGAGAAGTTTAAAGTTAATTTATTTCTATGCAAGTGTGACATTCTTTTTGGAAACACTAAAAAGAAAAGTATGACACAAATTGGGACAGAGAGAGTACTTATTAGATTTATAAAATGAGAATGGAGGCCAACAACCAGGATGGATGAGGTGACATCAATCGCAGAGGATGACAAATTGTGGCTGGAAAGACCCTTGAGGAGTCTGGAGTACTTGCCTCAATAACAGAAAGTGCTCCAAATAAAGCTCCGAACCCTGAAGGATACACCATGACATTCTACCAAAAAGCATATGTGGAGATCAAACATGATATTATGGTTGCTCTTCCGCACTTCCATTAATCAAGAGTCCGCACTTCCATTAATCAAGAGTGTGTTGTTTTCTGTTCAAGTGTTTCGGTCGCAGGTGTTTATTCTGCCTAAGAAAGTCATCAGATGCATTGAAGGGCTATGTAGAAGCTTTCTATTGACAGGAGGTGCAGATACATCAAAGAAAGCATTGATTGCATGGGATCAACTATCTAGAGAACAGACTACAGGAGGCTTAAACATCTTGAGCATTCAGGAATGGAACAAGGCAGCCATCTGTAAGCTCTTGTGGAATTTTAGCAAGGAGGAGGATGGGTTATGGCAGTGGGTGCACATGTACTATGGGAAAGAAGGCACAGTATGGATATAACCAAGCAACTCAAGCCTCATGGATGGTGAGAAAGATCCTACAAGCACATAAATACCTTGAGGGTGCAGGCTGGCCTGAAGCTACAGTAATGCAAATGGAGAAGTTCTCAATTAAACAAGTATGTCAATTGCTGAGAGGGGAATATCAAAAAGTAACTTGGAGAAAACTGCTGTGCAATAACACTGCTTGCCCAAAATGGATTTTATCCTATAGTTAACTTTACATGGAAGACTCCTACAAAGGAAAGATTACTTGCATGGACCAATGTGGGTAATATCATGTGTGTTTTGTGTGATGATGGGATTGAGAACATTGAGCACTTATTCTTCAGTTGTCCATACTCAGGCCAGGTATGGCAGAAGGTCTTGAGGTGGCAAACTATCCAGAAGCAGGCTTCAGGGTGAACTGAGGAACAAAGATGGGGACAAGTTAATTACAAAGGGAAATTACCAGAAGCGGAAATATTTAGGATCACACTAGCAGCTAGTGTATACTACATCTGGCAAGAGAGGAACCATAGGATCTTTCAGAAGAAGAATAGAAGTTGTGATGTTCTAATCAAGAAGATTGTCCAAAAGGTCCATATCAGAGGGAGAATGAAGGCGAGGTTGGCTGTGAAGCTGCAGAAGTTAGATTGGTATCCTAACTAATTACCACGAGACATAGCTTGTATTGGCAAAACTAAATAGTGGAATGGGGTAGAGAACACTAGAGTTTTTGATGATCACGGTTCTGGGAGTTGTCCAGACTGTTTTCCTCTTAGTTTGTAATGC
Source organism: Solanum rostratum (assembly GCA_029948455.1). Classification (NCBI taxonomy): domain Eukaryota; kingdom Viridiplantae; phylum Streptophyta; class Magnoliopsida; order Solanales; family Solanaceae; genus Solanum; species Solanum rostratum. The sequence goes on from CM057056.1 coordinate 20,503,371, forward strand.
TCATACTGGTAATAAGATCAGTTTAATTACCAAAAAAATCAATCAAGAAACATGGTCAGATCATGCAATGCATCATTCATAACTCTAATTTCCAAGAGGAAGGGGTTGTGGAATTGTGAGATTAAAAGCCAATGGTGTATATAAAATTGACTTCAAAATTTTAGAGTGAAACAGAAACTGGTTTCAGGACATTAGAGCATTTATCAAATCAAGGTAGATTACTAATGCAGCCTTGTTAGCTAATGAGGTCTTGATTGGAAGTTGGAATCTGAACAGTCTGGCCTTTTATTCAGGACATTGGAGCTTTGATCAGCTGAACTGGATATATCTTTTCATTATTCTGAGGAAAAAGGGATTTGGAGAAGGATGGCTTAGGTGGACCAAATTCAGTGTTCCACTGTTAAACACTCTGTCCTAAGAAATGGTGGACAGGTAGGCTTTCTCTCTCTTCAAGTACATCACAGGCAAGGAGATTCCCTCTCCTTATTCCTACCTATTTTAGCTATGGAGGGAACTCAGTAAAATGATTAAGAAAGCCAATCAACTACATTGGTTGGAAGCTTTAAGGTTAGAAATGATGCTGGGAATTCTGTCACAGTTTCTCATCTGCAATATGCAGATGAGACTCTCATATTGTGTAAAGCTGAGAGATTACAAGTAATGTACTTGAGACTCACACTTGTTATCTTTGAAGCCTCATCAGAACTAATTATGACATGTTAAAAAGTACCATACACCCAGTTAATGTAGTCCCTGAACTGGAGGGTCTATCTCAAATATTGTGCTGCAATCTGAGCTTCTTCCCAGTAACATATCTGGGCCTTCCACCAGGTGCCAAATGCAAGTCACAGGAAATCTGGAATAGGACTATAGTGAAGTTTGAGAAAAGATCGACATCTTGAAAAATACATTTCATCTCTTTTGGGGGCAAATTAACACTCATTAATAGAGTATTGGGCAGCATTCCAACATACTTCTTGTTCCTATTTCCAATACCAATCAAAGTACAGAAGAAGTTAGATCAGCTAAAATGTGACTTTCTTGGAGAAGGAAACGGACAGAATCAGTGTTGTCAAAGGCATGCTTAAACCCAGAAGTGAGGCTCAAAAAATGTTGAGAGCTCCGCCTCACTTAATGTGCATTTTACTGTCGTCATCAAGGCACTAAGACATACTTTACCTTGCCAATGAGCATTTTCTGAAGAGGCTACACTAAACAATTGATATTTCACTTTATTGTTTAAGAAATTCAGTTTTGTCGTCTATACATAGGAACAAGGGTTTTATCCTATGCACACCAAAAGGATAGCAGTTGCAGATTTCCCTTGTCATCAAAAAAGTGTATATATATATATATATATATATATATTATTTGTCTTTAAAATTGTTAGCCTTAGACTAAACATATATATTTGCATTTTTCTCCATTTGCGCCTTTTTTTAAATTAAAGTTCATGCTTTAGTTGTGCTTAAAGCCCCAACACACCTTAGAGCTTTTTTGTGTTTTTTCGCTTTTGATAACACTAGCCTGAATCACAAATTTCATCTGATCAAATGCCAAGATCATCCCACAAAAGGAGCATGGAGGTCTGGATATGACAGATCTGGCAGTACAGAACAAAAGTATGCTAATGAAATGGCATTGGATGTACAACATGGAAAATCTAGGCGTGTGGAAAGCAGTGATCAAAGCAAAATATGGAGTGTTGAACAACTGGCACACAAAGCAGAGCAGATTACCCTATGGCACAGGTCCTTGGAAACATATTTCTAAATTGTGGGATGAGTTTCAACTTAACTGGAAACTCAAGGTAAGGAATGGAGCACAATAAATTTTGGATGGACAAGTGGTTGTGATCATTGGCTATGGAAAGTGAATTTTCACTTTCACTTCCCTATCAACTGGCATCTAATCCAGCTTCCTCTATAGAGCACACACAGCAATATTGGCAGAATAACCCAAGGGACTTTCAGTTCAGGAGAATTTCCAAGACTGGGATTGAATGCATTAATGGGAACTGTATGCCAAACTGGAGGGGACTTTTATCAATACTCAGAGACAGGATAAGTAGGTATCGGGAAATTTTAACAATCAGGCATTTTGTGCGAAGGGAGCATATGCACATTTATGCTCCAAAATTCGCATTGGAATTGATTTGGAAAATTAAACTACCTACTAAGATGTCTATTTTTGTTGGATACCTTTTATGAAGCATACTTCACCCATGACAATCTCGATAGGAGTTTCAAACAGTGAATAGGTTTTACATGTCCCAGCTGGAGTCGAAAAGTGTTAAAGCATCTATGTCTGCATTGCAGGTAGCAGCTGATATATGAAGTATGTTTTTCTCTATTTTTTGAAGCATATGACTGCTGGTGTTCATGGAGAGTAGGAAAAACTATAAAAAAGTTTTTGTTAATGTGCCTGCTTCTGTTTTTTGGTGCATCTGGAACGACAAAACTCCTAGATATTTTGATGGGATCTCAACTCCTTGTCATAATATACTTAAAGCCAAATGCCTACTGAATTTATTTAGTTGGCTCAATTAGGCCCCTGTATCTACTGTGAAATTATTTGGATTTCCACCTATAGATTAGTTTTTGTAGATGAGCAGACACCATCAAGCTGTAATGTAACTTTTGTTCTGCATCTTCTTGATGCTTGCAATGACAACACACCAAATGAAATTCCACAAGTGAGGCCTAAGGAGGGTAGGATGTATGCAATAACAACACACCTAATGAAATTCCACAAGTGAAGCCTAAGGAGGGTAAGATGTATGTAAACCTTACCCCTACTTCTGTGGGATAGAAAAGTTGTTTCTAAAAACTCCTGCTGCAAAACAAAAGTAATACAAAGAAAAAAAAAACCAGCAGCATAACAAGATAAACAGAACAAATGAAACACCAGGTAATAGCAAAAATAAGGATAATAAAATAATACTAATACTACAATGCTCGGCGGCTACTTTTTATCCCTCTACCCTTATCCTACGACCTCCAAATCTTTCTACGATTATGTCCTCAGTAAGTTGAAGATGTAGAATGCTATGTCTAATCACCTCCCCTAGTTCATCTTCGACCTGCCTCTATCACTCTTAAAACCTACTACAGTCAACATCCCACCACACCTCCTCACTGATGCATCTGTGCTCCTTTTCACATGCCCGGACTATCTCAATATCGTTTTCCTCATCTTATCAATCACGACGGCCACATCAACCTTGTCTCTATAACCTCGTTCCTGATCTTATCTTTCCTATTATGCCCATATATCCATCTAAGCATTCTTTTTTTATATTTGCACCGGGTGTCTGAGTCTCTTTGAGACCCGATTAATTCAGGGGATGCACAGACCCTCGGTAAGGAATTTCCAGCAAGTGCACCATCGTTAATTCAGGTTTTACCCAGTCCGATGGCCCTCAGAAATTGTTAGCACCCAGGTGGTTTCGAACTTGAGACCTTGAAAGGGAGCAAAACTCATATCTAAGCATTCTTATCTCTGCTATCTTCATCTTTCATCCTAAATATAACCCCATCATGATTAGAAAGCGTTCTAAGTCACGCCTCTTATTCTTCCCGGATTTTGGCTCTATCATACATATCCTTAATGGCTCTAATATAAGCCATAGATACACCTCTAGACTCCAAACATCTCCATATAACCTCCCTAAGACCTTTATCGCATGCATATTTGAGGTCAATGAACACCATATTGAAATCTCTCTTCTTATCCCTATATTGTTCCAATAATCTCCTTACAAGATGAATGACTTCTATAGTTGATAGCCCAGGCATGAATCCAAATTGGCTCTTGGAGATAGACACACCCCACCTCATCCTCATCTCAACCACCCTCTCCTAAGTTTTTCACTGTGGCATACTTGCTTAATACCCCTATAGCTGTTGTGATTTTGAATATACCCCCCCCCCCCCCCTTACATACAAAAGAATCATTGTACTCCATATGCACTCCTTTGGCACTCTAGCCATCTTAAAAATGACATCAAAAAGCCCAGTTAGCCACTCCAAACCTACTTCGCTAACGTTCTTCCAAAATTCCAACGAAATCTCATCTGGCCCTGTTGCTCTCCCCCTCCTCATCCTCTGAATTGCTTTCTTAACCTCCACAGACTTAATGCACCTACAATACCGAAAATCCCTACGGATCTCGTATAAGCTCCAACTCCCCAAGCAAAATATCCATGTCTCCCTCCTCATTCAAGAACTTATTGAAGTATGTCTGCCATCTCTAATTAATGAATGCCTCTTCTACCAATATTTCTCCATATATGTCACTGAGGCACTTCACTTGATATAAATCATGGCCCCTCATCTCTCTCGCCTTGGCAAGCCTATACAACTTTTAGTCCTTGATGCTCTTCTAAGTATCTTTTAGATGCTTACCAATGATAATTCCCTTAATAAGAAGAAATAGATCTTTTGTTTTCTCACTGGACTTTTAATCAAACAACTTTCCCAGAGAAAGTCGCATGTGACATCTCCCTTTCAATAATCTCTCCTCATTAATCATTAATTTCTTGCTGCTCTGCTATTGGCATCATTCTTTATCAGTCTGATCAACTTCTTCTAGAGACAAACTTAAAAACTTCCTAAATTCCACATGTTTAACTGCATAACAAGCCACTAGACATTGGCACCATAACAGGCAGCACTTCAAAAGTCAAGAAATTTAGATATTCTCTTTAGTCTGAAAAAAGCTACCTTCCCCAAACCCCACTTGTGGGATTCCACTAGGTATGTTGTTGTTGTTGTCGTTGTTCTTTAGTCTATAAGAACATAATTTTATCTTTACACCAAGAAGATTCCTTGAACTGCCTCCTTATTATGGATCCACATTCTAAAGATAGGCAGTGTAGGGAGGATTTGTGCAGCTTCATGAAGGGATTAGAGTCTATATTGACAGGCTATAAGAGCTATATTCATTATCACTAAGGCAGAGAGGACAATGTAGAAAATAAAATTATGATATACACTAGAATGAATTGCTATGCGGCCGGTAAACTCTTTTGTTTATGCGGATATCTTAACTCTTCTTTAATATGGGAGCGTAGACATTCCGGTACAACTTGATTATCTGGTAGATCTAGAGCCATTTCCCATTCATCAGGCTTGGGAGAGGAGGTAGAAGCTCCCCCACCCGAATCCTTTCCTGTGCAATTACTGTAGCTCCCTAAAAGCTCATCCAACAATTGACTTAGTCCCAGAGCTCCGAAGAAAAAAAGACTAAAGAAAGATCTTTGTTGTAAAGGAGTCTAGTCAAGTAGGGGCTCTGATCGGTAATAAATACCGAGACTTTGCAATATTTGATTGATCACCCAATTCTATATATTCCAAGAATTGTATAGTATGAAATAACATAAAAACTTATTTTTTTAAGAAAAAACAAAAGATATGAATCCTCTATTCCAATTGTTCCTTTTTGAGATCTACGGTTGCAAGTGTGCATGAAATAGCCTTTGCTGCTATGAAGGAAAGCGGTATGGATAGACTTTGGACCTAACGACCGGCCTAGTAACCTTTCGGAATAGGGGATCCCCGTTGGCAACAACCACAGTAGTAGTTGCGGAAATACTGGGCCCTAGTGTTAGTGAGAGCAATTTGAGTATCCCCCGTTGACCTTCTTTTGTAGATAGAATCTTCAAAGAGTGGAAAGAAGCAACCTTACTAAGAAAGGTGCTTGTTGAGTAAGACCGGCTTTCGAGCCCAAGCCCCTGGTATAGGTTGGGTGCTTGAGCGCATCTTTCTAATATCGATCAAGGCTTTCCTTGAGTTTGAAATAAGGCTTCGTACCAGTCAAGCAGAAATAATATGAATAACTAGCCAGTATTATGCGCAAGGTAAGAGCAATAGACCGGACACTTTCTCCAGTAGGTTGCCTCTAGAGCAATTAGTCTAGCACCAGTTCCAAAAGGGTTCAATCATGCTGGAGGGAGCATCCCCACTTAGTGATCGGTCTGCTAGTTCACACAAATCCATGCTCCATGAGTGTATAGCGAACCTAATGTTCTTATTTACTTATTGGACAGGTTTGAGTGCGGATGGCAAGTGAGTGTCGGCTTTCCAAAGCGATATTTGGATCCATCCTTGTCAATGGGAGAAGGGAATAGGCCTTAAGGGTAATGTCGGAGTCTCTGCCTAGCCCACACCAAGGCGAGGCACGTTTCACGTACTATTCCTCCCCACTAAAAAGAGCAATTGAGAATCTCAGACAGTTCCCTCAAGAAGCCTAGGGTCTGTGTGTAGAAAGCCTGGGACCTGTGTGGAGTATAGCAGAAAATATAGGAATAGGCTCAACCATAACACCAAATCAAGCATTACAAAGAAAAAGAGAAGATGGAGATGGAGATGGCACATAAAAATATAAATGATATCACAATTACCTTGCCACAAACTGGACAGCTGTCACTTCTTTCCATCCACTCATATATACAACTCAGGTGGAAATGGTGAGAGCATTTTGTTATTATTTTTGGGTTTTCCTCTGTATATTCTGAAAGAGAGAGAATACCAGGGTCAACTATTGAATTGACAAGGTAAGATTACAGGATCATGAAAATTAATATCCAAAAGATATCTTGAACTTTGCTAAATAATGCCCAGAAACCATCCAATATGGTACTACACTATTGATTTTAGATGGAAAAAACAAAAAACTGTAACAGTGACTAGGGTAGTTTAAATTTCCATTGTCCACTACGTAAACTAATGTCTAAATTATGCTACCAGAGGGAGGGTCGAGGAGAATAGAAGACGACTTTCTATAGGGCTCTCTGCAGACAGCATGCATAGACTACTTTGTTACATCCAATGACGTAGAACATAAGGCTATAAAAAATTTTACCTTCAAGACATGTTGGGCAGACATCTTCATCTTCTGAATAATAATAGATATGAGCATCTCCAGAAGTCACTTTAGTGGTTGAGAATTCCACAGAAGATTTATTGTATTCTTTTGATCCTTCTTCAAATGTAGGCTGACTCCATTTATTTACATCACTTAACGATTCAGGGTCATCAAAACTTCTTTGTAGTGGTTCAGTTTCCTCATGTGAGTGGCTTGAGCCTTTCTCCATTCTTGAGACTCGCCCATCTTGTTGCAAGCGGAAATATCTTGGATCAGCATCATAAGGCATGGGTCTCGGAGGAGAACGGTACATATCAGATAGTGAGTCATCAAGAGACGCTGTAGAACTCAAAGATGCTGCACCTTGATCAGATGAAGGGATGACATGTCTTTCTCCTCTATGGAAAAGTGATGCATACTGCAAGATAAGAAGATGAAGATATGTAAATTATATGGCAAATACAGGAGAGTAAATATTATCAGCTCCTATTTAGTTAATGAAAAAGGTCTTGATATGAAGCTGATGATGATCAAAATACAAGACTATACCCAAAGATAATATTTTGTGAAAAGTATACCTAAGCAGATTCTGCAGATAAGTTCAGTTACTGGATACTCTCAAAAGATTTAATATTTAGTTCTTTAATTGATCAATCATAAAATGTGTACTTCATCTCTCCACTATTTTTTACCGGACTATTGGACATCGACCGAAACCAGAGATTCCAAATATTATGTGTCATGATTTTACTTCTTTTGAAAAAAATACTTTAAATGCTCTAAGTATTTCTACAATCAAGTAAAAATACTTTTGAAAAACAGAATTGCCACTTAATTTTTGAAAGAAATTAAGAAAACATAATTTAAAAAGACTACCAAAAAAGCCTTTACAAATTTCCAAAGAACGGGTAAGAGGTTCTTATCTTCACTTCAAGAAGGTATTAGCACTTGAAATGTCTGCTAACATGCGTTTATCCAATGATTACACTAAAAATGTTTGACTAACTTTGGGAAAAAAAATTTAAAGGGCACTTGAATTATTTGAGGAAAAGCTAACTTGAAATGGTGAGCCTTACTGGATTAGTAAAGTTGTTTCATCGTCTGACAGAGGGCAGAGAAAACCTATTTGCTATGCAAAGGAGGAATCCCAAGGACAGGATCCGCTAGCATATGGAATCTAACAATTGACTGTTTTCCAGAGCCTGAATCGGTCCCTGCTCTTGTTTCAATTTCTTAAGCAAACACAGTATGTCTTAAGTGATTCAGTACAACGCAAGAAAAGAGCTTAACTTTTCAAGTGAAAGAAACAGCCAACAATACTACAACTGAGTGCTAAGCAATGGCAGAGTTAACTAACTACTCATGGCAAATATGAGCATTCCTATTTAAACATATCTAAGAAGAAATATGAGTTTGAGTCTCATTGTTTAAAATACTCAAGTATCATTTTGTACCTCCAAACTACTGACGCTATCGGTTCATAAAACAAGTGCCACTAACAACTGAACATTGTCCCATGACAAAGTAACGGTAATAAATTCAATTTGAAACTCCCTAATTACTTCAGGTGGAAATGTTAGTTATTGATTCAGAGAAAAAGGACTAGAAAGGTACTATTGATTGATAAATGACTGTGTAAGCAGCAGCAGTGTGTTAAAAAAGAAGGAACTATAAGGTAATTATTCAAAAATGTCATCGAAAAGCATACCACATGCAACAAGTTCTGAACAAGAGTTTGAAGGCATATACAATTCCTATACATTGAACTGTTTGGGTTGGCAAAATCTTCACATTCGTCTCGCAAGCAGCAACAAACTGCACCCATTATATCTCTTTCAACTTATGATAGTACCTCAAAAACCTTTTCCAGTGTCATTGACAAACCCCAATTCGCTCTATTTCCCAGTAGTGGAAAGTTATGGTGATCAGAACTTGGGGCAACTAAATAGCACTGACGAAAGGCTTTCAGCAAGCAAATGAAGAAGCGAGCCAGTTGGGCACCCGCTCTCTTCAGGAAACCCCGAATGAGTGAATGCCCTTTCTGGATCAAGGCGTTAAAAAGTAAAGTGATGTCCACGACACCTGTAACAGCAAAGACAGTTAAACTATCAACAACAACATACTCAGTAAAATGCCACTAAGTAGGATCGGGAGAGGTAGGATGTATGCAGACCTTACCACTACCTCAAAAAGATAGAGAAGTTGTTTCCAAAAGACCCACGGCTCAAGCGCATCAAATCCAAGTAAAAGGAGAAGAAAACAATGAAGAAAGCATAATTGAAATAATAAAAGCAGTATACAGTCCACAAGAAAGAAAGAGGCAATAACAACGGTAAAATAATGTGATAATCTAAAAACACTACAAGTGTACAACTAGTACTAGGACATGCACTAACAAGCCTAAACCTACGCACAGCAAGATGTGATACTGACGGATGGCTTACTTTAAAAGAGACACAATACTTCCAAAGTTGCAGCTCTTGAAGAGATACACACCAATGAAATGCTTTAGAAGACACATAATACTTCCAAACTTGCAGTTTTCGAAGAGATACACACCTTAACTCCAAACAACTCTTTTGGTAATATGAATCCTCAATATTCATTCAACACCACTTGGACCCTTTTATTTCAAAATTCGGAGTGCACAATACAGTAGTTGAATGATATCCTTTTATGCAATTGTGAAACTCAGCGAAAAAACGTACTACTTTCTTTAGGAATCAAGCCACTGCACAACACCTAATTGAGGCGGCACACATACTTAATGAATTTCTTCACACAATACACTGTTCAAGCAAAACTACTGGGTTCGGCTGAACTGCTGAGCTTCTACCGTAAATTCAATCAGAACTTAAAACAAGAAGCACTAAAGGAGCAAAACAAAAAGCAGATACGATTTTTAAAACTTCAAAAAAAAAACCAAGGATTAGATAAACGATACCTTTTTTTCCTCCGATTGTCTTAATGGGTATCAAGGGGTTCATTCACACAATCGTAGTAAGCAAGCAACAACAAATGATCAACTGAAGAAGCTAAATGGTCACAATCATAAGGTACACAGGCAACCAAGAATTGGGTAATTGAAATTCAGATTAATCCATTGTTGAGTCAAAGGACAAAACTTTTTAACGCAGATATATCTGTTTATGAACCAATTCAGACAATACCCATTTGAGGGTCACACGATTGCAAGGGTAGATAACAAATCAAAGAAGTAAATAAGAATGGCGAACCTCGAAATTACGGAGAGAGAAAAAGCGATAGAATGGATGATTGTGTTGGAGAACAGACAGAAGCCAAGAATTCTTGTAATCGAAGACTGAATGTTTTGGATTTATCTATTTCTTTCCCCCTGGTATATATACGGGGACAATGTTGAAGTTTCGCCAACCTAAGCTACGCGTTAATACAGAATAGTGAATACCTCAATGCTTCTCTTTAATTTGCGAAAAGGTTAATTTCGTCCCCCCTTCCCATTTTAGTTCATTCACTATTATAGCTTATACCTTTTGGCTAGCCAAAGTAATAAGCTCATTCAAACAGGCTCCTACTTTGATTTGCTATAAAAAAAAATAAAAAAAAAATTGTGATTCAAAATTAAAGTTATGTTAAATGTATCAAAATATCCTTTAATTTTATGGTTTAAATGTGCATGTGGAAAGTTAAAATTAAAATTTTGTCGGTCATTCTTTTTTAAACAGACCAAAAAGAAAAGTAAATCCTTCTTTTTTAAACGAAGGTAATATCATTTATACTTAATAATCTATGTCTATCTATACTATATTAAAAGTGTGAATGCCCTTAGAAATGTTGTTTGAACTTTTTATCCTTTGTTAAAAGACTATTCTTTAAACAAAATCGTCGTTTCACCATTTTTCTTTAAAATTCTTAGTTAATTATATTTATAATATTAATTTTTAAAATATATGAAAACAAATGATAAAATAAGGACTTCTAGCCGTGGAAAAACTCCTAAATCTTCCTTATTTGAATCAAGAAAATACTCTATTGCCGCTAAGGAAAATTATAATTTACCATGATGTATAAGACCTTTATAAATAAATAATTTATCAAAACTACTTTTGTAGTGAATTAATTATCTTTTTCATAATTAAATTTAATTTTTCTCTATAGTGTTTGTTACCAGATGAGGTACACGCTTTGATCACGCCAAAGCGCATGCAACAAGACTAGTATACTATGAAGGTCCTTATAAATGTTATTTGAACTTTTTGCTCTTCATTAAAAGACTCCCCTTTAGACAAAATCGTCTTTTCACCATTTTTCTTAGTTTATTATTTTATTTTATTTATTTATTTAATATCAAGATTCACTTTTGAATTTAAATTTCTTTATATTTAGAATACACTCTTGATTTAGAACTATTTTATATAAATAATTATCTAGGCTATGAAGGAAAAAAGAAAAATATTATTATTTTCTAATATTCAAGACTTTGAAATTAACTAAACTTTTGATTATCAAATATTTTGTTAATAAAAGTGTGTAATATAGCAAATTTAAAAAGAAAAAGAGTTATTAAAATTATGTTGGAAACATTAAATTATTCTTTTTATATTTAGGAGTCTTTTTGAAAAAAAATAAGTTTTAATCAATTAATTATTTAACTCCTACCTATTCGACTCCAAATTGTTACTTTATTTATTCATAAACTATTAACATATCTCTATGTTATAAGTAATTGAATTGATTTTCTCACCCTTGCCTATTCATTAATAGATTAAACTATTGCACCAAATTATATTGATGGTATCTATTTAATTTTGTTTATATGAATATTGTATTTATTTTAATAACAAATAATATTTATATATGATTCTTAGATTGACACGACACATACGTGCAAAGCACGTACACTAAACTAGTATTATGATAAATCTGCACTTATATTAAAAGTGAATTATGCATGAAATATAAATGTTATAAGTGTTTAGAAATATATTTTGTGCTTGTTTGGTAAGAAATTGACACGATGTGCATTAAAGTGTTTGATAAATATATTATCCATTAATAAAATTTGTATTATATATGTTCTATAAATAATTTTTTGTAATACGTATTACAGCTGTATTATAAATGTATCATAAGTATTTAGTGAATTTTTTTTCGTTATTACTATAGATAAATATTTTTCTTAATATATAGTATATCTGTAGAAGTTTTTCCTATAATTTTGGCTCAAAATTATCCATAGTCACCTTGTCGATATTATACACGAAAATACTCAATGTCTGCAAACTTAGTATTTAATATAACGTCTTCATCAAATCAAATGAGATTTTTTAAGAAAATATTCACTTAGTTTGTGATCTTCTAGCCATTTTAACTGTATATATATACGACAATATTAGCAGCTAACATGGCAACAACCTCCATCAATAATGGCAATTCTTACTTATAACATAACATCATGTATATATACACGACAATATTAGCAGCTAACCATGAAACACATGCCGGTAACACAATAGTAGCTCATGTGCACAGTGGTGGAGCCAGTATTTTCGTCGAGGGTGTTCATACTTTTAGAATGGGATATTCAGTTATATTTAACCTATATATTCGAAAAAGTTTTCCGGCGAAGGATGTTCATCTAATCACCATTGAGTGAATGTAACTTCGCCCTGCTGATATGCTGACATTGGCAAAAATAATAGTTAAATAGTGCACCAGTGCATCCTTCATGCTTTTGGGTTGATGAAATGAAAGTGAACAGTAGTTCTAATGGTAATTGTCTAAGTTAGTTATGTTGCACATGTATTAATTCTGGTTCCAAGTTAGATGGTTCCCTTTGGAAAAAAATATTTCTAAAAATTATCGAGGCTCCTCAATTCATTTTTTTTTTTTGAAAAAGGTCTAGTGGGAAGAAAAAAGAAAATTGAGACCAGTTTTAAAGAAAAAGATATTTGAGGAATATATTTGTGACTTGCGATTTGGAATTGCCAATTGTTTCAGACTTTTGATGTGCGACTTCATCGTCTCTATCGATAATCTATGATTTTCTTTCACAGGTATAGTAATTCAAAAAAGATTGGATTCAGACAAGACTTTTATTTCGACGATGATGAGGATTAGAAATTAATTTTATAAGTATTTGGTAGAATATGTGTGTTGAACCTGAAAAAAAAATTGAGACAAGGTGACAACCAACAACAATTGTAATATTAGACCACAATGAATTTCAAAAGTAGAATAAAGAAAAAAAAAACACGATAAAAACAAGCAAAATAAGTAGAAATATCACAAATTTTGTGATGATGATGAATATGAAGAACAAGAATGAAGAACAAGAAGAAGAATGTAAGAAGAGAATAAGGAGAAGAAGAGATCAAATCTTATTGATTAGTTGAATTTATTCATTAAATATACAAGCTACTACTTATATACACTTTACCTAGTAACTAACTTCTTAACTAACTTAACATTTTAATTAACTCTCTAAGTAACTATTGATTATGATAGTTAAGCCAAGATTAGAGATGTTAATTAGTGTATTCCTTGACAAATTTCGATGCAAAATAGGCTAATTAAAGTTTTCAAATCTAGTAATAAACCTTTATGTATAACAGAAAAAAAAGTATTATATGTGATTTTCAAAGTGTCCTTTTGCTAAATCATCTAGAGTTTTTGGAGAGGAAATATTATAATTAACAGGCTGCTCTACACTTTAAATTTTAAACTAGCAAAACGTTGATAATTTTAGAGGATTTTTTGTAAATTTTTGTCAAGTTATTTATTTATCAGAAACTGCCACTCAACTTTAACATGAAGATTCTTAAAGAATGTGAATGCCTTAATAAACATAAAATGGTCCAGCTAATATGAAGAAGCTTATTTTGGAAGTCCGCGTGATGACAACAAAAATTGAACTTATTAAGTGCATGAAAAACATGACCAGTCACACAATCAACATGGATTTTAGTTCTCTAGAATATTCACAAGGGGACAACTCAAACCTTCCTTTTCGATTAAGAAATTTCATATTTAAAAGGAATAATTATCATGTCTAACTGAACCTCGAAAGCTGATTCAAGAGAAAGTACTATCTGAATATAGGACTCTAAACCCACTCTTATACCCACCCTTCACCCCAAATTGAGGTATAAATCGGGAGCCCAAATAAAAAATAAACTACCTCACTCTAATGTGATGTTAAAGAATAATTTTTGAGCCTAATTCAATCTGAAAAGCTAATTGAATAAGAAAATATTGCTCAATCAATATAAACAAATCACCGGTCCATTATCTAAATAGAGTCACATATAAGTCAAGTTGTAACGTAATTTATGCAAAATTTTGGTGGTATAGGCAAATGTGAAAAGTGGGGCAATGAGACAAATTAAACATACGTGTCAAGACAAATTTGGCAGGGAGAAAACATGGAGATCGTGTAACTTTATTTAAAAAAATAAATAAAGTATCAACAGATTCCAGATAACTATCACACATTTCATCAATTCTTGCTTATTAAAAGCCCATTAATCATCTCCTCAATTTGCTTTTCTATACAAACAATATTATATTATAGTTATGGAGAAATTCAAGCTTTTAGCAGTAATTATACTAGTGTTGTTGTATGTTGAGTCAGTAAAATCAGAAATTCCTCTAGCACCAGCATTATATGTATTTGGTGATTCAATATTTGATAGTGGAAATAATAATGTTTTGCCAACATTAGCCAAGGCTGATTTCAAACCATATGGTTATAATTTTAATGGAGGCAAAGCTACTGGAAGATTTACAAATGGGAAAACTGTTGCTGATTTTATTGCTGAGTTTCTTGGATTGCCATTTTCTCCACCTTACTTGAGTTTTAGGGGATCATTAAAACTCACAGGCTTAAATTATGCATCTGGATCCTGCGGTATTTTACCTTATACCGGAAACTTAATCGTAAGATCCATATACTACTTTTTTTTTGTTTCATTTGCTTTATATACTATCTGATCGTCTAAAATAAAAATATAAATAACTATAGAGTCTGAACGGCGCTCAAAGTGGAATCTTCTTTTATATTTTTGTTAGGGGAAGTGCCTGCATTTTTCTGAGCAAGTTGATTTATTCGAGCGAACGGTAAAGCGAGGATTGGTTCGACAATTTGATGACCCTGAGGAATTTTCGAGTTATTTGTCAAGGTCGGTGTTTCTGGTGTCTACAGGCAGCAATGACTATGTAAACAACTATTTACAGCCAAATTTTTATGGGACCAGCAAACACTATACCCCTCAAACATTTGCAAAACTTCTCATTGATACACTTTCTCAACAACTTCAGGCAAGTACTTCTTCTGCTTATAATTCATAAAGATTTTTAGCAGGTCATCCATTTATTATGTTTCTTCATACAGAATGCACCATTAAATCTTAAAATTAGATCATTTGAAAAGTTATTGCACACGAGTTTATTCATAGCATGTTTGATCAAGTTGTTAGGGGAATTTTTTTTTATGAGAAGTACTTTTAGAAAGTTTGGGTAATTAAGTTGCTTTAATATTAGTAAAAGTATTTTTTAAATTGATTAATCATACACAAGCTAATACCGAATAGAAGTACATACTTTATTTTAAATGAGAAACTAAATCTAATGACCTTAAAAATAGAGGATGTTAGAATTTTTTATTGACCCCACTCACCTCATGTTGTTAAACTTGAAGTTTCGTCCATGTGGTCAAAAATTCCACCTCTATTATCATTCTTGAAATCATTCGATTTTAAAAATTTTGATAAACTTATCAAGTAATATATCATATTGCTATCATATTTTTTTTTGTGGGTCGTGTAGAGGTTATATGGTTTGGGAGCAAGAAAGGTGATCATGTTCGAGATCGGACCAATTGGTTGCATTCCATCGCTTACAAAGCGGCTTAGCCACGATGGACGTTGTGCCGAAGAATATAACCGTCTGGCTTTAATCTTCAACAGCCAGCTCAGTGACATGCTCAAAAATCTCACTTCCACCCTTAATGGCTCCGCCTTCATTCTTGGTCATGCTCACTGGCTTGGCTACGACGCCATCATCAACCCGTCCACTTACGGTAATAAAAACCTTTCGTTTTTGAATAACAAATACAAGTTTAAGAGTACATGTATTTGAAAATTTAAATATTTTTGTGTTTGCAGGTTTAATGGATCCAACAAGTCCATGTTGTATCACTTGGGGAAATGGAACATCAGGTTGCATACCTGAACTTGCACCGTGCCGCGATGCAAATAAGCACTACTTCTGGGATGGCTATCATCTTACAGAAACAGTATACAAGCTTATTGCCACTAAATGTTTCAATGAATCTGTTTGTATTCCTAAAAATATTAAGGAACTTGTGGAAGATTGATAAAAGAGAGCTTTTGTTGAGTCCATAAATTTCAGATAGTGAATAGTTAAAAAAAATAAAAATCAATAGATGTCACAATAACAATAACATGTTCTCTTTATTATCTCCTACTAGTTGCGCGCCTCACTAATCCTCGAATCACTAGCTATAAATCCATATTCATATTATTTATTAGTAGAAGAAATCTTGCACTTATATATCACTTATATGAGGTATATGGAAAATGGGAAAGACATGTATGTATAATCAAGATGGAATTCATCGATGGCTATCTAAATTTGTCATCAATTTTTACTTAAAATATCTTAATTAAATTTTATTTAAATACCTCATATTGAATTTCACTGTATCATTTTGATACTTTTCTTGATCTTATGTGCGTGTTGACAAAATGAATCCACGTGGATTAACTAACCAATTATATCATGCCAACTCATTTTAAAGTTATATCATTATATATAAAATAAATTAAAGAGAAAAAAATTAAGGATCAAAGTAATTAAAAGAAAAATTATTTTACAAATTTCCCCTCTCACTCCCCACAGTCACTTCTTTATCAATTTGTTCCTTTTTTATTGTTCTTTCCATCACCACATCGTCATCTTCTTCAG
Source organism: Solanum rostratum (assembly GCA_029948455.1). NCBI lineage: Eukaryota > Viridiplantae > Streptophyta > Magnoliopsida > Solanales > Solanaceae > Solanum > Solanum rostratum. The sequence goes on from CM057056.1 coordinate 20,520,204, forward strand.
CAAATTACTTTTTTTTCATTGTCTTGTTCGTCATTCCCATCCCCACACAATCAGCTCTCAGGTGTCAGTCATCTTTGCTTGATGGGAATTTTAATATTAATAACTAGTCATATTAATTTGCTTATTTTGGAGTACAAATGTGTGATCTTATCATCCTTTTTACTGGCTAATCTTACCAACTATTAGGGAACATTTTATAGTGAGTTACACTCCTTATTCATTGTGTTGCATTCCTCCTTTGGAGATTAATAATCTTTAGGCTTGAATGCCTTTTGATTATTTGATTAGACGTGGTCAACAATGACCATTATTTCTCCATTCAATCTTACTTTATTTCTTCATTTTACCTTGTAGCTTATGTAATCTCTACCAGTTAATTTAGGACTCGTCTGCATTTGACATGTTTCTGCTTGACCTTGTGTTGTCTACTGATTCCTCTGTGTTGTTGAAAGTGTTATAAATGAGTTATTCTGCATTTTTGTGATTCGTATGTTTGGTATTTGTTGTGCATCTAGTGAGATTAATGTCCTCCCTTGTGTTGGAACCTGTTCTATTGATTGAAAAGATAATTTCTATGTTTCTGCAAAAAAAAAAAAAAAAAAAAAAGTTAGCAAAATAATCTGCCACTTTATTTCCTTCCCTCCAGATATGATGCAATTCCACTTCCTTGTCTCTCCTCAGTCCATTTATCTTACAAACCAACAAGTTGAAACTCCAATGACTTTTCCAAATCCCACTTACATAATTATAAACCAATAATAAATCTGTCTCCAAGATGACAGGTAGCCAGTTTTGATCAATACACAACTTCAAACTTTTCTGAAAAGCCCAAAATTTAGCCTCTATACTTGATTTAATAGCTAAATCATATGAGGTTGCATACACCAATTCTCCCTTCCAGTTCCTTATACAAACTCCTGCAACACTAGGACCAGGATTGCCCTTAGATGCCCCATCTGTGTTACATTTATAGCACCCTTCTCTAGGAAGTCTCCAGTAAACAATTTTGGGAATAATAATGGGTTTGTACCCACTCAAAGCTTGTACCATTTTAGACCAATCCTCAGGAATATCTTTAAGCCAAGGATATAAAAACTTTGCTAATCTGTGTAAGAACATGCTAACCTCCACTACCATGACCTGTAAGCTTAAATTGTCTCCATGTTTTATTCTATTTCTCCTCTTCCATATTATCTATAATATGAAACTTGGGTCAGCATTAAACAGAGGCCTCAGTTTGTTAGAACATGATACACTCCATCATTTAAAAATAGCATCTTTTAGAAAGCTAAAAAGCCCCTGCATTCTTGCCCCTCCTGCAAAAACATTTCATATTTGATTTGCTGTAGGACATGCTAAAACACAGATGATGGAAAGTTTCTTCAACCCTTAAATCACAACAACAACACAACACTTTCTCCACCAATCCCAATCTGCTCCAAAATTCCCCAATAGGATTTCTCTTTTTAAACATCTTTCACACAAAGAAAAATACTTTAAAAGGAATTCTTTTACCCCATATCTTCTCAAAATACAATTTTGTTGATCCTGGCAGCCTTAAAGTTTCCCAGGCTGATTTAACAAAGAAATATCCTGAGTTGGAAAGTATCCAGAAAGGTCTATCCAATCTATCATCTGTTGATCCTATATCAATATTTCTGAGAATATGATCTGCCATAACATCAGGAAAGGTATTCCTTAATTTATCTTCATTCCATCTGCCATCTGATATTAATTCCTCCACATCCTTCTTCATTATATCAGAAGAAAAAGTAATAGGTAGATGGAAGTACAGAGCACTCAGTTGGGTCCAATTATCAAACATTATATTTCTATGACCACAATTAGTTTGCCACCAAATCTCTTGGTCAAAGAAATCTCTTGCCTTCAGCATATACTTCCAAGTTTGGGAACCCCCACTCCATTCAACAATTTGAGGCCTATGTCTCTTACAATATTTATTCCACATATAATTAGACCACATTATTTTCTTGGTTCTAAAATACCACTATAATTTAGCAAATAAAGCTCTAGACACTTCAAACAATGATCTAAAACCAAGACCACCTTCATTTTTGGGTAAACACACCTCATCCCATGTCACCCAATGTTTATTATTACTCTCCTCCTTAAAGTTCCATAAGAATCTGGCAAAGATTCTATGCAAATCATACAAAACACACTTTGGAGGAATTACCATAGATAGCTGATAAATAGGAACACTTTGTAGCACACTATTAATCAGGACAGTCTTACCTCCAAAAGACAACAATTTTCCTTTCCAAGCTTGTAACTTTGATTGAATCTTCTTGATTAATTATGAGAAGTGAGACTTCTTTTCTTAGCATATCAATGGGACACCCCAAATAAGTTAAAGGAAAGTTACCTCTATGAAAGTCAGTATACTTTTCGACCCTCCTAATGTTAACATGTGCAGTCTTGTGATACACATAAAATGCACTCTTCTCCTTATTAATTTTCTACCCTGACTGTGATTCATACTCATTCAAAGTCTTCATAAGCAGCTCCAAAGTTGCACCATCTACATTAACAAATATAATAGTGTCATCAGCATATGACAGATGATTAATTTGTTCACTCCACTTTGGCAAACCATAATCCTGAAATCCTGCACCAGATAAATAGGTTATTTAAGGCCCTAGAAAGGACCTCAGCCATAAGAATGAATAAGGATAGAGATAATGGATCTCGTTGTTTAAAACCTCTTATAGAATGAAAGAAACCACAAGCCTACCCATGGAATACCAATTGTTAGCAACTAGTCTCCATATTTTATCAACAAAAATCTTATCAACCCATTCTTTACAAAACAGCTATCAAGAAAGCCCATTCAACTCTATCATATGCCTTTGCCACATCTAGTTTGATTACTACATTGGCCACCTTGCTTCTCTTCCTTATATCCACAATTATTTCCTGTGCAAGTAGGACATTTATAGCTATACTCCTTCCTCTAATAAACCCAGATTGATTAGCTGAGATAAGATTGGGAAAATATCGTTCCAACCTATCATGCACAATTCTTGAGATTACCTTGTTCATAAAATTGTTAAGGCTAATAGATCTAAGATTTTAAAACGATGTCACCCTTTCCTTCTTTGGGAGCAACACCAGGTTAGTATGAGTGATAAATTTAGGTAAAGTCATCCCTTGGAAAAGTCTATAACCACTTTCACCATATCAGCTTCAATAATATCCCAACACGCTTGATAGAACATCACAGTTAAACCATCAGGCTCACTTGAACTACTTTCATTGAGAGCAAAAACCACCTTTTTTTATTTCCTCAATTGTTGTTCTCTGTTAAGATAGATATTATCTTCATAACCAATCAATTTAGGAACCAACTCCACTAATGAGAATACATTATCATGTATGCCCCCTGTAAACTGGTCTTGGAAAAAATGAACAGCCTCATCCATTACCTTAACACCTTCTGCCCAAGAACCATCAGATCTCTGAATCCTCATAATTTCCAGCCTTTCCCTTCTTCCTTTAACAACATTATAAAGAAAATCTAGTGTTCCTGTCCCCTTCTGAAAACTACTGCATCCCAGCTTTTGTCTCCAGAAATCTTTCTCATATTTCAAGTATTTTGTAAATTCAGCATGTGCCTTATCTAAAATACTTTTGTTCTCCAAAGAAGGGTTTTCTTCAAATTTCATCTCTTTCAACTTCACCACTTTCTCCCAGATTGTTAACTACTTAAAAATATCTCCAAAGTTGTCCTTGCTCCACTTAGCTAATACCAACTTTGTCTTTTTCACCTTAAGCTTGAAATTGATAAAAACATCATCACTTTGAACTGAACTCCAAATCTGCCTAACCACATCCTTAAAGTCTTCTTTTTTAGTCCAAACATTCAAGAACCTAAAAGGTTTATAATAGCCCCAGAGAAAAATAGTAATGGAGCATGATCTAAGCCAGATCTTGAAAGATGCTCCAAATCCATCTAACTTGCATCATCAATTAGTAGCTGATTAATAAGAACTCTATCAAGCCTCTTAACAATACAGCCCCCATCAGCCCTTCCATTCCACCAAGTAAAAGGGCTGCCCTTGAAATTAATGTCCATAAGTTCACATGAGTTAATACAGGCATCAAAATCCTCCACCTCACTAGAATACACTGGCAGGCCACCAATTTTCTCTTCAGCATTCAAAGTAACATTAAAATCACCACCAACAAATCAGCGTGGGCTCAAGCTCTAACCACTGACATAAATATCCTCCCACAGATTCAGTCTTTCAATAGTAGTGCATTTAGCGTAAACCAAAGTATTGACCATTTGATGCTCATTTTCAAACAACATTTTAATAGTCAACTGTTGCTCAGTATCAGAAATAACCTCAACATGGATCTCATTATTGACAAACAACTAGATCTTACCATTTCTATTATAATAGCATATGACATCCCTAGTCTCCTTTTGTACTGTTATATATATGTCTAGTTCTTTGAAAAGTCTCCATCAGTACTATTAGATCAAAATGATGATGTCTATGTAATATTTGAACTCTATGGAAAGAGTGATTAGTCCTAACTTGTCACGCCCCGAGAGGGGACCCTTGGCGTGGCCGGCACTCAGAGATTATTGCTAACCCTCAAGCGAACCACTCGGCCTTATCACATTCGTTCAATCACAACCTAACAACGAAAGACATCAATGATTAAGAAATACTAAATGAAAAGCGATGACAACATGATAATCAAAGGTCAAAGGCCAAACAATTTATCCATTAACTAAGTAAGATTAGTATGAAAGAAACTAGCCAAAAATATAATCCAATCACAACTCAACAGTCTAGTCTATGAAGCCTCGAAAACATCTGACTAAATGGTACTAATGACAGACCCATGGCTACCTCTAAATAGAATAAAATAAGTCTAAACTAAAAGCTAGAACGAAAACATGATCTCCTACGAAAGTAGGGGAGGGCTCACCAATCAACTAAAAGCATATAGCTCCTCAATGGGGCGCCTGTTAATGACCACTAGTACTTGTCTCTGCATCATGAAAAGATGCAAGCCCAAATAGACATCAGTACGTAGAATGTAGGAGTATGTAAAATGGCAAAAAGGAACATGTAAAAGGAAGATAACATCAACTCAAATAGCTCAACTCAAAAAGTAGGAAACTCAATCATCATGTCAAAAGTCTAAAGTAAGATACAATTTAGACAATGACCACTCATAAACCATCTAGTCCAATCCACTCAGAGTACTATCAGAACCTATTTGGGAATTTCTCTAACTGACAACCATCACTTATGAGCGGGTGATGATACATTGAAGCAATATCGTTGTCACATACATCCCATACCTTGCCAGGGTAAAGGACATCTCATCAGTGGATCCAAAATCAGTAACATCAAGTCCTCTTTTTGAGACAGTAGAAAGGATCCTATTTTATGGTTCAATCCTCTCTTATGCCCACTACGTAGTTATTGAATTTGAGTTGGACTAATTTTTACTCAATTCGGTGCTCAATACTTCTCCCAAGACTCAATATGTTCATAAGACATCAACCCTATAGTTAACTCATTCATGTAGTTTCATTGGACATTTGTCAACTCAATTTATCACATCTAACCTATTAGCCTTTGTCAACTCAAGACATCAACCTTGTCCACCCCTAATGGGCAGTCGGCCAGTGGCCGACACCATCATACAAAACTATAGTAATCTATGTTTTTGAGAGAGTTCCTTCAAAACAAGGAAGAATTCATCACCTAGAAATAGTGATGGTTTTGTAGACGTTGAAATTTTATGGGACTCTACCAGACGTGTTCGATTCTAGTTTGATTTCTTGGAGACTACTCTACCTTGAATCTTAGTTTATGCCTATATAAAGGATATTATATTCTCTTAAAGATGCATCTCAAATATCCCACAGATACTTGGATAATATTCATAAAGAGATCGAAATCTCAATTATTCCACAAATTCACGAAATATTCACAAAGATTAGTGGAGATCAAATAAATCTCATGGAGGTTCATATCATCCTAATTCGAGAAATACGCAACTAATGCCCTCGAATCTAAGGAGAGAAGAATCAAGGGAGGAACAGATTTATATTCACATTGTTTATCAATGAAATTATATTTCTTTATATTTTATTTGTGATCACAATTTATTCTCTATCACTTTAAAATTTGTTGCAAACAAATTAACACGCCCAGCAGATGAAAGATGCTTTTCATCTCCTCTCAAAATCAGATTTGCAAATCTGAAGCTACAAAATCTCATAGGTGAAAGAAAAAGTACTTCAAGCCTCATCTTTTAGTTTTATCAAGTCTACACTCGACAAGCCTTGAAGTAGGTGGCATTTGTAGACACTGAAATTTTATGGGACTCTGTCAGACGTGATTGATTCTAGTTTGATTTCTTAGAGGCTAATCTACTCTAAATCCTAGATTATGCCCATATAAAGGATACTATATTTTCTTAAAGAGGCATATTCTCGAATATCCCAAATAGATCGAAATCTCGAATATTCCACAAATTCATGGAATATTCACAAAGATCAATAAAGATCAAATAAATTTGAGAAGGTTCATATCATTTTAATTCAAGAAATATATTACTAATGGCCCTCGAATCCAGGAGAGATATTAGGAGAGAAGAATCAAAGGAGGAACAAATTTGTACCCACATTATTTATCAATAATATTATGTTTCATCATATTTTATTCGTAATTACAATTTATTTTCTATCACTTAAAATTTGTTGCAAATACGTCTTTCTTGGTTTTGGGATAAGAAAATATAGAGTGCATAAAAGTCAGTTAAAAAGAGAGTTCTTATTCATTGAAGGGAGGTATTCTTTTTGCTAAATTTTGGACTTAACTATTGTCCAGAGTTTGTTGAGTTATACTTTATAATTAGACTATTGGCCTTCTAAATTCAAAATTTTTGTCCTTTTATTTGAGTTCCTAATAATAACTGGCAGGTTTCATTAATGAAAAGAAAAGCGGAAGCCCGCCATCTGCTAGCATTGTGGTTTTCCATCAATTCTTTATCAATGGCCCACCCTTTCTTTGAACCTTGTCAATGATCGAACTTAAAGATATGAGCTGAGTGTCATTTAATTGTATTCTAGAGGGGACAAATCAAGAGGACTATTGTTGGACTGGTGAAATTTTTTGTTGCAATGGACTTAAATCTTCTTAAAGAGAATGAGATATATGCGCTTCAGCTTGAAGAGATATATTATCTTCTTCAATTTTAATTCTTCCATTGTAATTTGTAATATGTAATTTTACCAGCAGTTATTGACGAGTATATCACATGCAGTGGCGGATTAGGATTTAAAATTTCAGCATTGTGGATGCTCTCTTAGCTTAACAATGGCGGAATTAAAATTTTCATTAAGGGAGTTCAAAATATAAAAAGTAAATACACAAGAATCCAATTAAAGAATGTTCAACATCTATTGTATATATACAAATATATTTTTAACTGTGTATAAATGATTTATTTTCTGCCGAAATGAGTTCAAATGAACTCCTTGGACCTACGTACTCCGCTTAGCCACCAATCACAAAGCATAGATGTACAAATTTAACACTTGTTATAAAAATGTGACCATCTTTGAAATCAGTAGAAAAAACAATCAATAAGAACTAGTACTCACTCTGTTCCTTTTCATTTCTCATAGTTTCCTTTCTAAAAAATCAAACAATATCAATTTTAAGCAACATTTTAAGATATATTTTATAATCATGTTAACGTAAGAATAGTTATAAATTATAGTACTCTTAGTATAGTATTTCAATATCAAAATTTTAATTTTAAAATATTAAATTATTTTAATCTAATTTAGCTTTGAAAATTAAAAACTAACTTTTGCAAAAAAAAATAAAAATGACAATTGTTAAAAATGAAAAGAGTGGTATTTATTACCTTGAATTAAAGAAGAAAGAAAAAGTATTTATTTATATGTTCTTTCTTTTTTTCTTTTTTTTAAGAAAAGTAGTAAAAGGATAATTATAAATAAGGAAAGAACCAAAAAAGTAACAACAATTATCGATAACTATAGATAAGTAAAAAGAAAATATATTGATATTCAAATTCAAGCCCAACAACACTAAGTTATTCTTAAGCACTCACATAGAGCCATTGAACCAATCAAATCATTTGTTTAATGGATACTTTATGTTAAATTTATACAATTTTTTGTTAGCTTTTATATAGATATACATAATTTCCTACAAGATTAATGAATACTCGAACCCCTAATGAACTCCACGTGAATCCCCCCGATCACATGTCACATTAGTTAAAGCGTCAAAATAATACATTAAGACTTGAATTAAAGTGTTTAAAATGAATAAAATGTATTTGAGATATCTAAATAAAATTTGTTGTAAACTTTAAATCAGCCTCTAAATTAAAATGGTCATGCTATTTCTACGTAGGCAGCTTTACACACAAAGCCTTGGACATTACAATCTACCAGGATCTGCCACGTGTCAGACAAAACCACCACCCAAATTTAAAAAAGGAAATTTTCGTTTTCTCAAAATTAAAAAAAAAAAAAAAACTGAATTTTCTCCGTACAACTCCCATACGTCTCAGCCCCTCATGATCATCACTTGCCGGAAACTTTACAACTCGCATAGGCATAATTTTGTGTATTCCACAATTTGCAGGCTTCCCGTTTTCGTATACATTTTGATGATTGATTCTTTACCAGAAAAAAAATTATATAGAGGAAGACGCTAAAATAGTTTCGGCTATTCTGGGAATTGATTGATTTTCTTTTCTTTACATTCATAGATTAGGGGGTGAGCAATGGGAGCTGTAACGTCGTCTATGGCGGCAAAGTTTGCATTTTTTCCGCCTAATCCGCCGTCGTATGGGGTGGTGGTGGACGAATCGACCGGAAAACTTAAGATGACAGAGGTGGTGCAAGAGGAAGACGTTGACATTTTGAAGCTAGAGACGAAGAAGGGTACGGAGATTATTGCTATGTACGTCAGGAACCCGGCCGCGAAGTTAACGGTGCTCTACTCTCACGGCAACGCTGCTGATTTGGGGCAGATGTATGATTTGTTTACAGAACTCAGTCTACATCTCCGGGTCAATTTGATGGGGTAATCTTTTCTCTCTATTACGATTATTACTTTCAATAAAGTACTGAAATTTAGAGCATGTGGTATTTTAGGTTGTGTTAGTTAAGCCTGTTGTGTTGGATTGGAATTTAGAACCCAATTTTTATGGTAGTAGGGTCAATTGAACAATGGTGTTCTTTATTTTTCCTGTCTGGCAGAGGTGGTTCTGGATTGTGTCATCCCGGTGCACTAAGCTCCTGCTATCCACAGGGTCCGGAGTCTTACGCACAAACAAATTAAATGAAAATTTGAAACTCTGTCTATAATCCGTGTTCACGACAGTGGGTTACATAACCAATCCTGAATCTGGAGTAGCCTCTGTTACTGACAGTGGGTTATATAATATGTGACTCTATTATGTATGTGCTTGTCAAGTTAGAATAGAATAAAGCTATCTTAAGCCTTATGAGGTGCATCTAGTGATTCAGGGATAAGCTTGTGCTTGCTACAGGAGAACCAAAAACATTTGTTCTCACAATGATATGTGTCAACAATCATGAACCCAATGTGATATCTACTGTTCATAATCATTTTGTATGTGATATTTACATGTGAAGAGAAGGCTAGTTGATAACTGATGTTCTAACTTTTGATAGTTGTTCCCTCTCTGTAAAGTTGACTTTCTGTTAAACTTTGAACTGGTTTGGGAAATTTTCTTTCCAATCTGACATGGTGGTTATCGATTTATGTCGAAAAACTATGTTTCTTTTGTCAATACATAAGCGTTGTTGGGTCTTGGTTGTATGATTTAGATAAAGTGACACAAACTTAACTTTTGACCCATGCCACCTCACGAATTATTTCGAGCTCCTCAGAAATTATTTGATCTTGAAAATCTATTAGATGTTCATTTCCTTCTGTCCTTTAAATGAAGTACTAGACTATATTTAATGAAATTTGGCGGAAGAGAAGCTGCGAGGTTTAGTAAAGTTTGCTAACTCTTCTGTGAAGCAATAAAGGTTGTGACTTCAAATCCAGTCCATAATGTGACAGTTGAAAAAACAATTAAAGGAAAGGCTGTATTTATTTGAAGTTAAACTCACCTTAGTATTTCTGAGGTTTCTCTCCTTTCTGGCAGGTATGACTATTCAGGATATGGACAATCCACTGGCAAGGTATGGAATACTATTTTAGATGATAAAATTAAGGCTGTTTGAGATGAAAGTATTTGACTCTATATTCTTATTTATTTATAGCCAAGTGAGCAGAACACTTACGCGGACATAGAAGCTGCATATAAGTGTCTTGAAGAGACATACGGGGTGAAGGAGGAGGATATAATATTATATGGACAGTCTGTTGGTAGTGGACCAACAGTAGATATGGGATCCCGCTTATCAAGATTGAGAGCGTTGGTTCTTCACAGCCCGATACTCTCTGGAGTTCGCGTCTTGCATCCAGTTAAGCGGACATATTGGTTTGACATATTTAAGGTTGTTAACCTTCTGTTTTGTGGTAGTGATGAGGAGCTCTATTTGACTAAATTTTCCTTAATTATCTGTTTTTCTTTCTTTTCCCAATGCAGAACATTGACAAGATACCATTAGTCGAATGTCCGGTCCTCATTATTCATGTGAGTATCCATAATCCCATCATAAATATATCATATTACCTGAAATGTGCTTTTTCCGGTCATGGATTAGGAACTGTCCATAAATTAGCAAAATTGATTCACTTGTTACTCTGTTTCGCCCGCTGATTGTTTTGTGGGGAACTAATTAGAGGTCATTTATCTCATGAGGGATGTAACGATTCAACTTGACTTTATGTATTTTTGTATTTTTGTAACAATTCAAATTGGGGTTAAAATGGAACGAGGTTGAGTTGGAGTGTCAAAATGAAAATTAGGGTCAAGTTTAAGAGGCTACATATGTGTTTGGCCAATAAAATAACAGCAGAAAAAAATTGTTTAATGTCATCTAGCTATCCTCAGGAAATGAGTCAAAACCAGAGGGAATGGTAGAGATAGAAGGCCTGTAGTTTGGATGAATTGACTCTTTGGAATCAAGAACTACATTAGTGGTGCTTGATTCTACAATTGCTAGCTGACATCCCCATATGACTTTCTTGACATTTTTAGGGCACTGCAGATGATGTTGTGGATTGTTCCCATGGTAAGCAGCTGTTTGATCTATGTAAGCAAAAATATGACCCGCTGTGGGTTGAAGGAGGTAACCATTGTGATTTAGAGCTCTACCCCGAGTACATAAAACATCTGAAGAAGTTCATATCAGCTATTGAGAAATCGACGGTTTCTAGCAATGGAAATGCACAAAGTATGGACCAAATAGATAAACCTTGAAAAGTCGAGATAGCACAGATTGTAGATGAAGCCATGCACATATCAGACAGAAATCTAGATCAAGTGCAGAAAAAAAGAGAGTGAAAGCATACCAGCAAACACAGATTGGGAAGGCAATCAATAGCTAGCATGGACAGGAATGAAAAGTTTAGCAAGAATATGTATCCAGAACACTAAAGAAAGCAAGGAACAACATTGATCTGTATTATTATATTAGCTGACTAAGAGTGTTTTGCATCTTTTGTTTCCTTGTACTAGTTAGCATGATCTTGTATAAAATGTGATCACTGCTTTAACAAATGAAAGATGCTACTGTTGGCAATTGCTTTTTGATACTATGAGATCAGCCTAATTATGCAATTTCAACTGCTTCAAGTGTGTAGAATTTTCCAGTTACCTCACTTTGGGAAAAAATCTTTCTCCAATTCTCTCTATCTTTCTGGTGATTAATTGTTCTGTAGTCGGCTTCCGTATCACTTCTTCAGTGAACTACGGGAGAGGGATCCAAAATTGTTAGTACTTCAAACTTCAGAAATGACCGATTTTGGTCGTCTAAAATATCAAGAAGCATTGCAGCAGACCAAAATTGGTCACTGCAGAGAACACTAAATTTAAAACACGAGTAAAGACATCATCACAGAAAAAGAGTTGATAAAAAGATTCATATGAACTCAAAAAGGTAAACAAGCAAACTTATGGTGTGAAAATATATGTACTTAAACTCATTCAAATGTCCTCCTTCTGCTTGAGATTTTCTTGCTATATGTATGGTGTTGCTTGGTAAGATACAAAAACCAAGTTTGATTCAATCCAGGAACAGCCTTTAGGGTATTGCAATAGAAACAAAAAGAAGATAAAAAGAACTGTTGATTCATGGTGGAGGAATTTGGTAAGCAGATTGCACTTTGGATTCCAGCAGTGACACGTACTTATCAAGCATCGAAATTACAGCTTCAAATTCTGTAACTTGCTGTTCAATTGTGTCAATCTGTTGAACATACTCATCAAAGCTGCCACTCTTAGACTTCAATTGCTCCACAAAGATCCTCAATCCTGAAGCCACATCTCCAAAGCCTTTATACTCTTCAGCAACTCTTGTATTCATTTTCTCCACAAGTCCAAGTACACTGTTGGTTTCCTGACATATAGCAAAGCAACATAAGCTTGTATTAGGCAAAATAGTTTCTATTATTTCTCCACTACTCCAAGTACATTGTTGGTTTCCTGACATATAACAAAGCAACATAAGCTTGTATTAGGCAAAATAGTTCCTATTATCCCAAAGGCGGTAACGAAAACTATGAAATAAATTCCCAAATATTTTCTCCAAGCAACAGATAATTATACCATTAACTGATCATTTCTGAACTAAACATCTGGTCAGACTCTTCAAAGACCAATCTTCAACATCATTGGACAAGTTATATTCAAGCTACATACTAAGGGAAACTACTCAGTTATTGGGAGGGCAATGTTGCAGTATGATTACAATGAGAAACATGTAATGAATGGTCAATTTCCTTTGAAAATTCTGTCCGTGCTGCTAACGCAAATGCAACACTAACTGCATATTAGTAAGATACTAATGTAGAACAACATACAAGAAGGGGAAAAAACTATTTTTTAGAGAAGTTTATCAACTCTGGTAAATGAGAACCCCCTCTCTTTACATCCCTAATGAAAGGGGAAAAAAAAAGGAATTAACGATACACAAAGCATCATTGCTGGAAAAAGATACCAAAGCAAAAACTTTATTATACCTGGAGTTCACCTCTAATCATTGTGGAAACATTCGTGAAAAGGTCATTGAGTGACTCAGCCAAGCGGTCCTGCTCCATCTTTTGCAATAACTCACTGTTTAGGAGCCTGAGGGGTGAGAAAGCTTGGTTACTATTGGAAGATATACGGTTAAAGTTGTTTTTTCTTTTCATGCAACTATAACCAACCAAAAACAAAAAAAATGGAACTTGGTGTTGGAGTATTATAAGTAAACAGCAAAATAGCTTTTCTATAGTCCATGAATAATGGAAGAATGAAATTTTTAAAATGGGGATTGACTGAGAAACAATCATATCCGAAGGGGTAAACAAGAAAAAGATAAATAACTAGGTAACTGCTGACAACACTTTGAAGGTACACTTGACTGCCTTAAATTATTACTGGAGTACTAATGATACAAGGCCCAAAAAAGAATATATCTAGGTGATCTCTTCCCATTTTTTCAAGCCTTGCTGAATATAGTTCCCCCGGTATCTGTGCTGGTAGGAGGTAGTAGTTACCTCATGTTCGACATGCGTACAAGCTGCCCTAGACACCAAGTCATAAGAAAAAGGAATAACTAAATTGAAAAAATCTACTGGCAAAAATCAAAATTTTGAGCACAGGTAGAGTAGACCACAGAAAGTTCATACTAAAGCATCAAAGATAGTATGCATAGAACATGGTGCTACCATTGGTCAAATTTTGTTTCATGTCCTGAAGCCATCATTGCTAAATACAAGCAAAACTATAACTGGGATATAAGATTTAGAAAGAGTTGTCAAGACTGGGAAATGGGAAGTCTATCCATGTGGTGTGAAGGGGTAGATAATTCGATATGGAAAAAACTTTATATGGATGGCATGTTACAATACTCTATCCAAGCATGATATTTGACCCTTGCATGCGCTTTGGAATATTAGAACTCCACCAAAAGTAGCTTGCTTGGGTTGAACTGTTCTGCATGATGCTTGTCTAACAAAGGACAACTGGATAAAAGAAAAGAGTTGGAAAGTCTATATAATCTCCAGCAACAGAATTGGAGCATGTCTTTGAATCTAAATGGTATCTACTGGTGATGCCTAAGACACTTATAGACACCTACACAGCTGGAAAGCTAAGTTGCATAGACTCTTCACTTTCGATGCCGCACTGCTCACAGATTCTCCTAAAATACACTATTTTTGGAGAATCCAACATGCACCCGTTGACATTTTTGAAGACTCCGAGCAACATAACTCGAAAGTAAGAAAACCCAAATACTAAATACATATTAAGATCTTAGGTATACAATCTCAGCTTTTCATTTGAGGGGTAGTGTTGAGGATAGGAATCGAATATGTTTTGAAGGAAGTAAAGAGATCTTACGCAAGTTTGAAATTTAGTATTATCATTTTTAGCTTATTCTGTGTAATTTAGAATGTGTAAATGATAAAGCTGTTTTAATGGATATTATTAATTCCTCACAAAGATGAGCAAGGGAGGAAACTTTTGTACCTTATATTACTTACCAAAAAGAAAAAGATAGTATGTCAACAATAAGAGTGATAGAAGATGGCAGGAGACGAGGCAACCCACACAGACACATTTGTAACTTGAGGGGTTTGAGAGTGAAGCACATAGCATGGATTAACTAAACTATTGGTGTAAATTTAGTACACAGAGAGGCTTTTGTTTCATGTCTCAAAGGGAAATGAAACATGAACCAACTTTCAGTAAGTATCCTGTGTTATGAAACAATTCAAGAACCTATGATATTAACACCTCTCTTTTCAATTCACCCAAGAACTTAAACTACAGCACAAGATTGACACTCACACGTTCGGGCTCGGTAATCTGCTATGTGAGGCATGAACAACATAGAGACTAGAGTCAAACACAAATATTAGTTTATCCAACTAGATAGAGAGAATAATATGTAAAGACTCTTACCACTTTCCAAGTTGAACCAAAAAAAAGAAAATAGGAAGTCCTTTTGTTTCTTGTGAAACCATGAGATCCTAAGTATAGATGACAGGATACAAATAGCAGAGTTTTACTTTTTTTATACCACTTTTATACAGGGGATTTCCCTATTAAAAGTTAATACAATTATTACTTGTAATATATTATCTAAATCAGATTCTGCAACTATTTTCAGTAATCTATGTACATTACTACAGGCCAACTGTCAGGTTATCAGGAATTACCGAAAGCAGACTATTTAAGTGTATTTTACTAACTACAGAAAATTGTTAACAGTCCTTATATAAGCAACAACTAAAACCCCTCAAGCACGAGACTTCCTTTTTCCCTTGCTTTCTGTTGGAGAAGGTGATTTAGCTTTCAACCAAGTATTAAGCAATTGTTCATCTGGTATAGTCTGCAACAACTTCACAACATCATCTCCATTAGTTTCTTCTATTTCCTCATCGCCATCTATTGACATATTTCTTTTTAAATCTCCTTTTACTTCACTACCATTTTCATTTCTTCATGAATTAGTATCATTCACATTCTTCTTAACGTTCTCTGTAAAAACATCTTCCATCATACCAAACACTCCCTCTGCTTTTAGTCTGGAAACTGACTTACCTTGACCCATTAGATAAGTCATTTTCCAACAATTTTAGGAAAAACAAGATGTTCTAGAAAATATTTTTAGTTAATTTTATTGCAACCAAACAACAGGAAATAGGAAAACATTTTCCACAGAATATTTTTCCCGTACCAAACACACCCATAATATGAATTTCCGACCAAAAGAAATTCTAATTTTACCAAATATCTCAAAATTACATACTATAATATAACATATAATCAATTATTTGCAACCCGCAATTCAAATAAATAATTTCGAAAAATTAGGTCTTACAAATAGTATTCAACAAATGGATTCAATTTGAGGTTATTCTTCTCCGTTTGCTGAAAGACTAAACTGTCAACGAATCGAGAGAAACTATAGAAAGCTTAAAGTAGTATATAACCTTGTTGAGACAGGAGAGAGACAAGTATGAAATGGAGAGCCGCCTTCTGCTGATGAAGAAGATAAGCCGGTCAGCACAGAATCAATAATCGCCGGTGAACAAAGGGAGTAGAATCCAGTTTAACAGGAAATATATCATATTATTTTTCAGATAATCAAATTAAATTTGGATATACCTTCAACTTAGCTTCAAAATGTCCCCCATTTATATAAAATTGAATAATTAGATAGATTGATTTTAGGGACAAATTAGATCTAATTTGAAATTATTTATTTTTAATAGGACCAATTCAAATTATTATTCTTAATGAATTTATGGTCCAAATTATTTATCTTCCTACTCCTATTTATTTTATTTTGGCGTCAGCGTAAATATTATGAAATATACTTTAGCGGTATATGTATATCATACCGATATTATATAGAATAAGTTCAATCCTTTGTGATATCCTGGCGGTATATTGATACACAATTGGTACTATATATGATTATGTTTTTTAAGAAATAAATAAAAAAAATATTAAATTCTAAATTAGTAGAAAATATATTCGTTGTGATACTCTATCGGTATATTTATACCATATAGGTATCGTATAGGACTAGAAAATTATTAAAGTTACAAAATTATTTATTAAATTCTAAATTAGTAGAAAAATATATTCGTTGTGATACTCTATCGGTATATTGATATTCTATCGGTATTATATAATTTTGAGCTCTTTTTTAATAAATAAAATAATTAAGAGTGAATTATTAAAGTTACAATTTTATTTATTAAATTCTAAATTAGTAGAAAATATATTTGTTGTGATATATCTGTATATTGATACCATATCGCTATCATGTAGGACTAAGCTTAATCCTCTGTGATACCCTGTTAGTATATGTATACTCTATTGGTACTTTATACAAGGTAGGCGTTTACGCCAGCATGATGTCAGTGTTTTTAATAGTATGGGAGTATAAAATGTAAAAAGGTATATACATGTAAGTAGTTTGTTTTAGAGGGACACAAGTTTAATTTTCTCTTAATTTTATGTATAAAAAGCATATGTAAAAAAATAAAAAATTATAAACTTTATCAACTCATCTTGCTTCCAAACTCTTTACGGTTAGAATTCGAAAAAAAAAAACGATCCATAAATTTGGATGGTCTATCGGGATCAAAGACAAATCCATTATTATCATATATTAGTAAAAGAGTGATTGGAAATGTAAAAGGTAGGGAATAATTAGAGTTTCCAAGAAATCAGCACATACATCTAAAAAGGAAAATCAAATCCAAATTAATAAGTTAAAAAAATAAAATATTATGATTGTCATATAGTTGTAATTAAAAACATAACTTTGTAAATAATTTAGAGTGTATGCGTAAATTGTTAATGAAGTCTTAAATTGTATATGTTTTTCAAATTTCTCTAATTTTTTGGCTCAAAATAATATCTTATGAGTTTATTGAAAGCCTACTAACTAACTAATTAAATATATATAGACATATTATAACATTTAAATAAAAATTGATATCCTATTGTCTTCTATTATCCCGCAAGCGCAAACAAATTCACCAATTTCAAGTAAAATCTGAGGTGTCTCAAACTTGTCAACAAATTTTGAGGAAAAAATTATCTTGAATAGTCAAATGTCCATTGTGCAAATACATTAATCACATAAAATATGTCATATTTTTAAAATTTCTTAACTGCATAAAATAATTTAAACTATGGTTTCTAACTCTAAATTTGTTCGAATTGAGTTCATTACTCTATCTTTCCGAAAATGTTGGATAATTTGAGCTCTCACTGTTCAACTTATCAAAATGTATTTCTTTTTACCATTTTTATCTGACCAGCCAACATACGTCTAAACAGATAATAACTAAACACTCCACCAATATTTCACCAGGGGATATCACTACATAAAAAGAAAACAACAGATACTTTTATACAACCAAGGCATATCCAAGCCACCCCTTTGAGTGTTTTCTCATTCCGTTTAAGAGACATCATTTTATTAGTAATACAAACGATAACTTGATAGCACATGTTTGATACATCTTGAACAGAGCTACTCAAGTTTTAATATCTAGTGTGTATATATATATAGATAAACTTATTATATCGTGAACCAGTAAATTCAAGGGAATACACCATCTCCTGCGCCATAATGATCATATCTTCAGTCTGCTTATCTTGCCCGAGAGTGCAGGTGATGGTTCCATCTCAATTACTGCTAGCAGGCAACATGAGAAATCACTCCCTTGGTGATGAATTCTTCCTAATCAAGGAATAGGCATCGCTATATATGGCCACCATGTTTGAAAACACAGCAAGGACAATCATAATTATGCACAAGATCTTGTCCTTCTTTGTTGCTATGCCATATCGATCTCTGGAACATGAAAGCAACTATATCAGTAACTGGTTGACACTATACATGCTGTGAAGGAGAAGTATTCAGGGATGAGAAAGAAGACTACCTATGGCAAAAGTAAAAATTGAGAAGTGCACATGATCCTAGTAGATCTAGAAATTCTGACATTTACAATATTTGAACATCAAATTATAAGTGAACGAACTTGATCATCAGCAGTACCAACCAAAGCCAAACCTCAAAATTAAAATGCCAGAAACTCCTTAGCCTTGATTACGACAGTTCAAGGGCCTGGCAGGCAACACTGAGAAAAGAAAAGGATAGGAAACAGAAACACTTTTTTGCATACCATATTCTTTAGCTTCTATGTTCACAGAAACCTGTGCGTAAGTTCTCCAATCTCGTCCTCTCAATGGATTTAAAAAATGGACCAAAGTCATACATTTCTCCAGAGGGGACTTCTTTACTCCTCAAAAAGACATATATAAGCAGGAACCCTCTAAACTTAGTAAATATCTGTTATATACGGGCCAACTCCCTCCCATTCAGAAGTTGGATGCATACGTTATTACTTCCAATTTACCATTTCAAAAAGGGCAAGGAAGGTGCATTTAAGCAGGAACAACTAGCTCCAGACTTGATAGCTTCCATCGCAGGATAACAAATAAGCATGTTACATCCTAAACTTATAAGTTCCTCAAATGCACTAGTAAACGACATTAATCTATTTTTACCAGCCGTAGGATGACTATAAATATGTCCCAATAAAAATTTGCAAGGACATCAAGGAAACAATGAAGTTGTACTTCTATTTCCGTTCGTGAATGTTTAACCCCAATATGTGGAACTTAGATTTGCTCCTGATGGAGCATCCTTATGTTTCCACTTTCTCTTTCAGTCTGGCTGACAGAGCAAGCAAGATGGCAATGCTAGATTTGGATCAAAGGTTTTGGATAAGAAAAATATCAAAATAAGCTAACATCCTGGAATAAATCATCTAATAAAAATGTTTTTACCTGAGAGTAACAGCAGCAGGAAATATGAACCCAATGCAAACAGCAGCAGTTGCCCCAGTGAATTGAAATGCATCCCAGATGCTTGGGATGAAATTTGCACCCAGAAAGATGATGGCTATGAGCCCACTGCTAATCGATGCAAATCTCAAATTGTCATAAGTCAGAGGCCTTGCAGAAGGAAAGAGAAGACCATCCAAGTTAAGCCTCAATGGATAAAAGACAATGGGAAAGACAAGCATTAGGTGGGCAGCATAGCTGACACGAACGACATCATTGAGCAAGGAGCCTAATGGAATTCCAAGATTGGTATCGAAGTTGGCAAGCACGTCATCAAGGGTTGCATCACCAAATAGGAGAAAACCAAACAGGCTTGTCAACACATACACACTTGAGCAAAGAGCAAGAGAGCTTTTCACCACTGCTCTGATCTGGGTGCTATCTTCAAGTTCATTTTCTATGCTGTGAACTGCAAAACTTTCACTTTCAGAAAACGAGCAATTCTTAATGTTGCATTTCTAATTGTACGATGAAGAATTAACTTCACTTTAGCTATAAGATTTTCCAATCTGACTAACATTCGATCAAGGAAGAAAAATGGGACATAGTATTACATTGAAGTCAATCAGAGATGCATAAGATAATATATTAAGTGGAGTAGGTGGTTGAATGAATGTAGATCAAGACCAAAATAGCACACAGCAGAGATTATCAAGTTAATACTAATTTTTCAAGAATGTACGTATTTTGATTAACTGACAAATACAAATTTTAGGATAGAGTCATAGACTAAAAGAAAAAAAGTAGGGAAATCACATTAAGACAGGGATTTTATTAAACTATTTGAAAGATAAAACATCATTGACGAGAGCCTTTGATCATCAAGGATTAAAACGATGCACCAAATAACCAGAATCCGGCAATAATAGAACTATCAATAAAATAAATCCTATCTAACTTACATTTGAGCAATACTTTTGTTATAAACTCCAAGGACTATGGCAAAGCATGAATTTAAGATTTACCAGGGGCAACTAATGAAGATATTATGAGAGAAATGCTTCATATGTTAATTTTTTCTAATTTGGCAGAAAACTTCTTCTAGCTTTTCTTCAAAGAAGCACACAAATGGCAACATATGTATAAAAATATAGTTGGGATACTGGAATACATACCATTATAATGGCATATATATGCAGTAACAAGTACAGGAACCACTGTAAAGAGCTTAAGGAATGATGTTATATCATACACATCAGGAAGCAATCTGGGCATAAGAATGGTCCCATTCATTAGCTTGAATATGGTAATTCCCACAGTCACAACCAGGAATACAACAGCCAAGGCGACTGACAATGCAGACGTGTATCTCAATGAATCTGCAAAGCAAAATAGGGAACTTAGACTTGCTACACTGCATCATTAAATTCAGGAAGACAATACTATTGATAAGTGAGACTACTGATGGATTGCTCTAAATTAAAGGATATAGGAACCTCACCATCAACTCAGAGTCCAATGTCATACATATCTGAAGTGATGGTACTCCACAATCAAGTTGGAATATATATATATATATATATATATATATATATATATATATATATATATAGAGAGAGAGAGAGAGAGAGAGAGAGAGAGAGAGGGGAGGGAGAAAGAGGAGAGAGAACTGAAAACTGAAATCTTAATATTATTTCTTGAAAAAGAGCAGGATGCCAGCCACATGTAAGAGTGAGACTTAATCTGGGCTTGTGTTTAAGAGAAAGAATAGATTCTATTGAACTCACCAAACAGCATCTAGGTGTATACACCCAATTGACTAATTAATTCTCAGCTTCGAGTAATAAGAATAGCACTAAAGGTATGGATTTGGAAAAGTAAAGTGCATTTTCAAGAACTTAAGATACATCTGGAAAGAACTCACCTATACGCTTCAAGGAAGCCAATGGTGCAAATATGCCAAGAGTGGTGATGAGAAGAATAAAAAACCGACTATTCCACCAGTGAGTCCCAAACCAGCCTTCCAGTACACCAGCATGGTGAACTCCGCTTGAATTAGTTCCAGATAGAACATCACCTTTAAGTGGACAATATGAAGAGAGATTACTATAACTACTATGGGTTACAAACCTTAATTAGAGTATGAAAGTTGATAAATAAATGTCAGTCTTATAGGGGCTGTTCAGCTTTTTATGTATACCTACCTATTATAATCATGTATACAACAAGAACACCTATGTTGTTTAAAAGTATACATATTTGGAGCAACATCTTCCCATACTTTCCAAAGGCGTCACCCATAAGACCTCCATAAGAAGTAGATTTAGAAGTCCTGCTAAATCTTATCAACAACTCAATTGAAGCTTCTGTCAGAAAAGCCGTGAAGATGATCATAGCAATCCCTGGAATAAGACCTAACGACTTCATAGTCGCAGGTAAAGCCATGATTCCTGCACCAACAATTGTGGTTGATAAATTAAATACAGCCCCACTAAAGGAAGCCCCATCGAACTCATCAAATCCAGCATCTTCCTTATGCTTAGTAGGCAACAATGGCGATTGCTCATCAACCACCACTTGTTTGTTCTTTCGTGATATCTTCTCTTTTGCTTGTTTAAGGCTTCCAATCGTCATATTTGAATTCAGAAAGTCAGGGACTGAGGATTGAGAACTTCACTGACTTAATACACACAAACTTTCACTTATTGGTTTCTTAATAAATATCTGCACATGACAAATAACAAATATCAACATTCAATTCAAACTACCCTGGTTAGTTTAAACAGTACTATCAGACATTATTATAAAATTCTAATTCACTCCAAACAACTGTAACAAGGAATTAAACCAGTGAAGCTCCAAGAATACCATACTAGTTTATTTTCCCAAAATAAAACAAAACAACATAAAAAGGAAGGCAAATCAATTCTTTATAGCCCCAAACACGTCATTCATACCAATAACCATCAATGATATTGATAAAGATCATCTTTTTTTAAGAAAAGAATTCATGGAAAAATCAATAAAGCAATTCATCAAAACAGAATCAACTTGATCTGCAAATCTTTGAGTACTCAAAACTTAAAACCTACCAGAAATTAATGAAAATTAACTAAAAAACTTGGAAATTGAACAAAAAATCACAGACCCAGAAGAGAATTGTTCAATATAACGGGCCTGAAGCCTAAAGAATGAATCAAGAATCAGTGTCCAATTAGAAAAATAGTGAAGACTTGAAAACCATACCAAAATGAAATTGATTAAGGGTAAAAAATCAATGGCTTTCGTCTTCTTAATATAATGACGAAATGTTGCAATGAAATTATTGGTGTTACATTATTCATATATATGTACAGTTCCATTGATAACGACGGCAAAGAAAAGAAACAAAAAATAGGTAGGCCATACAGATTTTTGATTGTGAAGAAGATAAACAAAAACAAAAAAACGTGTGGCACTAAAGGGGTTTGAGCAAAAATCCATTTTCCAAACTAATTGAAAATTGATAATACCTGTAAAAAGTGAAGCAGAGTGTGTCTACCAACAAGTTGTTAATAGATCCACCCTTCCTTCTTCTCAAGGATTCAAGGTTTTTGCTGCTGCTCATCTTTACAAACTGCTATTATCTGCATATTATATGTCAATTCCAATATTCATTTTTTTTTTAAATGGATTTTTTTTTAATTTATTTCCATAAAAAAGTATCTTCTGTTGAACTGCCTCCCCCTTCCCAAAAATTAAAAAAAAAAATAGCTTTATTTGTCTTAATTTATTATGCAATAATTTTTTGAATTTAAAACCTAACGATTAAAATTTAATTTTTTTATTTTATTTTTTATGAAATAATTTATAGTTATATATAGAATTCTATCTGATAAAATTTAAAATTACTTTTTCATTCTTAAACTCCATAGCATTCATTGTAATAACATGACATTTATTATTATTTGCATTGTCATCTAATTTTAAGAATCACTTTTAAAAAAATATATATACATATATATCAAGCAGTAGTAAAATTAGTGTTTTCACTAGAGAGTTTAAAATATAAATGGGTAAATAAATAAAGAAGAGAGAATTTAACACCTACACTCTTATAATATATAAAAAATAATTATTTTGATTATTTATAAATAGTATAAATTTTCACTAAAGAAATTCAGATGAATTCCTCAATCCTATCTGATTATGCCCGTGTAAATGATACGTTATTACATTCGTTTATTTCGAACAAACACCATATGAAAATATTTTATTTTTTTTAATGATACCTATGACACTTGACAGAGTTAGTTTTTCTAAAAATAAACTAAAACAGGTGTAAACAGTGAATAATATTCTGATTTTATAAAGCTTTACTGTTGAGGTTTTGCATTTAAAGAAAAAAAACTGTAACTAATTCTTTCAAAACTAAGACAATTTTTGTTCATGATTTGATCTTTAAATCATTTTCAGAAACAGTTCCTATAACCATTGCATTAACCAGTACTAATTTATTTAAGTGGGTCCTATTATTTATTTATTTGAATGATTAGATGAGAGAAAGTTGTGGCAAACTAGTCCAACGTGACATCATATTTTTACTCTTCATTTTTTTTAATTAATGACATGTTTTACTAAATTGCTGTACTAATCAAGAGCTTCTGTCGCTAATTACGTATTAATTTATTGCATCCTTCTCAATAGAGCCAATAATTCAAGGCTGTAACAATGTACATTAATGCACAATTATTTGATTCAGAAAGAATGAAAGATTCCAAGGTTAGATGGAACCCAGCTGTTGTTCCAAATTTGCGCAACGCCACCTATGTTCTCAAAAATATAATACACTGCCATAAAACTATTCTCGGAAAATGTAATATTTTGTTTATCGAAATTAGTTCATTAAGTAGTAAAATTAAACATAATAGTGTACTATTCTATAATGAGAGGTTGGTTTTGGGAGCTACACGGAGAGGTGGAGGTAGACCGAAGAAGTATTGGGGGAGGTGATCAGACAAAATATGGGGAATCTGGATCTCACCGAGGACATGACCTTAGATAGAAAGGAGTGAAGGTCGCGAATTAGAATAACAGGCTGATCGGTTGGTGGGGTTAGGTGGATGGGTGACCTCGAGGTTTAGTGAGGTAGGCGTGATTGATGTCACTGTCTGTCGTATGGGTGTTAAATTTATCGTATTTACATATTGACATGTGTTATTCGTAAATAGTCACTCTTTTTATTTCTATTTCTCCTTTTGTTCCATTTCCTTCCCTTTGTCATATCTAGTTTATTCTGCTTATAGGTTGTTGAGTCGAAGGTTTCCAGGAAATAACCTCTCTACTTCTATTACTTCTATATATGAGGTAATGGTAAGGTCTGCGTACATTCTACCCTCCTCAGATCCCACTTGTGGGATTCAATTACATATGTTGTTGTTGTTGTATTGTACTACTCTATAATATGAACTGTTTGTAGCTCAATATCATTATATTTATATTCCGTAAGAATCTTCACTTTTTTAATATTCTAGCAAAAAATTATTTAAATATAAATTTCATTTCCAAACACCTACTTAATCACTTCTACTTCTACTTCCTTCCTCTTTCTTCTTATAAAATAAAAAAAATTGTCAATTTCAATTGACAACATGGAGTACATTAGTATGACTTTTTTAATATAAACACATGGCTGTGGTTGTGCCAAGCAAGAGATTAGTGACTAGATTAACAAGGATCTACGCAAGTTATTTCATTGGTAAGTTGTGATTCATCAATTTTTAAGACCAAAACAATAGATCATGCCTAATTCTTGTCGTATTTCTTAAATTGTTTTTACCTGTTGTAGCTTCATTTTTTTTTTTTAAATATATTTTCTGTTATCATCATAATCATAAGAATCTAGGTCATTTATTTTATTGGTTAAGTTGTGATTCATCATGTATTTTTTCTTTTCTACCATAGTAGTAGAGCAAGTATAACAGAGGTATCATCATATCTATTTATGGTAAATATATTAGATACATAAATGTACTCGTGTTAGTATTAATTCAATATCTATTATTTTTTATCTTAATTTATATAATATAGATAAAAATTAAAGAGTCAATATAGGATTTATAATGTTATTAATTAAATTTTAATATGATTTTTAGATATATTAAATTGTTAATTACTGTGATTTATAATTTTTTTAAATAATATAATATTATTTTCTTTGTCCTAATTTATGTGGCACCGATACAATTTTAAATTCCAAGAGTCAATCAATTTTTTATATTAAAATCTATTTTAAGTTGTCAACATCATGTTTTTATGATTTTTTATATAGTTTTTTAAATATATAAAGAATTAAAAAATAATAATTAAAATGAAAAAAACTAAAAATTAAATATATGTCTTCAAGCTGCTCAAACAAACATATCGACCTGTTATGTACTTGAACAACTTAGCTCCCTCTTATTATATAAGAGAATTTTTATGGTCGAGATTTGTCTAAGTCCACTTGATTTGCTTCCATCTAATATTATCACATTGCTTTCAACTATAGAAGATCAGAGTAAGACAAACACCAGAACATGCAAACACAAAAGTCACAAGTTAAGAACAACATTTAACTAGAACCAAAAATCTTATAGCATATCTCAAAATAAGGAATGGAATAAGCAAGCAATCTAACAAATCCACCAATAAGAATAATTTAAGCCGCCCATTAAGTCATAATTTAAGCAACTAAGAACATTCTTTCCTACTTTTGGAGGTTGTGAACTTTTTTAACTGAACATCTTTTTAAAGTGAACATTTTGTAAGAGTATTTTTAAAATTATTCACACTCTCAAAAATTATGTTCAACTGCCAAACAACCTTTTTCAATAGTTTTATTAAAAATGCATTAGAACTTTAATACAAAGGCTTATTCTTAGTAATTTTACCTTCTAAATTTGTATTAACAGCTTTGATCTCATCAAAACTCAAATTTGGACTAACTTCACCAACTTAAACTTCTTCTGGACCATTTGGTATTCTCTCTTTTTCTTCTCCTTTGGTATGACCTTCCCTCAGCCCTCAATTTTGTGTTTTCTTCATGTATATCACTTTCATATTTAGCATCACATTCATTGAATGAATCTTGATATTTTAAATGAAAATTTTACACAAATATACAACTTTCTCCTGTAAATTACACTTTAAATTTTTTTTACCAAAATACCAAAAAAATTACACCTATTCACTTTTTTTTCCATTTCCCAACACTATTATATCACATCATACACCACAATAATCACACTCAAAACACTCTTTCTCCTAAAATTGTAAATAAAGTTGGTATTTTACATGGTAATTTTCAAAAAGTTCGGTAGGGCATGCAATTTTATCCCCAAACTTGTATATATGTGAAAAATCCCCTTTTAAATTTGGTCTAGCACTGAAATATCATTGTTAACAATAACAAATTAAGTCTCAGCAGATATGATAATCTCAGGCTCAGCAGTTCTAATAGCTGAAGCTAAAGAAAGTGCAATAATCTCAAGCTCAGTAGTTGTTGAAGTTGAGTTGCAACTTCAAACTCCATATTTACATTAATATCAATCCTCACCTCATTGTGGTCCCTCTTGTCTTGTTCTGTATCAAAAGCACCAAAAGATTGTTCATTGGCAGGAGTGTATTTCAAAAAATTAGTAGGGTCATCTACTTGTTCTACTTTATCAACCATGTGACAAAAATAAACCTCAACAATATCCCCATCTTGAAAGCTTTGTGAAAGTTCTTAAATATCTCCATTACATTGTATATCTTCTTAGGTGGCCTGACATAAAATATGCAACTTCTAGTGTACCATAACTCTTTAATACCATTAGCTAATTCAAAGTAAAATAGCCTATCCACATCCACATCGAATATTTTAGTGATTTCTCCACCCTCATATGATGATTTTCGATTTTTGTTATTCAAATTCTATCATGGTAATATCTCAATATATATGTAAAAGCATACATTTCTGAATGTATGTCTCCTTCACCGTATATAATATTAAAAATTGAAGAAAAAAATTAATTCATAAAATGCTATGCATATACAACTCGAATATATACTCTAATCAGTCAGAATTATAAGACAAAAATTTAGACCAGTAAAAATTTCTAATTTATCTATAAATTCTAACTTCAAAACCAACAATAATGTCAATAGTAATAAAATTTTGGATAATTTATGATAGATCTTCAACTTTTACGTTAGACGATACAGAAAGAACTGACCTTCAAGTTATGAAGTGAAGAGGAAAGGAATTTCATGAATGTAGGTACTATTATCACATATTTATGATTTTAGCCACGCTATCAAGAACTATCACAAAGAAAGAGATTTCACAGATGAGTTGAATTTCACGAAGAAAAAGATTTCATGAATAAGTTGGATTTGGTAAATGAAAGGTTTGGAAAGCAGAAATATCATGTATAAATGAATTATTTTGTAAAATGAATTAATTAATGGACTAATTTAATTAATTCAATAACACGTGTTTCTCGAATACTTACGATTGACTGAGTAAGTGGTCTAGTTAGACATATATACCTTTGAAATACATTATTAAACAGTGCAGTGAGGTTAAAGATTACGTCCAAAGTTTAGGATTGTTACAATAATTTTTATCAAAGTTGAGATATAGATTGTGTTTGGTATGAAGGAAAATATATTTTCCATGAAAAATGTTTTCTTGGAAAATAAGTTGATTTCTGACTCATTTTTTCATGTTTAGTTGGTGGCTGAAAAATATTTTCTATTTTTGATTAGTGAATTAAAATATTTTAAAGAAAATATCTTTTATTTTTGGTTAGAGAGTAGAAAATATTTTTTACAAAAATAATTTCTGATATGAAAATATTTTGTAATTTAAAATATTTTAAAATAAGTATTTAATTATTTTTTTTTGGAGGGGGGCTAGTGGGATGGGGAGTTAATTTTTTTAAAAATTTAATTGTCTTTTTCAAAAATAAAATTTTAATATTTTTGTGTGTGTTTGGAGGTGGGGGAAAGGGGGCGGGGTGTAAAAGATTTGAAGTTTTCAAAATTCATTTTTTTAAAAATAAAAATTTAATTTTTTTTGGGGCGGGGTGGGGTAGAGTAAAAAATTATAATTTTTTAAAAATAAAATTTCATTGTTTTTTTTGTATATGGGGTTTGAGGTGGGTGGATGGTTTCGGAGGGGTGGGAGGTCGAAGGCGGGATGGAGTAAGAAATTAAAAATTTTTAAAATTTAATTTTTTTAATTTTTTTGGGAGCTAGGTGCGGGGCCGATGGAGTGGGGGGCTAGTAGGGAAGTAGAGGTACAGATAGAATAAATATATAAAATTATTAAAATTTAAAATATTTTTTAAAATTAAAATTTATTTTTTTGTGTGGCAACGGTTGGGGCTGGTTTGGAGATGGAACAACGGATGAGGTAAAAAAAAAGATTTTAAAATTTTAATTTTTTAAATTTTTTTGGGGAAAGGGGAGGAGAGGTGTTGCGGGATCAGATAGGAATTGAGTAAAAAATAAAAATTTTAAAATATGAAATATTTTTAAAAAATAAGATTTTAATTTATTTTATTTTAAGAAGTTAATTTTTTTAGGAGAGAGATCGTAATAGAGATAAATAAAAAATATATTTTAATTTAAAATTGAATGAAAATTCAAAAAAATGTTTTGCTTCATTTTTAAAAGAAAATTATTTTCTTTTAAATTTAAATAAAATAATTTAAAAAATATCGACCAAACGTCAAAAAATGGAAATATTTTCCTCGATACCCATATTTAGAGCCATTTTCCTCAGAATATAAGAGAACTTTTATGAGTGAGCTTCATCTGAGTCCACGTGGTTTGTGCGTGGCATCTTCCACCCACTTTTATCATACTGCTTTCAACTAAAGAATATCAGAGTAAGACGAACGGTCTTGGCTTCCATAGCTGTTTCCCTTCAATCTTCTCCAATTACTACTGCACTTTGAAGGTAAATCTTTCTCATTTCTTCGTCTACCTCTTCAATTTTCGATTATCTTTTGATTTTCATTTTCCCCATCTGCATTCTACGTTTGTCTGAAAAGATTTAGAAAACTTTCGTTTTCCATTTACTTCGGCGAACTTTGAATTTGACAAGAATCAAAATTATGACCAATATGGCGAATTTATATTGAAAAAACCCCTATATTTGCCGGCATAGATTTATCAAGCTTTGCTTTCAGATTTTGTTTTATGGGCTGATGAAGTTTGAATCTGAGAAGAATTGAAATTAGGGCCAAAATGGCAGTATGCTCACATCAGCCATAATTATTTTTCTTAAAAACTCCTCCGAGAGAAAACTTTAAATATCTTGGGACCATATCTAGAGTAGTGATGATTTTGATGACGGGTAGCATGGACAAAATGGAGGCTTGCTCGGAGTAGTGTGTAATAAGAAGATACCACGTGAACTTAAAGGTAAGTTTTAGGGGATGATGGTTTGACCGTCTTTGCTACATGGGATGATGGAGTGTTGGCCGATAAAAAACTCACAGGTTCAGAAGATGCAGGTCGTGTAGTGAGTATGTTGAGATGGATATGTGGACATACCAGGGAGAGGATAAGATTAGGAATGAATCATTCGACGGAAGCTAGAGGTGGCCTCTGTGGCTGAGAAAATGAGAGAAGCAAGACTCCAATGGTTTTGGGCATGTATAGAGAAGAGGTGCTGACGCTCCTGTTTAGGTGCGAGAGGTTGAATTTTGGGGTTATACGGAGGGGTAGAAGTAGATCGAAAAAGTATTGGGTGAGGTGATTAGATAGGATATGACGCAACTCTATATCACCGAGGACATGACCTTAGATAGAAAAGAATGAAGGTCATATATTAGGGTAGAAGGTTAGACGGCTAGTAAGGGTAGGACAATGTCTGGTCTTGTGATATATAGTAGGTTAGTAGAGGTAGTTGTGTCTTTGTATATTCTGTTGTTATTGTCCTTTATTTATTTTTGTTACTTTTATTGTTTTTAGAAATTATCATTTGCTTTTCAATCTAGTCATTTTGTTTTATATTGTGTTTTCTACTTTTGGGATGATATTTTTGAGATGAGGTCTTTCGGAAACAATCTTTCTATTTCTATGAGGTACCCTCTTCACTTGTGGAATTTCACTGGATGTTTTTCTTTTTTAAAGAACTCTAACATAAGATATGGGGTTTCCAGTTACTTGAGGGAGATGTGAGGAAAAAAGTTTTCATAACTAACCAAGAGGCCAACATGTTAGATCATATCTAGCTCAGTTATGTATTTTCCTTCTACTCAAAAAATAGTAATTTCTTCTTCCGTGTAATGTTAAACACACAATTTTCCCAAGTTCCCAAGGACAGCAGAGCTGTGATTGTTCAACAACTCTATGTGACAGTCTCAAAGAATCACCCTTTTCTTCATCTTCTTATATCCTTTTCCCTCTAATATGAGTTCTGCCAAAATCTAACAAGAAAAACAAAATGACTCTGAACTTATTCCTAATTGTACCTGAAAATCTCTAAATGGCATTTACTAAATCAAAAAACAGAGTAGCAACTTCAACAATGTCAGCTCAAGCATAAAAAAATCACATTGCAAACTCACATGAGCTAAGTTGCGGGATTCTTCACTTTCAGTACCACATCCGTGTTGGATTCTCCAAAAATACACTGCTTTTGGAGAATCTGACACACATGACATTTTTGAAGAGTCCGAGCAACATAGCACATGAGTTGAGGTAAACTGTTAGCCACGTAAATTGTGAAGTAAAAATTATTGAAACAAATTATAAACTACAGACTAATCCATATTAAAGCCAAAAATACCAAAACAACTATTTCGAAAATCATTACGGACCAAATAATTATATGCCTCTGAATCACACCTTTAAAAAAAGTCCAATTACACTGAAATATAATATATGGTATTTGCGAGACGTTGAGGAAGTACCCCAGTTCAAAATCTCTTCACAGGTAAATATTATTCCACTTTCATGCTAATTTATAAGAAAAGCTGAATGTTACATATTGGATTTTTGACAGGAACTACTAGATTTTCCATCATAAAATTTAGTAAATCATTAAATCCATATCTTTGGAAGTGTTGAAATGTACTCAGATTCTGGAAGGACTTTTTTGTAGAATGTACTTGAGGGAAAATCTCTTTGGAAGTGTCGAAATGTACTTAGATTCTGGAAGGACCTTTTTGTAGAATGTAGTTAACTGTATTCACTTGATCTCGATAAAGTAATTCCAACAGAGGTGCTGCTCTGGTAGCAAAAGAAGTCATCAATTAACCAACATGTGCCATTAGTTCACGTGCAGTGACAATGTAATATCTGGCTTAAGCTCATGTCAAGCTTTTAAATGAATAGAAGATTGATATTCAAATGAAAAAAATGAACAAAAGACTGATATTTGAATGAAGAATTATAGAGTGACGACGACGACGACAACCACCACCACCAGCATACAAAGTAAAATCTCAAGTGGGGTCTTGGGAGGATAAAGTGTACGCAGACCTTACCACTACCTCATAGAGATAGATAGGCTATTTCCGAAAGACCCACGGCAAATAGAGTGATGACCCTATTATTTAATTACATTATTTGAAATTATTACTGTTCAGAAGTAACAAAGCCATAATCCAAGGGTAAATCTTATTACGAATGACCATTTTCATCAGAGCCCAGAATGATCAAACTAAATTTCAGCTAAACATGCTGATCAACTCCCAATCTGATTACTAGATTAAAATTCCCAAGCTTTTGGTTCTTTTTATCACTTTCTCATTGTTCCCCTCTCTTTCGTTGATGATAGACAAAGATGAGCATCAAATTACTACTCTGCCCCAACTTACCTGCCACTTCTCCTCCCACCATTTCTCAGAATGAAGTTTGTAATTATCAAGTTGTGGCCTTCATCTAGACAAACAAAACCAAGAGCCTTTTTAAGCACTATTTTCTTTAATTGTGGTGTTGGGGCTAGCTTGCCCCACCTCCACAGGATACTTATTACCTTCCACCAGTAACACTCATCAGGTAACCCTATTCAGTTTTTTGTCTCTACAATGTCTTAAAGCTGAAGCCTCATAGTTCTCAACCCTTGATTGATCACTAGGCCATACTCTTGATTTTTATTCAAAAACACTTTATCCCTCTGACTCTAAATATAGGTTTAAGCCACATCTCATTTCAACAAATATATTCACTTTGGACTGACTAGTATAAGTCATTACAAGTTTCTTTGGTTCTAGCTTTCAATGCATAGTCGTCTTTGTAAGAGACTGTTTTATTATCAGTATGACATCTAGATGCAAATTCAAATTTGAGTACATACTCTCCTTTGTTGGGGATTGTGTTACATTCAATATAAGATTTGGATGCGAGTTCGAATTTCAGTACATAGTCATCTTGTTAGGAAGGTTCAATATGAGATTTATATACAAATTCAAATCTAATAAGTTATTGTGTGGGAACCAGAAAAAAAAGGTTATTTTGGTTCTTTAACAGCAATACATCAGGTGACATACTTTTCTCCCATCCGGTAAAGTATTCTTACTTACTTTTTTAAATTAGTGAACCCTTAACCCCTCTTGAATTTCATCGATTGGAATTTATTGCCATTAAAATCAATAATGTAATGTTGGTATCATCTAAAAATGGACTCTATTAAAAGATTGGTTTGGCCAAAATTCATAGTGTTGGAACAAAATATAACGAGGTAATTACAATCTATTTTTCTATCAGATTCACTGTTTCTGTTTATTTTGCATCTTTCCTCTTTACACCTTTCATCAGGTTCTACTGTTTCAGTTTATTTTGTGTCTTTTCTCTTTACACCTAAACTATCATTCTTTTGCGCGAGTCTCATACCCCAACTATACATATCTCCATATTAACTTAACCAAATATTCGCTTCCAATAGACAACGGAAGCAAACAATGACTGACTTACATTTTTATTTCATTGACCTTGTACTAATAAGCTTCTACGATAAAAAGCCTCTGCCTCGTCTGTAGTAAATTCTTAAGGACTACATCGTTGACCAAAATACCCTCTACGTTCCTCTCTGTTGCAGCTCTTGCTTCTTTGCCTTGCCCACAATTCACTCAGTTATTGAACTAAGCAAATTAAATTAGTATGTAGTACAGGCAAAATAAGGCCTCTTTCAACCACTCCATATCTTCTCTTCTCTAAATATATATTTTGTCCTAACTTTGGTTGAACAACTACACCCAATAGACATTTTAGTTCTTGTAACTGGTAACTGCAACCAATTAAAAATCTATTGCTAATTGTGATTAATCAAAAATTCAGCTGAACCTAATCAAGTTTGTGATTGAAATGATTGTAGCCATTGTTCAGATTTTTTTTGTTAAAATTTCTTATCACTGTGTAAAACTAAACTGCTAATTCTGATTGTTGACTTCTAGATTTTTGTTTGGGTCATTGTGACTACTTTTCTCAAGTGTGTCAGTTTTTCACGGTTTTTCGAGTGTCATTATTCTAATTTATGCAATTGTTATCGCAACCGAACAATTATACAACATCTGTCTTCTTTTATAAAGGCTCCCTGTGCCGTTTATAGTAAATATTTTAGGATTACAACATCATAGGCTACAATATATATACTCTTGACTTCCCTCTACCTTCCTTCCCACTGCAGCTTTTGCTTGTCTATCTCGCCTGCATTTCACTTGGTTATTGAATTGAATAATTCAATTATAACAATCTATGGTTGGCTTGGTTGAACTAAAAAAATGAAGTATCTAGGCTCTGTTTAGAAGAAACAATCGCACCTTCAATGTCTCCATATTTTTTATTCTCTATCTGTATATTTAGTTCTCAACTTCGCTAACAATCTCTATTTATATATATATAGTTCTCAACTTTCGCTAACAACTTTACATAGCAGAGCTTTTTATTCTTAAAGTTGGTTGAACAATTAGATAGATATCTATTGCTAATTGTACCTGATCAAAAATTGATTCGAAGCCAACCAAAGCTGTGACCAAAATGATGCTAAATATTGTTCAGATTTTTATTTATAAAGTTTTGTATAACTGTCTAAACTAAATGCTACTTCTGATTGTTGCCTTCCAGGTTCTTACGTGCCGTTGTGAATACTGTTCTCAAGTGTGTTTAACTTCCTACACTTCTGTAAGTGCCGGTCTTGTGATTTCTGTAATTATTTTCACTTGGCTCCTTCGCTTTGCCTGTTTCTTAATAGTTGATTTTTTGCCTTTACGTGAAATCATTTTATTCCTCTCCAACTTAGTTTGATTATGTTGCCCCACTTCTTGAGCTTCACGAATAAAGGAACAACCCACCAAAAAGGCATACCTCAAGGGGCACCAATCTCCTCCAAAAAAGATCAGTCTTTTAGGTTACCAATGTAATATGAAAGATATGTCCATGTCTCAGTTGCAAGGAGTCCCACATTCCTCAATCAACTGGTCACTCTTTTGTCATCCACTGTCTGCACAAGAACTGCATCGCTCTCTTTATTAATTGTTGTTGTTATGTGCTTGGTTTTTACTTTCTAAATGCCTATTCTTGCAAACTACCAACTACATTTTTTCTTCTTTCACTGAATAAAAAATAGCTTTACACTAATCTTCCCTGCATTTGGTACTGTTGTGTGAATTGCTGTGAAAAATAAATGTTGGTCCACCACTTCTGCTCTCTCCTGCTCGACTTTGATAAGTATCATTCTTCTGCTTGCTTTGCTATCCTATGGATTAAAAGGAATCATGTCATTTTTAATTTAAAAACGACACGTAAAAATTTGATCTGAAAATGTATGATGAGTGAACACGTAAGTAGTGAATGAATAAAGATATTAACTTTCAATGGTATACAGGGCACATAACCACAATTACACCTTAATTTGTTGGTCATATTAATTTTTCTTTCTCTGCTTTGTCTTTCATCTTCTCTTCTAAAGATGAATTTCAATAGAAGTAGTGATATTTTCTTTATCTATGTTATGAAATTACTTCAAGATTTCTTTTCTTGGGTCACACAGAAACAATCAGTTCTTCATATTGGAATGTGGAAGGGTCAAATGATTTGGCGCAGGTCCTGCCCCTGCTAACTAGTATAGAAAAAGATTCTAGACATTGTTTGATGAAAATCCATTTTAATTTCTTGTGAACTCAGTTCATTGAAAGTAGACGTGAAATGAGATAGTTATTATTCAACTTTGTTAGGCAAAATCACCATTTTCTTGCTAAAAGAAATTTACCGTTTTTACCCGCTTCTATTTGATAATTTTCTAAATTAGATATGGAGAGAACAATATAAATTACACCCCATTTCTCGAAACTTTCTTTCACTTGATTAAATGATAAGTAATTTTTATGAATAAAATACTTTCTGTTGTTTGAGTTGCTAACTGCCATATTACTAAAATAATCTTTTGTACTTTCTCACATTTGATTTTTCAGAAACTTTTGTAGCAACATAAACGTCAGCTTGCTATAATTATTTTGCCCATTCACTGCCTTCTATGAAAAGTTGGTATAATATTGAACAAAAAGATGCATTGCACCCAATACTTTAACAAGGTACATCACAACCAATCACACTCAATTCTTATTATGCTGCACATTCACAACTTAAAAACACTTATTCTTTTACTTGCTGGTATTTTGTCAATTACAGAGTCGCACTCAGATGACTATCACAATCATCTATCTTGCTACTTTTTGTACAAATATGTAAATATGTAAACAACATAGGCAGTGTAATCATAAATGTAATGTATAAACAACATATACAGATATTAGCATCACAATATGCGATTAAAAAGTGTTGTTGTAACGAAAGATTATTCTCTTAATATGTTTTATGTTTTTAATATTAGTTTTTTTTTTCAATATATATGGATCACTTGACCATGTCATATTAACTATTATGCTTCTTTTATTACAGTCTTTTTTGTCATTCGATACATCAGCAACAGTATTTACAATTATTGGCCTTTTTATTTGCAATATTTATTTGTATCATTTTAATAAATATAATATTTATTTTAACATTGTTTTCCATTTTAAATCGGATCAAAATAATGTATAACATAT
Source organism: Solanum rostratum (assembly GCA_029948455.1). NCBI lineage: Eukaryota > Viridiplantae > Streptophyta > Magnoliopsida > Solanales > Solanaceae > Solanum > Solanum rostratum. Next base: position 20,556,821 of record CM057056.1, read on the forward strand.
TAGTAATTCTTTTTTGTTGCACTCAAATGCCTTAAATGTTGATTCAAACTTCACAATGTTACTTAGGCTAAGGTCTATCTCATCCTCCCTGTAATTATTATTTTTGGTAAATATACAGGTTAGGAGTCTGGCATAAACTCCTCCGTCAGTTAGATAGACCCTTTTGGGTTGGTTGGTGGTGGTGGTGGTGGGGGACTAGAGGAGACCCCAATTGATAGACCCTTTTGAAAAAAAATGACTAAAGGAGACGCCACCTAATTATTTACGTAAATTAGGATGCCTAAAATTGATTAAAGTTAGATTTCATTTTAAGGTCTATTTAACTTGTTAGATTCTAGTTAAGGATTCAATAAGTTCTAAAGGAAAGAAATTAGACATTTTTAAAGATATATTAAAAATGATAATTGATCGGACTTAATTAATTAATGCTAAACTGGTTACGTTAAAGTTTTAAAAAATGCAATTACTTAAAAAATAATAATTACAAAGTATAATAAATTATTATATTTTGGGATTTTTGACAATTACAAATTAATTCACTAATCCTATGAATTTATAACAACTAAAAAATATATAACTTTAAGATAATTATTTTGGTGTTTATCCGATTATTGTATGTCTTTGTACTTAATTTGGGCTTATCTTATCTAAATTTTTGAGGCACTCAATGGGCCCATATATGAGTTTCTTTCCTGACGGCCCACGAGAATTATCACGTGACGATCACGTGCATTCTATTGGAAGAACAAAAATAAAAACAAAATTTCAGGTGAAGGAAAAAAGTTAATCAATTTTGAACCCGCGAATATACGAGAAGGTATGCTTCTGGTAATATGTGACTTATGAGCGAGCTTCTCTAATCTTTGTTTACTAATATCCTTTCATATTCATTCATTTGCTAATGCTTCTTGAGTAAGTAGCAAATTCCTTGTAGTTTTCTTGATCCCGTAGAGTGTTTTTTTTTAGAAAACAAAAATCTCTTTTAATCCTTAGAATTTATCATTTTTTCGTTGTGCTTGATTTTTTTACTAATTATTGAGATGGGTATTGAAAAGTTCTATGTTTTAAGTGTTCAGGAGTTGGATTTTTCTAATTTGGATCAAGGGTTTTCTCAAATGATGTGAATCTTGAGTGGAAATGTTTTCTTTTTTTCTTTCCGGAATGATTATGGTTTATTTGAATTAATTGTGGTGGTGTGTGTTAATGGTACTGTAATGGATGAGAAATCTCTATTGTCCACTGTTCATAGTTGGGTTTAAAAGTAACTAATGTTTGCTCAGGCTCTTTGAAAACATTGACGGGTGTGTTGGATACTCCAAAAGTTTTTTGGGGAATTCGAGATGGGTGTGGCAATATTTTTGATAGTCCGAGCAACATATACGATAATTTTGAGTATTAAATGTTGACAAAACAAATAATATGGAGTATGATTTGAGAGATCTGTTAAGGAAATGTCTTCAATCATTTTTCTTTTGGTGGAAAATATCTTCAAAAACATTTTCAAGAATTCAAGGTAATATTCAGGAGAAAGTGGTTTCCCTTCAAGAAAGACATTTTATGGTAAAAATCTTCGCCATGCCAAACAAAGGAATAAAGGAAGAGGAAGAACAGACAACATATATTTTTCTTTGGTTGAAACTGCAATGAACTCTTAAAATGAGAGATAAATTAGGAACAGTTTGGCGGTGGCAAAGTTGGAGGATCACATTTTATATATATATATATATATATATATTGCTAACTAGCAAACTTTCATTAAGTGCCAAATGAATCAGTACACACTCAGCCAGGAATAGCTCACTCCATTTTATTACATTCCCCTATTACTCTATAGAAATTGAAATTGTTGTAGATGTTGAGTTAGTCTTACATCCACTCTAAATGACAAGTATAAACAATTTCTCTGCTCAAAGCTTCCCATGTTTTCTCCTCCTTAGCAAATTTCCTTGAGTTCCTTTTCCATCCAAATGGAATAATTAAATTCTGCATATACCATCTTCATGCATCTCGCCTGTTTCGTTTTCCCTTTGCTGGCTTTGATTATCAGCTCCATCACATTATATTCATACTCACAACAACAACATACCTTGTATAATTTCTTAAGTGGGATATGAGGGAAGGTAGAGTGTATGCAAACCCTACCCCCACTTTGTAAGGATAGGGAAACTATTTCCATTAGACCCTTGACTCGCGAAGAGATGAATATCGAGGTCTCTGTCCAATGCATTTCAAGCATTTTTGAAGATTTTGTCACTCTATCTGCACTATCTGGTTCTTGGTTATATGACCTAGTCCACTTACTAAAAGATGTGACTAGAATGTTTCTAGGTTTGTTTAATATTGACGAAATAACTTTCATTTTTTAAAACTATGTAAAAAAGCTCTTAGAAATTTGTTATCCAAAAAATGCGTATACTCTCTCTTTTTGATCAATTATAAGCGAAAATATGTTCTTTTAGCATTCTTATTTCAGAGTCTGTGACGTGGCCTTTAGCTGTATTCATAACCATATTGGGATACCTTAAAGCTTACTATTTATTTGTTGACATGGCCTTTAGCTGTATTCATAACCATATTGGGATACCTTAAAGCTTACTATTTTATTTATTTTGTACCATGGAAGCTCCATCTCACACTCTTAGCACTACGATAATCAATTTATTTCCCCTTTTTTTTTGGATAACCGTGGTGTTTGGGCCAGCTTGCACGCACACCTTGACTAGTTCCATGAGATACTTGCCACCTCTCATCTAGGTACCCGGTAATGCTCTAGCAAGGCTAGAACAGATGAGAAGAAATCACCTAGTATTTTTGTCTCTGCTGGGATTTGAACACGAAATCTCATGGTGCTCAAATCCACTTGATTATCCACTAGGCGACACCCTTGGGTGCGGTAATAATTAATTATTATTGTTTAAGGTGTTCGGCGTAAGAGTAATTTTTTTGAAGGTTTCTTGTATTTTCTTATCCCTTTCCCTTGGTTATTGAAGTCTAAACTTTTTCGATTAATTTCTAATGGTATACTTGCTGCATATCTGTGACTTGTTATAGATCTCAAAAGTAATATAGTTTACAACCATGGATTTATCAGTATATGTGAAAAATCACTTTTTAGCTTTGACTGCAGTGGGAGCATCTATACTCTCACATCCTTTAACCTTCTGGTTTCTTTTGGTTCTTCTGGTTTTAAAGAGGGGACAGAGATTTGTTAAATCGTGTCCCTTAAAGCCATGAAGCGATGTGAACGAGGTGTTATCACTGTATGCACTTCTGAGGAGTGAGACTAGAAATCCCAACGAAAAGTGATCGACTCTTTGGATCTTTCTTTAAAAGATGAGAAATTAGAAGAGGAAAAATGACATGTTTCTATTTGAATAGTAGGGTTCATTGCCATGTACATTTCAACATTCTCATGTTGTTATTGTGTTCTATTTCTTCTTCTTCTAGAGTTTGTAATGCCTATACATCTATTTTGTTGGTTGTAAGTAACACCTATCCATATACTACTGATGCTTTTGTAGTTCTTTGGTTTCTGTTTTCTCTTCATTTTTTTCAATTAAAGGATTTCTTTCTTCTAGTATGCAAGTCCTTTGTCTCCGGTATCTTTTAATTCTGGGCTTCTCTTTTGCCTATCTCTTCTATCCTCGTAGTATAATTACTAAAGTAACCAAGTATGACATTGGGTGCTGCAAATTAATTTATTGTAAATGAAAATTGTAAATGAAAATTTGTTTAATGATTGGAGTTAACTTTTGATGGGCTTGATGAATTATATTTAAATGATGTTCCTGTTCCTGAGTAGTTGGATTAATATCACCATTACTGTATATTGGATGCTGATATCAGTAATTCCAATTGTGATTTGATTATTGAATGTACTAAAACCATCTGTTTTTATTTTTTAGCACTTCTTTATTTTCTATAAACTGTGCACTTACTTCAAAGAAGCATGCATTTCACTTATTGCCTTTGACCTGAGTTTCATGCACCTTCCTATTTTTCTCTCTTAAAAATATTGGTATTGGTTCATTTTCAGGTTAGAAGAAGGTTTTGACTAATGGATGCTGACCTAGCGAATAATACATCTACTTCCACTGAAGGTGTTAACACCAATGAAGTGGAGGCAGAATCAAATACAGTAGACTCTCTAGAAGTTTTGTCATCCAGTGGTAATGTCATGCAAGAAGTAGCAAGTGTCGGGGAGATTTTAACAAGGCTTGAACTAGACTTGGCATATTTCTCTGAGAAACTAGTGAACTTAGATTTATTTGTGATGCATGTGGCAACAAGAGAAAGTGATTTTGAGGCTTTTGCCTCTGAGAAGGAGTACTCTTCAAATGAAATTGTTGAGAGGGCAATAGAATTTGATCTCTTATCTGGGGTCCTGGATTCAGAGGTGACGGAGCTAGGCGATTTATTATCCTCTGTTGCAATGGAGATTGACAATGTGCGGAAGGTCATATCTTCACGTGCCTCTGTGGATGAGGCTTTCATTTTAGAAGAAGAGAAGTTACATGACTGTGAAAAATCCCTCAAGCAGTCGCAGGACCACCTTCTAGAATTGAGGGCGCAATGTACCAACTTCCATGGCATTGTTCTCACCTCCCAGGGTGACCAAAATTGTGAGTTTATTTTTATCTTATGTTAATTTGGACGGGAGCTTTACGACATCCTGCTATTATTTTTAAAAGTTCTTTACATCCTGCATAATGTTGAATAGATTTTGAAATTTCAGTTAAAGAACTTTTGGGTTATGCTGTGGTCGGTCCATTTCAAAGCAATGAAAGATGGACTTCGGGGAACCAATGCAAAGTGAATGGGTCACTGGAACTAAGATTCTACTTAGATGTTCATGCATCATGATGCACATTTATAATTATATTTGTCATCATTATTGTTAGAATAGGAATCAGAACAAAAATAGTACATATAATCCTATTTAGAATAGGAATAGGAAGAGGAATAGTATATAGAATCATACTTGGAAATTATAATGTAGAGTCCTAGCTGGAAAAGGAGTCTAATGTAGTGTCTATAAATAGAGTCTTAATGCAAAAATATAAACACACAATTCAGTTATATTCTTCTTTAATATTTCTCACATGGTATCAGATCCTCTATGATTTTGGTAGAGAATTAAAGAGCTTTTTCGCTGTTGGTGGACAACTATTACCCATATATGCTACCTGTCTGGCAAATGATTATGTTTGCAAAAGTTGGCTCACTGTGTATCTTTACTTTCTCATATTCGATTTGTGTTGTATCGCGCCATCTTTTTTATGCTATTTCTTCATATCCAATTTCCTTAGCACCGTGTCATCTTTTCGATGACTACTTTCTCATATCCAATTTGCGCAGCACTGTGCGTATCTCCGGACTACTACTCATATTTAATTTGAGTTATATCGTGGATTTGTCCGAACTAGTTTCTCATATTTGAGTTGCATAGCACAGTACATCTTTTCAGTGACTCAATTTTGATTTGAGTAGCTCTATTCGTCTTTTTGATGACTCCTCAAATCTAATTTGTGTAGGGTCGTGCTATATTTTAAACCTACCTATATAATTTTATTTCTCACATCCTGATCACTTTCAGCCATCAAATTTAAAACTCGGCACATGAGCATGTTTCAGACAGTTTTACGATGGCTTTCTTGTTTAAAATCTACTCATCTCTTGCTTTCAAGATGATCCGTATATTTTATCTCAGATTTCGAGCAATTTCCAGCGGCCATTGCATTATTTCCAACAGATCTTGTCGAGCAATGTTTTCATCTGTTTCAGATTTACTGTTCCCAAAAAGAAAAGGATATACTCAGATGTTGGGCTGGATTATGACGATATTTTCTCTCCCGTGGCTAAAATAACATATGTTCGCCTTTTATGTCTATGCTTTTTGTTCTCCATAGGCTTTTTGATTAGTTGGACATTAAGAATTTTTTTCCCATGGTGATCTCGAGGAAGGAGTCTATATGGAGCAATCACTCAAATTTGTTGCTCAGGAGGAGTCTGGTAGCCTTGTATGTCGATTGTGTAAGTTACTACATGGTCTAAAACAGTCTTCTCAAGCTTGGCTTGGGATATTTTTCACCGTGTTTTATCGATTTTATGCACCAAATTCAGTATTTCATGAGAAGACCTAGCATAGTGAGATTGAATGACATTATGCATCAAATTCAGTATTTCATGAGAAGACTAAACACATGGAGATTGATAAATTTTGTGGAGAGTGATCAACTTGCATTACTTATTGACCCCTTCATTGGTCTTCGTATTGATTACATTTATAACAAGTTAGGTACATATGACAACTTGTATGCACCAGGTTGAGGGGGGAGTCCTAGAATAGAAATTGGAACAAAAATAGTATATACAATCCTACTTAGAATAGGAATAGAAATAGGAATATTATATAGGATCCTACTTGGAAAAGGATCATAATGCAGTGTTCTAGTTGGAAAGAATCTAATGTAGTGTCTATAAATAGGGTCTCAATGTAATAATGTAGATACACAATTCAATAATATTCTTCTCAAATATTTCTCACATGGTATCAGAGCTTCTACGATCTTTGTAGAAAAATAAAAAAAAGCTTCTGCCGCCTGTTTGGCCATTGATTACGTTAACAAAATTAGGGCTAATGATATATGCACGAACCCCATATTCAGGGAAAGAAAACTTAGTCAAAGAGGTCACAATGCGTCAATTTCTGGCAACTTTCTCGGGCTGTTTTGTGTTAACCTGTATCCGTCGGTATTTGTGTAGCACTGTGTCATCTTTTCGGTGACTACTGTCTCATTACTAATTTGTGTAGCACCGTGCTATCTTTTTTGTGACTACTTTTTCATATACAATTTTTTCAACACCGTGCCATCTTTTCGTGATTAATTTCTCATATTCGATTTGTGTAGCATCGTGCATCTTTTTGGATTACTTCTCATATTTAATTTGTTTAGCACTGTGTCTTTTCGGTGATTCCTCATACTTGATTTGTGTAGCTCTATGTATCTTTTTGGTTACTCCTCAAATCTGATTTGCTAAGGTTGTGCCATCATTTCGACGCAATTCACATAATTTTATTTCTCAAATTATGACCACTTTCAGTCATCAAATCTAGCAATTTGCCGCATGAGCATGTTTCGGTTGGTTTTATGGTGACTTTCTTGTTTAAGATCTACTTATCTCTTGATTTCGAGACGATCCATATATTTTATATCAGATTTGGAGCATTTTCCAGCGACCATTGCATTGTTTCCGACAGATTTGAGTTTTCATGCAATGTTTTCTTTTTGTTTCAGATTTACCGTTGCCAAAAAAGTATTTGGGTTGGATTACATTGATATTCTCTCCCGAGGCTAAAATAGCATATGTTCCCTTTTTTTATCTATGGTTGCTGCTCTCCATCGGCCTTTTAATTAGTTGGATATTAAGAATGTTTTTCTCTATGATGATCTCGAAGAAGTATATATAGAGCACCAACCTAAATTTTTTGCCGGGGGAAGTCTGTAGACTTGTATGTCGATTGTGTAAGTCGCTTTATGGTCTGAAATAGTCTTCTCAAGCTTGGTTTGGAAAGTTCAACACTGCAATTCAGGAATTTATCACTTTGTGTTTTATCCACATTATGCATCATATTCAATATTTCATGAGAAGACTAAGCACATTGAAATTGACTGTCAATTTTTTGTGAAGTCGGGTGATCAACTTGCAGATATGTTATCAAGCCCCTCATCGGTCCTCGTATTAACTACATATGTAACAATCTAGGTACATATGACTTGTATGTACTAGCTCGAGGGGGAGTACTCAAATAGGAATAGGTACAAGAATAATATATACAATCCTACTTTGAATAGGAATAAGAATAGTATATAGAATCTTACTTGGAAAAAGATTGTATTGTAGTGTTCTAGTTGGTAAAAGAGTCTAACGTAGTGTCGATAAATAGGGTCTCAATGTAATAATGTAGATACATAATTTAATAATATTCGTCTCCAATATTTCTCACTGTGCGCGCACTTCACAATTCAATAATATTTTTCTCCAATATTTCTCACAACGCGCACCTCGACTAATTTTAGGGATACTTGTCACCTTCCACCGGCATCATGTATCTGGTAACTCTGTTCACCAAGGCTAGAATGGATGGGAAGAAATTGCCTAGTTTTTGGTCTCTGGTGGGACTTGAAATTTGAACCAGAAGCCTCAAGGTGTTTAACCCACTTTATCGACCACTAAACCATATCCTTAGGTGCAAGTGGATACATGTTAATTTCATGTTAAGCATTATTTAGTGTTTATGCTCTATGCAATTTACTTATCCCAGCAACCTTCTCCCATGCTGACTTTTGGATAATATATGGAAAAAGCAAGAGAAGAGGAGAAAAAGAAGAATATCTGCAATTATTCGATGATTTGTTTCTTTTAGCCCTGCATGTCTGGACCATGAAATGCTGCTCTCTGCATAAGGCATTTTGCTGCTATTATGTGCTCGACTTAAAACCAACCAAGCAATTTGTGGGAACTCAATCATCCTTAATCTAATTATACTTCATGCTGATGCATTTTGACAGGGCAAGATGGTGAGGCAGCAGGCTACTTCAACGGTGATGCACTTTTAACTCCAAAGACAGAGATAAAATTTCACACCGTTGAACAGCAGAGACACATTCTGCGGATGCTGGAAAAGTCTTTGGCCAGAGAGTTAGATCTTGAGAAGAAGCTTACTGAATCTAGACAAGTTGAAGAAGAATTAGAAGTCAGGTTGCAGCAAGAAGCTTTCTGCATGGAAGAAGAAATTGAAGATGCTTTGGTAAGGTTGTTTGAGGGAGAGAATGCTGCTGCAGTCTTCTTAGGAATTTCTAAAACACTACTGGGTCGACTAGGGAAGTCTGAAAGCATTTCAAAAGAGCTGGAGAACAAGGTTAAATCTCTTGAAAAACGGTTGGAGGACGCTGAGTTCCAGCTGTCCAATTATACAGCATCTGCAAAGAAAAAGCAGGAGTTAGAATCTGAGATCCTTGAAATGGAGGATGTAATCAATACGTTGAAGGAAAAGAATTCTGAAGCAGAGAGAAGAATTGATACGGCAGAAACTGAGTGTACAATATTGAAAAAGGAAAATGTAGAACTTGACAAAGAGCTGAAGCTCCTGAAAAGCAGTAGCAGCATTACTTTTGAGCGGATAAATGTGCTTGAAAAACAGCTGAGGGACTCTGAGCTTCGACTTCAGCACGCAGTTGCATCTGCTGAAGCTAGTCAAGAGAAGCAAATCATGTTGAATTCTACAATCAAAGATATGGAAGATTTGATTGAGGATCTAAAATCAAAGGTTTCTAAAGCAGAAAGTTTGATGGAGAGTGCTGAAGATAAGTGCATTATCTTGTCAGAATCTAACTCAGATCTCAATGAAGAATTAACTTTTGTAAGGGGTAGGTTGGCATGTCTGGAGGCATCACTATGCCAAGCTGAGGAAATGAAGAAGGCTACTGCCCGAGATATTAACTTCCGCAGTAAATTGATAACAGATCTAATTTTGCAATTGGCTCTTGAAAGAGAGAGACTTGAAAAGCAGGTTTGTCACTCCCTACTGACTCCCGTTCCTGTTATGACTGGAATTATTTTGATAACATTTACGACTTACCTTTTCCTCCAATCTGTCCAGTTATTTTGATTTTTTTGTCCATTGACATGGTCAATGGGCTTAAATGCGGATTGAGGACTGTGCCTAATTGAATACTAGCTACTAATCTGAAACAACCTAGGACTATGCCTAACAATGAGATGGCATTTGGATAACACAACATTTTGTGTCAAAAATGTATATTATTATTCATGGACTTCAGTGGAACCTTAGCAGCTTCATAAATTTAATTACTTCTAAACTTCAGTTCTTGTGTTCAAGCTTGTCTGTATAATTGATGCGTTTTGTCATTTTCCCTTTGTGCTTGTTTCAGCAGCCATGTCTGTTCATTCAGTCGAGTTTGACATTTTCTCTCTCTGGATGTGGTCAACTTCTCATATTTCGTGACCATATAGATCACACTGTAATCATAAGTAGTATTTCTTACTGATAATATATATGCATAGATGCGCACAGAGATCCCGTGCACAACACATTATGTCTGACAAAGAAGTGTTTTAAACGTCAGGTGTTCTCGAGTTTCCAAAGGTCTCTACAGGTTCACAGATTTAGGTTCTATCTTTCTTATGACACAAACACTTGAATCACTTTCAGTGGCGTCTCTCACCGAGCAAAAACAGTCATGATCAAAGGAAAGAAATGAAAATGGGCTAAAGCAGAACAAGATTTTGCCAGCCTGAAAGTTTTGATGGTGTTTGTTGATAATGACAACAGCAACCTTCCGTTGCAACGTTTGCTCTTGTTGCAGGAAGAAATTAGCTGAAAAGGAAGAGTTGAAAGAGCAATACAGGATGTTATTGACCATTATTAATAAGATTTGCTCAATATTAAAATTAGTTAGTCAGTCTTTCAAAATAGTTAGTATTTATAAGTAGAATCTGAGATATGCTTAGCTTGTGACAAGTCGTTCAGTTTCCATCTTGGTCTTTTGTGATTAAAGTTGGTTATTTATTTTCCTGCATGACTTCTTCATTGAAGAGAGTTCATTTGGACTAAATGTTAGAACAAGACATTGTTTGAAGACTAGTGTAATTGTATAATTTTCTCATTCAGACTAGTGTTTTTTCTGCAAAAAATGTTCAGATAGCTTTGTTGATAATGGAAAATAAGGCTCAGAAGAAGCTTTTTCAGCAAAAGGATAAAGTTCCTTCACCGGCTCCCCAAAGTGATGGCAAAGATACCAGGGAATTCATGCTTCCCAAGGCTGAACTTTCTGCTGTAACTTCTCCGAATGATTGCAAGGAAGAAAAGGTAAGTTCTCATTTACTCCTATGCATATTTTTATACCCGATCCATATGCTCTTCTGGTTACTTCAGTATTTTGATTTATTCTTTTAGATGCCAGTAAACTATTGTTTTCTGATGCCATGCATCCCATCATCACCCAAATGACCTTAGTGTGCTCCTGTGCGTAAAAGTGAAAAATTCTTTTTGAGTACTTCTCGTTTACCCAAAGCTTAAGTTATTTGATTGACAGCTGAGCAAAGGAAAGGCGCCTAGCTCTATTGTGACACTGTTCCTGTTTATACATTTTCAGGAAGATAATGCTTCTGGTGACTTCATGTTGAGTGAGTCAAAAGAGCAAATTACTGATTCTTCAGCCAGACTTGATGCCTCGCGGGACATAGATGCAAGGCAGCTCAATTGGAAGTATGTCCTTACAGCAGTTCTCGTGTTTTTGATATCTGCAGTGGTAACTGTTTTAATGCAGAACCAGAGTAGCCAGCTTTGATAGTGCTGGAGATCAAGAGACTTGGCATTAGGCACTTCTGGAAATCTTTAGGCCCACCTTCATCATTCCGTCCTTACTGCTTGTCACCAGTAGATATCCCTGGGTAGAACGATGTTTTTGTGCATCCAGTTCATGGTGATGAGTATAACTTTTGAGGCCTCGAACTGAACTCTCTCCTCAACACGCTTAAAGGAGTCCCCCCCTTCCTCTTTGTGACTAAATAGCAGTTTCACACATGCATAGTTTTGACATTCAGATTTTGTAACTTTACAAATTAGTGTTCAGTAAAGTTTGGAAGTAGAGAGATTGGCTCAGCGATCCAACAGAAGGGAATAGGCGCTTGTCACTGGCCTTCATTTCCATCCATGCATTGAAACTCAGGCTCTGTTTGTAGGCAATATTTGCCAATGCCATTTTGGTACTGTTTTTTATCCTAAGGGATGAAGGCGAGTAAGTTTTGCATAGTTTTATTAGTTAGTCCAGAAAACCTTGCACTTGTTGTACACATTTAAAGGCTTTTTGTTCCTCTCTTGTTTCTTGCCAAATGCTTTAAGATCATTTCTTTATTTAGTTAATCAACTTAGGACTGTCTTATACGCGAGATGGGATAGTCAAGAATATTCGGTGGGTTTAGTTATTTTATCTTCTACTTAGTTTAGGAAAAATGCACTTAAAGAAGCATTATATTAAAATGAATAAAGCAATGTTAAAAATTTAAAAATAAGACAAATAAATTAAAATGAATAACCCACTGAAAAATTACGAATATACCCTCACGCTAATCAAGCAAGTATGTCGATAAGTTGATCAAGCAAGTATGTTGATTAGCTATTTGCTTGAACATCTTGTTCGCACTTATAAGATATTATAGCTAAGCGTGTTTCATATTATGTACTAGACATGGATGTCAGCTATGTGTTATTTTTTGTTTTAATTTAAGTGATATAAGAGTTAATTAAAATTTTAATATGATCTTTAAATGTTTTACATTATTAATATGGTGAATTACATGTTTTTTAGAAATATTTTAAGTCATTAATTATCATGATTAGTAGCATTTTTTAACATTAAAAATAAGATAAACAAATTACAACATAACTATAAAAATTTATTGATGTATCCTCAAGCTGCTCAACCAAGCATGTCGATTGTTGTCTTGAGCAACTTTAATTATCATGATTAGTAGTATTTTTTAACATTAAAATAAGACAAACAAAGTACAACGGAAGGATCATAAAAAATTATGGAATACCCTCAAACTGTTCAAACAAGCATGTCAACCTGCTGCCTACTTGAGCAAGTTTAATTATCACTACTAGTAGCATTTTTAACACTAAAATAAGACAAACAAATTACAATGGAAGAACTATAAAAAAAATACAAATATATTCTCAAGCTGCTCAAGCAGCCATGTCGACGTGTTTCCTATTTGAGCAGTTTTAATTACCATGATTAGTAGCATTTTTTAACACTAAAAATAAGATTAACAAATTATTACGAAAGAATCATAAAAAATCACGGATATACCCTCAAACTGCTTAAGCAATCATGTTAGTCTATTGCCTGATTGAACAACTTAACTGCCTCTTATTGTATATAGTATAATAAAAAATATTATTTCATTTGAAATATCAATTGTATTGACATATTTTTTATTTTAAATGCAAAATTTAACAGTGTCCTTCCGTTTCTGTCAAATTAAACAAATTGAAACGGGGATGGTTATACTCCCCCAGATTTCTTTTATATATTGTTTTTACTATAAATAGACGACCCTTAATATAAGTCATTTCACAAAATCAATTTATAAATAATATTTTTATTTTATTTTATTCTTGATAGTTAATAAGTTTTGAAAAGATATATATGACTAACGAGAAGAGGTTAAAAATAATTAATGTATATTAAATAAAGATAAAATAAAAGGAACGAAGAAGTAATACGTAACAATTGATTTGGTAATTATGTTTTGAGAAATTAATTTGCCACCCGAAGTGAGGCAACGGGTCGAGAGAGCCGAAAAAGATTGTGGAACCACCAAAATTGGATCGATGGCAATTTTTCTCTAAACATTGAAATTTTAATCATCACTTTGTTTCTTCAATTCAATTCCATGGCGGAAGTTTCTGGAATCCACCGTTTCCATCTCCCCACAACCATTTATGCTACCGTCGCCGATGCTGAGGATGATGATGAAGAGTACCCACATCCGTTTGCTTTCGATTTTGACTCCCTTTCTCCTCCTAATCACACCCTTTTTATCCACTCTCATAGTTTTAGCTACAGCCCCAATTCGGAACCTGGTTCCAAAGATTCAGATTCGGATTCTGTTCACTCGGGCTTGCTTGCAGATCTGAATTCCGTCATCGTTGATGAAGACCAAATGAATTTTGTTACGGATCTGTTCGTGACCTGTGATGGAAACGTTACAGAAGATCCTGGTTTTGATAGTGGGAATAGGGTTTTTCTAGAGGATGTATACGGCGACTTTGGATCTGATTTTGATGGGGTTCTTCTACCCTCAGATTCCAACGGGCTTGATACGGGTGATGGGATTCGGGTTGTGGGTGTAGAGTCGGACTCTGATTCGGAAGAAGTGGAGGTGAATGCTGGGGATATTGATGAGCATGGTGTCAACGGTTTTTGGAATGGCCTTCGGATTGATGATCAGAGGGATCTGAATGACGATTTTGAGTGGGAAGAAGTCAATGAGAGGGGCGAAGACAGAGACTATTTGAGTTCTGTAATTGATGGAATTGAAGAAATATCAGTTTCTTCAGATATTTCATCTTCTGAAGGAGGGAACTCCAATTCAAATACAATTGAGGATGAGCCGGTAAGGAATTTGGAGTGGGAGGTTCTGTTAGCCGTAAATAATATTGAAAGAAGCCTCGAATTTGATGGAAATGATGATGGGGATGCTCATGTACACGAAGCGTTGTTTGGGCAATTTCTTGAAAGTGAAGGGACTTTGAAGGGTAGTCCACCAGCAGCTAAGTCTGTTGTAGAAAATCTTCCTTTGGTGGTTTTGAAGGACGACGAGAACAAGACCGCTTGTGCTGTTTGTAAAGATGAGATTTTAGTTGTGGAGAAGGTGACTGAGCTTCCTTGTTCCCATTATTACCATTGGGACTGTATTGTACCATGGTTAAACATACGTAATACATGCCCCGTTTGTCGCCATGAGTTACCCACAGATGATACTGATTATGAAAGGAGGAAAATTGGAAGGCGTACTGGCGCTGGAGCTCAACTTAGTAGTGACTTTCAGGTTAGATACAATTTTGAAATTGTCCCTTGAGACTTTTTCCTATTCATACACAGATATCATAGGATGTGCATATTCCCTTAGTGGTGAGTATGTTGATTCTTTTTATAGACTGTTCCTTTCTTTAACTTTTACTTTGGGCACAGTGTATGTATGTAAGATTTCCAGTTTGTATGACAGTATGAAATGTATACTTGCTGTAATTGTACCATTAGACAAGGATTATTGAGTCATTAATACTACTATAAAGTATAGAGATTGATGAATGTTTGAAACAATTTTGGGTGCATTTTGACTTTTGATTTTGTGTTACCAGTAACTTGTTCATATTGAATTAGAAGGAAGGTTTTTTGTTTCTCAGTTCTCTTTGACTTTGAGATATTTGAGTCAATACTCTTGAATAAGAAACAAATGGTGAAATGGGTTCTCCGTGTTCCTTCGTAGGAATCATCCATTGTCACTCAGTCTAGTGACCTTGTGGTTTCTCTGTTATAACCTTAGGCTTCAGTTTGTGCGTTATTACATGGGCCTGTTCTTGCCTCAACTTTACTTGTGTGGTGCTTATGATGCAATTTGCCAAGATGAACAGCAGCCAAGGGCGGAGCTGAAGGGAGGCAAGTGGGTTCAATTGAGTTGTGGAGAACATTTCTGTACAAATAAGGCAAAAGAAATTTTTGGGGGGTTATATGTGAATCATTGAACCCCTTGTGTTATGTCAAGGGAAGATTCTAGTGAAGTGGTAAAAGGGGGTTATAGAGTTGCTTTAGGTCGTACATTCAAATCCTAGGCATGAGTCATGACACTCCAGTATTTTTTGAATCCCCTTATATAAATCCACTGACAGCAGCAGCCTGTGAATTGCTTATAGTTCTGTGAATAAAACCATGCTATACTACACAAAAAAGGATAGAGGATAATATTGAAGCTGTGCAGGATATGATAAAATTTAGAGAATCACTAGTCCTTATTTGTTTCTATTAGGATAAAAAAATCCTGCTGAAGGATGATGTTTTTGTCTTTACTATCAGTCTGATCCATCCTGGCCTTTAAGGTATGACTTGTGGCTAAAAAATGAGTAGGAAGATCTGGGTTCGTTTAGTATGTGGTTTGTTGAGTAATTCCTAATCGATGGATTCAACAGATCCTGAGAGCATAGTTAGTCAATGTTGGGGTTTCATATTATGTTGTCCATACTTTATGTATCCATCCTTGAGCGTGTGAGAGTGTCAGATTATCCCATGTTGATTGAATGAAACTTTGAGTATGGAGAGATGCTCATGTTACTCCCAATGACGACTAAGTAACAGATCGCTTGAGGGATGGATTACTGTCCCTGTACGTGATCTGGCAATCCTTTACCTCATTAGCTATCTTTTAGAGCTCAGTTAAGACTTGAGCCCAGGGTGTATTTTCTTAACATCATCTCACTTACAAAGATAATGTTAATCCAAACATCCCATCAAATTCCTCTTTCCAAACACACCTCAAAATGCATGAGGAAATCATTTGCCAGACTTCACTGATGGGGCTGTGAACTAGTCACAGAGACCAGCTTTCAAAAGCATCCTTGATGTTGTGTGGCATGACCAAAATAGCAAAAACCTTACGCCCAATGTCTGACATAATAATGGGGCAGTGAAGAAAAAATTGTCCATTAGATTCAAGACACATATAACATTTGTTGGCCAGTTAAAACTTTCTTCTATTGACAATCTACTGTAGGCATGCTTCATTCAGGGCTAACCAATTGAAACATGAGATCTTTATATCTTTCGTTCTTTAAATTGAATTACAATTAAACTCGGTCTAGTCTTTTATAAAAGGGTTGAGCTAAATATAACTAAAATTTTATTGCATTTATTTTGATCAAGATTTGATGTACAAAATCTAGAAAACTAAATCAAACTATAAGACTCAAATTTTTCTGTTTTCTTGGATCCATAATTGATCTTACGAATTCTTAGAATTGGCATATTTTTTTCTATTCTGTAGTTTGTAGTTTTCTAAATCAAGCCAAGTATTACAACTCTTTCTACCGATCTTGTATATTGTCCTCTTTGTTCCATAATTTATTATTTATTATTAGAGTTTTTATTGTTAGATTAGTTAGTGATTAGATATTAATATTCGACGAGATATTATGATTTATTTATTTATAAGAGTGGATAAATCTTTTTTTACGATGTGTATTTGACATGATATAGAAGACGCCGCCCATTATCAAAAATTTTATTATTTTTTAATAATAAAAGGGAGTTTCAACATATTAATATATGGAAATATTACATAATTAGGCAAACATATAACTATAAATATCATATCTTAACTACATTTTAATATTATTACATTTATGGCAATTTTGTAAATTTTTTTTTGCTATAAAAGTTGGGGACCCCACAACTCCCCATGTATAAAACCTAAAAATTTCCCCCTCGCTATCTCTCCAATATACACAAACAGTTCCATAAATAAAGGAAGTAAAATACAAATATAATTCATTTTCCTAATTGAACTCTTCTTCTAAAAATAAGATGGTATTTTCATTCTAAATAAAAAATAGATTTTCTTTCCTAGTTTGACTATTTTGTCCAAAAAAAAAAAGAGATTCATCCTAGTTTCTTGAAGACAAATTGCAAAATGGAAAAAATTACTTTTTAGCTGTGTTTTTGGGAGAAAATTACGTGTGAGATTTGTTTTGGTTTCTTTTTTTTTAATTTTGTTTTTTGGCTCTGTGACTGTGATGCGTATTGGAAGGTAAATGAAAAATTTATAGCGAACATTCAAATGATATTGGTGTTCTAAACAATGGCATTGATTTTGTATATTATGGATTTAAATTTGTATAAAAACTTTATATTATGCCTACAATATAAAAGATCAATTTCCGTTATATACATGATTGAGACTTGTTTTTTGTTGATTGTGTATTGAGTTCAGATGCCAAATCGCAATGGCAAGAGAGGGAGGGATTCTGTACTGTTTGTATTGGTCGTATAACCTGCTCACATATTATGCAATTTGTCTATTTGGTTTTCAGGAAAAATATACATGTTATACGCAAGTTGATATGTGTTTAGATCTTCACTTTCGGTTGTATATGTATAAATTGATTTTAAGCAAATTTGAGTAATGTATATTGTGTATATATGAAGCAGCTTATTATGTTTTTATGTTGTTTTTGTGAAATTGTTCAATTTTGTATATAAATCATGCAATTTGTCTATATGGTTTTCGGGTAAAAGATACATGTTATACGCAAGTTGATATGTGTGTAGATCTTCAAGTTCAGTTGTATATGTATAAACCGCTTTTAAGCAAATTTGTGTAAAATGTATATTATGTATATATGAAGTATCTTATTATCTAGTTATGTTGTTTTTTACGAAATTATTCAATATTGTATATAAATTTTGTTGTGGGTATGGATTTTTTTTTTTTTGAACAAAATAGTCACACTAGGAAAAGAAAATCTATTTTTTATTTAGAATGGAAATACCATCTTATTTTTAGAAGAAGAGTTCAATTAGGAAAAGGAATTATATTTGTATTTTATTTCCTTTATTTATGGAACCGTTTTCCATATATAATAGCTGAAAAGTCTCCACTTTAATGAACAAACTGTTGACTTTTTCGTTTTATACACTACCACAAAATTCGGCTTTATACTGGATTTGCCATGACCAAAGTTAGAAAATGTAATTTCATAAACATTAGCTATTTTAGGCCATTATGTTTTATAAGTTTGCCAATTATGAAAATTGCATATTAATATATAGTTTTCCCCATATTCATAACTTTTTCTCAATACTCATCATCCATAGTAGTTAATAATCCCAATGATTGAATTTCTATGCTTAGTTTGATAAGAAATAAAATATTCAAATAAATAATTTATAGCGAATGACTATTCATCTACTGTATTTTCAGGCAAATAGGGGGCAAGAAAACTCTATGAAAAGATGGTGATTTAATTCGATGTTGTTTAAGGAGTTAAGGAATGATACAAAGAAAAGATAGGGAGAACATTTATATTAAATAAATATGAAGTAGAAGAACCTGGATTTTAAATGAACAAATTCAAACTTTAAAAGGATCTTCCTTTGTCAAGAAGAGTGAGGGCAAACAGATTGATCAAGAAAGATCTTTTGTTCTTCTTGTATATAAGATCGTGATTGGATCCGCATATGTTTGGTAAATTCTTCGATAATAATAAAAATGGGCAGTGTTCAATTGGAACATGAAGACTTGACTACATGTGAAACTTTCTCATATTTTACATTTGTGGTACATGTTCCTTCTATTTTTCCAAACCTTTTCTTACAAGGTTTAATTTGTTGGATTAGATCCAATTTTTAAATTTTTTGTATTCCTTGAAATTTCTTCTTCCTGGTAATATCAAAACGTCATAATCTTCCATAATGGTACACAATAATGTATCGTTGGGGTCAATACATAAATCACCTTAAATCTAAGAAATTGAGTCGATGGATTGGTCCAGGAGGAGAAAATAAAATGAATTGAACTGAAATTTATTTTGAAGATATTTATTTAGTAAAGCTCTTGACCCGGAAATAAAATAAAATATCCATAATAAAAGCATTTACTATCTTTTTTTGATTTAACATACTTTCAGTGTTGTGTTCGAGTAAATATTATTAATTTTTCAAGGCTGAGACAACATAAACGAATTATTAAAGAATTACTAACATATGCTACAGTAAGAAAATTATACTTGCAAAGGGACTCACAACAGTTAAAAAGCATCTCTCACTCTATAAAACCTCATCTAATTTTTAGGCTGATCAACAAGTGGTACTCCTAAATTTATACTTGTTTTTAATACATTATCTTATAATTTTATCCTAGTTGAATTTTGTTCTTTAATAATTTTTTCATGTAATTTTCATTTATCAAATAAATTTTAAAATGTATTTTTCTCTTATTGTATGTTTTGTTATATGATAATTTTATCTATTGTTGAGTACTTTAATGAAGGACAGAAACTTGAATTAATATTTTTAAGAGAAAAGATGCAAATATGTCATCAAACTTTGAAAAAAGATTCATTTATGTCATCCGTTCAAAGTTTGACTCATTTATGCAATTATTGTTTGAGAAAAGGTCATCTATATACCATTATTTTTTAACTCCAGTCTGGAAAAACAACTTTAAACATTTTTAAGTTAGAGTTTTGGATCAAGTATAGTCTTTTTGGTCATTCATCTTCAAGAAAGCCAAGAACATGAAGAACTTCCAAAATTTCAAATATTCATGAAATCAGCCCAAATGTTAAGAGTAGTGTTCCTTCGAGCTAGATACCGAAACTCAATATTTTTTTAGCTTGAATTCAACCTAACTCAACAAGACCTACTTGAAATTTTTCTTCAAAGACTCACAACACTAGGTGGAAAACAATATTCAAAAAACAAAAAGAAAGAAAAATCAGTCGCAAAATTTTAAAATTTTTCTTTGATTCGTATTTTTATTATTATTCTTATACTAGATCTTTATTCCTTAGTATTTTTTGAGTCTGTGTACAAAATTTCAATTAATTTAGAGTTGAGGAAAAAATTTTACCATAAAAGAAGGTTAAAGTTTTGAAACTTTGAAGAAAAATTTCGAGTGGGTCTTGTTGAGTTAGGTTGACTCCGAGTTCAAAAGATATTGAGTTTTGGTATCTAGCTCGAAGGAACGCTACTCTTGATATTTAAGGTGATTTTGTGAAGATTTGAAGAAGTTGAAAATTTAAGAGTTCTTGGTGTTCTTCCTGTGTTCTTGGTATTTTTGAAGAAGAATGACCAAAAAGACTACATTCGATCCAAAACTCTAATTTAAAAGTGTTTAAAGTTGTTTAAGTGATTTTGTAAAATCGGAGTTAAAAAATAATGACATAGATGAGTTTTTCTCAAACGGTAAGGCATAAACGAGCTAAACTTTTGACGGATGACGCAAATGAGCCTTTTCTCAAAGTTCGATGACATATTTGAGCCTTTTTCCTATTTTAAATTACCTCCATGTTACAATCTCGTGTTTCAAACTGTTTGATACTATATTTATTGTATTTGTGAATCAGAAACATATCCAACGATATATAATATACTTATACGGGAAAAAAAGGAAATCGACGAATAAATTTCGGACAGCCTTACATTAAATTTGAATTTTTACAATCACATGGTCTGATCCTAAATAAAGAAGAGGCGTGAAAAGACAAAGATCATGAATAAATTTATACGCAAAACAAATAAATAAAATATGAGAAAAAGCAATAAATCATGTCTATAATTTTATCAATCAAGTACAAAACTCATTACTCATAAACCTCCAACACAACTCCCTTTCTTTGTAATATATCATTTGGTCAGAGCAAATTGAAAGTTCATAGAATAAATTACAAAAGAATTGGAAAAAAAATATGATGTTGTAGTCAATTTTATTTTAAAATTTAAATATCAGTGGGGTCTTATGAAAATTTAAAAATTTGTGATTTTGACAGATTAAGCAATTTTGAATGGTATAATTTTGAATATCTATTTATTAGTAAAAAAATTTATAAAAATTTACTTAATCTTTTGTGACTTCTTTAAATAGAATTGTAAAATTTATTTTATAAAAGGTAAAGTTAACTAATTTAGAAGGGCATCATAAATTTAAAGAATTCAAGTATTAAACAAAAACTTTTGCCAATGTCTTAAATTAATATGTAATAGATTTGCAACTTTAAAAAAATGCTAAATAGTACGCGTCCCTAAATAGTAGAATAATGTAGTTGTTTTACTTGACATTTTTCTACTTTACTTTTTTTTTTACCTTTTTATGCTTAGTTTTTGTACTTTTTAAACCTTTTCTACCTATTATTTTAGAATTTATAAGACTATTCTTTTGAATCAATTATATTTTAGTTGAAAAAAGATTCTCCTCGTAGAAATTTAATTATAAAGAAAGATTTTTTTTATTTAATTTTGTTATGCATATTACAATTAATATTTAATAACAATAAAATAATGATATAATGATTAAAGCAAAATAGTGAAAAAGACATTTTTATCAAAAACAAATTTTTGTATTAAAAGCAAAAAGTTCAAATAATATTATTAAGGACCTTCATAATTTTAATATATTATAAATATAGATATAGATAGATATAAGTAATTAGATATTATTTTAACTTTTTAAAAAAAAGTAATTCTGCTCTAACCCACCTAATCCTTTGTTTTCATTTTTTTCCCCTCATTTTTAGAAAATTATTTTTTACATGCCGTAAATTTTATTTTAAAAGTGAATTTTTTATTTTTGTTATATTCCTTACACAAGTAAAAAAAAATTCTAAAATATGTTTACCTATCTATATAAAAGAAAAAAGATAAAAAAGAAAAAAATAAAGTAGGAGCAGGGGGTTAGATGAGGAAGAACAGAATTCCATTTATTTTAAAAAATAAAAATAATATCAATTTTTCCTAAAGGAGCGGAGGTGAGGGTAATGTTTGAAGTTTTTAAAAACATCTTATAAAAGAGATTTAAGAAAATAGAAGGACAGCTGGGGATCGATGGAGAGGGTACGCAAGGATGGGTAGAGATGGTGTAGATGAGAAAAATATTTTAAATTTTAATTTTAAAAATAAAATAATATTTTATAAAGAAGTATATTAGTATACTAGGTGGTTTGGCCCGTGCGCTGCACGGGCTGGGATCAACTTGGCAAGACGAAGTTAACTTTATGATGAATCTTTTATAGTCTTGCTAATAACAATTTAGACCAGAAATGGTTAAGTTACTGTTTGATTGAATTTTTATAGGTAGACCAAGAGCATGTGTTGTTCTCAAAGACCAGTTCTATTATTAGTGCTGTAAAAGAAGAATGGGACATTTTTTCAGTTCGCAGCAAGTGTCTTTTACATGAATTCCATGATAATTTATGCAGGGCTATGTATTTCTTTTCCTGATTAATTCCTGTTTTGTTGGTTACAGAAAGCTCAGGGCTTACAAGTTGTCCGTGGTTTACATGTTGGTGTTGTTTCCCCAACAACTTTTTTTTGATCAACTAAAACTCTCCTTTTTTTCTACCTACAGACAATTATCTTTAGACTACAGATTTTTGGAATCTCAGAACATTATAGACTATAGCCTTCTATTGGGATTACATTTTAGAGCTCCTGAGAATCTAATGTCTCTTTTAGAACCACCTGATTCTCTGCACAAAGCCGAAACTGATCCTGATCGAGTTGAAGGTAAATTCTATCTTCCAAAATTTATTTCTTGGTCTAATCTTCATTATGGTATACCTCAGCTGAACAATATTGCTGATTTTCTAGTGTATTTCTCTCTATTTCTTGATGGGTAATAGCTGTAATAAGGAAATAAGGTTAATACATTATAAGATCATCACAACACTGTCATTTTTGTAATCACCAAAGTGGTTGTCTCTCAATGTTTCCTTTCACTATAAAACTCCCCAGGTGGAAGGGCTGTTTCCCAATCAATAGTCAATGTCACAAGATCATCCAGAAACTTCCTAGCTGCAGAAGGAAGCAGATGGAAGAGTTCGGTAATAGCTGCAACCACAAGGAAAGATATGTGTCAAAAACAGAACTATATCCTCATAAAAGATATTCCATGTGATTATTAGGAGCAAAGCTATATCCTACCAGCAGCTATTTTTGGTTCCTCTCCAGGCTTCCACGACTTCTGACAATGTGCTAGCTTTTCAGGTTCCAACCATTTCCTAAGATGCTCCAGTAACTTTCCACCTAAGGTCACATTAAACCAATTGGCCAGTAGTTCAAGAAGGCGGGCCAAACCTTGAAGAAGAGGCATGTTGAGATTTTTAGTGTGGGCTAAGTTAACCAATATAGGCCTAAGGCTACTTTGTAGAAGTTCTTTAGGCATCCTTTGCTGTTGTATGACTTACATACCAAAAACACCATCCTAATTGCCACAAATTAGAAAATTGAGACATCAAAAATTTTAGTCACTCTGATAAGCACACTGGGAACTAAAAACTTAAAAACAGCAGCCAGTCAATGCAGCTGAATACGACTCAAATAACACAAATTACGACATCATTCAATTGCAACATCTAAAAGTGCAACTTCTTGAAAATACATGCGAAGATATACTCCCTCTGACACAAATCAATTGGCCATTTACAAATACCAAGGTCAAAGAAGGTTTTCTTTTTTTCTTGCTATAAGAGAGGCAAGAAGGAATAAGGGGAAACAATCAGAGTGACCACCAATAAAGGAAAGGGGGCACTCTATCATGAAAGAGAGCCATCCACAGAGACACATGTTGAAAAGACTGTGAAATTCCACAAGTACAGAGATTCAATCTCCATGCAGTTTCATACACTCATAAAAGACAGGATATATTATTTACAAGAAAATCAACAAAATGAAGACAGAGTTAAAGCATTTGTGATCCACACCTTGGGTTTTGCTACTTGAGGAGTTAGAAGCCTAGACAGCTTGTTTAAACTTCGTATCGCATGATTATCTTCAGCACCCATGGCATCATCATCAAAATCGTCAGGAGTTGCCAACAACCTGCATATCATTCATTGGACTTCCCATCAGTGATTTCATGTTTGCATTAAGTTATGCAGACTAACAGAAGAGGTAGACAGAGCAATAATTGCAAACAAGTTAATACCCATTCAGTAGTCGCGAGCGCTTGTTTTGTTTGTCTTTTTTCCGTGCAATGGAACTTAAGACACCTGTCTGCTTCAATTTTTCTTCAAGGGAAGCTCTCACTTTTAACATTTCCATGCTTTGGATACCAACGTGATCATCCTGCCACAATTTTTTAATGTTAGTTAATTTGATCTACATCTTACTGGTAAAAAAAGATGATATGTGGTGATGGTGCAACAGATAGGAACGTGGATGAAGGAGTTGCTAGAAATAAAATTGACAATAACATTGGCATTAATCTTGTGACACTTGATTCATATTGTAACAGTGACAGTGGACTCGCCTGCTGGTGGTTGGTAAGCAAAACAGAGGTGTGCTTAGATACATAACACCACTTACCTGACGTTTGCGTTTTGATTCCTTTTTCCGTTGACTCTTTAATCCATTTGCCTCTATTAACTCAACTTCATGAGGCTAAAACAACGAAAAATATTAGACTAAATTTTACGGAGTTGCTCAATTAAAAACTACAAAAATTTCTTATTCAAAATCAGCCCAAGTAAAAGAAGGGAAAAATATTATGCTTGAGCATCAAAATAAGATGAGACAAGCTGGAAATTACCCCTGCTTCTTGAATATCAGTTGATACCTTAGAAGGCTTGTCACTAATGGGGAGAGGTTCAGAATCAAAGTTCCTTCCCACCAACTTTACACCAGTGACATTTTCAACATTCTTGTTCAACAAATCTTCTAAATTAGAAGGAAGATATCCATCAAGTTCTTTCATCTGCATAAATTAATTTGTTAACACCTATAAAGATAGGAAGAGAGGAGTAGGGTATAAGCAATAAAGCTATCCAAGAATCAAATAAAGCAAAAAAACAAGGAGAGGACTTAGCAACTATTTTTCAACATCAGTTAGCATCTAAACAAGCTGAAAGTGTTAACTCAGTACATGATTGACAAATTTAATGTGTTAGGTTATGATCAGTTAACATGCTATTTCCGCTTCAAATTCTTTAAGACTCAAAAAAAACTTGATTTAAGAATTACAGACTCCTTCCACGGAAGTCCACATATTTAACTTAGTTGAGGAATGAGTTTAGTTAGCTAATGCTAGACAGACAGATATATTTATCAAACAAATTAAGAAGCCTGGAGAATACTTTTATGGGGTATTCACTTAAGAAAAACTATGCAACAGGCACCCAATGATGTTCCCTAATAGTTAATGAAGTGGATTGAGCGCTTTCCGGAGGAGCAAAACAGAGTCATCCTTTGAGCGCTTTCCGGAGAAGTTGTGAAACAAAGTACACTGTAAGCCCCCAAAAGCAGGTAATAAATTTATGCGGACCAACACAGAGGAAGAGAAAGACGCAAGATGTAGTTACCTGCAAAGAGTTCCGGGCAAAGAGGCGAAGGCCGTGGTTCTCTTCTCCGGCGAGCTGCGTCAGAAGCGGAAAGGAAGACCAAGAGGAGATGGGACTATTTATAAAATCCCTAATTCTCAACTGGCAGTGAAGAAGGAATGAACGCGGAGGAGAAGCCAAAAAAGTATGTGCTAGGCGGAAAAGCGGTCAGTGGAGAAGCGAAGGATTCATTGGCTGTGGAGGCGGCAGGTAAATGACCAGGGAAAATGTTGTTCTTCATTAGACACTTGACAGCAATGTGAAAGGAACAGATGACTTATATAGTTACACATTTCCTATTCATGTAGTCTATTAATTTTGGAAATATATCGTATTGAGATGAGTTATCATATCAGAAGACTTTTATACGTATGTTAGTAATTATTTCAGTTTATAATGGTAAGAGTTTCCATTTGCTTTACATCGTAAAAGCACTATCCAACTGCATAGATCTAAAGAATTTGTTCAACTTACACAAAGTGTTGAATCAATAGCCAGTGTTTGCAAATAACGTTTGAGGCTAATATTATGGTTGCCCCAGTGTTGATCTATTATAGACCTATCCATCCCCTATAACACCCATCGGAGTGCTCCGCTCACATGGAAAAATAGCTCAAAATTATCTTGTATTCTGACAGCTAAAAGAAGTACAGATGTACGTTGTTTAACTCAGTTGCGCCAGATCTAATCCAAGTTGCCAAGTTGTAAAATCCCAACCACCTAAAAGCTAATCCTTCATTAATGGAGATCGTACCCAAGTTTAGATAACTTACAATGTCCTTTCGTACTTCTTCCATCTCCTCAGGTGTCTTTGCAGAAAATTTTTCCTCATAATACCTTTCTTTCCATCCTGGCACGCCCAGTTTGATCTGTAAAGACAAATTGGATCGCAATCCAGCATAAATATGTAAGCGACAACAATACAAATTGCATCAATTGACGTAATACTTACATATTTAAAAAATGTTAAGAACTATAAGTAGCCATCTCCTCAGGTGTCTTTGCGGAAAATTTTTCCTCATAATACCTTTCTTTCTATCCTGGCACTCCCAGTTTGATCTGTAAGGACAAATCGGAGCGCGATCCAGCATAAATATGTAAGCGACAATAATACAAATTGCATCAATTGACTTATTACTTACATAGTTAAAAAATGTTAAGAGCTATAAGTAGCCAAAGATCTTAAATCGGAAAAAGACACGACCAGCTTACTGAGTTGTGCTTACCACTGGCATTGTTTTCCTGATAAACTGAATTCAATAGAAGGCATCAAGAAGATGCAGAGAGTACATGATATGGCATTGGGCCTAGATTTTAATAACAGTTCAAATGCTTCCCGATCAGACCATGATCACAATTTCAGGTACTTTGGATTGAACACATCTATTTGACCGTACGCTTGATAATCATCACATTCTCAGCATTTCACAACAGTGATTGTAAAATTGACATAAGAGAAGCGGTTACAATCATGTACTTTATGTAAATATGAATAGCTAGATCGCTCCAGTAAATTTTGCCTGTACCAAATTAATTCACCAACACAACCATTTTAACTATTTTATACATTAACTGACTCATAAGGTTTTCTTTTTTTCCCTTTTTTAGGGAAAAACTCGAGGCTTTTTCTGGAAATCAACTTCCAGAAGAACTGGAAATACACCACGCTGACACATGCATCACTATCTGAGTTGTATATGTCGCGCCCTATTTTTCCTCGCGGAGAAATAGGAACCTGGACGACGTCGTGGCAATGACTCTTTTGGGATTTTTAATTTTTAGAGTCGCCACCTAATGAATTAAGGCGCATTAGGACACCATTCTAGCCTAAGGGTCAAAGGTCAACCAGAGAGGGGGTTCGGGCTCAAGTTACCTCGAAGGGAAGGTGTTAAGCACCCTTCGAGGTCCGCAAAAGGCGGGTCCCGACCGTGTCTCGTATTTATTAAGTGGGGGTGAAAACACAAGTAAAGGTCTCTTTTAATATTTTTCTAAGTTAATCCTAAGTGACAAAAATACAAGTAATAAATGAGTTAAACTAAGTTGGATTATTAAATTCTCGGATCAGACGCACTTGGTTTATTACCAAGCCCCAGGACGAAAACAAAGGTTTCATCCTATTGGGGTTAAGCGTAAGTCATCCTTTCCGAGTCCTAACTACCCCTACCCCCCCTCCTAAGTTCATTTTATTAATTAACTTAAGAGGCGCATTAAAATAAATGAAATGAAAAATCTAACGTTTCCTAAAAAAATGCCTAGCGTCCCCCTTAATGTCCAAGAGGCATTGGACTTCTATTTAGGTGGTTCTAGACTCGACTTAGGTTTCCTATTAAGGACTCGCGGTAGACAAAATAATTAAAACGACCATGCAACAAGTGATGATACAAGTAGGCCTCAAAGTGCAAAATCTAAGCATCACGAAAAGGTTAAATTATCAATTAGCACTTAAAAAAAATTTTTTATGGGCACAATAAGATACTATGATCATGGTTTCAAAAAATGGAGAAATATAGACGCAATCAAACCTTAATTTCTAAAACATAAACCTGCCTAAGAACACTATTGGCATGATTTCTGAGAAAACAATTAAACATATAGGCACGATTTCTAAGAAAATAAGTAAACCGATAGGCATGTTTTTTAGCAAACAATTGAACCTATAAGCATGATTTCTAAGACAATAATTAAACCAATAGGCATGATTTTTAGCAAAACAATTAAACCCTATAAGCATGATTTCTAAGACAATAATTAGACCAATAGGCATGATTTCTAGCAAACAGTTAAATCTATAAGCATGATTTCTAAGACAATAATTAAACCTATAAGCATGATTTTAGCAAACAATTAAACCTATAAACATGATTTCTAAGACAATAATTAGACCAATAGGCATGATTTCTAGCAAACAGTTAAATCTATAAGCGTGATTTCTAAGACAATAATTAAACCTATAAGCATGATTTTAGCAAACAATTAAACCTATAAACATGATTTCTAAGACAATAATTAAACCTATAAGCATGATTTTTAGCAAACAATTAAACCTATAAGCATGATTTCTAAAACAATAATTAAACCTATAAGCATGATTTCTAAGAAGCATAGACATGATTAAAACCTATAAAACCTATTCTAGAGAACATAGCCATAATTAAAATATAAATACGATCCTATATTCATGATTTCTGAAAAATTTAATTAACCTATAGGCATAATTTCTAGAAAACGTAGACATGAAAGAAAGCTATATTCATGAGTAAAAAAAAAACACTTATTCAAGATTTCTTAACACATAACAATATGATTTCTAAGTATAGAATTAGGCATGACCTCCAATCAAGTAAATCCTAAACAAAACTTTAACTTTGACCAAGCAAAATATAATCTCTTAGTCAACAAGTAAGCCTACACATGATGATAAACAATCCTCAACTCATAGTATGCAAGGACCAAATGTTATGAAAAAAAACCTACATGTGATATCTATATTTACAATTTTATTTATTGCTCATTTTGATTTTATTTTGTTTTTAGGAGAAAAGAAAGTCAAGCAATGTCATTTGTAGCTCTTATTTATTCTTTATCATTATTATTATTTTACCCTAGATTGACTTTGCCTATGTGAGTATCGGGAATGAATGAAATAAATAAGTAAAATGCCCTCCCGCCCCTTTTCACTATATCCCCGATTTCATTACTTTCGTTACAGGGCGAAAAGATAAGATACAACAATAGTATGAAGGAAAAATATTGAGAAAATCTCCAGAGGTTCTCCAAGCTTGTCCCCTCCCCGAGGCAACTCTTCGCGCTCCTATTTATTTTTTAAGGGGACCTGCGACACTGAAACACTGATAGCAGTACCGGAAATACACAACATAATGCGACTAAACAATGCAAGAATAAGAGAATGAGAACTAACCGAATTAACCTGCTTAATAGTGGAACTCTCGTTAGTCTGAAGCACAATATTGTAAGCACAAAGAAGCAAAGAAATTCTGAACAGAGGGAGATTATTCTTTTGGGTCAAGAGCATATATGCTGGCTCCTTTTTTTTTCTCTCTGCTTTTTGTGGAGCAGAAGTTTGATTTATATAATAAACAGCAGTGAGAAGCCTAAGGTAAGAAATCACACTAACCAAAAATAACAGCAGAAGATAGCAACGGATTCTCGTATGAATATGGTAATATAATCAATTTCACTATCAAATTAAAGCAAATTACCACTGATCACAGTAAATAAGGAAGGATAATCAGACTCTTAATTCCCAATATTACTACAAAATTGCAGTAAATAAGGAAGATGTAGAGTAAGGTTTTGCCAAGAATGCTCCTTAAACTACTCCTACGAATTCCTGGCAAATCAATCACAAAGAAAAATTTGTCTCCTAAAAATATATTAGATGAGCGGTCCAAATCACCGAATGTTCGAAAATATATTCATCTAGTAGTTAATTTAGATTTTTTCTAGGGAGGTAATAATCTGTTAAAACATCCGAACTATTTCAAAAACGAATTTATTTCAAATGCAAGAAAGCTATGAATTCACTGATAAAATAAAAAGAACAATAGATTAACGATGAATTTCGATAATACCCGGATAGATTTCGATTTAACATTCCGTCCTCTAGCCTGTTCAAACCGCTGCTGGTTCGAAAACTGTCGATTTTGGTGAGATGGGGGCTGTGATGCTTGGTGGTAGCTTGGGCGTTGCGGAGTGGAGAGCTGGCGGCGAGGGAGAGAAAAGGAAGAGGAGCGGCGGCGGGCTGTGCCGCTGCGCGTGGAGGGAGAAGAAAGGTGGAGGGGATGGCGCGGCTGTTTTGGGGTTTTTGGTGGCTGCGCACGGGGGTTTCTTGGTGGTTTGGGGACTGTGATGAGAGAGGAAGAGAGAGGGTCGCGGCGAGGGCGCCGCTGCTGGTGGTCGCGGCGAGGCTGCGTCGGGGTTCGTAGGTAAGGGAGAAGACGAGGGGGAGAGGGGCTGTGGGTGGCAGCGGAGTGGTAGAGGAGAGAGATGAGACGGGGACGGGGAGAGGAAGACTGCCGGCAACCATGGGGGTGAGGGGCGGCCGCCGGCGGGGCTGGGAAGAGGGGTGATGAAAAAATGAGGCTAGGGTTTGTTTTAGGGTTTTAAAAATGGAAAGTGGGTCGTCGGGTCGGATCCGGGTCGGATCGGGTCGGGAAGCGGGTATCCGAATTTAAAAGCTAGCCATAAAATTAAGAAAATAGCCTAAATCAATGACTTGGATTGAAAAACTAGCCACGAATTGTAAAATATTCAAAATTGGGCCATAAATTGGTGATTTTGACTTTAAATACTAGTCCAAGATCGTAGTAATTTAAAATTAGGCCCCGAAAATGGTAAATTGAATTAAAGTTAGTCAAAAAGTGTTAAAAATTGGGCACAAATTGGTAAAATTGAATTCGAATGCTAGTCGAAAGTTGTAGGGATTTAGAAATTGAGCCCCGAGTTAGTGAATTGAATTTGAATATTAGTCAAAAATGTAAAGATTTTAAAAAATTGAGCCACATATTCGTAACTTAAAATTAAACATTGGTCAAAGGTGTTAGGAATTTAAAAATCGAGCCTCAAATTGGCAAATCGTATTTAAATCCTACTCAAAAAATTG
Source organism: Solanum rostratum (assembly GCA_029948455.1). Taxonomy (NCBI): domain Eukaryota; kingdom Viridiplantae; phylum Streptophyta; class Magnoliopsida; order Solanales; family Solanaceae; genus Solanum; species Solanum rostratum. The sequence goes on from CM057056.1 coordinate 20,588,125, forward strand.
TAAAACTTTAAAAAATTGAGGCGCTATGACCAAAATTGACATGGACCTTATTAATTTCCGATACTAATTTAAAAAATAAATGAAACGTAAATTACGTTAAGGGTCGGTCAAAATCGGGTGTCAACAGCTGCCCCTTCTTTGCTCGGGAATGAAGGATGAATTATTGAGCAAAGAAAGTTGACGGAGTAGCCGATTTTGTCCGACCGACGGCATTTTATTGAAGGGACCGGATAAGACAAAGGATTTACGGCCGAGACTCGGTTTAGAAATTGCCTACGTATCTCTGGTTGTACGAGAACCAGGCCGTGTGTAGTTCTGGATTTAGGGATGACTGAGATTCCTACAATGAACAGAACCGTACGGATTTCAAAACTTGAATTGGGACATTCGCGGCATAGAAAATGCTTAGATGTTGGAAGAATAGGAGGAATGATGGCGTACTTTAGACATTCGCGGGCTTTATAGTTAAAAGAAATGCTATGTAAATGAAAATGATAAGAGCATATATAGTAAAAACGTGATGCAAATTCCCTTTTAGACCATGAAATTTGCCATAAGACGATAAGGATGATGTCTTAGGCTATGACGTCTAGGGCTATGCTAACCATGAATTGTATCCTCGGGTCATGAAATGATGTCCGTGGGCCATGAAGGATGATGCCTTTGGACGATGATACCTCCGGATTAGGATGAATGTAATTAAATCCCTAGGCAATGAAATGATGTCCTTAGGCCATGAGGATGATGCCTTTGGACCATGACGCCTTAAGGGCATGATAAGCAGAAAATGAATCCCTAGGCCATGAAATGATGTCCGTAGGCCATGAAAATGACGCCTTTGGACTATGACGCCTTAGGGTATAATTTGTGAATCATATGCGATTTCTAGGGCCATGTTGTGCATATTATGCGAGACATGATTTTTCGGGCGCGATGCAATGTAAGTTCTTAAAGTATGCAATTTCTCGAGCCAAATGTTATGCACTTTTCGGGCCATATTATGCAAGGCATGGTTTGCGGGCACGATGCAATGCAAAATTTAAGAGCATATGCAATTTTCTCGGGCCAACATTATGCAAGGCATGGAAAGCATGATTTTCGAGCACGATGCAATTTAATTTTAGAGTATATGCAATTTTCGGGCCAATATGATTTTCAAACATGATGCAATGTAAATATCGAGCTTTTGTGATGCAAGTATCGGGCACATGCGAATGCGGATGCATTTATACTGCGAATATCGGGCACAATGCAAATGCAAATACCGGGCACATGTAATGCAAATATCGGGCCTTATGATGCAAGTATCGGGCATTATGATGTAAGTATCGGGCATAATGCAAATGCGAATACCGGGCACATGTAATGTAAATATCGGGCCTTATGATGCAAGTAAATTTAAATTCAGCTATGATATACCTATCGAGCATATGCAGTGTGAATACGGGGCCGATGCAATGCAAAGAGTAATATTTCGTCTTACTAGATTGTCGTCTGCTCGGATAATGCGGGGTGTGTGCTTGTCAAGTCTGCATTCAAAGAAAAATAGTCAGTCTATAAAAAGGGGAGGTTGATCTGTCCTTTGTCGTGGCCTGGTGCTCTCATCGACCGCTGGTATCCAGACTTTTGTCAGGGCCTTTCTCTTGGGACGGGATGGCGTAGCCTTTCAAATTTAAAAAGTGGTACGCATATAATGTATACACGTGTTTATACTTTATATATTTGAAATGTTTGAAAAATAAATGATAGTTTATTACTGAATCCTTTGATAGTGGCACATTTTGAGACAAAATCCAACGTTCAACTGAGTAGGGCTCTTCGGGCTGCTTGATGTAGAGTCACAACTTTTATTCTATCCGTCATGAATTTTTGAGCTGGCCTCAAAAATTCTGCCCCAGTTATCTTGCCTGCTTTTGCTCTTTTTGCGAAAGAATTTTTGAGATCCTCTCAAAAATTCTGCCCCAGTCTGCGGTCCAATGGGGGGAAATAAAATTTTTATTAGGGTAAGACCGAGCTCCACAGGAGCGCCTACGTATCCCTCTTAAACGGGAATCAGGTCTGACGTAGTTCCAACTACAAAGAGCAAAAGACAAAACCTAGACATAGTATCTCTTCACAGCATCTGAGTTGATAGGTCTGGGCCAGATTTCGCCGTCCATTTCTGCGAGTATGAGTGCTCCTCCAGTCAAGACGCGGTGAACCATGTACGGACCTTGCCAGTTTGGTGCGAATTTTCCTTTGGCCTCGTCTTGATTTGGGAAGATCCGCTTCAAGACTAATTGCCCGGGCGAGAAGTATCTCGGTCTGACCTTTTTGTTGAATGCTCGGGCCATCCTGTTCTGGTAAAGTTGCCCGTGACATATGGCATTGATCCTTCTTCCATCGATCAGTGCTAGTTGCTCAAACCTGCTTTGTACCCATTCGGCGTCACTCAACTCTGCTTCTTGAATTATCCTCAAAGATGGTATCTCGACTTCTGCAGGAATCACTGCTTCGTTCCCATAGACCAAGAAGTACGGGGTTGCCCCAGTGGAAGTCCGGATGGTGGTGCGATATCCCAATAATGCAAATGGTAACTTCTCGTGCCATTGTCTGTGATTGTCAATCATTTTCCGCAATATCCTTTTGATGTTTTTGTTCGCGGCTTCTACCGCTCCATTCATCTGTGGCCTGTATGCAGTGGAGTTTCGATGGTTGATCTTGAATCGGTCACAAGTTTCCACCATCAGATTGCTATTGAGGTTGGCTCCGTTGTCAGTGATGATCGTCTCAGGGACCCCAAACCGGCAAATGATGTTGTTTTTGATGAAATCATCAACAACTTTCTTAGTGACAGACTTGTGAGATGTAGCTTCGACCCACTTAGTGAAATAATCAATGGCCACAAGGATAAACCGGTGTCCATTCGAGGCTGCTGGCTCGATAGGACCAATGACATCCATGCCCCAAGCTGCGAATGGCCAGGGCGAACTAGTGACATGGAGTTCGTTGGGAGGAACTCGGATCATGTCTGCGTGAGTTTGGCACTGGTGGCATTTCTGAACATGGCGGATGCAATCAGTTTCCATTGTTAACCAAAAATAACCTGCTCTCAGGATTTTCTTTGCAAGGGTAAAGCCGTTCATGTGTGGCCCACATGTTCCTGCATGAATCTCCTCTACAAGTCTGGATGCTTCTTTAGTTCCGACGCACCTTAGCAAACCCAAATCGGGAGTCCTCCTATATAGGATTTCTCCGTTTAAGAAGAATTGATTTGCTAGCCTCCTAATTGTACGCTTTTGGACTTTTGTTGCATCCTCTGGATAGCTGCCACTTTTCAAGTACCCTTGAATGTCATCATACCACGGTTTCTGATCCATTTCTTCCTCCACGTGAAAACAGTATGCAGGTTGTTCATGTAGATGAATGCGGATGGGATCGATGTAATTCTGATCTGGGTGCCGAATCATGGAAGATAGGGTGGCCAAGGCATCTGCAAACTCATTCTGAAGTCGCGGAACATGCTTAAATTCCACCTTAGTGAATCTTTTGCAGAGCTTTTGCACGCAATCCAAATATGGTAAAAGCTTTCGGTTCTTCACTGCCCATTCACCCTGTGCCTGACGGATCACCAAATCTGAGTCCCCAATTGCCAAAATCTCTTGCACGTCTAAATCAACTGCTAGTCGGAGACCTAAGATGCAAGCCTCATATTCAGCCATGTTGTTGGAACAATGAAACCTGAGCTTTGCTGATGCTGGATAGTGTTGGCCCGTAGGTGAGATTAATACAGCCCCAATGCCTGCTCCGTTGAAGTTTTTGGCCCCGTCGAAGAACATCCTCCACCCATCATATTCTTCAAAGATATCTTCTCCTAGGAAAGCTACTTCTTCATCATGAAAATAAGTCTTCAGAGGCCTGTACTCTTCGTCTACGGGGTTTTCTGCCAGATGATCGGCCAGTGCTTGTGCCTTCACCGCTTTTTGTGTAACATAAACTATGTCGAATTCACTCAGCAATATCTGCCATTTAGCCAACTTACCCGTGGGCATGGGTTTCTGAAAGATGTACTTCAGAGGATCCATCCTTGAGATCAGATACGTCGTGTGTGCTGAGAGATAATGTCGCAATTTCTGGGCCACCCAAGTCAAAGCACAACAAGTACGCTCAAGCAAAGAATACCGAGCCTCATATGGCGTGAACTTCTTACTCATGTAATAGATCGCCTGCTCTTTCCTTCCTGTCTCATCATGTTGTCCCAAAACACACCCGAATGCCTGATCCATGACCGATAGGTATAGTAGCAAAGGTCGACCTGCCTCAGGGGGAACCAGCACTGGAGGATTAGATAAATAGTCCTTGATTTTATCAAATGCCTCTTGACATTCTGGAGTCCATTTGATAGCAGCGTCCTTCTTCAGTAGCTTAAGGATCGGTTCACAAATGACGGTAGATTGGGCTATGAAGCGACTGATATAGTTGAGTCTACCCAAGAAGCTCATCACCTCTTTCTTGCTCTTTGGAGGGGGAAGCTCACGAATAGCCTTGATTTTTGTTGGATCCAACTCTATACCCCGACGACTGACAATAAAACCCAATAATTTACCAGCAGGGACCCCAAAAGCACACTTTGCAGGGTTCAGCTTCAAGTTGTACCTTCGTAGCCTGTCAAAGAATTTCTGAAGATCCATCAGATGGTCACACCCTTTCTTCGACTTGATGATGACATCGTCCACGTAAACCTCGATCTCTTTGTGGATCATGTCATGGAACAAAGTGGTCATGGCTCTCATGTAGGTGGCCCCAGCATTCTTTAGTCCGAATGGCATTACCTTGTAGTTGTAAACACCCCAAGGTGTGATAAAAGCCGTTTTCTCCGCGTCATCCTCATGCATCTTGATTTGATGATACCCAGCAAAGCAATCCACAAAGGACTGCGTTTCATGCTTAGCACAATTGTCTATCAGAATGTGGATGTTTGGGAGTGGAAAGTCATCTTTAGGGCTAGCCTTGTTGAGATCCCGGTAATCCACACAAACCCTGACCTTACCATCTTTCTTAGGTACGGGCACAATGTTGGCGAGCCATGTCGGATACTTGGTTACTTCCAGAATTCCGGCTTCCAACTGTTTTGACACTTCTTCCTTGATTTTAAGACTCAAATCAGGCTTGTATTTTCTGAGCTTCTGCTTTACTGGCGGACAGGACGGATCGGTAGGCAATCGATGGGCCACTATTGAAGTGCTCAACCCTGTCATATCTGCATAGGACCAAGCAAAGACATCCTTGTTCTTTTTCAAGAATTGGACGTATTCCTTTTTCTTTTCCTCGGTCATGTGGACACTGATTCTTGTCTCCTGGATTGTTTCGTCATCACCCAAGTTCACTGTTTCTGTTTCTTCTAGATTTGCTTTTGGCTTTTCCTCAAACTCTTTGACTTTTCTAGTAACTTCTTCACAATTTTCGTCTGTTGTCTCTGTCTCAGCTATGTCGTGTTGGATAGTCGCATTATGTGCCACAATCTCAGTTTCAACATTATTAAAAGTAATTCTTCTGAAAGAAAACAACAAAATAAACATAAAATGACATCATCGTGAAATGAATGAAAGTTTTATTCATAATCAAAACTTGTCATGATAATAGCATAAAAATATTAAAAATCTTAATTAAGAGTCTTTATTTGAAAACATAATGATTTGGTGACAATTTCATGTTTCTACCCAAGTGCCCGACGTGGTCTGGATGGTGTAGTGGTCCAGCTGCTGATGACGATCCCTGTGATCTCCTCCTGTGTTGGGGCTCTTTCCTCCTCCTCGTTGATTAAGACATTGCAGCTTCTTTCTTCAGCTTCTGAAAGGGACAAACCTTGCAATCCATTCAACAAGTCATCGATACCATCATCCCGGAATCCGGCGGATTGGAAAGTCTGGCTCAACAGTGGCAAGGGACTTGGCAAAGGATAATAACACCCCTCTGGGAGTGGTTCCCAATCCAGATACTCTTCTATAGTATAAGCATATCCCAAGCCAAAGGTGGTGGAGTGATGTGAAGGCTTTATAGGCTCGATGATCCCTTGCAGTCTGGCTCCCAAGCCCTTTCCTGGTTCATAACCCGCATTCCGCATCACGTTCATCACATCCATCACCCCCACCTCTTCTCCTTCTGTGCCCGCTTCTAGAAAGTCTTCTGCGATGAACAGGTTTCTCATACTTTCTAGCAACTCCTCTTCTTCCCTCTCTAGGTCGCTCTTGAGAAAACCCGCGGATTGGAAGCTCAGATGTAATGATGGGATAGGACGTTCCAACCTTTCTCTCTTCATGGGTACTTCTCCTTCATACCCCAAACCCATAGTATCATTTTTGAAAGGAAGAGAGATTGGGTCGGGAATGCCTTGGAGTTTGGCTCCCAATCCTTTGCCTGGCTCGTAGCCCAGCCACAACATCATGCTCAAAACCTTCTGATTGTACCATGGCGTTGATTCGATGCCTCCCACCAACTCCACGGTGTGGAACATTCCTCCATCCATACAGCCCGGTCCTTCAACAGCATAGACGGGGTGTCCCTTCTCCCCATGCACTACCACTTCTTCATGCTCCCATTCGAACTTCAAGCATTGGTGTAGGGTGGATGGCACCGCCCCGGCCATGTGAATCCACGGGCGTCCCAGCAATAAGTTGTAGGAAGCTGGGATGTCCAATACCTGGAATGCAATGGGGAAGGTGGCCGGACCAATGGTCATGTCCAAAGTGATCTCCCCTATCGTGTCCCTTTGAGATCCATCAAAGGCCCTCACGTTCATCTGATAATTCTGAATCCTTGCCAAATCCACGCCTAGCCTTGTGATAGTGCTGAGTGGACAAATATTTAATCCAGAACCCGGATCGACCAATGCTTTAGTAATCAACCTGTCTTGGTATCTGGTGGTGATGTAAAGAGCTCGATTGTGAGTGGTACCTTCAATCGGGAGTTCGTCTTCATGGAAGGATATCTTATAAGCCTCGAATACTTGCCCCACCATGTGGGCCATCTCTCCTTCGGTGATATTGGACGGAACATAAGCCTCACTTAGCACCCTCATCAACGCCTTCTGGTGAGGCTCTGAAGTCTGCAAGAGGGACAAGATGGAGACCTGATGGGATCCCTTACTTAATTGGCCTGTGACGGGGTGCTCTTGTGCTTGTATCCTTTTCCACTCCCCGTTTTCTTCCACCTCTATTATAGGAGGCTTAGTCCCACTTGAGCTACCTTGTGTCATGTATTTGGGGGTATCTGGCTGTTCGGAGTTGGTTGCCCCCTGGATAACATCATTCTCTTCCACCACTGCTTTTCCCTTGTCATAGCTCCAGGGAACAGCGTGTGTGTCGAAGCTTTGCTGAGGAGCCATTGTGACCACAAAAGGGAGTTTTGGCGCGGCAATTTCCACTTCAAACGGTCTGCGCCCTTGTACCACAAAAGGTGTTTGAGTTATCACTGCCACTAACTCATTTTGCCCTACCAACCATATGGGCCCTGGTGCACCTGTTGATCCTTCTACTTCCAACATATTTACCTGATGATTAGGAAGTGGGTTGTTGGACACATTAGGCGCGGGTTCTTTGAGTTGGATGGTTTTGGTGTCTATAAGCTTTTGGATTTTATCTCGTAGGGATCGGCAGACCTCGGTGGTATGTCCTTTCATTCCAGAATGATAGGCGCATACTTTGTTGGGGTCGTACCATTTGGCTTGGGTATCAACGGGTAGAGCTGGAATTGGGGTTATGTACCCAGCTGTTTTTAATCTTTCATAAAGCTGGGCGATAGGTTCGGCCAGAGGGGTATAGGATTTTGTGGGTCTTCTTTCGAAATTGGGACGGTTTCTGTAATTTGGTTGTCGAGGAGATAGTGGTGGTGGTGAAGGAGTTTGATAGTAGGCTGGTTGGGTGTGGTAGACGGGGTATGTTGGTTGTTGGTATTGTGGAGGTGGAGCTTGGTAAGGGGTATATGCTGGGTAAGGAGAGTAAGGCATAGGATAGGGTGATGTGGGATAGTGAGGGAGTGGTGAGATTGGGGTTTGTGGTTTAATAGGACTTTTGTGCGCCAACATGACCGCACCCACTTCCTTTTTCTTTCTGTTCTCGGGCAAGCTTCCTGACTGTAATGCCTTGTTGGTAGCCTGCAAAGCCTCCAAGTTGATAATGGTACCATTCTTGATACCTTCTTCAATCCTCTCGCCCAGTTTGATAATGTCTGCGAAACTCTTTTCTGCGACCAACATCATCCTGTCGTAATATTGGGGCTCCTGTGCCCTAATAAAATAGTCCTTCATCTGGGACTCATCCATGGGAGGCCTGGCTCTGGCAGCCTCAGACCTCCATCTGACGGCATAATCTCTGAAAGTCTCCCCGGGCTTTTTCTTCAAGTTTTGGATGTAGAACCAATCGGGTGCATTCTCCGTGTTGAACCCAAATCGGTCCATGAAGTCTGAGGCCATATCTACCCAACTTGACCATTTTCGTGCATCCTGGTCGATGTACCACGTAAGAGCTTCACCAGTAAGACTTCTCATGAACAATTTCATCCTGATTCTTTCATCTCTCCCCACCCCAGCGAGCTTGTCGCAGTACATGCGTAGGTGGGCTTTAGGATCTCCGATGCCATTGAACAATTCAAATTTGGGAGGTTTATATCCCTCTGGCAGCTCCACGTCAGGATGTATACATAAGTCTTCATAACTCAACCCAACCACCTGTTTGCTAGACTCGACTTGCTGCAAGCGATTGGTGAGGCTGTCCAGTTTCTCGGCCATGGACTTAATCAGTGCATCCTTTTGGGAGGATTCTGATTCATGGTATTCGTGGGCATAGGGAGCGGTTTCCACGAATATGGGATTCTGGTAGTAATTTCCTGGAGCTTGGGTATATGGGGTATTAACGGTAGGTTTGGGAGGCACATTTGGGATGGGGCTAGTATTTAGAGGGTGTAGGGTTGGCTCGGAAGGGCCTGCATGGTGCGGATTTTGGAAGTGGTAATTTGGAGGTTGAGTATTTGTGGGTGGTAAGCTAGTGGGGTTAGGTTGTTTCTGAGGAGTAGGTTGTGTAATTGGCAATGTGGCTTGAGTGGTATTGACTTGTTCCTCCATGTTATCCCCGAAAGGGGTGCCAAGAGAAATTGACAGCCTCGCCAAACTCCGCATGCTAGCCATTTCCTCCTCTAGTTCCAAAATCTTCCTTTCTAACCTTAAGACCAAATCAGTGGAGTGAGCCCCTTTGTCGGAGTTCTCGTTGCTGCTGTTGTCATCGGCCATTTTACCCTTCTTCTTGTTCGGATTTTGGAGTGGCGGAGGAGGAGGAGGAGCCCCTTTGGATCTGGTGTAGTAGGCCAGAATGCACGGACAGATCAACCCTGGGAAGGGGAAAAACAAACAACAAAACCAGCAAAGTCTTGTTAGAAGTTAGGGTAATAATAATAGTAAGCATGCAATTCAACAAAATAATCGTCCTAAAATGCAAGGGACCTCTTTGAGCCAGAGGTAGGTCTAATACGACAAGCAAGTGGCACGTGATAGTCAATCCAAGCCTTAATTTGTTTATTGAAATTTAGAGTAAGAGATATAAGAAAAGGAACCATTATTTATTGAAAAGAGAAACATTACATCAAACTTTCAAAGCCTAAGGGAAGTAGGGATAACAAGGGGAAAATAGCTAAAAAGGAAATAAATCTTCAAATATGGCGGCTTCCATAGGTTGGGACAATCTGTTCCTTCATCTCTGGAGTGACCTCATAATCTTTGTTTAGCAACTTTCGAGCCCAGATTCTCTCTTCTTCATCCTCGTACCCTGGTCGTCCCCCTTGGTCCAAGTCTACCTTTTCAGCATCTTCCAGAATCCACACATAGTACTCCGGAGTGCAATAAGGGCGATCCTCTTCGACGACGATGGCCATTGCTCTTTCCCACCTCCGACATATGTTGTGTACTTGTGGGATTTCCTCTCCAAACTCATACTCAGCTATACTCATGTTGGAACGCAAAGGGATAACTTGAATCAAGCCAAACTGTCGAAGGACCCTCAAAGGAGCATATGGTTGGACTCCTTTCAAGCCAATGAGCTCGATGTAGTATAGCTCATTTCCTCTAGCTATGGCCCGTGAAATGTTCAACCAAGGGTATTTCCACTGGATGTTGTGCCCTGATAACCCTGTCATGAATCTGAACCAGTCTTCAGCACCTGCTGGCCTAATAAATCTGCGCAATCTCGAGAAATGGGAGTGAATTCTGTTTCCCACTCCGTCGAGAGCGTCTATCACACCACTACGTTTGTAAAAATGCTCCATCGCCCACAGTTGTAATAGGATGTTGCATCCCTCAAAGAACCTTCTGCCTCGGACGCATTTAGACAGTGCTCTCAAAATTTCTGCTACTATCATGGGTACGATAGTATTTCCTCCAACCTCCTTTCCCTTGGATAAAGTGCGTACAATGTAGATCAGGCGGGTGTCTATGTTTCTGTCTTCTCTTGGGAAGACTAGGGTGCCCAATAGTGCGACTGCGAAGGCGTTCACTCGATGTACTTCCCATTTGGCTGCTGAACAAGAGAAATCACTTTTGAAATTTTCATAACTATCCTGATGGCCAAAACGGGCATATAGGTAGTCCAATGAGATCCACTCGAAGTCCAGGCAAGCTAATTTAGGTCTGTAAATTAATCCCAGATTTTTCATAAATTTCTTTGCAGTCTGTCTGTGAGGTACAATCATGCTTCGGTCCCAGTAAGGCAGGTCGATGAACCCGCCAATCTCCTCGATAGTGGGGGTCAATTCAAAATCCCGGAATTTGAATACAGTCCTGGCAGGGTCCCAGAATTTCAGCAATGCTTTGATAAGGTAGCGATCAGGAATAACATATATCAAGTATGTTAGCCCTCCCAAGAGTCGAGCTACCTCTATGGCACGGTCCTTCTTAATGTTCTCCCACCACCTTCTCAACCTGTGGTCTACACCTACAACCATCTGAGTGTTGGCGAAGTTTGGGGAAGCCATTTCCTGCACACCAAAAGAAAAGAAATGTTTCTAAATTCAATTTTAACAGATTTAGGCTTGGATTAGACTATTGTGACCACATAAACACATAGTATGCAAGACTTCGTCTCGGAGGGTGATTGGACCCTCCAGACTTAATAGGGTGGTTACTATTACGTAGATTGACCCCCTTAGGGTCAAACTACCTAAGGCTTATGCATGCATGATCTTAATTTTTGGGGTGGATAGCTCTATCCTAAGTTTTCTAAAGAGTGGGTTTAGACACGGACTGGGTATTCTTATGCGAGAAGCACGTGGTCCAACGGTAGTAAGACTATCCGCCATTCACCACGCAAGCGCTTACTCTCTAAATTTGGGTTTGAAAAGAGTAGGGAGAAGTGCAAAGGCACGACATCACCTTAAAGAGAAATTAAGAGGGTCCCAAGTGGGAGAACGTATGAACGGAATGCCAGTTAATAATTAAACGTAAACATTTAGCATTTATAACATTTTAAGCAAGCAATTAAAGCGATAATAATAAAATAAAGGAAAAAGGAAGGGGATAAATAAAATGAAAGGGGGGATAATGGGGTGTTAGGGGGGTAAGGAAAGGGAGTTAGCGGGATATGGGAAGGGAAATTAGAGGGGATAAGGGAAGGGGAGTTAGCGGGATAGAGGGAGGGAAATTAGAGGGGTAAGGAAAGGGATTAAAGGGGGAAAGAAAGAAAATAAACAAGTTAGTAAGGATTAAATAAAATAAATAAAGAAAATTGCGAAAAATAAACACGAGACGCGTTATGGTAAGAGCCTAAGTTCCCCAGCGGAGTCGCCATCCTGTCGCGCCCTATTTTTCCTCGCGGAGAAATAGGAACCTGGACGACGTCGTGGCAATGACTCTTTTGGGATTTTTAATTTTTAGAGTCGCCACCTAATGAATTAAGGCGCATTAGGACACCATTCTAGCCTAAGGGTCAAAGGTCAACCAGAGAGGGGGTTCGGGCTCAAGTTACCTCGAAGGGAAGGTGTTAAGCACCCTTCGAGGTCCGCAAAAGGCGGGTCCCGACCGTGTCTCGTATTTATTAAGTGGGGGTGAAAACACAAGTAAAGGTCTCTTTTAATATTTTTCTAAGTTAATCCTAAGTGACAAAAATACAAGTAATAAATGAGTTAAACTAAGTTGGATTATTAAATTCTCGGATCAGACGCACTTGGTTTATTACCAAGCCCCAGGACGAAAACAAAGGTTTCATCCTATTGGGGTTAAGCGTAAGTCATCCTTTCCGAGTCCTAACTACCCCTACCCCCCCTCCTAAGTTCATTTTATTAATTAACTTAAGAGGCGCATTAAAATAAATGAAATGAAAAATCTAACGTTTCCTAAAAAAATGCCTAGCGTCCCCCTTAATGTCCAAGAGGCATTGGACTTCTATTTAGGTGGTTCTAGACTCGACTTAGGTTTCCTATTAAGGACTCGCGGTAGACAAAATAATTAAAACGACCATGCAACAAGTGATGATACAAGTAGGCCTCAAAGTGCAAAATCTAAGCATCACGAAAAGGTTAAATTATCAATTAGCACTTAAAAAAAAATTTTTATGGGCACAATAAGATACTATGATCATGGTTTCAAAAAATGGAGAAATATAGACGCAATCAAACCTTAATTTCTAAAACATAAACCTGCCTAAGAACACTATTGGCATGATTTCTGAGAAAACAATTAAACATATAGGCACGATTTCTAAGAAAATAAGTAAACCGATAGGCATGTTTTTTAGCAAACAATTGAACCTATAAGCATGATTTCTAAGACAATAATTAAACCAATAGGCATGATTTTTAGCAAAACAATTAAACCCTATAAGCATGATTTCTAAGACAATAATTAGACCAATAGGCATGATTTCTAGCAAACAGTTAAATCTATAAGCATGATTTCTAAGACAATAATTAAACCTATAAGCATGATTTTAGCAAACAATTAAACCTATAAACATGATTTCTAAGACAATAATTAGACCAATAGGCATGATTTCTAGCAAACAGTTAAATCTATAAGCGTGATTTCTAAGACAATAATTAAACCTATAAGCATGATTTTAGCAAACAATTAAACCTATAAACATGATTTCTAAGACAATAATTAAACCTATAAGCATGATTTTTAGCAAACAATTAAACCTATAAGCATGATTTCTAAAACAATAATTAAACCTATAAGCATGATTTCTAAGAAGCATAGACATGATTAAAACCTATAAAACCTATTCTAGAGAACATAGCCATAATTAAAATATAAATACGATCCTATATTCATGATTTCTGAAAAATTTAATTAACCTATAGGCATAATTTCTAGAAAACGTAGACATGAAAGAAAGCTATATTCATGAGTAAAAAAAAAACACTTATTCAAGATTTCTTAACACATAACAATATGATTTCTAAGTATAGAATTAGGCATGACCTCCAATCAAGTAAATCCTAAACAAAACTTTAACTTTGACCAAGCAAAATATAATCTCTTAGTCAACAAGTAAGCCTACACATGATGATAAACAATCCTCAACTCATAGTATGCAAGGACCAAATGTTATGAAAAAAAACCTACATGTGATATCTATATTTACAATTTTATTTATTGCTCATTTTGATTTTATTTTGTTTTTAGGAGAAAAGAAAGTCAAGCAATGTCATTTGTAGCTCTTATTTATTCTTTATCATTATTATTATTTTACCCTAGATTGACTTTGCCTATGTGAGTATCGGGAATGAATGAAATAAATAAGTAAAATGCCCTCCCGCCCCTTTTCACTATATCCCCGATTTCATTACTTTCGTTACAGGGCGAAAAGATAAGATACAACAATAGTATGAAGGAAAAATATTGAGAAAATCTCCAGAGGTTCTCCAAGCTTGTCCCCTCCCCGAGGCAACTCTTCGCGCTCCTATTTATTTTTTAAGGGGACCTGCGACACTGAAACACTGATAGCAGTACCGGAAATACACAACATAATGCGACTAAACAATGCAAGAATAAGAGGATGAGAACTAACCGAATTAACCTGCTTAATAGTGGAACTCTCGTTAGTCTGAAGCACAATATTGTAAGCACAAAGAAGCAAAGAAATTCTGAACAGAGGGAGATTATTCTTTTGGGTCAAGAGCATATATGCTGGCTCCTTTTTTTTTCTCTCTGCTTTTTGTGGAGCAGAAGTTTGATTTATATAATAAACAGCAGTGAGAAGCCTAAGGTAAGAAATCACACTAACCAAAAATAACAGCAGAAGATAGCAACGGATTCTCGTATGAATATGGTAATATAATCAATTTCACTATCAAATTAAAGCAAATTACCACTGATCACAGTAAATAAGGAAGGATAATCAGACTCTTAATTCCCAATATTACTACAAAATTGCAGTAAATAAGGAAGATGTAGAGTAAGGTTTTGCCAAGAATGCTCCTTAAACTACTCCTACGAATTCCTGGCAAATCAATCACAAAGAAAAATTTGTCTCCTAAAAATATATTAGATGAGCGGTCCAAATCACCGAATGTTCGAAAATATATTCATCTAGTAGTTAATTTAGATTTTTTCTAGGGAGGTAATAATCTGTTAAAACATCCGAACTATTTCAAAAACGAATTTATTTCAAATGCAAGAAAGCTATGAATTCACTGATAAAATAAAAAGAACAATAGATTAACGATGAATTTCGATAATACCCGGATAGATTTCGATTTAACATTCCGTCCTCTAGCCTGTTCAAACCGCTGCTGGTTCGAAAACTGTCGATTTTGGTGAGATGGGGGCTGTGATGCTTGGTGGTAGCTTGGGCGTTGCGGAGTGGAGAGCTGGCGGCGAGGGAGAGAAAAGGAAGAGGAGCGGCGGCGGGCTGTGCCGCTGCGCGTGGAGGGAGAAGAAAGGTGGAGGGGATGGCGCGGCTGTTTTGGGGTTTTTGGTGGCTGCGCACGGGGGTTTCTTGGTGGTTTGGGGACTGTGATGAGAGAGGAAGAGAGAGGGTCGCGGCGAGGGCGCCGCTGCTGGTGGTCGCGGCGAGGCTGCGTCGGGGTTCGTAGGTAAGGGAGAAGACGAGGGGGAGAGGGGCTGTGGGTGGCAGCGGAGTGGTAGAGGAGAGAGATGAGACGGGGACGGGGAGAGGAAGACTGCCGGCAACCATGGGGGTGAGGGGCGGCCGCCGGCGGGGCTGGGAAGAGGGGTGATGAAAAAATGAGGCTAGGGTTTGTTTTAGGGTTTTAAAAATGGAAAGTGGGTCGTCGGGTCGGATCCGGGTCGGATCGGGTCGGGAAGCGGGTATCCGAATTTAAAAGCTAGCCATAAAATTAAGAAAATAGCCTAAATCAATGACTTGGATTGAAAAACTAGCCACGAATTGTAAAATATTCAAAATTGGGCCATAAATTGGTGATTTTGACTTTAAATACTAGTCCAAGATCGTAGTAATTTAAAATTAGGCCCCGAAAATGGTAAATTGAATTAAAGTTAGTCAAAAAGTGTTAAAAATTGGGCACAAATTGGTAAAATTGAATTCGAATGCTAGTCGAAAGTTGTAGGGATTTAGAAATTGAGCCCCGAGTTAGTGAATTGAATTTGAATATTAGTCAAAAATGTAAAGATTTTAAAAAATTGAGCCACATATTCGTAACTTAAAATTAAACATTGGTCAAAGGTGTTAGGAATTTAAAAATCGAGCCTCAAATTGGCAAATCGTATTTAAATCCTACTCAAAAAATTGTAAAACTTTAAAAAATTGAGGCGCTATGACCAAAATTGACATGGACCTTATTAATTTCCGATACTAATTTAAAAAATAAATGAAACGTAAATTACGTTAAGGGTCGGTCAAAATCGGGTGTCAACAGTATATTATATGTGAAAATCGGTATAGGCTTGACTGAAAATTTCGTTAATGGACTTGTAAAACTTGACCGGAAAGCTTAAACTCATGGCTCGCTGCAATTAAATCTGAAAGCCACCATGCTATATTAACTTGATGTTGGTTAAATTGATCAAAGATTGGAAAAATGAGTAACATAGTTCTCATTAAATCCAAATTATAGGCGTTGAGTTACACCGCAAATGTTATAAATCATCAACTCAAAAACTTTGAAAAAAATCTAATTGGTTGAATACATAAAAAGTAAGAGGAGTTCTTTAATGGTATGAAGTAACATTTTTCAAGAGCCATAAATCTCATGATGTGACCAGATAACGTTTTCAGCAATATTTCTTTTCTTGAAATCGTGAATCACATCAAGCCCTTGTGCTACGGGCAAACTGACCTTAAGAGGCGGTACAAGCTTATAGGGAATATATTGTTTACGCACCTTGTCTTCCTCAGGATTCTCGGAATTAAAAACATCATCCTTCGCACGGATCAACTTGTTTAGCTTAGTTTTCAGTTCTTCTTTGTTTTGTATTACCTGTTGTCACAAACCAAAAAATTGTGTTAGATGCCATACAAAAATGTTTAAAAGGAGTGAAAGCAATACATGCAAAAAATAAAGAGCGAAGGTAAAACAATACTATCCATTCCTAATAAGAAACCTAAGCAAATCTAAGTCCAGCAGACACTCCTTAGTCCCATGGAATGGCAAGAGGAAATGGGGGAGCAGTAATTTCGAACAAGGTATGAATGATTGAAGCGAAGACGATGACTTTACCATAGTCTAGCGGGCCAATCAAGTTGATGCGCGAAAAATGAGCAAAACATTAATATTGCCTGCAAAGCTAATGATAAACATTTGTATTTTAAACGGCAAAGTGCATCAATTCTGCCTTCTGAGGGTCACGAACCTTTTTCTTAACCACAAGATGAATGCGGGAATTCACTCGAAATGTTTTTGATTTGTCTTTATAGCTTTTGTTCTTTCTAATTTGAGGGTGGCTTTTCCAGGCTTATAGGCAATACCTACAGCACCTGTGAAATTATTAAAAATGTTCAGTAAATTTAGCCAATCTATCAACTTCCAGTTCCTGGCAGTTTGTCCTTAATCTACTGAGCCCAAGTATTTTTGGGCTTATGTTGAGGTAGGTGTCTTTAGGTATTTTTAATTCAGACACTTATCTATTTGTGAAAATGTTTCAAAGTGCTTGTGTGTGGTACATTACATGTCCTCTTCTGTGATGCCAATTCTGTCCAGTGGATAGGTTCACAAAGGAAAAGCCTACGCTGGACTTAGAGGGAAGAAGTAATCTATGGGACATTGTTTGATTGCTTCTTTAATTCCTTTTCTTCTGTTATTCTGAAAACCCGTGGCAGGTTGTCATCAAACTTCTTTTATGGGAGTTCAAGGAAGACATTGTGAGCTTATCATTATAACTCCAAACTCCACTCTACTTCTCTAATGGGTGCAGAGCACTATCCTCCTCCTTGGTTCAGGTGCGTGCATATGTAGAAGTCTAATTTTGTCTCTTTAAAAAGTTAATAAGCTCCCTAATATTTCTTTACCTAAAAGAAAAATGAAAAAACCTCCCTAATATTTGTAAGCCTTTGTATCTAAACAGTGTTGCACCCATGATGGAATGGACCGATAACCATTACCGGACACAACAAGAGAAAATGGCGAGCTTACAACAGCCTGAATTGTAAAGCAAGAATTCCAGTCAAAGCCACCTCAAAACTTCACTTAAGCAGCACAAAACCTCAATTGATCCAATCGAAAATCTTAACCAACATTCAATGAAGCTACTTTCACCATTTAACACCCAAACACCAAAAACAGATTATACCTAAAACTATTCATTCATCCCATGTACACGTATATTGGATCAGTAATGCACAAAAGAATCAGAAAGAAAGCTCACATGAGTCTCGATATCCAAAATTCAACAACAGATTATACATAAAATTGTTCATTTATCCCATTTACACACATATATTGCATCAGTAATGAATTAAAGAATCAGAACGAAAGCTCACATGAGTCTTGATATCCAATATTCAACAGCAAATGCACTACGACATTAGCAACAACAGAAATTATACCAACAAAATTCATCGCAAAAAATTGAGGAAAAATTAAAACTAAGATAAACATATTATCAAACAACTCACATGCACAACTCAATTGTAAACTTAAAGAATTCTTAGGCAGTGCGGAAAGTCCAAAGCAAAAAATTGAAGAACTAAGTAAGAAATATTGAAATTCTTATCAGAAATAAGAATCATCAAACAAATAACCCACATGCAATTCGAGGACGACGGTAGAATAGCTAAAACCACTAAAGACAAACCTCTACTGGGCCAGCGTTTACCAAAATCACACCGTAAACCTATTCGCAAAATCCAAGGAAGAGGCACACCAACAGAACACAGAAACCCTAAGCAACAGAATTACCAGGCTAACACTTCGAAACTGAAGTCCAAATCAAGCAATATCAGGCACATGCATCCAGAGGAAAGTAGATTCGCTAGGACGTTTGAAAGGAAATCCCTACTGAGCTACGACAATAAATTTATAATGCACATGCAAGTTCCCAAAGAATGTGAATTAGGATTTCCAAACCCCAATTGAAGAATAGGGAAGAAGAACACCTCAGACGACCACAGTCATCTCCCGGAGCTGAAGAAATTTCAGTGGAAATATGACAGTTCCACAGCTAACCAACAATGTCGTAAATTGAAGGCCGTGATTTCCAGGGGCCGAGAACGGAAGTTTTACCTGAGGAGATTTTCCGGGCAAGGTGAGGAGCTCAGCAACCAATTCTCCAGCCAGCTAAGTTGAAGCGGAAAAGGAAGAACGCAGGAGGCAGTCCCAGGAATTTATAGGTCCCATGTAGAAGGACTTAACACCCCTGGAATTCGCATAAATTACGTGAATGTCCTTAGTGCGGGGGCTTCAGAAACAGCCCCGAAGGAAGAGATATTTACGGAAATGCCACCGCCTGGACGACCAAAGTCCCACTTATTAAAGAAGAGAATTAATTTTTAATTAATATTAATATTTTATTTATTTTTGTCAAGTGCGACAGGATTTTTTTAATAAAAAAGAGAATGTTTAGGTGTTTCTTTTAAATGAAATTTATTTTATATATAAAAAATCCCAAAACTAAATAAACCCAAATTCCTATTGCTTTCTGCCTTAATTAGAATTTGGATGGGACAACTAGAGAAGAATGTTTATAAAAACCCTTTGGTGAGTTGCAGCTCTTTGCGGAGGTAGAGGAAACGTTGAGACGAGTGACAAAGTCCGAGGATCATGGAGGTAAAAACAAATTATTCCCATATTCTTATTTGTTTGGTATAGCCTTCTGTAAAAATAATTAGAAATTCTCTGAGTTACAATCTTGTGTTAAAAATGAATCTGTTCGACCATAGGAAAGGATAGAAACAGGGATTCTTTGGCATGATATGTGAATTGGTTAAAGGAATTTTTTTTGTTTACTCTAGTAATCATGCTATCTTATTTTCTAATCATTACTTTGATTGTTTAATTTATGTTTTTCTTGCATAATTTGAGAAAGAATCTGTTATGTAGGGAACCTTAATTATAAAAAAAGAAAAATTAAAGGTATATAGGGCAATATGCTTGTGATGTGTTACATTATGTAATATCCAAACGTTATATTCATTAGAATAATACAGTACAATACGATATGCAACAACCATCCAAGCAGAGTCTACGCATAAGTCCATACTTAGTATTGGATTTTTGATGAAACAATTAGTGGTTCTTGATGCTTGCTACTTGTACTGTTTGACATTAATTAAGTGGGAATTTTGCAGACTGATGCCAAGGATATGATGAGTGAACTTTCAAATTGCCTACTCGTGTCCATCCTCTCTATGTTAAGCATAAAAGATGCGGTCAAAACCAGCATATTGTCCCGCAGATGGAGGAATCTTTTCATGCTGATCCCCAATATAGTAGTTGACTGTGCTAATATTTTTGGTGATGGTCAAGATCATCGGAGATTTACTCTTTCAAATTACTATGACGGTTTTGAGAAGGAAAGGCGTGAATTTGTTATGTGTGTGGATCAATTAATGCAGCAGAAGCAGCTAATGGAAGCAAGGTATATGTGTTCCTTGACAGTGCGTTTCTTCATAGATAGTGAGTACTCATCTCATTTAGACGGATGGCTGAAAGTTGCAATTGCATCTGGACTCACCAAACTTGAACTCTTCCTCTCAGAGAACCATAATTTCCCTACTCGATTTATTATTGATGAGAATCACCAATACAACTTCCCCTACTGGCTCTTTTCAGAAGCGTCACTGAGGCATTTGCAGTTAGAAGAATGTGTTTTGAGGGCTCCAGCCGACTTCAAGGGCTTTAGAAATTTGACTACTCTTGAACTGAGTAGTGTGATTCTATTTGAAGACTTTGCCACACAACTTCTTCCTAGCTGTTTTCTACTTGAACAATTGACTCTTGTTTCCTGTAAACTAAAATCAAACTTGTTATGCTTTGACCATCCATGCCTGCAATTGAAGCATCTCAAAGTGCTTCATTGTTTTCCTGACCCAATTATTAAAATATCTTCCATGAACCTCACAACCTTTGAGCATTGCGGGAACATGACCAAGATTGCACATTTGTATGCTCCTCAATTGAAACAAGTGTATTTTTCAGCATGGGGTGATCAATTTTCTCTTGCCCATTTCTCTACATTTGCTAAGCTTGAAATCTTACTTCTATGCGTGGAGAATCACCAAGTAAGTGTCCGTCATATTTAATTGTCATTTTAAGAGTGATTATTTCATTACTAATGCGTTTTCATTCAACTCAGGTACGAAATATTTCAACAATTAGTCTGTCCTCTTTTGCCAATCTTAAGCAATTGAGTTTGTTTTTGCTGCCTTTGGATGATAAATTCGGCCTTTCATGGGTTATATCTTTCTTGAAAGCTGCACCCCTACTTCAGAAGCTTGTGCTATCAGTAAGTCATCTAAAGCTTTCTTGATTTTGATTCGAGACATTCTTCAGACGAAACTTATAAACAATCCCCTTGAACATTCAACTCTGATTTCTGTGTTGCAGTTAACTGGAGGTGAGGTAAATAGGGATGTAAAAAAGATACAGAGATTGGATGGAGTCCATCCTGATCAACTGGAAGAGTTTGAGATACATGGATGTCTTGGTAATTGGTACGAAATTGAGCTTCAATTGTTTCTATTGCGTACAGCAAGCAGATTGAAGAGGTTGATTATTAGCCCTTCAAATAACATATATGCTGGGAATGGAGCATGGGTCGACATTTCTTTTGGAAAAGTTGGCTGGGAGCAATCTCACCAACAACTGGTCAAGAATATACTTGAGAGTCACGTTCCCCAAGGGGTGGAGTTGCTATTTCAATGACTCCTTTGTTGAATCTTAATACAAAATCAGTAAAAGACAGTTAATCGGATGTGTTATCCGGAGAATATATATTTTTTCCTTGAACTGAAGATTACCCATATGAAACACATCTAAATTTCTCGAATGGAAGAAGAAATTGCAATTTTGGTGCAATGTGGTGGTGAATGGGATACTGAACACGATTTCAATAATTTTGTTGTTGATGGCATAACGCTAAAAGTGGGTTTGAATTTGGATACGATTCTTGATGTAATAACGAAGATAATTGGGGTTTATGCTAATCTTTGGCGTAGAAGTATAATTAATGTCAATCACTATTTAAATTATAATTTTTTCCGGCTTTTTCTTAATTTTTTTTTTTAGTATTTTCTCTCTCTTATAGTTATTTATTTTTTCGTATTTTCTCTTTCTTACCGTTACCATGTTTAACATTAAATTTTTTTTCCCAGATAAGAACTTCCTTTTCTCTCTTTCTAGGAACCATTTCTCAGTCCCTCTCCATTCCGACCTCCATTATCAGAAACTTCCATTCATTATCTTTCAATCAACAATGGAACCCCTCCCTACTTTTAGTCTGGGCCTTACACAAGACGAGTTTGAAAGTGGCAAATTCGTCTCCTTTTTTTTCAATCAACAATGGAACCACTGCCTTCTTTTTGGGGCTATGGTATTGTTTGTTGATACCTAACAAATAATGTATTGTTGATAGTTAAGTAAAAGTGACTTATGGAACTAAGTGTTAATATCTATTTGTTAGAGTAATTTCTGATACCTAATACGGGTTATGGATCTAACGGGTGATACTTATTTTTTCTATTGATTTAATGTTTGATACACTATAGTTGTGTGTATCTGACTGATTCTCTTTTTTGATATTGATACATGATTGGTTATACTTGTATTCTCACCTACAACAATTCCATCACTTTTATAACCACCGTACAATACATCAGATTCCCATGTTCCACTGTGACGTATCAAAATCGAAATATTCATTCTTCGACGACCTAATTTTTTTTTATAGTAGGTATTATATATTAGAATATATTTTATACCGATGATAAATTTATATCATCGATAAGTTTATAGCGGATATTGTATATTAAAATACATTTTATACCGATGATCAGTTTATACCATCGATAAGTTTACAGTGTCTCAAAGTTGCTATCACTGGTGGTAGAACTTATAAATAGTCATTTATCTCAGAGCAACATACAAGGCCTTACACATTCAAAATTGTTGTTGTTGAGCAAATCCTCTTCTTTGCTTCAATAGAACATGCAGAGAATTTCTCATGTAAGGCCCTTTCAAACTCTTGGACATGATATTTCATAAAGCCATCAATTGTGTTATTCACATTAGTTTGTTTGGATGAGCTTGTCCAAGCCTTTCAATATACACAGGCCTTCCATCCCCGTCAATTCCACAATATCCTTGGGGTAATACTGCAAGACTTCTTTCAACTCCTCAAAGTGAAAATCTGAGCAGTCACAAGGTCCAATAAGCAAATAAAGATGAAGCAAAATGCTAAAATTAGAATTACTGTGATCATAAGATAAATTTATGCCTGTAGTACGCAATTACCTCCAATATTGTGTCTGCTCCATACTCTTTCCTCCGGTTAAGCATTTCTTTCCACGTCTGAGTAGTTTTCTCAGATGAGGATGATAAGTTTATAGCACGTATTATATAATGAAATATACTTTACACTGATGATAAGTTTATAACATCAATAAGTTTATAGCAAGTATTATATATTAGAATATATTTTATACCGATGATAAGTTTATACCATTGATAAGTTTATAGTAGGTATTATATATTAAAATATACTTTACACCGATGATCAGTTTATACCAAAATATTTAGTATATAACTCAAACTCATCAAAAGAGACTAAAATGAAGAAACGGATTCTATGAATATGTACTAGAGGGAAAAAACACAAATAAAATATTTGGTGAATGTGTTTGAGAATGTTTAGGATTTTGTAATAGTTTGAGATTATCCTCCTCTCATCATATTAGGATTAAAGTTGGAAGACTATTCCTTCGATTAAGGTAAAAACATAATTACTTAAATCATTAAGTTAAAATTAGAATTATCTTTTTAAAATTCTTCAAAACTGCTATATATGAAGAAAAAAAAATGTCCATATTTGTAATAAAAAAATGTACTGGCATTTATATTAGAAAAAATTACATGACTCAGTAAACATATAATGCTAAATAACAAAACTCAACTACATTTTTATATTATTATTTTTAATGACACATTTATAATTTTTTTGTTATAAGATTTGCGGATCCCACTAGCTACCTGTATAAACCCCTTCAAAACTGATCTGCATTTTCTCTCTCCCATATATACATGCAGAAATAGGTTAGAAATTAAAACCTCCTTCAAATCTCCAATTTCTTCAATTAAAATCCCCAATTTTCAAGTTAAAATTACAAACTAATCAATACGGATTAAAGAAATAGGTTAGAAATTAGTTACCTAATGATCTTGCCTTAAAAAACCTTGAAGATTCTCAAAACCGAGTTTGGATTATAAAAAATGATGAAAAATAGGGAACCTGTCACTTTTAAAACACTTATTGTTTTAGGCATTTTAATGCCCCGCCAACGTGAAGATCAAACGCGACCAACACTCTGCGAACGCGGAGCAATAGTTGCCCACACTCCCGAATATGCGAACGCGGAGGTCAAGAAATGTTATACTCTGCAAACGCGGAGTACAAAATTAGCTGCACTAGATTGCAGCAATGCACCAGCACAAAAATCACAAAATAGACCCTCAGAATTCATTTGGAATTCCGTAAAACAAACTAAACATGGAACCCTACCAGAAACGATGTTCTGGGCTCAATGGAACCGTTGAAATTCGAGTTTGAGATCTCTTTGGTCCGGAACCTGATAAAACTCAAAGAAACTAGTCAAAACTTAAAATACCCAAACTGTCCTTGGAAACTCTAAAAATTACAATGAGACTATTTCTAGCATTAGTTTCACCACCCGAAATCAGTGGAACTGTCAAAACTTTCATTTGAGCTTCCAAACTCCAAATATTGACCAAAACCAAATTATGATCCAAAATCAACTGAAAATGCAACTTTGGGTCTAAAATATCCGTTTTAACTCCAAATTTAGTTTCGTAAGTTCTTCTAGAGCAGATTCTACATTCCGCAACTGCTGGAATCGACGGAATGACATTCTGACACTTCAAACTCAAGATGACCACAAAACTCAAAATTTCCAACTTTAAGCCTTCAAAAGCTCTTTCTTTTGCAACACTTTGATTTTTTACAAGGTTTTAAAATCTTACTTTTAGACTCAACCAAAAATGATTCAAGGCAACGTTCGAAAAGGACAAAATAATAATTTTATCGAGAATGTCAAAAATGATCTTTGAGGTCATTACAAAAAAGTACTCCAATGCAATTAAAAAAAAGTGAGTTGAAGAGAAAGTTCCACTACATGAAAGTTGGAGAAACAAAGTGCCTCACCACAATTTATGAAAAAAAAGAGAGAATTGGAGATAAACGTTCCAAGAATTGAAACTTGAAGAGAAATGCTTTAATAATTATAGATTGGAGAGAAAATTTTTGCACTCTTTGCAATATATACGATATAGTATTTTTTTTCGATGTAATATCAATGTAAATAGAGAATTAATTCAATTGCACAATTCAAACAATATAGAACTAAAATTAAATTTGAAAAAAAAAAAGTTAAGGAACAAAAACTAAAATTCTAAAGTATAAACCTAAAAAAAAATATATTTTTTTAAATGTTTATTGATCCTACTCAATTATAATTATTTTTGGATCTTTCTCAAGGCACAAAAGATAAAGCTAAAGATAGAATTAATTGATTTTAAAAATTTATAAGATTGCATATGGTGCAATTAATTTTACTTCAAAATAGATCCTATTCGATCCAAATCTCATCAATGACAAATAAAAGAAAAGAAAAATTTGGCAGTCATATAAAATGAAAGAGGTCAGAATCAACTTGTAGTGATTGTATAATATATTTTCAGTGTTGCATCCAGTGGCGGAGCCACATAGTACTCAGGAAATTCATTTGAACCCTTTTTGATGAAAAATTACACTATTTTAATGTGATAAAAAATAACTTTTTATTTATATATAATAAATATCAATTCCCCTCGATTACTTCGTTTGAATCTTCTTAAAGATAATATTGGATCCGCCACTGATTGCACCGTGGAATTAATTGGAGGAAGTCAGCTAATTACTTTTATAATACTAAGTTCTAATTCATGCAATTGAGTCCACTTAGTTAGTAAGCTTTATTATTTGAAGTTCGTCTTATTTCAGTTTAGTCCCTGACCCTCCTAATTCATATTGTGAGAAAATGATCGATGAAAATATTTTCTCAGTTAGCCCTAGTTCTTGTCTCAGCTTACCTTACTGCTGCCTTCATCTTCTCTCTTAGCACTCCAAAAGCCCCAAATTTAAGATTGTTCCGATTCGAGAGTGAAGGTGAAGCCCTAATTGAAGAAGGTCCAATTTGTTCAAAGGTAATCTAATGATGATATCAACCCTTTTTCTTTCTATGATTATAAAACTTTGTAATTGGGCAACCTTTGGTTTATGTAATTGCTGAACTTTTTGGTTTATTTTAAGCTTTACTGCACCCATTGATGCCTTTTGTAAATTTTCTTTTTAGTGCATTTGGGCATAAATTTGGGTGGAAATACCAGGTGCATTTGAGTGGATAATCTGATGCATTTGAGTGAATTCTGGTGTACTCATTGATGCAGCAAAGGGCGTTTTTATTTGGGGGTAATCAAGAGAAAGAAATGTAGAGAGAGCTTTTGTACAGAATTAGGACATGGGGTTTATTGACAAAAGCGCTGATGTTATGAGTAATTTTATTAGCTTTATTTTTGATGAATGCTTCTGAATGGGAGTAGTCATTACAGGTTATTGAGAATATCTGTTAAGAACGATATAGCAAGGACCAAAATTATTAGCTCAAGGACCAAAATTATTAGCCCCAATACCTTTTTGGTTATTTGCTTGAACAAATTATCAAGGAAGTATAAAGACTCTGGTTGAATTAATTGTCTTGTATGAAACAATGCTCACCAATCTGACAAATGGATGTTGTGATTTGCTATTCACATCCAAGGTTCCTGAATTGTCTGTGAATAATGGAGTATCTTTGGATGGTTGATTGAACTCATTGTCCTCAACCTTATATACTATGAAACTTGGAGGTATAAAGCTGGTTCTGAGATCTCCCAGGGAAATAGGAAAGGATATATGAGAATCAAAGTTAAATATGATTTTGTGGCATAATTTTTTCAAGTTATAGGAATGTAATAGTTTTCCCTGGAGAATTGTCTGCTTGGCCTTTTGAAGTGAAGTGAAGTGGATGTAGCATCGGCTGTGCTACCGGAAGCTCAGGGGAAGTCGGAATAAGAGAGCACTCATCTTGTGGTGGGCTTAATACTTAGATGCTTTCAGAAATTGACTACTGGGATTTTGGATTTTTTGGATGTGCTAACAGGTTAGGAAATGGAGGGGCAAGTTACTTGCTCTCGGAAGAAAGATAAAACAAAGTGTCACTTCCCCTGAGGAACTTTTGATTCCAAGTGTTCCATCCCCCCCCCCCCCCCCCCCCCCCCCCCTTTTTTTTTTTTGCCTTTTGAAATAAAAATATCCTGTGAAACAAGTTTTATGTTTCTTGATATTATTTGGTAGACTGTATTGAAGTTTTGTCACTTTTTGATGCCTTATATATGTTTAGCATTTGTACTTCCTGTTTACAGATTTCTGGTACAATCTCTTGATGGGAAGCAAAGGTCGAGGGCCACCTCCCAACCTTAGGCGTCCACCTCCTGGACCCGGCATGATGTATCCTGATTCATTTGGTCCTCCTATGCGCAACCCACCACCAGGTGATTTCCCTCCATTTGACAGGCTGCCTCCTCCTGAGATTTTGGAACAGAAGATTGGTGCACAGCATCTTGAGATGCAAAAACTTACTACAGAAAATCAGAGGCTTGCTGCCACCCATGTAACTTTGAGGCGAGAATTAGCTGCTGCACAACATGAGCTGCAAATGTTGCATGTTCAGATAGAAGCAATCAACGCTAACAGGAAACAAGAGACTAAAGGCCTTAACGAGAAAATTTCTAGGATAGACGCTGAACTTAAAGCTACCGAATCTATCAAAATAGAATTGTCGCAAGCACAAGGTGAAGCTCGCGCTTTGTTTGCAGCAAGGCAGGAACTTGTTGCTAAAATACAAATGCTGACTCAGGATCTTCAAAGGGCTCACACTGATGTGCAACAGATTCCTCCTTTGTTGGCTGAATTGGAGAGCCTAAAAAAGGAGTACCAGCAGTGCCGGTAATTTTCTCACTCTCTTTTTTATTGGGATGAAATGCAACTTAACAAGAAAGGGTCTTCTGACGTAATTAGAGCTGTAATGGATGCTCAGAACCTGCAAGGAAAAGTTACCCTTTGTGCTAAGATACATTCGTAGTACACTATCCTTTAGAAACCTTTTAGTGTACACCACTGGTTGCTTCCTTCTAAAATTCGTCAACGTAAATAGTTGTAGTAGTATGTGTCTTTTTTCAAAAGTAACACTCCATGACTCTCTTTTGGGACTAAATATCTTTGAAGATTAATGATCTTCCAATTAATATGCAGGTTGATTTAGGGACTTCCAGTTTTATTTAGAACATCTAATGCTGTCCAACTTTTATCTATTAGTTATGAACTTGTATATATTTTCTTGAAACTGGTAAGTTGTGATATTATAGATAAAAACAGCCAAGCGCCAAGACTATGCTTGTGAATTACTCACTCGATTCCAATTTGTTTGAATTAAATCGGACGTCAAGGGTCAAACTAACTAATGTTCGGTGTGAAATCAAACATAGGATCTTCAATTCTTTTGAAATAAAATTTACATATTTAGGAATTACGTAAAAAGTACTAATAGTTACAACAGAATAGTGGCGAAAATTGGTAAATAACTGTAAGATCAAGGTAGGTGATGGAAGGAAGACCTTGTTCTGGGAGGAAAGCTGGGTGGGTCAGGGAAATCTAAAAAACAGTTTCCCTGATCTTTTCCTTCTGAGCCTCCAGGAAAAGGTTATTGTTAAAGAGATGAGAGACAACCAGGGGTGGAACTTTAGATTTAGAAGACCATTGAATGATTGGGAGATGAACAGAATGGCTGAATTTCTAAACACCTTGGAACAATGCAAGAATTTCAATACTAATGAGGACCAACTAGACTGGATTCCAGGCAAACAAGGGAGATTCTCAGTGAGATCTGCTTATAGGAAGTTTCAGAGATCAGACCTACAACAAGGAGGCTGGCCATGGAAAATGATATGGAAGGTCAAGGTTCCATTCACGTTGGCCTGTTTCTCCTGGCTTCTGGCCAAGCAGGCTGCACTAACTCATGACAACCTAATGAAAAGAGGCATCCAATTGTGCTCCAGATGCTCCTTTTGTGAATGTGAAGCAGAGACAATTAACCATCTTTTTTTACACTGTAGAGAGAAGTGAAGCTATGCAGATTTTTCATCAATATTAGGGGTATAAACTGGACTATGCCCAGGAATATAAAGGAAGCTTTAGCTTGTTGGAACAAGGATGGGAACCAGTCAGGGCATAGAGAGAGATGGAAGATTGTCTCAGCTTGCATTTGGTGGACTATTTGGCTGGAAAGGAACCAAAGATGTTTTGAAAACTAGAGCAGCTCTTTTGAGTAAATGAAGATGAATTGTATGGTTCTGTTTTATTTTTGGTGGAAGCATGAATATCCTCAAGAAGAAGATTTCCCTAGTATTTTTGATTACTTATGAGATTATAGGAGGATAGTTTTTACATTCCTCTAAGCTTTTTGTAAGTATTACTGGAATACTCCTGGAGTATTCCTTTGTTGATAATACAAGTTACCATTTCTCAAAAGAAGAAAATGTGGTCAAAGAAAATATCCCTTGATTGTCCAAATAGAAAATGTAACTAAGACAAACAAATTGAAATGGAGGGAATACATAAAACATTATATTACCATTGGAAAATTGTATTCTCTCCCATGACCTGCTTCACTCCCATCCAGCCCATATGGCTTGCTAGTTTTGCACCTTTATTTTCAGGCCTAAAGCTAATATGAACAATTTTATCCACTTGTGATGTGAATTGGTTCTAGTACGAGTTTCTCTCAAAGGACCATGGTTCTGATTTACCCATAGGTTTTTCCTCTTACAAGCCGACATCATAATCATGGATCGGATTTCCTCCACTAAATTGGAATAGATTTGTTCCATTGAAAGATGTGACAAACAAATTGCGATGATGCGGGTATCTGTATCAAATGGATATGTGGAGGAACTGCAGAGATTTCTCACTGTAGTAGTCGCTACATAAATTTGATTAAGTATTTAACTCAGTGTGTTGGCTAGTTTATTTTTAATTTATACTCCGTCTGGTTCAAACAGAATGAGCTACTTTCCGTTTGGTTTGTTTAATAAAAGTATGACCCCTTTCCTCTCTTTGGCAACTTTTAGTTTCAACTCTCTACATGACATATTTAAGGTCACAAGATTAAAAGGCATTTTGGTACATTTGAGATAACTTTAATTTAGAACCTTAAGATTGAGAAGTCTTCTTTATTTTCTTAAACTCCGTACCAAGTCAAACTAGGTTATTGTTTTTGAAACTGAGGTAGTAGTATGTATATGAGATTAAATCATTTAGGAGACTTTTCGATGATGTCATACTCATAGCTAATCATATGCAAGCAATGGAGAGGAGAGAGTAGTAATGTTTGGTTATGCTTTTCAATGAATGCTAACCTCTTGTTTGATTGAACAATGTTTGGTATTCTGAATTTGGTTGACAGGACTACATATGAGTATGAGAGGAAGTTATACAGTGATCATCTTGAATCTCTTCAAGTGATGGAAAAGAATTACATGACTATGTCCAGAGAGGTGGAAAAGCTTAGGGCAGAGTTGACGAACTCTTCTAACTCTGATAGACAAACAGGTGGCACATCTGATTAATCACTTCTTCTTTTTTCCCTTTTGTAATGGCCTTAGTAGTTAATGAAAAATTGTTACATTTGTTGTAATATATATGCAGGTGGGCCTTATGGTGGTTCAACTGGATACAATGAGAATGATGCCACTAATAATTATGCTACTGGGCAAAACGTCTATGCAGATGGCTATGGAATTTATCAGGTTTTAAGCTGTTATTCGTCATGTATTTGTTAGTTCTATGATATTTCTCTGCATTGAGGGAGTTGAAAAGTTGTTATGTGGTTGTAAATCTATGCTTCAAGTGCTCTAAATTACATTCGTCAAAATTGAGCTAGTGGATATTGGTACTACGCGTGTTATCTTTGTGTTCTCTTTTTGAGAAAAAACTAAAAATTTGAAGATACAAGAATGGGAGAACAGGGGAAAAGGAAAAAAAACAAGGGGAATAATTGTGAAGTGAAATTTTTGTACTTAGTTTACCTACATGGATTTTGACTCTTAAATCCTGGGTGAACCTTTCCTTTAACATTAATAACTCTTTCTTCCTGATATTGCTTAAATAATTGCTGTGGATTCATCACTCATGGATGGTTTAGATTTGAATTTCCTTTTCTATTTGAACATTTTTAATTCCTAATCAACTAGTTATTTGGTTGTCAGGCTAGCCATCTAAATTTGATTGATGTAGAGTTAAAAGGAAATTTTTCCATTAAAAGCACTCAGATGTTTCCTGAAACCACGTTAAGCCTTTAAAAAGAATAAGGTAGATCTCTGCAATAACTCATTTGATTGTTATCTCAAAGACTTGAACCACCACTTAACCAAATAATGTAACTCAGAACTTGTTATGCTCTACGTTCTTTTGCCCAACTTATTTTGCTGTTTAGAGATGTGTCGTTCAATCATTTGAAGTCCCAATAGTATGAACGACAAAATAAGTGCAAAAGAGGAATTGAGGTCTCTTTATCTATAATATTATCATTAAAGCACGGAATGCCTTAGCAAAATGTCATTTGCCCTTTCTACCCTTTACAAATTATATTTTCTATTAGACAGAATTGTAATTTAATAATTTTCTAATGGTTAGGAATTTGAAATCAGCCAACATTTTCGTTATTATATCTTTTTCTTATTTGAGCTTTACATTAAGTCCTAATATTTAGGATTTCAAACATCAGTTGAAATTTTACCATTTGAATTATATATACTGTTAACTAAACAAATCATGGCAAAGGAGTATTACTACCTTCAAAGGGATTAAATCCACATCTAGCGAGTTGTACACAGAAGAAGGCCTAAAAATATATTGCTTGGGACGAAGTTCATCCAACTCCTGATACTTATAGAAAATAAAGACTATGAGGGAAAGTGGGAGGACTAATAAGTATGAAATATTTAAAACATGAGATGAGCTATAAGATTATAATATAATTATAAACAAAAATAGAAGTTACTAGTTCCCAAAATAAAGGAAATTATTACAAACAAAAATATCCAAAAGTGATATGTATGGATAAACTATATGTGAGAGAGAGAGAGAGAGAGAGAGAGAGAGAGAGAGAGAGAGAGAGAGAGAGAGAGAGGTGTGGTTAGCAAGTGTCAAAAAGAGGGTTTCAAGTTGATGAAATCCTTAAAAAGGATGCAAATTTGTCTCCATAAAGGTGAAAGAACTCAGAAATAGTACACATATATTATTAAGAATCAATTTGAAATGTAAACTTGGAGCAACAATGATACAATGATACAAATGACCGGTCTCTATATTTTTCTATTTGTTGATCCTGAGGTATTCATTATTAAATATTAAATCAATATTATTTAATTTTTAATTTTACAGTTGTCACCTATATTTTGTACTGTAAGCTTTAAATTTTAATCTTTTCATTCTCAAATCTCTAGAAGACCAAAAGTTTCAAATTTTCAATTTGTGTAATTGCACATTGTTTGTGTTACATGTTTGTGTTACTCATTTGTTTTCAGTATCAGGTCGTAGAGATGTCAACTTTCACAAGATATTCTATAGAAGTCCTTACAATTCACAATAAGCTATTTGTGGACTTATGTGGAGCAGGATTTATTCTTTTATTGAGCTACTAGCTGATGGAATAAACATTTATAATTTTCAGGGACTTACCTTTTTAAATAATTCAAAACACATTATTTAGTACTAATAATTATATAATTTCTTAGATTGTGTATTCATTAATAGGTGCAATGTGCATAGTGCATACCCAATAACTAGTCAAATATTAAAAGAGGGATTGAAGTCTTGTTTCACAGGAACGGTGTCTTCTGTCCAAATTCTGGAATTGATGAATGTTCTCCTTTATTATTATTTGTTCGTAATTCATAATTTTTTTTAATCGAATTAAGGGTTTATTCATTGTTTATTTGAGGTAAATTCGAAATTGTTCAAATTGTGTAATC
This sequence comes from Solanum rostratum, assembly GCA_029948455.1. Classification (NCBI taxonomy): domain Eukaryota; kingdom Viridiplantae; phylum Streptophyta; class Magnoliopsida; order Solanales; family Solanaceae; genus Solanum; species Solanum rostratum. Next base: position 20,620,903 of record CM057056.1, read on the forward strand.
ATCAATTACTGTCATTGGTAAGCGACCCAAAGCGATTTGATTATAATTCAATTCGTGATGATCATAAGTAGAAAGTTAGTTGCAAGTGCCAAAAGCTGACATTATCACTACATTTTACATGGCAGGGTAGAGGCTCCCTACCAACAGGGACTAATGTTGGAGGAGTTCCTGCAGTTACGTCTCCACAAGTTGGAGCTCAGTCTGTGCCTCCATCAAACAGGCCGCCTTATGATGCACCAAATGTGCCTGGTTATGATTCACAAAGGGGAATCAGAGGACCCGCTGGACATGGTTATGAAGCTCAAATGGGATCAAGTGGTCCTGGCTATGATGCACAAAGAGGATCTGGTTTAGCATCTTATGAAGCTCAGAGGGGGCATGGGTATGATACAATGAGGGGACCTGGGTATGATGCTCAGAGGGCAGCTGGTTATGAAGCTTACAGAGGATCTGGCTATGATGGATATGGGGCACCTGGTTATGATGCTCAGAGAGGATCTGGTTATGACATGCAAAGGGGAGCCAATTATGATACTACCAAGGCTTCTAACTATGACGCATCATCCAAAGGCGGTGTTGCAACTCAAGGACAGGTAGCACCTAATGCTCCTCATGGAACAGCTATCTCGCCCGGTCATGTTGGTCCTGGATATGATGCATCAGCACAAGGTGGAAATCCAGCGCGTAGATGATTTCAGATCCAGTTTTTTGTTATTTCTTGAGGAATATTATTATCTCAAGCATTCACTTCAACTTTACTATTAGCAGTCTGCCTAAAGATCTATTTCACTACATCAAGTGACTGAGGCTGGTTAATGTAAATGAAGTAAATCTTGCTTGTTGATGAGCTGCGTAGTAGGTTCAAGTTAACTATATTTGATGTCTTTTAGGAGTCTCTAAGAATTCATATTTTACATTTGGAAAAATCTTGTCTGGTGCCATCTAAATTGAGGTCAGTTTACTTGGCGAATGATCCTCAACTACTCTGCATCGAAAATGGAAGTTCTTCTTGAACAAACTTTTAATGTGCCTTGTATGTTCTCTTAGGCATGATAGGGTGTTTCGAATTGAAAGACATTGAGTTCTGCTTATGATGATTGGTATATTTGACTTTTACATCTCTAGTTGCTGGTTTTGAGAAATAGCTGAATTTAAAGAAACCAGAAAATTGTACCAGAATGGAATATAATGAGTTCTCCAGCTACAGATTGACAGTCAAATTGGAAAGACATTACGGTAAGTGGGTGTTTGTTACTACTGTTCTGAAAGTTTTAGGTCAGAAAATTGTTGGTGCAGCTATCCTGTAGATGCCGATGTCAATGATATTATAATGATATTAGAGAAAAGAGTTGCTTTCGGAAGAACACAATAAATACAACCATTCCTCCTCTAATTTTCACCAATTTAATGAGTATTACTCTCTTCATACATGAATAAAAATAAAAAATGTCAGTTGGCAATCTAATATTTCAAATGTATAATCATGTTGAAAAAATAGTGCTACGAAGATGGTCTAATCTTCAAGAGGTCACAATTCAAATCACGGAGCATTAAATGATACTTTCTTTGTTTCATTTTATGTGACATTCTTTTCGTCTCTAAAAAAATGTCACATTACTTTAATTGGAAATAATTTACCTTTAAAAATTCTTTTTACCCTTGATGAAATGATTTTCGATCACACAAATATTTAAGAATAATTTTAGATTATAAATTTTAAAAATCTTTATTATTTTTCTTAATGCTACATAAAATGAGGCGGAAGGAATAATTAGGTGATGTCACTCTAAATTTTGCATAATTTGGTACTCATTCAATACCAGTTATTATAGAACCCGACCCGAAAAGATTTTCATGCTTACAAATCGACATTCAAAAATTTCCCATTCCCGGGAAAGGCACTAAGCTCGCAGAGCTTCATGGAAGATGAGGAGGCAGACAGACGGCATAACAAAGGTAAAAGCACTTTCTTTGCTTTGCGGAACAACATTTATCTGCTATATAGGGTTCAATTTTAGGGATTTCATCGTTTTATTTGGTAGACAGTATTTCAGAGCTTCATGTTCTTTTTGTTACTCAGATTGCTGGCATTTCCCTATCCGAGGCATGAAATCGGTGATAGCTACAGTTAGTGGATATTATGGTACGGAGCGGTTCAATCTCATTAAGTTGATAGACAAGAGCGGTGCAAGCTATGTCGGTTCAATGAACCAGTCGATCACTCATTTGGTATGTGAGGATTTTAAAATTTGAATTCAATTATTAACATAAAATTTCATAATTATACTCCTTTGCTATGTAAAAAACTAGAAGTTCTATTTGACTCTGCAAAGAATTGAAGCAAGTATATAATATTTCATAAATAATAGAAGAAAACATTGCATTTTCGATCAATAATGGTGATAATCTCTCGAAAAAGGCATTCAAATAAGCTTTTGGGGGAGAAATGGATGGTCCAATGGGCAAGAAACCACAATTACAGCCCAAGTGTCACGAGATTTATCTCACTGGTTATTGTTTCCTGATTTGGACCTTCACTATATGTGAGGTTAACCATCTTTAAAATAAAGCTAGTTATAAGTCGGCATAGGTTGATCTTTTGTGCTAAACCTAAGCGTTGGTGATTTTGTTCACCTTGCACAGATAGCCATCTACTGAGATTATTTAGACAACAGTTCTAGTTTTCTTCTCTACAAGGTTAAATGTTCTGCCTGATGGAGTATAACTAAGTTTCTGCTGCTCCACCTTCAATTCTCGGGTCCTTTGAGTAAATAACTGTCAATTTTTTTTCTATTAACTTCTGTATTTTCTGCCAATATGGTGCCATAATGTGAGAGCTATTCCTCGGGGTAACGCTTGAAGTTAGACAAGTCTTTGGTGCATCCATGTGGTTTTGATGTGTATGCTGCTCCTATTGGTTAGGTGTGTTGGAAATTTGAAGGGAAGAAATATGAGCTCGCAAAAAAATTCAAAATGTCAATTATCAACCATAAGTGGGTTGAAGATTGTATTAAGGAAGGAAGACGTCTTCCAGAGGCTCCCTACACATTTCAATGGTATACTCCCTCCATTCAACTTTGTTTAGCGCTGTTTTCTTATTAATCCGTTCCAAAAGGAGTTGGACATTCCTATATTTCGTAAATGAAGTAGCTTTTGTAGCCATATTAATTTTATGACACGTTTATTGCCACAAGTTCCAAAAGTTCTATAGCCACACAAATGTTAGGCATTTAAGACCGTAAGTTTCAAAAGTCTTTCTTGCTTTATTAAATTCTTTGCTAAGTCAGTCAAATTACAACATATCCAATGAAATGGAGGAAGTTTAAATACTGGCTTACTGGTTATTGCAATGGTTTTTTTAGGTTCTCTTGATTTGCATAGCTAGTGTTTATTTTGCCTGGCAAACTTATTTGGTCTGGACTTGACCTTTGTGGTGCCTGTTGCAGAACGTTGTTCCTCATAACAAATGCAGGCCCCTTCAGTTGAAGAGAACTAGATAAAATAATATGAAAATTTGATAGAGAATGTGTTAATTCTTCTCCAATATCTAGAATTACTGTGGGAAAACATGTTCTGCTGATGCTGTTTACTTGATGAAATCTTTATGCTTCTGGATGCCTACTGACATAAATATCATTGTTTAGTCATCTCATGGCTGTAAAAACAAGAGAAGACAAAAAAATTTATAATCAATTTTGTGCTTATACAAATTCTGAAGATAAAATGCATATGCATGACTACATTATCCTTTTCAGCCTTCTCTCAAAAAATTCTAGCTGCAGTGTTATCTGTTCCATTCTTCTCATAACAGCAAATTTAGCTTGTATCACAATTATTCTTATTTCTTACTTCTGAAGTACACAAGTCACAGATTGAAATGTCTTAGAATTGTTAAACTGACGTTTAGTTTAATAGCAGGATGCAGCAATTTCTTTCTTTGTGAATATGCCTGTCTGTAGCTGCTATATTGCTCATTTGAAAGTTGGTTGTATAGCTTGCTATATCTCCAATTCTGTCTCTGGAATCTTACCTTATGGCATTCAATTATTTGCAGTGGGCAAGAAGTGGGGCCATTAATGTTGGATAGTACACTTCTTACAGAAACTTTACAATTGAATCACTCCAAAAAACCAGCTATTCATATTGAATCTGAAGAGGATTTCAACTCTTGGACGGATTCAACTTTGTTAAAAAAGGTGCAATCATTTTTCGTCAATGCTTTTTATCATTTTCAAAAATAGATCTCGCTCTTCAAAGAAGTAGTTCAAATTGCATTTCTTTAACAGTTCAAGCTCAAAGATGTGCCTCTGGATTGACAAATGATCCACAGTAGTCTGCTCTTCCTGGATTTATGTATCAATTTTTGCAGTGCAAACTTCGTCCTATAGCTAAATTTTGTCCAGTGCAATTTTTTTATCGATGCATGTAGTAGATGTTGTATGCCTTGGCTAGTTTTTATTGCAATCTAGGTCATTTATCAAAAAGACAAGAGTGCAGTGTAGGTCAGCAGTTGATCATATACCAACATCACTACAGTATGTGCTTCATTTGAAAGCTGTTGTGCCCTTCTGATTGAATATTTTTCTCAATGTGTTGTGAAATGCAACGCTCTTTCAGTGAAACGGGTGAGAATTAACATATGCAATGATCAAATAATGTAGGTAGAAATGTCAACAACTCAACCAGTTTATAACAAAGTTCTATATAATATCAAAAAGAGTGATTGGTCTATTATTCTCGAGAATATATAGTATACGGGGCATAAATAAAGATAACTTTGCGGCTCTACATGTTTGGTAAATTATGTTCCAACTCCTTAAAAGCACCTTCGCATTTTTGGAGTAGCAGCCACCCGGAACAACTAATTCTATGTTGCTCTTCATTTCTTTTCCCTTTATACTCAGTTCCCTGAAAAGATCCTTTGCTTTTCGTTTCTCATTGTCTTATACTTGGACTCGATTATCCACTGCTTATCTACTATGTTGATATGGCTTCTTGTTCAGAACATCAAATTTTGGCCTTTACCTGGCTAATTACATCATTCTGTTGCTTTAGCATTTTCACGTAAAATAGATTTATGTTTCTGAATAGAGATGTTCTTGCTTTTCTTTTTTCCATCCAAGTTTCAAGTTTGATCTGATTGAGCAGTAGACAAATACTTCACTTTCTTCCTTCAGTAAAATGAGCTGAAAGATCAGTCACCAAATCAAAAGTATAAAGCACCTGAATTTTAGTTAATTAAGGGAAACAACACATTGATTCAGTTTAAATCAAGTGTGCATATGTGTTCTTACATTTGCATTCCCAATTTAATTTTAATTTTTTTTAATAGAAATGTTTGTCCAGACTTCGTTATTGCTCTAGTTATTGAATATATATTGTATTGCAAAAAGTGTGCTGAAACACATCTATTTAAAAGAATTATAAAACACAGCTTCATTTCTTGCTTGTATGCTACTGGTTGCAGAATTTATTTCCTGAGATGGGTAAATACAAGGATAGACCAAGGAGGAAATCAAATGCCAATATTACAAACAAGGATCGCCCTTCCAGCAGTAAATATTGTTCTGATGAGCACTCTTTACAAGGCTCACATAGGATGGAGGTAATAACATTCAGACTGTCATTATTTGTTGCATTGGTTTTGAAACTTTAGTTGATACTCTTCTTTGCCTAATTTTTTTCATGTAGATTGAAGAACTGAATTTTCCCTCTTCAGCTTCCCTTAAATCCAGTAAGAGAAGTTCGGAATTTTCCGAAACTTCTCGCAGAAGTCGTAAATTGGTGAAGAAGAAAGTTAGTCGGGATCTTCTGGAGATTATTTCAGGTTCAGAGAAACAGAGTTTCCAAATACAAGCTCGCCAGGAAATTGAAACTTCAGCACAGTTTTACAACTTGGATGTTGAAATGCCAGAAATCTCTGTGACCAACAGGCATGGATCTGATTTTAGCCGCTACCATTCGGAGCCAAGTAGAATAGACGTGGATGCTATTGAGGAAACTGAAGTTAACAGACTTCTGGATAATGGTGATCAGAGTTCACATATAGAAAGTGCCTCATCTAATCTTACTGGAAATCAACAAGAGCCATGCCCAGATATAGATGAAGTCCAAAATGAGACTGATAATACTTGCAAAGTGTCTACATCAACCACATTATCCTGTGTCATATGTTGGACAGACTTTAGTTCATCCAGGGGGGTGCTTCCCTGTGGTCATCGTTTTTGTTTCTCATGCATTCAGACGTGGGCCAATCATATGGTAAATCTTCCCCTACGTCTTTTCAATTTTCTGGTGGGAGTTTCCTTTTGTTTTCACTTCCAATTTTGGCATGTCATTGTGATGAGATGTCTAATTTCATTTATGCATGCAAGTGCAACTTTTGATTCTTGGATGTTTCTTTTTGTTTCAATTGCTATCTACCTTTCACAATGCCCTCATCAATAGGCATCAAGCAGAAAAGTATCAACATGCCCTTTATGCAAGGCTAGTTTTGTTGCCATTAGGAAGGTTGATGATGCAATTCCTGCTGATCAAAGAATATATACCCAAACTATTCCAGAGCAGAATCCAGAATTGGACATATATATACTTCCCGAGGATGTAACCCCAAGGTTACCTTCTAATGTAAGTTCAATGGTAGTTTCCGTTCTATTCTTTAATGTGGAGAACATCACTCTTGTTTGCTTGTGCTGTACATTGATGTGAATATCCATATATCATTATTGTCACCAAATACAATGTATTACTGTACTGTTGGATGCCTTTTCTGCATCCGAGGGACTTCTCTTCCCGCAGGTGCAGACAAAGGTCATACGTGGAAGTATTATCTAACTGCCTTAAGTTGGATGCATGAATAACCTAAACATTTCCCTATTTGGTGTAATGAGTGTAACTGGGACATTGAGTTGCCTGAATCATTCTATTCAGTTTTATAGATCAAAGTAGGTATGTTATTTCCACAATTTCTGATGCTCATCTGATTCTTCATATTTAGTAGTAAAGAGTTGCCTCACTGTTGTTGAAGCGTGGTTACTTATAGGAATCCTGTACACAGCCAACTTGGGGCTGTTCCCCTTGTACTGCAGACTTTCAAAAACCAGTGACTGGAAAGACAAATTTACAGTTGAAAACTCCTATCCAGTTAATATAGGTTGAAGTCAAAGACATAGGTTAAATTATACAACAACATCATACCATACCCAGTGTATTCCCACTGGTAGGGTTTGTGGAAGTTTGGATGTACCCGGACCTTACCCCTACTTTTGTGGCGCAGAGAGATTGTTTCCGGTAGACCTTGGTTCAAAATAAGTGTAATCAGAGCAGGATATTAAGGAAATGACGACTGCAAAATGGCAAGAAAACAAAGCAAATGAATTAGGTTAAAGTATCTCACTTGAAATTATGGAACCAATTTTGCACTGAATGTTGGAGGTCACACCTGCTTTGAGTTCCATATGTATTGTCATTGTCTATCCTTAATGGTTTTGGGCTATTCTGGGTTGTATTGAATAGCAAAACAGCTCTGTTATTCATTTCAATATGCGATGCAGCAATATGAGAAGACTCTGAGTAATTTGTGTCAATTTGTTGTTTTTTCTGCATGTTCTGATGATTTGCCTTAGTTGCTTCAACTTTTTTGCTTAAACTTGCGTCTATCCAAACATTCATGGAGAAAATAAGAACAGCGGTGAAATACGTTAATGTGTTTGCATCTTGTGTTTCAGTTTCCCAAGCTCTTTTATTTAAAAAATATATTTTGCATGCAGTCATCAAGAACTCCGGTCTGTTGTCAATGCTCTTGTCGAGAACCAGTTGACCTACTAGTGAAATGTCATCTCTGCGAGACTCTCTGTATTCATTCCTATTGTCTGGATCCTCCATTGTTTCCATGGACATGCATGCACTGCAAGGATTTACAAAGGCTTTATCGTCGTAACTGATAATTTGCATGCTTGGAGGTATGCTATAATCTGATCTTAAAACTAAAAGCTGCCATAGGAAAAAAGAAGAGAAAAACAAGGTGTCAACCCCCCCCCCCCCCCCCCCCCCCCTTCCGGGATGTATATGGATAGGTTGACTCCTGAGATGTGGGACATGCTTGGTCCACTTGTAACAGTACGAACTACATAGAAATCATTTGATGGTCAAAGCTCCTGAGCTAAGACATCATTTTTCTCTCGTGGAGTCTAATACTAAAAACTTAAATTGTTGGCTCATGATATTGGACTGTTTCTTTTCTGCACAATGACCAAATCCTAGTACTTATTCTGAAGCTAAATCATCAAATAATTGGTGGATTACTAAATAGACTCCTACAGGCTGCAGGCATCATACAGTTTTTGGTAAAAAAAAAAATTGTTTTTTTCCCCATAAGTTGCTCTCTTTTTCATGTTCTACAAAACTTGAGAAACGTTGACAAAACATAGCACAACAGTTTATGCTGTTTATTAGTCTATTCTAGTGACACTCCGTGCATCGCACGAGCCTAATATATGTTATTTTTCTTTCTAATTTATTTGATACGGGTAAAATTTAGCAAGTCAATAAATTTTATAATAATTTTTAAATTTTTGAGTGGTTGATTGTTTGATTTATAGTATTTTTTAAGTAGTTCTCAAGTAATACACATATTGTTTCCTTTGTGGCTCTAGTAGAATTTCCTGAATCAATTGAACTTTTAATGTCTTTTAAATATTTAAAATTATTAATTATTGAGATTTATAATATTTTTAACGTTATTTTCAACTAGATAGTAATAAATAAAAAATATCATTAAAATTAGTTATTATTTATTAAAAAGCACTTGTCCAAATAGTTTTTCTTACTAAAATGTCAAACTAAATAGTACTACATACTACTTTGATATAAATAAAGTAAATCTCTGTACACCATAAATAAAGAATAAATACTACTCCAAAGACTATACTTAAATCTTATAGTAGTAAAATTTCTAGAATCAATTGAATTTTTTATATATTTTTTTTAAATAATTTAAGTTGCTAATTATTATAATTTATAGTATTTTTTTTATGTAGTTTCTAATATATAAAAAATTAAAGAAAATAAAATAAACAAATTAAAACAAAAGAACTACAAAAAAAAAAGTATAGATATACTCTCAAATTGCTTAGATAAACATATCAATCTATTGCCCGATCGAACAACTTGCCACACATATATATTAGTATAATAGAAATAGATATATTTCTTTGCCTAGTCAATCAATTAAGTAAGGATAAACCAAACCATTTAGGATACTTTATGAATCTTTTCTATCTGTGTTGCTTTACATTCCATTATTAATTGGAGGATAATTTACAAATTCAACCATCCAAAAATAGTAAAAGAGAGAAAGGAGGAGCATCGTAGGTACTTGCAAAGAGGACCACTTATTTGTTTGTTTATGGAGAGTAAAACCATGTTTTTTTATGAAATTAATTGTTAATCTATCCTCGAATAACAAAATCATGAATTTTTACTACTTAGCGACATAATTTATTCGTCGCTGGTTTTTTTACATTTTTTCTTAGTAGTGAACTATAGGAATGAGCAATTTTATAAGAAAGTTGAATCATGTTTGTACTTGTTTCCCTATTTTCCATGTTATTCATAAGAAATTATCTATAATTATACATTAAATTGATCTAATTACTTCAAAAAAAGTTAAACCCATTTATTTACTAACTGGACCACGACCAGATGGCTCTATGCTAAAAAAAAAAAAAAAACCCTATTGTCTCTTTCTTGATTATTCCACCATTCATTATCTTCATCCAATTATAAATTTGTTGAAGGGATTGATTGGTTAGACAGAAAGGAACAAATTCAAAGGACATAACATTATATTCTAAAAAATCATACTATCTTTATTTTATTCTTTCTTTTTTGTTTAGATTATAAGGAAGATCTATGGCTCAGAAACAAACTCAAAACATATAATATAGTGTTATGACTTATGACTCAGAATTCCAATTATTGAATAACTATGATTTTAAAGTTTGACCTTCTTTACTTTCCTGTTAGTTGTGAAAATCAAACTGATTTATAGATTCATCATAGATGGAATTGTAATTTTATTACACATTAAATTCTTATTTGAATTGAAATTAATAAAATACAATATTTTAATATATATGCAAAATTGTATTTGTGAGATTTCACTGAATAAACGTTGTTGCATGCGAAAAGAAAGGAAAAGAGCTCATATGATCTGTTTGTACAACCCAAAAGAAGAGAAAAAAAGCATGATCTGAATGCCCAACACCTTTTGGATTGTGCCTTTTAGTTGGTCCTTCTGTTTCACATGACCTTTTTTTTTTTCTGGTAAAAAAGTTCTCTTTCTATATATTTAAAAACTATTTAATTTCAAATTTAATAGAAATGTCATGGCATATTTTAAATAATAGGTTTTAGGCATATTTTAAAGAGAAAGGTATTAGAAGTATCCCTAAACTTAATACGATTTATTAGTTTCGTTTTCGAACTATTGACAGCGTTAGAAACACCCATCTACTTGACTACCTGAACTTAAATACACCCCTAATCTTTCAACATGAATCAAGTATACCCGTTAATTCTTGTCAAGTTAAGGGGTGTTATTAATACTTGTGGTAGATCGGGGAGGGTGTTCTTTTAGTTTATTTAGTCAGGTAGAGAGGTATTTTCAATATTGTCAATAGTTTAAGAATGAAACTAATAACTTGTGTCAAGTTCATGAGTGTTTTTAATACTACTCTCTGTTTTAAATAATAGGTTTTAAGTTTTAATAGTACTCTTGACTATTGATACGTGGCAAAAGTCATTTTTTTCTGGTAAACTCTGTTCCAAGTTAAACATGCCATAAAAACTAAGATGAAAGCAATATTTTTTTTTTAAAAAAAACTAATTTTCAAAATTAGGGAATACTTATTAATATGTACAGTTCGGCCAACTAATTTATACAACAACAACATACTTAGTTGAATGTCATAAGTAGGGTCTGGGGAGGGTAGAATGTACGCAGACCTTAACGCTACCTCATAGAAGTAGAGAGACGGTTTCTGGAAACCCTGTTTCAAAAACCCATAAGCAGAATAAACTAGATATGACAAAAAGGAAAGGAAATGGAAGGAAACAGAACGAGCGAGTATTAACGAATAACACATGTCAATATGTAAATAGATGAAATATATTTTGATATATATATATATATATATTATGTCTATAGCAATTTTATAAATCAGATCACTCATAGGAATTTCCTCATGAGTTACTTAATTCTAAGTCAACAAATGGCCATAATTTGTTTATTCAATTTAGCAACTTTACAAGTTCCTTTCTTTTCTTCTTAATGCTTCCAAACTCACAAGTCCACATCTTCTTTTTCTTTCTTTCTTTCTTTCTCCATGAATTTCCAAGATGTTGTACATTCATTAGGGAAACTAGAAACACGAAAGAAAAATGCTACAAAAATCGCCCCTTTCGTCGCCCTTGCTATCTTCTTCACTCTCATCCCTATATATTATCCTAAGAAACTCTCACAAGTTCTTTCTTCCTCTTCTTTGGGATCCATTCCAGATGACAGTACTAGAAATGAAAATATCACAGCTCAACAAATCAAAAGTGATGAAAAATGCGATTTATTTTTAGGGGAATGGGTAGAAAATCAAGAAGGTCCATATTATACAAACATGACATGTTTTGCAATTCAAGAACATCAAAATTGCATGAAATATGGGAGGCCTGACACAGATTTCTTGAAGTGGAAATGGAAACCAGATGGTTGTGAGCTACCAATATTTGATGCACATCAATTTCTTCAAATTGTTAGGGGAAAATCATTGGCTTTTGTTGGAGATTCAGTTGCAAGAAATCATATGCAATCATTGATATGCCTATTGTCTAAGGTAAATTCTCATCAACAATATCTTTTTGTCATTTAGTAAAAAGACTTTATTCTAAAAAAAAAAATTGGTTTGGTTGATGCCGCCCTTTGGTTAATTTTTACTATTCCCTCCTATTTAATTTCTGTTTGGTGCAACAACTTTTTATATTTGTAATTTTGTTAAAAAAAATTAGAAGTTTCACTTGACCTGGTGAAGTATTAGACAGGAAGGTGGGGAGTGGGGTGCAGGGGCGGAGCTATCAACCCCCTTAATAAAAAATTATACTATTTATACATGATTAAAATAATTTTTTATGTGCCATAGATATCGACCCTCCTTCAACTAGTTTGTGCGTCTTTTGAATCTTTTTAGTGACAATTCTGATTCTGCCACGAGTGGGGTGAGGGTGGGTTTAATTGAGTCTCCATCGCCTCAAAAGTATATTGCAAAAGTAGGGTATGCACAAAAGTTTTTGTCATATTAATTGTTGAATAATTCTTTTAATATATTTTTTTTTTACGTGTCAATTAATATGGTACTAGTTGACACTAAATTTAAAAGCCAAGATAATTTGTTTTTGAAATTTATAATCTAAAACCAACCTTATACATTTATATGATCATATTAAGTGTAAATGTGAACTTTTACAGTTAAAACTATTTTTAAATATAAAATGTGATATTTTCTTTGTGTAAAAGAAAAGAAACATATCACATACGAAGTAGTAGGTATAACAATTTTTCATTTCTTAATTATGATAATTTTATTGAGAAAGAAATATGAAAAATTAGATTTGATTTATGTTGTAAAAAGAAATAATAACTAATTTAGTAATTAGGATTCTAGTTTTAATATTTTTTTCCTAAATTTTAATTATATAAATTTATTGTAATTATTTAATTTATCTGATGATATAAAATATTTTATACACTGACCGTGCACAAAATTTAAATTCTATTAAAATTTCCTATTGTGCCTGCAATTTATGAGCTTCTAAAAAAAAAATCCGATATTTTTGTCGGAAACATAAATGATAAATGGTGGTGGAATGTTTAAGATTAAAAATTTTAAATATACTTTTAATATGTATTAGCATTATATTTTCTTATAATTTAGTGACTAATCAACGCCATTTACGGAGAGATTCATTTCATCCATATGCAATTTGTTTCCAAATTTAAGCACTTTTCCATATATATTGTCTGACGTTTGAGGATTAAACTATAAATTCCACGTGTTTTCGTAGTGTATTAATTTCTTAATTTCTGTTCTTCATTGACTTTAAAAAACTTTGAAATAATTTCAGTTTCCACATGCAATAACGGTTTGATTATATTCTTATATATATGGGAAGAAATTAATTAGATCTCTTAATTGATTAATTAGGCTGCCATAATTAACCAGCAAAATGTTGTCTAATTAATTAGGTCACCTCTACATTCAAACTTGGTTTACTATGATATATTTTGGTTGACTTCTCATTTGTTTATCCTATATACTAGAAATTGTGTTTTGCATTGAGTTACATATTTTACATCCTTGTTCTACATTAATAAATCAAAAACTAGAAAATCAATTATGAGGGGGGAAAAAAAAAACGTGACTGTTTTTAAGGATTTAAAAAAAGTCTATGTTGATGTCAGAATTCAAATATTTTCTTCTTGATGAATATATTGGACAATTATTCAAAAAAAAATGGACAATTAACTCGATTCGATAAACCAAATATTTGGTCCTTGAAAACAATAAAGCTGTTAATTCGATTTTGATTTTGATTTAGAATAGTATTTAGTAACACGTTTTAGAGTGGACAATAATTATGGCTCTAGAACGTTTTATTTTCTACCTTCTACATTATTTTTCCTCACATTGACTTCAAATTTTGAAATTGAAAACCAGCATTCTAATTATAACTATTAGCCAAGGATGTGTTTGGTATAAAGAAAAATAGTTTTCTTCGTATCAAACTCACCTAAGTGTCAAAACTCAAAAATATATTTAAACTATCTTCTTTTTTTTTGAGTTTTATAGAGTGTGCATAATACTCTTTCTCTTTTATTTAAAAACCTTGACACGTGACATTCACATGGATAAAAATTAAATAAACAATCATCAACGTATCAAAATTTTTGGAACACAAAATATACTTCCTATTTTTTCAATCATATTGATGGCTACATGATTTTTATAAAATAGACGACTTAGAATTTGTGGTAAGAGTAAAGGGTCAAGGTCCAAATCAACTAGTTGCCCACTGCAAGCTTTTGATTTTGATATGCAATGACAACTCTACTTGTGATGTACAATAAAGTGGTCCTTTTATTTATTTGTGTAAATTATATTATATTTTATTACAAAATCACATTTTATTGCTTTTTCAAGAATGTTATGGAAAAATTAATTAAATACTATGTCGTGATTTCTGTTTCAGGTTGTATATCCTATAGATGTTTCAAATTCGAGAGATGAAGAAAATAAACGTTGGGAATATAGAGATTACAACTTCAACATGTCTATATTTTGGGCACCCTATTTGGTAAAAGCAAACAAAACTGAACCTAACAACATATATCAACCTTCTAATTTATATCTCCATGAACCTGATGAATCTTGGATCACTAAAATTCATGATTTTGATTATGTGATCATCTCAGCTGGTCATTGGTTTTTCCGTCCAACAATGTTCTACTTAAACCACACCCTTGTTGGGTGCCTTTTCTGTTCACAACCCAATGTTAGCCAAATGACATCATTTTTCAGCTACCAAAGAGCTTTCCAAACGTCTTTTCGAGCCATTAATAGTTTGGAAAATTATAAGGGTGTGACGTTTTTAAGGACATTTGCCCCGTCTCATTTTGAAGACGGGGTTTGGGATAAAGGAGGAGATTGTGTTAGGACGAAACCTTTTAAGAGGAATGAAAAGGTGTTGGAGGATTATAACTTGGAGTTTTATAAGATTCAATTGCAAGAACTAAAGGTTGCTCAAGAAGAAGGAGAAAAGAGAGGTTTGAAATTTAGGCTATTTGATGCAACAGAAGCAATGTTGTTGAGACCAGATGGTCATCCTAGTAAATATGGACATTGGCCAAATCCAAACGTTACTTTGTCAAATGATTGTGTCCATTGGTGTTTGCCAGGACCAATTGATGTATGGAATGATTTCTTACTTGAACTCATCAAAAGGGAGGAAAATTGATAGATAATTTGCGTAAGCATTTTATTATCTTTTCGATTGGACATTTTTCTAAAGGAAAACCTTTTGTTTTTTTCTCAATTGTTAGTTTGAGTTGTTATTTTGTTTGTTATGGTACAAGAAGGGGTAATTGCCCTACAAGAAGGGGGAAAATTGATAGTGCAAAAAGAATATGTTATACCTCGTTTAATATTTTTTATTGCTATACTTATTTGGTACATTTACTTCTTCTTTTTTCTTATTTTTCTATACATCTCTTTTGAGTCAAGATCTATCAAAAACAAACTTTTTATACCTAAAGATATACGTAAAATATGTGCACATTAAGAAATAAAGTAGGAAAAATTACGTGGATAAGCAAACATAGCTATAGTTTGAATTAATTATGGCTCACGGAAAACATCTAGTTGTAATTACAGTTTGAGCTTTGTATAACTTGCGCGATTGATACAAATGTTGTGAGTGATTATACAAAAGTTGTGCGTGAATCAAATTATATAGCGAAATACACAAACATTGTGGATTGTATAGCGAATTATACAAATGTTGTGCATGAATTGTATAGCGAAATATACAAATGTTATACAAAAACTGTAAATTGTATAGCGAATTATACAAACGTATACAAATGTTGCGCGAATTATACAAACGTTTCTATTACTATAGTTACAAAATGTAATTACCCAAACTATAGCTATAAAACATAATTAAGATATTTTTTAGTGGCTATATGCGAAAATTCCTCAATAAAGTATCACCTCAGCAATAATTACATTCATTAAAAAATCAATCAATACAACACGTAGTTCATTAAACTACCATATTTAATAGATGTCTCTTGAAAGTTGAACGTTGTTATATATAAAGATTGAGTATAAGAGTGTAGACCGAAAAAAATATTAATTTTTATCTTGAATTTTTACGATAACACTTATTTTGGGACTTTCTTGTTTTATTAAGATGACACTTTTTTTGAGACGGAGAAAGCTACAAAGTTGTATAAATTAATGTTTCTTCACTCACTACATCTTTTTGTTTATAAATACTGGAAGTCTTTCAGTAGAAGTTTTAAGTAGTATAGGTTTCATCATGAGACCACAAACCAAAAGTAAGATTTTGAGCAAGATGTTTGCTCTTGTTGGCCTTGCCTTCTTCCTCTTCATAATCATCCTTCTCCTTTACAATCCTTATTTTGAGAAGAAAATCTCAAAACTTAATTATAATATAGAAGAGTATTGTGACTTATCTTTAGGGGAATGGGTACCAAATCCAGAAGGGCCTTATTACACAAACATGACATGTAATGCAATTTATGACTATCAAAATTGCATGAAATATGGTAGGCCTGATACTGACTTCTTGAAGTGGAAGTGGAAACCAGATGGCTGTGAGCTACCAATATTTGATGCACATCAATTTCTTCAAATTGTTAGGGGAAAATCAATGGCCTTTGTTGGAGACTCTCTTGCTAGAAATCATATGCAATCATTGATATGTCTCTTGTCCAAGGTAATAATCCTACTTTCTTATAGAAAATTACCTCTAGTACTAGATCAATTATATATATATAAAATGAATATTATATCGAAGTATATAATTAATTTTATATATACATATAAAATTCATTCAGATTATTATACTACTAAAAATATATAATTATATAACAGTATTACTATAAATTAAAACTAGGGAAATTATTTAAATGTTGCAACTTTAATTACTCTATTTTGATTGAAATGTTCTCTTTGGATGATTGCTTAACTAATAGAATTGCTTGTACTGCATTTTGAATATTTCTACATGACATAATAATTGAGACTTTAATTTCTTGAAAAGTTTTATAGTAAATGTAAATTGAAGTCAATCAAATTGTTCATTGATTTACCGCACCGCAAAATAGCGAAATCAAACTTTCATAATACCAAATATAAAATTAATTTAATATGATAACAATATATATATTATTATTATTTTTAAAAACCAAAAATCAATATCATAAAACCCAAATTTTCAACAATGTACCATGCCCACCCCTTGTTCAAGTTGACTCGATAGTGATACGATTGCATAGTTGTTTATTAAATTGAATAATGTTGAACCTAGTTTACACTCCTCTATATAATTTAAATTCTAAAATATTGGAATTTTGAATATTTCTTGTTGAGAGTTGGAAAAAAAGGCAATAGTTTATGCTTCTTCCCATCTTAGATCAAGAAACATTAATAATGAACAAGTTTAGGGAAGATGCGTACGTTCTTTAGTTAATCAAGGTTATGGTTGCTTCAACTCTACTTAATTCAACTTTATTTTAATATATTATCTGAAATTCTAAATTGTGGATATTATTTAAAAGTTAAACTCTTGTTTAATCCAGGTTGCAAACCCTATTACAGCAAACAAAATCAACGATTGCGTATTTAGAGATTACAACTTTAACATGTCCCTATTTGTGACACACAATTTAGTAAGAGCAAAAACATTCGGGGTGGATTTATACTTGGATGAAGCAGATGATTATTGGGTGTCTAAAATTCAACATTTCGATTATGTAATCATCTCTTCAGGCAATTGGTTCTTCTATCCAGCTATGTTTTACTTAAATCATGGCCTCGTTGGTTGCCTAGACTGTATTGAACCCAACATTAGCCATTTGGCATCATCCTTCAGTTATCGAATGGCATTTCGAACGGCTTTTCGTGCCATTAATAACCTCAAAAATTACAAGGGTGTGACATTTTTGAGGACATTTTCACCGCCCCATTTTGAGAATGGAAGTTGGGAAGAAGGGGGAGATTGTCCAAGGACAATGCCCTTTAGGAGGAATGAGAAGGTGTTGGAGGATTCTAACTTGGAGTTTTACAAGATTCAATTGCAAGAATTTGAGATTGCTCGAAGAGAAGGGAGAAAAAAAGGTTTGAAATTTAGGTTGTTGGATGTAACACGACCCATGTTGTTGAGACCAGATGGCCATCCTAGTAAATATGGCCACTTCCCAGAACCTAAAATTGCAATGCCTACGGATTGTCTTCATTGGTGTTTGCCAGGACCCATTGATGTTTGGAATGATTTCTTACTACAAATCTTGAAAACATTGGGATGACAAGTGATCAATAGACAGGAGGCAAATAATTTGTATGAACAATATTCATATTTTAGGGTGGATTTCAAAAATGCCTTTTTGGGGTTATGAAATTACAAGGCATTACCAAGTTTATTTATATTACCAATTTTATACCAACTTTTATTAAAAAGTAGGAAAGAGAGTATTTTTTTTTATGATAAAGTTGATTAAAGTGTGATGTGATATGTGGTGAAAAGGAAGAATAAATTAATTATATTTAAAAGATTTAGAAATTGGTGTTGTTGATGGGTTTCTTGTTTATTTTTTATTTTTTTTATAATAATTGACAAAAAAGTAGTATGTTCTTCCCAATTGGAGAATAAAATTTTCAATTTATAAACGTAATGTAAAGCGTAAAATGTTGGTATGCATCATGGTATGCAATTAGTATGCAATTGGTTGGGATGCATCATGGTATTGTCATTTTTATGTTGGCATGTTATTTGGTATTTAGGATTGGCTTGTTGCATGGTTGATGTTTTTTGGTATTTATATAGGTTTTCGATTGGTATTTTTTTGGGAGCATGAAATTGGTATGCAATTGGTATGTTGTTGTGGTTGAAATTTAAACAATGTTGCATTAATGACTCATTTAATGAGCCGCCTGACCGCATTTAATGCGGGTCAGATCAGCCGCCTGACCGCATTTAATGCGGGTCAGATCAGGCCATCAAAAAGGAAAAAAAAAAAGGAAAAATCATTATTTTAATGGAAAAGTCAAATTTTTGGATTTGGTAAAAATGTAAATTAATTGGTAAAAAAGTAAATAAATTGGTAAATGTAATTTAAGGGGGCAAAGTTGTATATTTTCTTAAAAGTTTTCCATATTTTATTGTGTTGGGCCTCTTTTTCGACTGAAGAATTATTATTGAATGATGTGATATTTATTTACATCGAGAATGTAGTTTAATTTGTGATAATTGAGTTAATTATCATTAGTAAGTTTTTCATGAATCATGAAACTACAAAACTTACTAATGCGGGTTTGTTTGGAATGTCACTTGATAATTGAAATCAGTAGTAATTACACAGATTAATAATTACTTTGTCCTATCTAATTATAGTATAATTACATGTGTGTTGTTTGGTTGCACATGTGTAATTACAAAATTATATTAAATTTTAAAAACAAAAGTTAATTATCTAGAATGAAAATTTTATATTTAGAAAAATGAGAGTATTTATAAATAATATTAAATTAAGTATTTAAGATATATATTGTCTTTTAAAAATATATTAATTAGTAAACATATAATTCTAACTAATATTTTATAAAAATTTATTAATATTTTTCAAATTAGTATATTGTTTAATTAGATTAATCATAAAACTAAAAGTACAAAATTTTGAGAACATCAGAAAATGCACTCTTATAGTAATTTTAAAGAAAAGAAAAATGTAATGCTATAACCTTATTCGATATTGAATTCTACTTTAGTTTAAAATTAAAATACTAACAACATAATGCTAATGAAATAATAAGCAAGAATAAATTCTTAAAAAAAATAATATAACAAATTACATGGAATCACATGAAGAAGTAAATATTAACAATGAGAAGAAAATAAAATACCAATAATAAAAAAATATTTTTAGAAAATATTCAAATAATAAAAATAAAAAATTTAAAACAATAAAAATAAAAAATAAATAAAAATAAAAATAAAAAGAACTTTAAAAAAAATAAAGTTTCATGTAATTACCTAATGTAATTACACCAATTCCTTACCCTCCCTTAAGAATTGAAGAATATAATTACACCCCTTCAATTACACTCAAAATTTGTCTTGTCAAATAATTACTTGGTCTACCAAACAAGTCAAAGAGTGTAATTTACACCTAATTACACCAAATCTCAATTACATGATGGCTTTTCAAACAAGCTCTAAATGTCTAAGATTAAGCCGCTGGAATTGACATGTTAGGTTTTTCTTTTTGATGAAAATTGACCAATATAGGTTGTGGTGAGTGGTGGGCAGAGCTGTCGTAAGTACTGGGCCACTAAAGCAAATGTTTGGAGTCTCATATTTTTTTGCGGGGGTGGTGGGGGTGGGGGGGCATTTAAAAAAAAATACTTATATATATTTGTAAGCAACTAAATTTTGTTTTTGAAAAATAGCAATCAAGAAAGTAAAATAGCAACAAATAATGATATTTATATTTAAAGAATTTGTGCGAATGTTACAATCTTTTTAAAATCTGATGAGAAAAATGTAATCCTCTGATCCTTCTCTTCACGATCTTTAACTCAAGACTTTACCTTGTTCTTGAAGCGACGAAATATTTGCATCTCAACACTTGGAGATGAAGACTTCTTTGTATGTAGAAGACTCGCAGATCAACACCTGAGAGAAGGAATTCTCTATGTATTTCTGTGTGTGTCCTTTGGTCTTATGAAGACTACTTTATGTAGGTGTGAGCTAGGGTTTTTGGGGTATTTTAATCTCTAGATATTTTTAGAGATTTGGACCTTGGGCTCAAAGAGTATGAGTTGGCTCATCTTGTCGACTTAATGAACTGGCTCAAATATAATTTGGACTTTGTTTAAATCATATCATTTAACTTAACTGTCAATCCAACCTCATTTTTACTTGGTCAATGTATCATGAATTTAAAATTTAAGCCATATTTAATATGAATTTATCAATAAAACTTCATTGTCTACAAATGCCCCCTGCTTCGAGGCTTGTCAAGGTGCTCGACTCGTCAAACCTATAAAGACAAACCTTGGAGTACTCGTACGTAAAGCAAATGTTCTTTTCCCACACGTAGTTGATCTCACGTGTAGCATTTGAAACTTCATAAGAATTGACTATGCTAATATGTTAAAATTATTCAAATTAACACATACCGAAGTCTAACTGACAATATTCTTCAAACTCATAAGAGATTACTTATTTTTTTCGATCATTTAGCAACCCATTTGATTTGAAGTGCTTTCAGCTCATGGAGAATTGTCGTGTGTTATTTATTTTGTCATTTTAATGATTTTATTCGAATCATCGACTGCAAAATGACTATCAATACTACAAGCTTGATGTAGTGATATAAGACTTACGATTTCGGCACAAATTTTAGGCATAGTCTTCCTTGACGCTGAACGCCCTTACAGTAGGCTCTCCTCTAATTTTGCCTGGTCACTTGAATAGAATGCAAGTACTTCAAACCTAGCTCCTTATATGAGCGTAGCTTTATTGGGAGGCCCTTTAAACCTATATAAGAAACCTTTCAGAAAAAATCATATTTGACTATATAGAACGTTTTCCACGTTTTTATGCAGAAGCATACAAATATGTACGATTGTTTTTTCTTGAAATCAAAATTTGTCAAAACTGGCATATCATTTTCTTATTGTTTGGTGTAAATGAAAATATAGTACAAGAACTAAGGCCACGAAAAGCCTCATGGTCTAGCCTTTCTTTGTTACACGCTATTCTTTGATTTCCAACTTTCCAAATTTGATCCATGAAGACTTGCCATAATTTATTTTAATCATAGTTTTTCCATAATTAGTAGGAATCATACTTTCCATAGTTACAATTTCTCATAATTCATAGAAATCTGATTAACGTCTTCATATTTTTGAAATCTGTATATACACCCGCGTACCCTTGGTGGTTGAGTATCGATTTGAGGCATCATCAAACTCCATTGATTCCATATCTGGCCGACTGCATAAATTGCACCAAGGAAAGTAATTTGTGTACAAATCAGCAGACGAAATATACATGTAAAAAGTTACCAAAACTGTAAAAGATCGAACACAACAGAGATTTACAAAAATGAGTTGTTCCAATACAATTTACAGTAATACACTAAAAGCGAATGTAACTTGATAAATGAGGAACAATGTAGAGATCAATTGAACAATAAAGTGTTTATATTAAATTGAAAGATCTACATATTTTTCTACACCAATCTTTATATTATATGCTGGAGCAGCTCCAGGCTAAATAAAAGTTGAAATTTCATTTTCTGGTTTTTTCTCAAGACAAAGTAATCCACTTATTCCAGGAGATAGTTGGTTCGATGAATGAGGAAACCTGATGGGATAACAATAGTTTTAATTTAATAATGAGATAGATGAACGAAAGAATCAGTGGAAAGTGAAAAAAATGCGCTTTCAAGATATTGCTATAGACAGAAGTGTGGTAAATTAAAAAAGAAGGGAAAAGTAGTATAACTGACCATCTAAGGGGTTTTGTGCTGAGTGTTTGATACCTGCATAATGTGTGTTTGGATTTAGAAATTAATTTGGTACTTCTATTGCTATTGCTAGTGCTTATTTCAACTCGGCTATGCCTTTTTATTTCTCTAGGGTAACATTGTTCGGAGCTTCAACTTTTTCATATTTCTCACTGTATGTGTCCACCACTATTTTCTTCTCCTTGGTCTTCCAATTTTGAACCATTCTAAACTCTTATGTGTTTAACAAAGTCCCAAACTTCCTCCTGCATAAACAACTGAACACCGAAACAATCAGTCCTCAAATTCCTTAAATTAATGATGTTCTTATGGTCAAAATCTATCAAAATAAAGCCCCAAAGAGAGAAAAGAAGGAGAAACCTTCAAAATTCCTTCTTTTTACTGCAGAGGTATATTTTAATTTTTTACATATTGGTAATAAACATCTATCTTATAGACTTTGTACTCCAATGAAACTTGTTTGTCTACACTTCCTAATAGTTTCTCCAATTAGTTATAGTAGTTACACCAACTAATTTTGGTGCTTATCAGGGTAAACATTAGGTTGAATTCTGTTTATAAACAATTCATTCCACTAAATTAACGTAGTGTCGTAGGCCTTCAACACAAAGGAAAATGTATTTGTAATTCTTTGGTAACTTAAACTGAGGTCAAATTCACATACAATCTCACAGACTCCTCATCAAAATTCTTGACTGAGAACTCTAGAGTAGTTCCCACTTTGATCCTGTGTTTCTTGTGAAATATACGGACAAAAATTTTCCTGTGTCCAATTTTATACTTGAAATCTTCTTGAATGGCCTCATCTACTATCATAGTAGAAGAAAATCCAAGAACAATAATGTAAAAAGGCTTCTGTGACGACCTTACCTTCTAATAGCATTTATGGCTTTGGATTTAAACGTAGCAGCTTTGCTTCAAATCTCACACCAAAAGACGGGTGAATCGTAGAAGTATTTTTAGCCAAATTGCTACTGAGTTTTTGTTCACAGGTCATTACTATAGCATATGAAGCTTCCTTAAATTTAGAACGAAGAGAGTTGAGTTTGCGACCAACAGTGGCCTCAGTGGTTTTGGCCAGTGATCAATGTGAATATACAATCAAATTCACGGTACACTCTTGCTTTCACTGATGGATTCAGAGAAAGTCAAATAGTCTTGATGCAAGGTTTTTGTATAACTAAGCTCTATTTATTATGGTTAATATTGATTTAAATCAGAATACATGGAATTTGACAAACATAACTGTCATTTATAGTTCAAGTAGAATATTATCTGATAAAAGATATATTGTTCTGTAGTATTAGATCATCATTTTGGAAAAATCTATTTAAAAGAGATGACATTTATCAAGTAAAAATAGTCCCTACCTGTTGATATATTTTGCTTGTAGAGGTGCACTAGTATCCCGTTAAAATTGGGGAAGCAAAAGAGAAATCTGCAATCTCCATTTCTTTGGTCGCTCTATACAGCAAACAATTCGCTCCATCGGCCTTTACGTGTTCCTAAGCAAACATCCATCTTTTCATCAAAATCAAATGGCGCAACTATAAACGGTAAGAACTTGAAAACTACCCTGTAAGAGCACATATACTTCTTCAAATAAGGAGTAATATTACCAATCAATAAGAAAATGTGAAAATTATAATAGTCTATCAATCATAGACTCATAATACGAAAAGAAGAATAATTTACGGTAAAATTGAAAACCAACAGAAATTCATCAACCACCTTTGGTTTTAGCAGCGAATGGATTAAAATGTTATGTCCTCCAAATACATCCAAGGAATTCTTAGTTTCTGAAGAAACACTCTCGCAGGATCAGTGACCAGCACTTCCTAAAGGTGCTCAAGATTTCTCTATGGAGCAATTCGTCGAACACCTCATGGGCAGCATCATAAGTGTTTCTTTTTCTTTTGTTGTGGGGGTGGGAGATTAAATCTGATCGTCCGTTAACGTTGTCAATTGGGAAAACATACACTGCAAACACAAATTACAGATGCTAATCGCAATTTATGTGCGCTGCAAAGGAGAATCTCATAGTCGAAAGTGTAAAGTTTCATCTGGAAGAAGTGCTGCAGGAGGGAAATGTTGCCGAGATATGGAGAATAAGAAGAAGAGACGATAATGGTAGGATTCATGAAAGGTTATTTCTATTCAAAAGCCGTGACTAACATTAAATTAATTTTCAAAAAATTATAGAAATAGGTAAATGGAAATTTGTAGTGCTGCCACGTCACCGGGTCACCAATCCTCGATAAGATATAAGATTAATTTAATCAAGCTGAATTTTTTTTCCCATATATAGACGGGTATACGTGGGTAATTTCTAACTTCAGAGCACTCAATAATCATCTGGTTAGCCTTAACCAGAGTATAACAAAAATTATTTCATTACCTTCGATAAGATGAGCTTGGACATCATCCTATATATTCGCTTTAATCTTCAATAGCATTAAATAATCTTGTGATCAAGTTTTCTGGAGATGAAACAAGATCTCTTTAATTTGACATTACTCATGTCACATAAACGTTTTAGAAGAGGAAGAGAATTGTGAAAGATTTTCCCCTTCAATTATAACATGGAGTAATTGCCAAGAATATTAACAATGATGTATATATAGTATAATTGCCTACACTATTATGTTGGAAAGACATGCATACTAGTGTCATCACATCACAAATTTAATAATTGTTGTACAGATTATTATGGTTACCACGTAATACAATATGCCAAATATGTAAAATAAATTATTAGCACAGGCGACCCCAAAACTTTGAAATTTAAGATCCCCACCATTGTTATGGAGCCCCTCCAATTTCGATTAAATTTGAATCGCACATTAAATAGTCAATTGAGAAAGTTAATTATTTAATTTATTTTTAATTTAAAATTGAGTGCATTTAGGAAATATGATACGTTAAGTTTTATCTATTTTTAAGTTTAGGTAAACTAAATATATACGGTGACTTTTACTAATTATTAACTCACGTAACTCTGATCATAATCTATAGCTAGATTATATGATTTACATTTTTTTTCTTTGTAACGACATATATTAATATGATTAGTACAATGACATATATTATGTGATTTGACTAATTATATTAAGAATATTGCATATAATTCAGAAGAGTTAACACACAATTATTGCAGTTCCATTATTTTTCATCCCTTAATAATTAATTAGTAAGTGGCTATGGATTAGACGTGTACAGAAATTTAAAATCAGATTCACTAGTTAATGTGAATTAAGGATTGGGTCACTGACTGCTCTTTTTAAACTTAGAATAATACTCCCTCTGTCCGTCTTTACTTGACTCCAGTTTATTTTAGGATGTCCAACAATATTTGTCAAGTTTATGAAATTAAAAAATCATTTTATATTTAGTTCTTATTTTACTCTTGTCATTAATTATAATTATTTTTCTATTACATTTTTTAAGACATTATATTAATTATATTCAAAGAGTGATTTGATAATATTACCTTTATCATTTACCACTTTTTAATTTTTATATCAAATTAATAGGAGTCAAATAAAGATGGACGGAGAAAGTAACTCATAAGGGAAAGATAAAGACCTAACATGGATCCAAAAGTTGCATAATTGGTAAGATTTTGGAGTTAGTCCAACTAAAACCTTATAATTAGTGATTAGCACGTTGATTGTATTACATGCTTATAAGCTCCAACAATTGTAAAATTTTCAACTTCCTCTCTCATAAGTCATAGTCCCATTTTTTTTTTCCTTTTTTTAAAAAGTATGGAGCTTCTTCCCTTTTGGAGAAACTTCAATACAGCTCAAAGAACTCCAAGAATATTACTACTTGTTTCTTTGACATTAATCATTCTTGGTCTTATTCCTCTCTACCATCCTTTTTATAGGTACCCTGCCAATTCAGTCGTGGACCAGTCTTCTAAAATTAAATCATCGTCGCCACTTCCCTATGGTACTAGTAAGTATGAAAAAATCAAGATAACTGAAGAGGACGATGAAGACACATGTGATGTATTCATTGGAGAGTGGGTTCGTAACGAGGATGCTCCATATTACACGAACATGACATGTTGGGCGATCCACGAGCACCAAAATTGCATGAAATATGGGAGGCCTGATACCGAATTCATGAAATGGAGGTGGAAGCCCAAAGGGTGTGATCTGCCAATTTTCAACCCGTATCAATTTTTGGATATGATGAGAAATAAGTCTATGGCATTTATTGGAGATTCAGTTGGAAGAAACCAAATGCAGTCTTTAATTTGCCTCTTGTCTCGGGTATGATTATTTAATTTTTCCTGCAGTTAATAGTTATATCATAATTTTTTATAATTATTACTTAAATAATCATACGAAAAATCAATCTAATTATCCTCTGTTTATTAATTTTGGCTTAATATCTTTAGTTTACTTTTATTTCGATATGGGTATAAACATATTAGCTGATTCCTGCTTGATCAATTTTTATCTATCAATCATTAATAAATTATTATTTTAATTCTTCCAATATTTAAATAAGTAAATTAAGTTTTTAATTAATTGAATTATGCATTTTAGGTCCTTTTTTCGTGATCATTCACTAATTTACTATGTTTATTCATTGTGTCATCACTCAACGAAATTTATAATGTTACTTCATATTTTTATGATTCTAAAAGTATTTGAAATATATTATATTTTTTTTTATGTGGGATCAAAATGAAATATTTTTCATTTTAATTTCACTTAGCTTGTAGTGAACAAAAGGTTTAGGTGAAATTATAAAGCCTCGTTAAAGCAGCAAGACTTTTTTGTGTGTGCTTTTAGTCATGTCAGGTATTTGAAACTTACTGGTTCATCAATCCAGTTAATGTCGGATGGGTTCATTAAAATGAATAGAATGTCCGATCTAATTATGTGAAGTTTTTTTTTTTTCTAGATCTGAATTTCAGATTTCTATTTAATTAACTTTAAAAAATTACCTTATTATTTGATTTTTAAGAACAAATTTATTCATATAAAAAATTCGTTTGTACCAAATTAATTAGTCCACCTCCATTTTGTTTTATCTATTTTTCCACCGGTAATATATAATTTACTAAGTTACTTCTTTGTATTAGATGTTCTATGAAAATTAAATAATATACTACTACTTTATATATAGTTTACTAAGTTATGTTGAATTCTTTTGATGCTACAGTGATATATTGTTATAAAAAATATAATGGAATATAATATGAAAGATCAATTTTAGAAAAAATAATATTATTATAATAAGATATTATTTTATCTATTTATTTTTATTTGTTCAATTTGAATTTTGTATTACTATTAAAAAATAATAATTAATATAAGTATTTTATTACAATATTTATATTAATTGATGTTTAATCTCAGGTATTAAAATTTTTTTATAAAAAATAAGTAAGTAATGTTGAGAAAAAAATATTTTTAAAAAAGTAAAAAAATTTAATACAGTGAACAAGTATTTGTTCTGTCCCATTGGCCATTAATTTGTCCACTTTTTACACGTACCTCTTAAAAAATAATTAATAAGATTGATAGTTTTATTAATTCATCCTTCATCCACTTTTATAAAAAAAGAATTTTATAAATTTGTCACTTTCAAACAATATTAATTTTATGATTAAAATGAAAATTCTAAGTAATTTTTTTTAATTGACATATAATTTAATATGATTATTAATAATAATATAAATAATTAATATAAGAAAATAGTAGCCTTTCTGTCGCAAAAAAAAAAAAATCAAATTTTATTGAGGTAATGATTTTTGGAACCAAATGTGAAATGAGTAGTGTTGGCCGTCACAGCAGATTTAATTAATCAAACTTCTCTTTTTCCCATAAGAAGCAAAGGGGCATTATGATTATCATGAATAATGCCTACTTTTGCAATCATTTAAACTTTTTTCTATAGAATGCCAGCACATATAAATTGTCCTCTTTAATTTGTTCAAAACACCCTTGGCTTTATCCCTTGAAAAGATATACTAGTAACTAAATAATGCAGGTCCCATTATGATGACAACTTGGCTTTTCTTTTTTGGCTTTTACAGGTGGAATATCCAGTTGATATTTCTTATGATGCAGATCAAAATTTCAAAAGGTGGAAATACACGACCTATAATTTCACCCTAGCAGCATATTGGTCACCATTTTTGGTGAAAATTAAAGAATCAGATCCTGATGGTCCTAGCCACACAGGACTCTTCAATCTTTATCTTGACCAACCTGATCCAAAATGGACTACCCAAATTGAAGAATTTAATTATTTGATCCTCAATTCTGCCCATTGGTTCACAAGGTGCAGTGTGTACTACGAAAAAAATGAAATAATTGGGTGCCGTTACTGTGGACTACCAAATGTTACTGATCTCCCAATAAATTATGGCTATCAAAAAGCACTTAAAACAACACTGAAAGCCATAAATAGTTTAGAAAATTTTAAAGGTGTTACTTTTGTTAGGACAATTGCACCTTCTCATTTTGAAGGTGGTGAATGGAATAAAGGTGGAAATTGTGTGAGAAAAGGTCCATTTAGAAGCAATGAGACAAGTTTAGATGGTGTAAGTTTGGATTTTTATAGGACACAAGTTGAAGAATTTAAGGTTGCAGCTGAGGAAGGGAGGAAAAAAGGTAAAAGGTTCAGATTATTGGATATAACAGAAGCAATGTTGTTGAGAGCAGATGGTCATCCTAGTAAATATGGACATTGGCCAAATGCTAATGTGGTTTTGTATAATGATTGTGTGCATTGGTGTTTGCCTGGTCCTATTGATACTTGGAGTGATTTACTGCTTCATATGTTGAAGTTGGAAGGGAGGAGAGCCCTTTGAAGAAAATCTTCCGTAAAAAAAAAAGAAAGGCATCTCTGATTTAATTAATTTATATTATTTTATCGATTTGATTTAATTTAAAGATGAACAGTGTTGCTTGACAAGTTGACATAGATATTCCGACGATTATTATAAATTTTATGTTTTAGATAATTATTATTTTAGACATTCAAAATTAAAGTAAAAAAGTTATTCTCAACTGTATCTTTAACATTTAAAAACTATGCATAATATTTAACGGAAAAAATCAATCTATTTTTATTAAATAAGATTAACTTTAATAAATTATATCTTATATTTTTAATTAATGTGAAAAAAGAATTAAACTACGATGAAAGTAAGAAGGAGAGAGTAAAATATTAAATTACAATGAAAGTAACAAGAAGAGAATATTCTAAATTATTATTTTAGGATGGGAAATGGAGGATGAAGTAAGAAAAAAAAAATTTAAACAATTTTACGAAGAACAACATTGATTGGTTCTGGGAAAGGGGGAGGGGGTAATGGTGGGAGGAAGTAGTGGAGGGAGGTAAGAAAAAAAAAATATTATATTTTACTTTATATATATTTTGTAAAAAATAATAATACTTTAATATTTAATTTTAATTAATATTTAATATCTTTATTTTTTTGTCAAGGTAGAAAATTTTGTTCATGTGAATTGTGGTATGACTTTTTTAAATAAAAAAATGAGTGTACTACACATATCATAATGAGCGTGGAATAAAAGAGATGTTTTAAGTATGAAACTTACGCATTCAATAATTTAGTGTAAAATTAAAAACTATTAATAATTTAGATATAATTTTTTTACGCTTATCCCATTTATTTATGATAAAAATTTAAAATTTTATTTGGTATGGTTTTAAAAATTGATTAAATTAATTTTATTTTTATTATTAATCAAAGCCCGACCTGAATAATTATGAACATCCTTCTTTTACAAATTAAAAATAGAAAAAGGAGTTTAAGCGGGGATTTTTCATAAATATACACAAAAAAATTAATATTTACATGGCCCCTACCAAGTCTTAAATATTACAAATAGAATACCAATTTTATGAGAATTAAAAAAGTGAAAAAATCTTTTTTGGTTTTTTTTACGTTTTTTTTATATTAAAATAAAATGAAATTTATGGTACTATGTTGATAATACAGTTATTATTTGAGAGCTATGTTTGATGGGTTGGTAATATTCATGGTTTCCTCCGTCAAAAAACAACTCCAACACCATGAAAACTGGTTTCCTGTACACCGTAGTGTGTTCAAAAAAATAACAATTGTGTCTATTTTTAAATAAAATTTCCTTGACCTCAAAAAGGAGAACAATCAATATGATGTGATTAGCTTAAGGTACTTTACACAAATGTGGAAAGGGGTCATCATGGTGAGTTGGTACTATTTGGAGGGAAACTTTGGTATATAATATTTTTTTGGCCATGTAAAATTCCTGGTTTGTAACCTTAAGGGTTTGACCGACGGTAGTGAATAAGGATTTTTTGTGTCCACAGTGTAATAACCGCTAAACTGTGTGAATAACCATGAAGAACGCCATAAAAACTGTGGACCTTCTACCAAATGTGCGCGCGCGCGCGCGCGCACACACACACACACACACACACACACACACACACACACACATATATATATATATATATATATATATATATATATGCGACTACCATATGAAAATAAGAAAACCGGTAAAATATTTTTTTTTTTCGTTTTTATAAATTAATATGAAATTTATGGTATTAAAGTATGTAATACAAAGTGTTGTGGAAAGTTATCAATTGTCTATATGTTTAAATATATTTTTGTTGACTTCAAAATATAAATCAATTAATGTGATGTGATTGGGATGATTTGAAAAGGCTACTTTTACTAATTTATTATTTTAGGTGGTGCACTTTATACACTTGTGGGAAAATGGTCATGATGGTGAGTTAGTCATATTTTGAGGGGAGCTTGTATGTAAGAAGATTTTCCCGATGATAATTTTTTGCTTGGAAACGATAATATTGTATCAATTTGGGAGAAATATAATTGGAAGTGGAATTAACTGGTACTAATTTTGAATTTTTTTTTTAAATAATGATAATATTTACATGTCGATTTCATAAATACTGGTGGGAAATTAGTGGTAGTATGTTGATGTTACAGTTTATTTGATAACTTGTTTGGATGCGTTGCTAATATTCATGGGTTTCACCGTCGAAAAACCCATCAATACCACCATACATAACGGGGTCCCTGGACACCGTATGCACATATATATATAAAAAAGAAAATTAAGAATGTTTAATATTGTGTAAAAAATATTATTAATTGTACATGGAGCGGAAATTGCACAAAGTGAAAATGGTGTTCAATGGTGTTTCAAAAAGTATATTTGAAGGCATGGGGGACGCGTCGGCTGATTTAACTGGCGCGTCAATCGATACTGACAGCCGTCGAGTCACATTAATTGTGCCTCTTCAATAATTTTTTTTAAAAAAAAATTTTATATATATATTATTTTTGACCGATTTTCTTTTTTGGCACAGCATTTAATGCTGACGGCGCGCTTGCATTTATAATAAAAAAAAATTAGAATAAAAATGACATGTATATTATGATAATTTTGGTGCTATTATTATAAATAAATGGGAATGTATAAATTTGGTACAAATATTGCATATTCATGTAAATAATCCTATTTATAATGTTGATTAGTTTGACAAAAAGTGACGGCTCTTCTCATTCTTATTGAATACTACTAAATATGGATTTTCAGTTGTGTATGGACATAGACTTTTTGAGATATGTTAATAGAAAACTTCCAGAAATTAATTTTAAAGCTAGAAAGCGATGGGGATCAAAATTATTTTTTATTCTTCAATGTGATGTTGATGTTATGGAATTTACTTAATATAGACAATCACGTAAATCTCAATTGGGATAAACATTTACTCCTAAAATTAACAATAAAAAATGACTTATAAACCAATCAAGCTTGCAACCACAAAACAGCCGCTTTACAAGACCACAACATCAATCAACCATCGATGAGAATAAGAGGCTAGCAGCAACCACGTCTTTATTGACGTATTTTGTTTTATATCGAAAATTTTTAATTTTTTATCAGTGTATCTTTTTAGATATCAAGAATATTTTTAAGATTTTAATATTTATATTATAACGATATTTTACAATATTTTTTGGCTTCTAATATTATCTCATCGCGATATAGAATTATTTATCGTATAAGTATGATTCGGTATGAATAAAATATTGATAACATAGCAACTATTTGTTGAATCAGAAAATTTATCATTCTTTGAAATTAACTAAAAAGAAAAATATATTACGTAAATTGAGATATAAAAATATATATAAGAACATCTTTAGAGCATGTTTAAATTGGCTTATTTTAAGTGCTTCTAAGCACTTTTAAAGTGTTAAAAAATGTTTATAAGCACTTGATTTTATGCTAAAATGATGAAAGTAGTAAAAAAATCAAATTTAACTAATTACTTTTGACTTTAAATTAAAAAGTAAAAGTCAATTCAATCAAACTCTTAAGTGGATGTTTGAATTGACTTACTTTCAGTGATTTTTAACTTCAATTTTAAAAATATCTGAATAATTTAAAAGTTACTTTTAAGTACTTTTTTTAGATTGAAAAAAATATTCTGAAAAATCAAACATTAAAATGGCTCTCCACGAGCCGTGAAGGGCTCCGTGTGAGGGCCCTTGACCTTGGTATGCACTGTCTTGCCTAAGGATGCCACCATGGGCACCACCACGGCTCGTGGACCTCACCACGGACCATGGTGTGGTCCGCGAAGACACACTTGGCATTTTTGGGGGTTGCCTTGACTATGAAATCACCGTCTCATATCTTGGGGCAGGTTCACGAGGGCCACCACAGACTATAAAGCCTTCTGTGGTGCCATCCAATTCATTTTTGAACTCCGTTTCATTAAAGAATCTTTGGTAATTTGGTTTATTCCCAAGATTTTTTATGAATATTTTAACCCCTAAATCAGTCGACACTTTATTCCTAATACTCATTTCGAGCTAAACACTTAGTCTATTCCATCAACTCCAAAGAATTTCTCTCCAAGTCACTTTTTAAAGAGATTTAAGCTAGGGTTCTTGTGAGCTTCCAAGATCAAACTTAATTCACCTCAAACTTCTTCATCTAATCAAAGTATATGTGGATTCATCCTTGGCTTCAATTCGATCTTGGAGCTCAAAAATCTATTTATCCATTTCATGATTTCTAAGTATGATTTACAAGTGTGTTTTATGATTTAGTTTTAAATTGATGAAATTATGATATGGGCCATTATCAATTGATGATTTCAGGATGATTTAAGTCTTATTATATTGGTGTACATGGATTCATGATATTTGTATTTGCACATCCCTTTTAATTATGAATTTATGCATGAGTAATTTCAAGTATGATTCAATTGTTGATTTCTTCATGGATTATGCATGTTTTTATTTAATTATCATATTTCAGTATGAATTTCATGTATCCATACTTTACTCTCTTAGTCATGAACATGTATGAACAAGGCTTCCTATGAGATTTATGATATATGTTTGACCAGTTATGATTATGAATATGAATTCAAGGAAATTACGATTACGACATGATTGTTATCACAATGATGGTTATGGTTTGGCTTTAAGCACTTATTGGTGTGCATACACCATTATGTACAAGTTATGAATGAGTTATTTCTATGCATGTAAGCACGCTTGAATTATGATTTGGCTTTTTAGCCCAAGAATGCATTATGATGGCTTTGAAATGATTTGATCCTATGACACTTAGATTCATGGACCCAATTCAATTCAGTGGGATCCTTCATTCACATTTTTTTCCACCAAGAACGTTTTCTAAAACTCTTTGACCCTCGAATTTGGAGTGCCTTGTTTATCTTGACGAAATAGGCGGAATAGCTATTCCAATGCCAAAAATGTTCACGATGTTTAGTAGCTTTTCGATGGCTTTCCTTGCATTACCAAGTATGAGTGATTTTGTTGCCGAATTGCTAGTATTTTTTGGAATAATTACTGAGCCAAAAATGTCTTTTAATTCTAAAACTACTAATTACTTTTGTAATGGCAATTGGAATATGTATGTATGTATGTATATATTCCAGTCGGATGATGACTTAGCACTGAATGCGATTAAAGGTGGGAGAGCCTACCTTTCTGATGTGCAGCCAAATATACATATTTTTAGTCATTATTTACCTCATATTTAATACTTTTATTTATTCGTTTTGAGCATAAATTTTGTGGATGATGCCAAATTGTGTATTTTATTTGTAGGATTAAACTGGCGCAAAATGAAAAGACTTGGAGCTCAAACGAATTAAAAAGAAAAAATTCCAGAAGCAAATTTAAGCAGACAACTTAATGGATTAAATTGAATATAATAATTTATATTATTATATACTTATAAAGGCTCGAAGAAATTGCAATTCAATTGCAATTTCAAAGGAAGCTGGCACATGTGCAATAATCATTGTTGAAGGCGGCGTACAACCTTCACACGCACGAGAAGCAATCCAATTCTGTTCGGATTTGGGTTTCTCAATTTGTTTTGGATTCAACTACTTTATTTGGGGTTTATTTCTATACCTATAAATATTCTATAAAAATTAGGTTTTACATAACTTTTGACCTAGAGAGAAGTAGGAGCCACCTGGAAGCCGGAGAATTTTGGTTTCATCTTTTCTTCTCCAATAATATTATTTTTACATTTACCTTTGAATGATTTGTGGTAATTTCTTCGTGTCTATATGGAGTTAAACTTCTCGTTCTAAGATTATGGTAGCTAATAAGATGATTGTTTAGTCATTATTAATTTGGAATATGTGTTTATCATATTAGTTGTTCTTATATTGCTTTTATCTATACTTCTGATAACGTTCAAACATACTCCTTTTTACAGAATATGGATGATCGTTAACAGTATATTTACCCAACTAAGAGTCGGGGTCGATCCCACAGGGAATAGGTTGAAACAACTTTACTAGTTATCCTACTTCGATCATTGGTTCTATTTCCACAAAAAACAAACAATGCGGAAAAGTAAAAATGGGGGGTTTTTGAACTAAGATCCTAACTATGAGTACGAATGCAGATAAAATAAACCAAGGTTTAGACAGTTTAATGATGACCTAGGGTTGCGATCCCCATGACATATAACTATTTAGCATTTAACATCGGGTTTATTGTTTCTTATATTACATGCAAAATCTAACGAGTTGAGTAACTTCTAGTTCACCTCCCGGTCCTTCCTAGAAGTATGTCATTCATCTCCTTCCGGTCTCAAAATGTTTTCAATACTAAGCCTCCTTTGGATTTCAGAAAACTATCACCTCTCGGTCTCAAGTTCTTTAGATACAAGTTAATCCCCAAGCCTAAGTATACCATCCCCTCTCGGGCTCAAGTGACTTAAACGTAGGTCGATTGCCTCTATCTACTGTTTTAATTTCCTTTTCCTAATCATTAATTTCCTTCCGAAAAACTAACAAATACGGGTAAGTTCTCAATGCGTGCACTCATCAAGAAAGACTTTTAAGCAAAGGAAATCATAATACCTACAATACAAGTCTCATTAAAACCTTACGTTTTGCCTAATTCATTTAGATGTCATGGTTCCCACAACTCTAGTTGTGGGTCTAGATTATTGAACTTGCAAGGTTTAGACCAAGAATTATTATGTAATCCATGTTAAAATCACTTACAAGGGAGAAGAAATCAATTCTTAATTCACACGCCAAAACGCAAAGCAAACAAGAATTAAAGACTCAAAACGATAATAAAAAAACTCACAACTAACATAGTTGGTGTTGTGCTCACTATCCAGCCTTGCTTTTGAAGAGAAATCTGGAAAACTTGTCATTCCATGGTGTGTCCAGCAGCCCCAAATCGTGGGGTGCAAGATGATGCTCAATAGAAATAAAATCTAGCTCTATCTATAGTCTTAAAACAATCCTAAAACGAGTAGAAAAAGTAAACCTAAACTAAGTAGGAAAAGAATCCTAATTCGACTTGGAGTTCCTGTTGCAAACTGTTGCACGACCAGGACCACGACCCGTGGTCCTTTGTACGATCCGTATAGCTTTCTGTAGTGCTCTCCTTGGTGTAAAAACTGTCCAAAACGTGTTCCTCTTCACGGACACCTTCACGACTCGTGAAGGTGCAAACGGGTAGTGGAAGGTAATCGTGAGGTTTGCCTTGGATTTTCTTGTTTTCTCGCTGCCTAGGTGCTTCCCACAAGCACCCTCACAGCTTGTGGAATTTACCACGAGTCATGCAAGGGACCTTGGAGAGGTTTACGGAGATGCTTGTCAACCCCATAGCCTGGACGACCAGTTTCACAGCTGATGAACATCACCACGGGTCATGAACATGCCCGTGGTATGTTCCTTTGCCCTTTTTGGTTCTGTTTGGTCTTAACTGGTCTTTGGACATGTAGCTACTGTGTTTCAAACATTTTTACACCTTCAAATGTGCTGCATCAATGGCCATTGACAGTAGAAACTTCCCAGCGCAACAATATCAACACGTCTTGATTATTTCTCCGAGATAGCTTATGACGTTTGCATCTTAATCTTTGTTGCTGCTTTATTGCTATTTTTCTTTGCTTTCCAGCCGCATACAGGTATCATATGGTGTGTCCGAATCATCCTCTAGCAGTGCTCTTCTACGATTTAGCCAATTTTAGCTCCAAATCACCTCAAATCAGTCCAACGCCCATAATTCCATGAAATCCGCCTTTTCCTACAAAACAAACATAAAATGCATATTAAACTAACAAATGCGCTTAAGAACTCACAATAATTCTATGTATATTTTCACGACTTATCAACACCCTCAACTTAGATTCATTGCTTGTCCTCAAGCGATGACCAAAGACAAAACATAATGACGCGCAAGGACAAGTGTTTAGCATGAAGTACATAGAAACCCTTCAATCATCAAACTCATGCCTGAAAAGTAAACTTGCAATGTGTTCACATCCAAGCAGACTCCCATGAATCAAATTAAGCATTACACCATATTTAGTTGGAACAAATAGGCTCAAGAACAAAGATGAACCAGTTAGTATAGCAACCAAATAGCGCAATGATAGTGCCCCTCACTACAAAGAAGTCTCACACACAGTATATAAATGCAATACAGAGACTGGAATGTAGATACTCACACTCAAAAAAAGATTTTCAATTGACACACACGTATAGACCATATGCTTGCCCTTATTTTCACCACCTTGACTCTTGAATGACCTTTTTAGGATCACTTTAGGACTTTTGCGGCTTGTAATGTAGGCTCGGGCTAGGGTGAGGTAAACTTAGGATCAAAGTGACTAATTTTCCTTCCAAGAAACTACTTTGACTTGGCCTCTACTTTCGGCCCCCAAACTCTTATTGCCCCTATTTTCCAACTTCCTTTGCAGTTGGGAGTGATTTCTGTTTTCATTCATTTTTTTTTCTTTTTTTTTTCTTTTGTTTTACTCACGGTCACACCCCAAACTTTTCTTCTCCTCTCATCACTTGACTCTTTTCCATACATAATTTTCTGTTTTTCTTACAGTAGCCACCCTCAACTTAGGCTTTTGGCCTGAGTTGAGGTTCACAATGTCTTTTTAAAGGACCAGGGCCAGTATAAACCATTCTTAACTTAGGCTTTCGACCTAGGTTGAGGTTCACAATATCCTTTTAAAGGACCAGGGCCAAAGTAAAGATCTTGGATAGACAAGGAAGATGAATTGGGTGATTAGAAAGAAAAGGTCTATAAAGGCTCAACTTTTGGCTCAACGGGAACAATTTCATTTGGTTGGTTGATTTCAGGCTAAGTGACTTCACAACAAAAATGGCCTAAGATCCTATCCTAATCCAATCATTCAATTGTTTTAGTGGGACTAACGGGGCAAGTTCTAGCTTACAAGTGCATCAATCAAATTAAGCAAATAAGCTCACACGCACATGTCACATATCACATACTATTCAGTACTCACCAACACAGTCATGCTTCATTCATCAAGATGCCAACTTGACAATATATACAATGCTTTACAAGGATCACATAAGTTAGTCAGGATGGGATGTGTGCTTATACAAGCTTTTTGAATTGTCTTTGGATTGGAGCATTTTTTACAATAACTATGGGTTACTATAGACTCTTATAAACACTTATATTTACACAAACGAAACAACCTAAATATGTCAGTTCTACTAGATAATACACCTTTAGAGAAAAGAAACATGGCAAGAAAAACTCCTCAGGGTTTAGGATGCCCCACTCCCCACCAAGATTTATGCATTGTCCCCAATGCATGTCAAACCAAAGTACAAAACAAGAGAAGTGATCATATCTGCGATGCCCTAGGCATCAGTAGTAATGTACCTGATTACTCAGACTTTATCAGGTATCCACATGGGTTGCCTTTCACTTTTTCCTCCACTTTGAACTTATGAACTGCACTCCTAGCTTCTTTTCCAATTTTCTACTATGCTCTTGGGGTGGTGGTATAAAAATAAAGAGACCAAATAAAAGGATCGTACCTTGTAATTTTTGGCCTTTAAATGAGAAATGTAATTTTTCAACTTTGTCCCAACAAAGTCAAGAGTATCGACATAACGTTCCTCCTCATATTCTCCGTATGCACAGATAATGTGATTAATATCTCATCATCTACATTACAAGTCTCATGCAAATCTCCTAATAGAGCTATCAAATCCTTGCAAGAACCAATACTAGTACAAAGCTTATTGGGGAGAGCACACTTTTCACCACAGACTTCTTTGGGTGTCATCATTAGTTTCGCAGTACTTTGTCCCATGTGGCAATCAAAACAGAAAAAAGAAACAAAAACAAATAGTAAAACTAGAAAATAGAACTACAACCTAAATAGAAAACTAGTAGACTATTTCAAAACCGTATTTCCCACCAACGGCGCCATTTTTTATAACATTCAAACATACTCCTTTTTACAGAATATGGATGATCGTTAGCAGTATATTTACCCAATTAAGAGTCGGGGTCGATCCCAGAGGGAATAGGTTGAAACAACTTTACTAGTTATCCTACTTCGATCGTTGGTTCTATTACAAAAAAAAAACAATGCGAAAAAATAAAAATGGGGGGTTTTTGAACTAAGATCCTAACTATAAGTACGAATGCAGATAAAATAAACTAAGGTTTAGACAGTTTAATGATGACCTAGGGTTGCGGTCCCCATGACATATAACTATTTAGCATTTAATATCGGGTTTATTGTTCATTATATTGCATGCAAAATCTAAGGAGTTGGGTAACTTCTAGTTCATCTCCCGATCCTTCCTAGAAGTATGTCATTCATCTCCTTCCGGTCTCAGAATGTTTTCAATACTAAGCCTCGCTTTGGATTTCAGAAAACTATCACCTCTCGGTCTCAAGTTCTTTAGATACAAGCAAATCCCCAAGCCTAAGTATACCATCCCCTCTCGGGCTCAAGTGACTTAAACATAGGTCGATTGCCTCTATCTACTGTTTTAATTTCCTTTTCCTAATCATTAATTTCCTTCCGGACAACTAACGAATACGGGCAAGTTCTCAATGCGTGCACTCATC
Organism: Solanum rostratum; assembly: GCA_029948455.1. Classification (NCBI taxonomy): domain Eukaryota; kingdom Viridiplantae; phylum Streptophyta; class Magnoliopsida; order Solanales; family Solanaceae; genus Solanum; species Solanum rostratum. The sequence goes on from CM057056.1 coordinate 20,660,757, forward strand.
AAGAAAGACTTTTAAGCAAAGGAAATCACAATACCTACAATACAAGTCTCATTAAAACCTTATGTTTTGCCTAATTCATTAAGACGTCATGGTTCCCACAACCCTAGTTGTGGGTCTAGATTATTGAACTTGCAAGGTTTAGACCAAGAATTATTATGTAATCCATGTTAAAATCACTTATAAGGGAGAAGAAATCAATTCTTAATTCATACGCCAAAACACAAAGCAAACAAGAATTAAAGACTCAAAACGATAATAAAAAACTCACAACTAACATAGTTGGTGTTTTGCTCACTGTCCAGCCTTGCTTTTGAAGAGAAATCTGGAAAACTTATCATTCCATGGTGTGTCCAGCAGCCCCAAATCGTGGGGTGCAAGATGATGCTCAATAGAAATAAAACCTAGCTCTATTTATAGTCTTAAAACAATCCTAAAACGAGTAGGAAAAGTAAACCTAAACTAAGTAGGAAAAGAATCCTAATTGGACTTGGAGTTCCTGTTGCAAACTGTTGCACGACCAGGACCACGACCCGTGGTCCTTTGTACGATCCGTATAGCCTGCCGTAGTGCTCTCCTTGGTGTAAAAACTGTCCAAAATGTGTTCCTCTTCACGGACACCTTTATGACTCGTGAAGGTGCAAACGGGTCGTGGAAGGTAATCGTGAGGTTTGCCTTGGATTTTCTTGTTTTCTCGCTGCCTAGGTGTTTCCCATGAGCACCCTCACGGCTCGTGGAATACACCACGAGTCATGCAAGGGATCTTGGAGAGGTTTACGGAGATGCTCGTCAACCCCATAGCCTTGACGACCAGTTTCACAGCTGGTGAACATCACCACGGATCGTGAACATGCCCGTAGTGTGTTCTTTTGCCCTTTTTGGTTCTGTTTCGTCTTAACTGGTCTTGGGACATGTAGCTACTATGTTTCAAACATTTTTACACCTTCAAATGTGCTGCATCAATGGCCATTGACAGTAGAAACTTCCCAGCGCAACAATAACAACACGTCTTGATTATTTCTCCGATATAGCTTGTGACGTTTGCATCTTAACCTTCGTTGCTGCTTTATTGCTATTTTTCTTTGCTTTCCAGCCCCATATAGGTATCATATGGTGTGTCTGAATCATCCACCAGCAGTGCTCTTTTAAGATTTAGCCAATTTTAGCTCCAAATCACCTCAAATCAGTCCAACACCCATAATTCCATGAAATCCGCCTTTTCCTACAAAACAAACATAAAATGCATATTAAACTAACAAATGCACTTAAGAACTCACAATAATTCTATGTATTAAGCATCGTAAAAGTCGTATTTTCACGACTTATCAACTTCATAATCCGGCCAACTAGGGGGTAATTTAGTTGTTCATTCTAGATTCGAGAGATGTTAGAATGGATAGAACACAGTAATATAGGGAGCTTGTTCAACTAGGAAACTAGATTGATTCGTGTTAGGGAGACCCGTGACAACTACCATTACACCTCGCTTGGTTCAAAATACAAGAAGATAACGTTAAAATATTTTTATTGATGTGTCTATCCCCGCTCAACGATGTAGTTAGGTAGTCAACAAAGGTAGGCCGGCAGAGGCGTGCAACCCTATTTAGGTAATTTAAATCCTGTGAATCAGCAACTAGATAATCAAATAATTTGATAAAATTGAGGCTACACATGATTATTAGCTAAACCATAATCTTAGATCAATTCATTCATTGATTGTGTAAAAATATCTCTTTTGGTTAATTGTTCATCGCTTAAATAAATAATTAGAATTAATATAATTTAGTAAATAATTAATCGACGAGTCCTTTGGGTTCGACATCTGGCTTCTGAAAAGAACCACTATATTACTTTGGTTGACCACGTACACTTGTGTGTGCTAGGGAAACAATAAGTTTTTGGCGCCGTTGCCGGGGACCTAGAAATTAATTATTTTTCTAAATTATTTTTTTCTTTTATTTTTTAAGTGTTTTTTTTTCCTTTTTTTAGTATTTTTTATAATTTTTTGTTTGGGCAAATATTTAAAAAAAAATCTAGTACTCTTATTGATATGGATGATTGGGATAAATGGTGGTTAAGTAATGGATATCCTTGTCAATATTGTGATGGACCCCACTTGGATATAGAATGTCGTACTATTCAGAAAAGTGGGTTGTGTGCACCTATCCAATCCTTTGAATGGAATGTTTGTCATATATGTGGTGGTCAAAATGGTCATTGGGATAATTGCCCGAACTCATATTCCCCTCCCTCAAACCCTTATTATGATTCTTCTATTATTTGTGATGTGGGCAGGAGTAATGTAGTTGAGCATGCAAAACAAAAGGCTCACATTATTGAGCTATTGAAGAAAATAATAGAGCAACAAAAGGACATGATGGCAGCTATAGAGATAACTCATTTTCAACAAATTTCAATAATAGAAACTCAACTCACAAAAATGGCAACCCATCTGGCAAAAATTAAACTCAAGAGATAGATCAATTTGGGCCAGATGTTCATGACAGGGAGGCTCACATTAACACAAAGGTTGAGGCGTATGATGTACAATCACCAATTGTTGATGTAGAGAAGAATAAGAATTCTGACAAGTGTTATGTGAATTGAGGAAGACTAAGATTAAAGAGGGTGTACCATTTTAAGGGTCGTATCGCATGCCGCGATGGATACTGTGATTCGAGGGTCATGTCGCACGCCACGATGAATACTATAATTTGATTGTGTCGGATGCCATGACTGATGCATGGACTAATAAGTCCCCCATGGGTTCCTCAATGAGAGACAATATGTGTGTATCACTAGGTCAAACATACATCACTTTACTTGACATTGCATTACACATCTCTATCATTTATGATCTTATGAGTGTCTTTCTATAGAACTTGTGATTGATGCATTTGATCCTTTGTGTTGTTGATTGGTAATTGCTGGTGTATTATTATTGAGCCATATGATATGTAAATTGTGAACTGTTAGACTGGGTTGATTTCTATTCGGTTGTAGTTGTGGAGATTTGATTAGAGTGTTAAAAGTTCCCATATACTGTATTACTTGACTTTTATTTAGTGGTTCACTTGATGGATACCGTGTATAGGGTACCACCCCTTGTTACTACATTTGTGTAGGTTACAAGCCTGGATCTTTGTGATACCCTTTATCCTTTCTTGTCTGAGGCTTCCTGTGGAGATTGTGTGAGATAGTTGCTTGCAATCCCAACAGACTTCTCACTCCTATTTATGATTCTATTTCTATTTTAGAGACAATATCATTTGAGACTCGTGTTTACTTTCAAATCTATTATAATACCATAAGAGGGTTGTGCATATGACAACCAAGTTTTGGAGATTTTAATTAAGTTGACTTTGTTATCTATATTATTGACTATTATTAATTTTTTAATCTTGTTTTAATTTTTAAAATTATAATTGAATTTAAACTAACTTATTTTGGTGGAATAAGACGAGTGTCATCACATTATTTTTTTATCATAACAATCCGGAGCTATTTTTGATAGTGTGTTTATGTCAGCTAACAGGAGAATACTATGTAATCATTTCAAGCCACATATGATGGACCAAATCGCCCCCAACTTTTCTAGAAATGGCAAAAAAGACCCACGAGCATAATTTGAGAGGATGTTGCACAACAATAGACACATGTCCTATATTATGCGTGCCAAATTGGAAGTCTAGTGGACCCATCCATATTCAGTGACCATTCAAGCATCATTTGTAATTAACCATAATAAAATGGGTTTTTTATGGAGTTGTTGATGTGCTCCAAAGGGAAAAAAAAGCATAAAAAAGGGTTATGTTTAACAATATTTTGATTCAATTTAAAATAATAATAAAATTATTATTATTAAAAAAAAAATTATAAAAGACAAAAGACAGGTTGGCTCTGCGAATATCTGTGAAATTAGGTCTTGGGCCTAACTCACACCCCAAAAGCTAGCTCAAAGGAAGGAGGATCGCCCAAGCCTTATAAAGAGTCCACCCATCTCATTATCCACCAATGTGGGACTTTTGTCATTCCTCAACACCCCACCTCACGCCTAGTAGCATCTAGTGCGTGGGCAATTCGGGGGCCCAACATTGGGTGAGATGGGTCCTGCTCTGATACCATGTAAAATTAGGTCTTGGGCCTAACTCACACCCCAAAAGCTAGCTCAGATGCTCTGATACCATGTGGAATTACGACCTATCGAGGCTGGAAACCATACATGCAAGCTCAATTTGAGGAAGAAGAAAGCAGAGAGAAAGTGAAGTCGGAAATGTTATTGCTGTAATATTCAATTGTACAAAATGTATATTGAGGGCCCTATTTATAGTGGTCAGCTAATTACAAGTTTAAGAAGTTAACTGCAATTAATTGAAAACTAACCGACTCTAATTTAATTGCAAGCTAATCACAACTAACTTTCTAACTAACCCAACTAATCACAACTAACTCTCTAATTAACCCAACTAATTCATTCTAACTGATTTGATTCCTTCACATTTGATTCCTTCACAATATCTACCATACTCCTAAACTTTTCATCTAATTCCAATAAACTGACATGTTGAAATTGTTGCTTCAAATATAAATAAATATATATAAATATTAGATACGAAAAAGTTCATTAATAGCTCAACAGTCTTAAATTATATTTCTATGTAATTAATTATATTTTTAAATAATAATTTTGAATATCACATAAATATAATAGAAAGTGACAATGGGGCATTACACTTTGAAATCAATTTTTTCTAATTTTTTTTTTATAAATTTTAAAAATAACTTATAACTTCTTTAAGTTGCCAGAAATAACATTAAAAGAGTATCAAACACAAACATTGAATTATATTGGATATACACTTTTTTTAGTTATATGTATTTTAAATGAGATGGCACATTTTATGTTGTTAATCTAACTATATAGTAGACGTTTGTGAACATGAATTACAATTTTTTTTTTCTAAATTTGAATAAAAAATATTTCGTATAAATATTATATCATGTATTTAGATGCTCAATCAGAATAAATCGTAGTTCGAATCTATTATAATACTATAAGAATACTATAAGAGAGTTGTGCATGTGACAACTAGATTCTGGAGATTTTAATTAAATTGACTTTGTTATCTATATTATTGACTATTTTTAATCTTATTTTAATTTTATATTTATTATTATAATTAAGTAAATAAATAAATAATAAGTATGTCGTCCAATAGCTACCTGCTTTAGCTAATTCTTAGCCGCTTATTAATAGTAGAAATACTCTTCTTTAAGAAAAAGGTTAAATATTGGAGTTATAATCTATGTCAAAATCAAGATAAAGAAATATTTTGCCCAAGCTCCAATGACTAGTATATAATAGAAAGTGAAAATTATAATAATTGTAATAAAATATAGTGAAAATCAGAGACGAAACTTTTTCTTTTGGTAAAAATAATAAAGTATCATTAATTAGTAAAAAATATAATATTAAATCGAATTTAGGGGTGAGTAGTTTCATTTAGAAAAACATATAATAATTATTTTTTAAAAGATAATATAACTCAACTAATTCGAACAAAATATTATAATATAAATAAAAATAATATTTTAATATTATTTGCACATCATACGAATATAATATTAAAAGAAATTTAGCCTTCAAAAATTTTTGCCATCTACTTTGACATTCATTAGAAGCAATATTGTGAGATACTGGAGCTTAGCATGTCCCAATCTAGTATTTTAGTACTAATTATTACTAGATGCAACAAGGCATTAATGCAGCCTTTTCTCTTTGAATATGAATTTTTCTTTTCCACATAAAATATTTCATCATCGTCAGCTCGGACACATGTACTATTTCCACAAATAGTTACAATTTTCCAATGACACCTATTATTTTTTTTCTTTCTTCAACGCTCTATAATAATGATACGTTATATGCATCAGGTCCAACTCCTTACAGCTAAGATTGAATTATGTACACTCAATATTATTCTTAAAATAAATTTTTCAAACCATATGTTATATTAAGTTTGAATCTACCCCTACAAATATAGTTAATCATTTTGTTTTGGGAATCAACTTTGGTTTCTGAAGGGAAAAAAAAGAAGAGAGAAAGTAAATTTGTTTCAAATTATTTAATTTTTTTAAGATAATTTATTTTCTATAATTTTTCTTCCAACTATATGTTTTTTTTAAAATGCGTTCTTATATCACAATAAGTAGAATATTAATTAAACAATACTGTATTGATCAATTAAAATATTATATGAAAATATTTTTTTTCTATTTATTTTTTTTAGAAATGGAGGATTTGTAATTGAGTGAGTTCAAAAAATAGAAAATTATTTTGTATTCCTTACTTATTTTCCTTTCCTTATATCAATAATTCAATGATAATATAATTATTTTCACGAACAAAATGTTTGTTTAGCTTAATACCTTTAGTTTATTTGTCTTAATTCGATTTTTTATTTGCATAGTTTAATCTTTGGTAAATTGCTTGAGCCGTTGACACATTCTTAAAGAGAAATAAATAAAAAATTATCTTTTTAAATATAATAATTTTTTTTTTTTGAAAAATTATGATTATAATAAGTAAATTATTTTTGAACAGTACAAATAAACCTATGTAGTGGTTGAACCGTTACCGAGGGAATATGAAGTTTTGATTGAATTTTATATTTGCATCCCGCCAAAGCCCATCATTTCCAACTCAGCCTATGAAACATCACGCACTTGTTTTACCTTTTGGCCTGAAATCTGAGATCTCATCGGGAACTTTTTATGCCGTCCGGCGGATATGGGGATTCAGAATGAAGGGGATAGTGGTCACTGTTTAGCTAGGGCTTCTACTGTGCCTTCAAATGCATATAACTACCAGAGAAGGAGAAAACCGTTGAATAAGACTAAGTCCACGCCTCCACGGCTCTATCGTCAAGGATCCTTTAGCCGTGAAATTGGACATGCTGCTGCTGAGACCTATTTGATTACTCGATTAACTTTCAAGCTTCTCAGCTATCTCGGGTACACTTTTTTTGTTATTGCTCTGATTTGGGATTCTTTTACAGTTGGACTTGGGATTTTTTTTTTCGCTGTGAACAACTTTAAATAGATTATTGTAGTATTAGTACTTGTAATTTTAAAATACGCTCAAATGGATACAGGGGATTCATTTTACTAGATTTTAGCGAACGAGTAGAAATTGGAATCAGGACACTAGTTTTATATATATAGCTCATAAATGTTTTTTTTTTTTTGGGTATACAAATCCGTTGTAACACAGGTATATGAATGAATTGAATATCAGTTGGATTTGGAATTTCTCTCTATTGCCAAGTTTAAAAAATTATACTAGTAGAGATGTCATGTTTAATTTTGAAATCAACTATAATCTACATAGGCCTTAGTTTTTACCGCAGAGCGTTCTTCTAGATTTTTGATTTCTAATTATACATGATCCTAGATAGGAAGCTAGGATGGTTGATGATTAGGGGTAGAAGGTTAGTTGGTAGCCGAGTTGTGTCACACGTCATGTTGGAGGAGGAGGGGACAACTGTAGTTGTAGTATTTTGAATCACATAGCTTCGTAGTCTTCGTTGTTTGTTTATTACTATCTATGGATTCATTTGTGTTGGCTATTGTTAGTTTTCTAGCATATTTTCTCTTGCTCCCTGCTTCAAAACTTTTTTTTTAAGCGGGTCTATCGGAAATAGTCTCTCTACCCACAAAGGTAGGGGTAAGGTGTGTGTACATTCTACCTTTCCCAGACACCATGTGTGGCATTATACTGGGTATGTGGTTATTGTTATAATCATACCGTACATAAGTTTCTTATAAAAACATGTCTTTTATAAACCTAATCAGGAACAAAGAAATTATTTAGTTGCGACTAAACAAGATATAGAGGAATTGTCAGCAAGATGTGGTTTCTTATTACTTGCTTTATTCAGGTTAGGTTATCGATGGATTACAAGATTTTTGAGTCTTGCGTTGTATGCAATGCTGCTTATTCCTGGTTTTCTCCAAGGTGAGTATATAAAGATGCTGTTTTCCAATCCATTCATATCGAAAGAATGACGAATTGACGATACCTACTCTAGTGTACGCCACTTTGTTGAAGCTAAGCAATATGTCCATACCATTCATATGTCCAGAAAGGGTTGCTTCTGATATAATATTTCCAACAGAAGAACCAGAATTGGTAAAAACAGCTAATGCATTCTTTGTTATAGAGTAGTGTTTGACCTCTTCTTAAAAAGTTGAAAATCCGGGTATAAATAGTAATGCCTATTGCAGCTATAAATGAGCTCCGTAATATTTCTCATTCACAGGCTGGCAAAGTTACTTTTCTAATAAAATTCTTATACAAGAAAACTGATTTCAGGAAATTGGATGATGCATTCTTGTTTGTGGGATAATATTTTGATGATTTGCCACTAGAAGCAAATAGCTACTGCAAAAAACAGTCATGAAAAGGCCTGTTTAATAGTTGCAACATTTCATGTGGCCAAAATATTTCTGCCGTGGCATATTTTCTCATTAGGGTGGGGGTTTGGATGATGGTTAGCATGGAGAGGAGCCTTTGTAGTCTTTTTCTGAGTCACCTTTACCTGGGACCACCTCTGACAGAGTCATTTTTATTTTTTTTATTTTTCTTATTCGGCAAATATGTATATCTATAACTGTCACAAGGGATCACATTTAACTTTAACTGTTATTGTGGCAGTTGCATTTTATTATTTCTTTTCACCACTGGTTCGGCGAAGTGTTGTCTATGGCGATCAACCGAGGAATAGGTATGCCATTTGTCTTCTTTTGTCCATGGCCTACTTTCTCAGGTCAACTCAAACTGACATTATGTTACAGGTTGGACTTATATCTACCAGCAAAGATTGACAGCCCAAAGCCAGTTGTGGTATTTGTAACAGGTGGAGCATGGATTATTGGGTGAGTAAGAAATCTAGATACTTCTTCTTTCTATCATTTTAAACCTTAAGTTCCTCTAGTACGTAAAAAGAAAAGATCTAGTATTTAGACTCTTTTGTATTATTAATTACTACTCTGGTGTTTTGAACTATCATTAACTTTGTTTATAGAATATTAGGCTAAATTGTGCGGACACTTCACATTCGATGGTGCACCTGTGTCAAATTCCCCAGAAGAAACACTAGTTTTAGAGAATCCGACACGCACGTGTTTACATTTTTGAAGATTCCGAGCATTGTAGATATTAGGTTTCTGCTCTCTTCATGAAATTGATAAAGAGTATTCCCAACTTACTAAGCCAGCTGTAGCCGCTCCTACACATAAACAACATAAGAGAATGTTTTCCTATATTATTACCTCTAGCAAAAATTATTCCTGGTGATGCATTTATATCAGCTTCTTGCAAATTTTGTGTATCTGAGGACTGAGGGACCCTATTGACTAATTTCAAAACATTGATAATAGCATCAACCTACAATACCAATGTCGTTCAAGCCCATAAATAGTAAAGTTTCTTTCCTTATCATATTGGATTATAATTGATGCATGGGGAACAGGAAAAGTATGTTGATTATAGTTTCCAAAATTCCAGTGTTATCAATTTTATAAATAGATGCCCGCAGCGTTTTGCCTTCACAAGCTATTGCACTTTTCATGAAGCTATGAGTAATGATTTCTTGTAGAAAAAAAATCATGCGAATCTAACATGTATGTTTGGCAAGAGATCTCAATCATGTTTACAGTAGCAAGTTAGGTGGATGCATTTTAGGATGGCATCCACAAGATAGAATAAATCTGTGAAGTGCTGGCAGCCTCCAAGGATAGATTGTATCCTAAACTGGAATAAAACCTGGGGGTTCTGGTAGACAAACACCTTTTTTTCCAACTTCCGCTTTCTTGGTTTAGATGAAAGAATTGCCTGTTAAAATTCCTGTCTGGGCCAAAATATACCGAATCAAATAAAGGTTTTGTGTCATTGACTGAAATTTCACCCCGTCAAGAACTCATGAAGTTTGCTCCAATTACAAATCTGACATTACTCATGAAATGCATAGAAGCACTAAAGAGCTCCGTTAATGTATGGGGACATGTTCCACATGACTAACAGAAACATCAAATATGAGGTTTAAAGCTCATAGTAACACTAAGATGATTCTATAAAGTGGTCTTTCACCTCTCTTGTTGCACAAACAATCTCCAACAATAAGAACTCCCTCTCCTCAAATTTTCTGCATTAATAAAGATTCAAACACTGAGGTACCTCCAAACAATGATTTATTAGCCTCACTGGCACATCTCCATAATAACACACATGAGATCACTAGTTGGAGCTAAAAACAAAATTGGTTATGCACTTACGCTTAGGTACTTCTGAATAGATGTTAGCACTTACATATCCCTAATTAGTTCTACTTCAGTCTTAGCATGTCCAGTCCTGGACTGGATGGACGATGTGCCTATCTGAATATAACATGTTGAAGTCCACATACTCATGCAGGTACAAGGCCTGGGGTTCTCTGTTAGGAAAGCAATTGTCAGAACATGACATTATAGTGGCATGCATTGATTACAGGTAACTGATTGAATGCTTAAACTACAAATTGTCGTCCACTTTCATGCTGCATGTGATGAGTTTTATATTACTGGTTCTCCTGGATGATTTGTAAGATAGAAGAGGGAACCAAGAAATGATTTTTATAGAGAATCAGTAGAACAAAATCCTGATTAATATATTCACTCTCCACAAGGCAATCTTATTTGATCTCGGTTTTCATTGTTATATGGGACAAGCCCAGCTTTTGTCTTTAAGGACTGTCCAATCTACAATTCTTTTTTCTCTGCATTAACGTTTAGTATTACTTCAGTGAAAAAATAACTTCTTTTTTTCAAAAAGATATTGGCGAGGTAAAACATTATTATGTAGAATGATATACACTGCATCAATTTCTACTTTCCCTGTCCTCCCATTTTCTTTGCCCAGCTGTGCCATTGCACGATTAAACTTTTCATGTCCACATTCGAGATGCATAATGGACTCTTTGGTTGTAGGAACTTTCCACAGGGAACAATAGGCGATATGGTGGAAGATGTGTCTCAGGGAATCTCGTTTGTTTGCAGCAGCATCGCTGATTATGGTGGTGATCCAAATAGGTTTAATACTGTTCCCTAAATTGCATTTAGAGCAGAATTGGATAACCATGCCCAGATCACTAAAAAGGATGATTGGGATTATATTCAGCTTTAGATTGTACAACACTTTTTGATTCTTGTTAATGGATGTGAAGGATATTTGATAACAGTTCTTCTGGAATCATATGACTATTGATGGACAGTCTAGTTATTTACTATATACAAACTAGAGCAGAAAAATATGGAATAAAAAAACTGGACAGTTCCTAAGAAGCCTGTCTTTACTTATCAAAGACTTGATATTTTCAACTTTGTTAGGCTGTCTGTATTTTCCAGGATTTATCTCATGGGTCAGTCTGCTGGTGCACATATCTCTTCCTGTGCTCTCGTGAAGCAGGCAGTCAAAGAATCTAGAGGAGAAACTGTTTCTTGGAGCACCTCCCAGATAAAAGCTTATTTTGGTCTATCAGGCGCGTAAGTGGCTAGTTTCATACCGAAGTCATTACTGGTTATTGTGTTCGATCTGGGTATGGTGGCATTCCATATGATCAAAAACGAAATAAAAGGAATTAAAGTTTCTTCTTTTTCCTTTTCTTGCCCTAAACTTTTACTGCTTTTCTTAACCATATTTCTGTATCATTCTTCTTCCCTGCAACATCCCTTTGATGCTGTGAATGCTTCACCAAGGAATTGTTTGCATTTTGTGTCTTTTCATTCAGTTGACATGCTCTTCTTCTTCTCTTTTTTCTTTTTAGGGTTTCTTGCTAATTGGTGTTCCATTGTTTGTTGATGTGACAGGTATAATTTGCCCAACTTAGTTGATCATTTCAATAATAGAGGATTATATCGCTCAATATTCGTGAGGTATATGTCCGCTGACAGCATTCTCTTTCACATAACGGGGAAAAAATTAGGGTCTGTTCAGTACAGAGGAAACATTTTCAATTTCTCATGTCCAGTTGGTCAAAAATTTTGGAAAACATTTTCTCAAGGACAAGTTCCTTAAAATTGAGGAAAATGACTTCCCTAGTGGAAGTGAGGAAAAGTTGTTCTAAAAGTGACATTCCACATTGACCTTATCTTCTACCCAAACCCCATAGCCCCCATCCCACTCACCCCACACCCACACCCACACCACCATCCCTATCCTCACCACACCTGTTGATACCTTTTCTTAATACCATTATTCCCATTTCATCTGGAGTATTCGTCTAGATTATACATACACAGATAAATTTTATTTGCTTACGTAACAAACACAAGAAAAGAAGGAAGAAACTCACTTCTTTTCCTCAAAATTATTTTCCTTCATGCCGAGTGCACCCTTAGCTTAAGTTGCCACACCAGCTCACTTCTTTTCCTCAAAAATATTTTCCTTCATGCTGAACACATTCTAAGTTAGGCTTAAGTTGCCACACCTACCTTTCTCTGACATTGAGATTTTAACTTGTCATCTACAGTATAATGGAAGGGGAAGAGTCATTGCAAAAATTCTCTCCTGAAATTATGGTACAGGATCAGAGCACTAAAGCCGCTGTCCGTTTGCTGCCTCACATTATCCTATTTCACGGTTCTTCAGATAGCTCCATTCCATCGGACTCAAGGTCTGAACTCCTTCTGAAGGGCAATGGCGACCCACCACTTTTACTTTAATGGATTACATAAAGAATGGCTATCATGTTTGAGTGTGAACTTGTATAATAACATGTTGAACTTGCCGATACTCTGCAGCAAAGCATTTGTAGATACACTTCATGGAGTGGGAGCTCAAGCTGAACTGATTTTGTATGATGGAAAAACTCATACAGATTTATTCCTTCAAGTATGTATGCACTGTTTTTTTGCTCTCCAGTTGTCCTGTATTCATTTTGAGGCTACTGTAGGTCAAAGCTGTGAATAGGACCAATTCTATTCCTGCCAGAGCACTTGAATTCATGGTAGAAAACTTGGTCAGATCCAGTAAAAAAGAATGAAGCAATATCACTCAAGCTGGATCTCGGTTTTATTTTCCCCTAGGAGAATTGGAGAAACTATAAATAGAATAGGCCATCCCACCAGATTATCTTTTAGTTTTCGCGATGTTTCTTACCTATTTATTGTTTTATCTTCGTTCATCTTTGTGTAGTCTACTCATCGTGGTAGTATTTTGCGAATCATTAGGAAAAAGATGAAATTTCAGTTTCTTGCTGGAAATTAATTGATCTTGAACTGCAGGATCCCCTAAGAGGTGGTAAAGATGATCTTTTTGACTATATAGTAGCATATATACATGCTAATGACGAAGAAGCTCTCGCTAAGGATACTATGGCACCTCCAAGAAAGCGGCTTGTTCCAGAAATCTTGATAAAGTTAGCTCGCATGATCAGCCCTTTCTAAGACTGCAGCATTTGATGGTCACCCGGAAGATTTAAGGTTTGCAGCATATTGTTTTATCCTCCCACTTCATTCTAGGTCTTACATGATGGTGAAAAGAAGCTGTTGTTATTGTCGAATATTGTACCCTGGAAGCTGTTGATATCCATACCTCTGTGTTCATAATGTCTTAATGTGACACTGCATATACTCAGATTGCATGACGTTGTACAAATAATCAATCGAGCCATCTCTCAGTTTTGAATTAATTGTGGTTAGCTATGAGTAACATTTTGAAGATTTGTAAACAAACAATTTACTTTTGAAAAAAATACTAGGAGTACTAATGTAAGAAAAAAAGAATTTAAGCATAATAAAAGGGAGGAAAAATAGTATTAAATAGGGAAAAAGGAGAGATGAATTGCTAAGGTAATAGCATTGAAAAGTTTTTGCATTATTATGGAAGAACAATGATTAGTTTTATATCAGTGTTCTGTAGACTGCACAACAGTTTTACATTGTTACATCGTGTCTTCATTTCTGTTAGCCATAGTCATGGAGTACTTAAGCAAGAGTTTAAGTGAGCTTCAGAAAACAAAGCAATTCTAATTCCAACCCAAATGCTCTAAATTGAACATAACATATCTGTGTCCTTTTGTTGTTTGCTAGGGGAAATACAACATCAGAAACCATGCTTCATGAAAAGTTGTGTGTTCTCAGCTGCTTCTGGCCTCCAACCTGTCCAAAAGTGCTATCTAGTGGAGTCACATATGCTATCAAGCATGCCATTCAACAACTAGGCTATGTGGAGGGTGAAGTACCATTCATGGATTCCACTAGAAACAAAAGTACATTATCTCAACAAAGATGATGAAGTTAAAGAAAAAACTTACAGTAGAAGCTCTATGTGGCCAGGCATAGATGAAATCACAAAGAAATCTTTGGTGTGATGGAGTAGAATGTGTCTTCCAACATTTGGGTATTTGAGTTTTTGGATATGTGATAGGATAAGGAGAGGAGACCAATCCTCCTTATAACTTACAAGTGGGTTTTTATATCCTTTTTATAGTTAAGAGCAAAGTTGGAGTGTTGCATAGTATGTCTTCCACTTTTGATAATTTATCTTGAAGAATTCAGATTGGATTTTGATTTTTTATGACATTTTATTTTTCATACTGTTATGGAGGAGAAGCAATACAAAAATAAAAGAATTATATCCTTCAATTCCCATTTTAAAGAGATTTTGCATAACTGTGGAACACTCTCTTAAGTCCTCCAAGAAGAAACATAAACTTCAACTTAGATGTCTACATTGTATGTCTTCCACTTTTGATAATTTATTTTGAAGAATTCAGAATGGATTTTGATTCTTTATGACATTTTATTTTTCATACTGTTAAGGAGAAGCAATACAAAAATTAAAGAAATATTTGTTACATCTTTTCTTGTTCTGTATCTATATCATTTTTGCACATTTATAATTCTATTTTCATAACATAAATAAACTGGCGCCAACTAATATACAAATCAATTACAAGGGAAGATTTTATGTGATTTTATATATACAATTCGAGTAATTTCAACAACTTATTCACTTTCTTATAATTGTACTCATTTTCAATTTTATATAAAAAATGTATCGTTTTTGTTTACTTATTATTTTTCTTTATATTTCACTGGTTTAAAAAGGAAATTTTAAGCAAATATACAAGTTTGAGCATTGAAATTACATTTCCCAAATTATTTACTTCAATACCGATTATTTTACATATTTACCAAGTCATATAATTTGACTTTTCCATTAATAAAGCAATTTATTTATTTTTTTAAAAAAATCTGACGCGACTGGGGTAGCATTAAATGCAAGGGCGGCTATTTAAGGTACTATCAATTAATGCAACTGAATTTTTTATTTTTTTTTTATTAATAAAGCAACCGGCATTTATTTTAATTAATGAGAATGAAATATTCTCTCACACGCATTTATTATTACACAGTGTAATGAATGCGTGCAATTAATTACTCTGACAGACGCGACTTTATGGAATGACGCGCCGGTCTGTCAGCGGCGCGTCTATTCATGTGATTAAAAGTGATTTTTGGTCTTCTTCTTGGTAATATTATTTCATTTTGACAAAAATTTCATCTTCTTCTTCTTCATATTGTGCTTTTTGTTCTTCTTCTTGGTAACATTTTTTGTTTTCGTGAAAGATTTCATCATCTTCTTCTTCATTACCATTCAACTCGCGGATTTTCAGGTATGTGATTGTGGTTTATTTTTTTATTTTCCTTTTGAATCCGGTTATTCAAGTAATGGTTTATTGTGTAAAGTTTATCTCAACATTTTTTATTTGAGTTTTCTTGCCTCCCATGTCGTTTTTCTTCCTCCGAAGTCCCCTTTTTATGTATTTTCGTTTTTATTGAATATATTTTTTTGTTTTTTGTTTTGGTGTTATGTATGTCATCCTTCACTGTTGTAATCCTTCACTGTTAGATGGCTTTTTATTTTTTTGTTTGCAAGTGCTAATTAGGGGGTCTTTGACTTTAGCATGTGATGTATATCCTCTTGTTTGTATGTAATTTTTTTTTTTTGGGCAGCAAATGTTTGTTTGTATTGCAAATGTTGGTGTATTTTTTTTTTTGGTATTAGGCATGGCTGTGAGTTGGTATTTTTGGTATGCATGATGGTAATTTTTTGGTATGAAAGATGTAATTTTTTTGGTATGAAAGATGTAATTTTTTTGGTGTAGTTTATGGTATTATTCATTATTGTCAGAATTGATATTTTTTTATTGGTATTGCTGATGGTAAGGTTGTATGCTAATTTGGTAATGGGATGAGTTTTGATGTTTGCTATTTTTGGTATGCATAATGGTAGTTTGTCTGGTTTCGTACCTTTTTTGATGATCTGGGTATGAAAGATGTTTTTTTTTGGTGCATTTTATGGTATTCTTCATTCTTGTCACACTTGGTATGTTATGTGGTATTGATGATGGTAAGTTTTGGTATGCTAATCTGGTAATTGGATGTATTTTGTTATGTATGCTGTTTTGGTATGCATGATGGTAGTTTTTATGGTTTTGTTCATGTTTACTGTTTTTTGGTATGAAAGATGTAATTTTTTTGGTGTAGTTTATGGTATTATTCATTATTGTCAGAATTGGTATTTTTATATGGTATTGCTCATGGTAAGGTTGTATGCTAATTTGGTATTGCATGTTATGGATGAGATAGTACTGCCCCCCAGCACAAAAAGGAGACCGGGGCGGCCATCAAGCAAAGACAGGAAGAAGGGATTCTCTGGAAGGAAGACAAAGAGGAGTAAAGGTAACAGCAGTATAAGTGGGCTGGAAGGTCGCGAAAAGAAGCATTGCAACACCAAAAAGCATAAATTTTTGTAGGGCTACAAGAATATTGTGCATTAAGCCCTTTATTTTTTCTGGACTTATAAAAAGGTGTTTTCTTGATTTAGTATTAAGAAGCAGTGGTTTGGTGTTTTGTTTGGTATGTATTATGAAGATTTTGGGTGGAGCAGTAAGGTTGATAATATGATTGGACATTCAGCCATAAAGTATTTTGCAATAGCAGTTGTGTGGTTTATTTTTAGGTATAAGGTAAGGGGTCCCTATTGGTGGCAGTTGACATATACAACGAATAATGGCAAAAATAAGGAAAATGACAATTTATTAGTATTAAGTTAATTCAGAAACACAGTTTGGTGCATTCCTTTGCAAGTATTAATAATATAACAATGATAAATACTTCCCATTAATGAAGAGACCAATTCTAGTTGTTTGGTGTTTTTTGTGGTATACAACATGGGTTCCGTATTGGTTTTTGTGAAGGATTTGTAAAAATTGGTAAGGAGGTTAATTATTCATCCCATTTTTTTTCTTAATTCTGAAAAACCACATAATATACCATATATTCTTCCAACGAAAATACCCATATTCGTCCACACTTTTCATGTTCAGTGAGAATACATAATTTTATACCCAAAATTCCAGCACGCAACAACCCTTTTAAAATCCAAGATTTCAACTTTGAGTTTTTCACCAACATATGAAGGCGAGTGACCAACGATATATATAATATATACATAACAATATACCTGTTATATCCCATCTTCCATCATATTTCAACAAAATAGATACCACTTTTTCGCTATCCATGTCCCTTGTTCAAAGAAAAATCTTTCTTTTTGAAGACTTATTTGTCCATCATATTTCTTTTTGAAGACTTATTTGTCCAAAATATAATTCTTTGGTCAAACACTTATTAAATACACCAAAAATATTCCCTCCAATTTCTCTTTTGTTAATTTTTGAGCATGGGGAAAAATGAAAGACACATGGGGCGGCTGACATGTTGATGTGGTATACTTTTTAGGGGCGGGTAGGCTTTTCACACTAGGCTGACCAAACCACATCCAATCAATTAATTGGATGTGATATGTCCTCTTCAATTTTTATTTTATTATTTATTTAAAAAACAAGATTTGTACATTACCTTTTTTTGAGTATAGAACAAGCCAAATTTATATGAACACGTTAATAAAAAATTAATTCCACGAATTGGGTTACGATTACCATTTTATAATCTTAAGAAAAAAAATCGAATGTTCAACAAAAATTTCGCATTGTTTATCATTTATACGCAACATTAATTTTTTCTCTATAGTACAATCATTTTGCATACCATTTTTGAAAGGTTTTATTCAAGAAATTTACTACTTTTACGATTTTACATTACGTTTTTCAAATTAACATTTATTTTCTCAAACTTTGAAGAACATATTTTTAAATATCAACAAATTATTTCTCCTTTACAACACCTATCACATCATAATTTAATCAAATTTATTATAAAATTTTATACTCTCTCTCTTACTTTGTAATAAAAGTTGGTACCCTTTTGGTAATTTCAATCATTTTGGTAGGGACTAGTAATTTACTATCCAAATAATGGTATTTTTGAAATCTTCCCAAAAAAAAATTGTCACAAATTTATCATAGTAAATGCACTCCCTCCATTTCAAGATTAACGATACTTTTCCCTTTTCAGTTTCTTTAAAACTGATTTGGTGTTTCATACCATCAGAAGGACATTAACAACGGTCATTCAATTTTATCCAAATTTAAATTTTAAAAATTTGTATTATCAAAAACTATCAAAGACCAGAGGGTTACATATTAATGATATTCTTCTAATTTTACCTATACTTAAATTTAAAAAAAAATTACACTACTAAAAAACCTACTCCTTACATCGCTTTTTTTTTTAAAAAAGATATCTTTATTGTTACACATAAGGGTCTCAAAAACTCATTTCTTTGTATTCAATTTGTAAAAGAACAACAGATATATTTTTTATTTTTTATATTACATTGAAAGTAGACATCTCTAATTTTCATATTGTAGGATTGTGACTTTTCAAGAGTTTTGACTTTTTTGATGAATTGTGATCTTTTCAATGGATTACGACTTTTCTGATAAGTCACAATAAGTACATGTTCATACTACCCTTTATTGTCTATAAATGAAGAGTTTACGTTACAGTTTTAAGCTATGAATTTTTTAAATTTTATATTCTTCTTTTCTTAAAAAACTCAAGTGCAATTTGTAGGGGTTGAATGAGTTTGGGTTGAGTAAAATTTATACCTCCTATCTTGAAAATTAACTTGTTATAATACCCTTAAACTAAAAACACCCAATTTAGTATTTCTTTTATATTTTATATTGATATTTATATCGTTTATATTTATATTATATTAAAAATATGAACTCCAACATTATGAAAATAACTAAACGATGAACTCCAACATTATGACAATAATTAAAAGTGTGATGACCTTTAGAAATGTTGTTTGAACTTTTTACCCTTTATTAAAAGACTTTGTTTTAGATAAAATCGTTTTTATACCATTTTTCTTTAAATTATTATTTAATTATATTTATAGTATTGACTTTTAAAATAGATGAAAAAAGTGATAAAATAAGGACTTATAGCTCCTAAATTTTTCTTATTTGATAGACTTCTACTTCTTACTTATTTGAATCAACAAAATGCCCTGGAGTGCTAAGGAAAATTCTAATTTACCATGGATTCTAATTGGTGATAGAATTTCTATTATATAGGACCTTTATAATAAATGATTTATCAGTAAATTATTTATCTTTTTATAAATTCATAATAAAATTTAATTGTTCTTGCTTTGATCACGGGCAAAACGCGTACAAGACTATAAATTATATGAGAGGAAGGAGAAGGTATATTTATGAGGTGTAATTAATAGATTTTAAGAGTGATTTTTTCTAATCTTTATAATGCTTTTTGCAATATGCAAAATATATTGTTGTGTGTTTATAAAAAGATCAAATTTATTTTTTGGAGTATTTTTTAAATTTCAAGCACTTCAACAAATCAATACTATTTTAGTATCATTATGTCAATTTATTAAATTCAGTACAACTATTTCAATATCATTATATAAACTTTTTAAAATTTTGAATCGGATTTCATTAGCTTTATATATATATTTTTTTTATTGAAATTTTTATTGTTTGCATTCTTACTTCATAAAAAAGTCTACGTGCATCCTGCCTTCTCGAGACTTCATTTGTAAAATTATATTGGATATGTTATAGCTATTAAATTTATACATTAAAAATGAAATAAAGTCTCTCTACGAAATTTGAGTTTAGGCCCCAAAACTTATTGAGACAATTCTAACCCTGCACTGGCTCCCTAAACTGCAATCCCACAACCGAACAATCTGATCCCATATTAAAAAATTGAAGGTTCTTTGACATGCTTGTAGATAAAAAGCCCGTATGTAGTAAGATTCAAATTAAATATTCTTTTTCATTTTTTATTCTTCATTCATTAATTCAAAAATTCGTGATAGATTCGAAATGATGCTGTTGTTCTAGTTTATTTTGAAATTGTGTTGGTTCGATTATCTTATCCCGTTTGAAATCATATCATTATTTAAGTTGGTAAATGTCTAAACCTAAAGAAATTGTGTAAATCATATCGATTATCTGCCAGTAAATTTCTATTTTCAAGCTAATGAAAAATTATTATTGTTATTATTATTAGTTGTAGTTCTAGATTGTTATCTTTTAATTTAATATTAAATCAACTATATTTAAATTTATTTTATAATATTTGAAAATGATAAGCTAGGAAATAATAAGAGTTAATTTAGAATTTTTCTACCGGTATATTTCTTTTTTCAAGCTAATGAAGAAATTTAGAATTTTGTTCCTGTTCAAATTTTATTTAAATTCAAATTTATATATGATATCAATTTTATAAAGAATATTTTTTTTATTTCTCTTTTGTATCCTATTTTTTAAAAAATATGATGCATATTTTTCTTATAAATTATATAGTTAAATTGAGATTAGTATTTAGGTTTTTTTCTCTCTCTTTTCCTCACTTATCTTTGTTTCTTCTTCTTCTTTTTTTTTTAAAGAAAGTTTTTTGCTTGTTATTTTCTATTTTATTATTATTATTTTTAGTATTGTTTGCTGGTACTACTACAGTACTTCTACTACTACAATTTTTTTTTATTATGATTTGTTATTACTACTGCTATTATTATTATTAGTTTGGAGTTTTACCTTTTAATTTAATATTCAATCAACTGAATCTAGATTTGTTTTATAACATTTGTTGAAATAGTAAGAGTTAATTTAAAATTCTTCTATTATTAGATCTCTATTTTCAAAATAATAAAAAAAATTATTTTTGAAATTCTAATGTAATGCTAATTCAATTATTTTTATTCTTTCATTTAAATTTTTTATTACATAATATATTGGCTTTTGTCTTAAAAATTGTCCGGTGACTTCTTCACAACTTGCCACTTGGCCAAATCTCATGAAATTTTTTCTCCTTTATTATATATATAATATATAAATATATATAGATACTTGTTTATATTTCTTATTTATGCTCATATTTTATAACCACTATATTACTGTACTTATTTTTCCTCTTTCCTAATTTATAATATTTTTATTTTTTGAGATTTAAATAATTAAAAATCGATAAAAAATTTATTCGTGAAATCTTTAAATTTTTTAAATGAAATTTACTTAAAAAGCATTATAAGTCACAAAAATTAATAATTTAATTTTTTTCAAAAAAAAACATAAAAAATTTAAAATCAAATATAAACATGTTTAAATCTCAACAATAATAACAACATACCCAGTGAAATCCCGTAGGGTGTACGGAGATCTTACCACTACCTCATAGCGGTAGAGAGGTTATTTCCTTGAAACCCTCGTCACAAAAATTCATGAGCAGAATAAGCTAGATATGATAAATATGAAAGAAAAAGAAAGTGCACAAGAAGTAAATACATGACAATTAACATATAAAAAACAGATATATAACATATAAAAGATATATAATTAACAATTCAAACATGTTTAAATCTCGAAATTTGAAAAGTATTTTAAAGCGACAATTTTTTGAAATGTGCATTTATTAAAACCCCCCCAAAAAAATTAATGGGAAAGCTTACGTGGACCTGTCTCCCCTATGAAAGTCAAAATGTAGAAAGATGGATTCCATCGTGTGGATTGAGAAAGGGATCAAAACCCTACCTCTGCTAATCGGACGATCATCACATTATTGATTTTGGGGATTTATCAATGGCGATGCCGGTGGTAAGGTTTCCGATTATCCTATTGGTCAGAGTAATCGGAATTACGGTGGCAGCCTTGGTGTTGACGTGGAATCTCCATTACAGAGGAGGTTTGGCACTCATCTCCGAAAACAAAGCTCTCATCTTTAACGTAAGATTCTTCCCTTTTCCTCTTTCGCCTAATTTGGATTACTTCGCACTATAAAATGAGCAACAATGACAACTTAAGATATTGATTAACACTAAAAGGCACATATCACGCACTTATTGGTTTGGTGAAAGGGTGAGTTTTTGCCCAACTGCAGTGTATCTATGGTTTAGCATGTCTTGAACTTTCCAATTGAGATGTTTTCTTATGGAAATTGGCGGGGGATCTTTCTTTATTTTGTTTCGGATAAGACGAAGTCCACGTCTCCATGGCTCTATCGTCAAGGATCCTTTAGCCGTGAAATTGGACACGCTGCTGCTGAGACCTATTTGATTACTCGATTAACTTTCAAGCTTCTTAGCTATCTCGGGTACACTTTTTTTTTGTTGCCCTGATTTGGGATTCTTTTAGAGCTGGACTTGAGTTTTTTATTTTTTTAATGTTATCAACTTTAAATAAATTATTGTACTATTATTACTTGTAATTTTGAAATACGCTCAAATGGATACAGGGGATTCATTTTCCTAGATTTTATCGAATGAGCAGAAATTGGAATCGGGATACTAGTTTTATATATATAGCTCATAAATATTTTCTTTTTGTATACAAATCCTTTATTAGCTTTGATTGAATCCGTTGTATTACCGGTATATGAATGAATGAGCAATAGTTGGATTTGGAATTTCTCGCTATTTTTTTCGCAAAGCATTCTTCCAGATTTTTGATTTCTAACTATACCGTGTATGATCCTAAATAGGAAACTATAGAGGTTGATAATTACGGGTAGAAGGTTAGTTGGTAGCCGAGTTGTGTCACATGTCATGTTGGAGAGGGAGGGAACTAACCTTAATTGTAGTATTTAGAACCACATAGTTTCTTTGTCTCATGTTTGTTTATTACTGTCTATTGCTTCATTGCGTTGGCTATTGTTATTTTGCTGGCATATTTTCTCTTGCACTCTGCTTCAAAACTTTTCTTTTGAGTTGAGGATCTATTGGAAATAGCCTCTCTACCCACAAAGGTAGGGGTAAGGTGTGTGTACATCCTACCTTTTCCAGACCCCATGTGTGGGATTATTCCGGGGATGTATTTCTTGTTATAATTATACCATACATAATTTTCTTATAAGAACATGTCTTTTTTATTTCCCGCTTAACATTGCTTGTGATTATTTCCCATTTATGTTTTCCTATATGTAGACAAATTATTGGGTATTGGATTAAATGGACTGTTTGAACATATTGGATTGTGAGGATTCATATGTCCATCCTGTCTAGTTTGGGGTTGAGTGTGTATTTGATGGATTGATCAGTTATCACACAGCTCAGAAGTATTGGATTATTGCTAGAAACTGATTATTGTGATGATGGTCATCTGAATTTCAATATTGGGATCAAGGTTACTTTATATATTTGGTTATTGGTTAGGGGAACTGCTAAATCGTGAGTGGCTCTCTTATCCTTACCGATATTTCAGGACATCTTTCCTTTAAAGGGACTGAACAGCAAATGATGCTTAGTGATATCTCTTGTACAGTTGTACTCATTGCTGCTTCTCCCAGCCGGTAAACTTGAACTGCGTCAATGTTTGAGGAAGAGACTTAGGATGACTCATTGCCTGTAGGATATGCCTAGCAAGAATAATCAATCCCTCAACTTCTAATTTTTGCATTTTCTACCACAAATAACACATCTGCTGCTAATAAATGTCGAGATATATTTCTTACCTTTCCTTTGTTGTACTTTCGTTCAAGTTTCAGAGCCCTTGGGGACTGAAGCAAACCTCTTTCTTATATGTGCTTCTCTTGTTGTCTCGTGCAGGTTCATCCTGTTTTAATGGTAATCAGCCTTGTCCTTCTAAATGGTGAAGGTAAATTTTAAGACTATAAGTTGAACTACCTTATTTAAAAAAATGATTTAACACTATCGATCGTACTAATTTTAATCATTGTTGTTGAGTGTTCTTAAAAGTGATATGCTATTATAAGGAGAGGATATGAATAGCGAACTAAATGGGGCTCTACCATGCCACTTTTTTTGCTGTATAGCTAAACAAAATTATATATAATGACTCATTTCAAATAGCTACTTGTCACAAGTCATTGATAAAACTCTAATGTATTGTTATTTCATCCATATATCTCTAGATGAATGTAATGCTTTTCTGTTTTCTCCTTAGCTTTGTGAGCAAGAAAGGCCACGAGAAAAGAAGGTTAAGTGTGAGAAATGGGATTGTAATGGTTAAATCTAAGTTGCTCGGACTCTCCAAAAATGTTGTCACACCCGTGTCGGATCCTTCAAAGATACACTATTTTTGGAGGATCCGACACGCACCCGTTGACATTTTTGAAGAGTCCGAGCAACATAGGGTTAAAATAACCATTTATCCTTTAGATAAAAAAATGACAAAAGAAAAAAGAATCTATCCATTACTTCCTTTCAACTCCACCATCTCAAACCATGGAAAATTATCTATACTTGTTTCCTTGATAATTTATATATATATATGTACTTATAAGTATACACCCAATAAATAATCCAGAAACTTGTTCCCTTCAATATTTTTGGGGACAATAGGTCTTTTGTCACGGAGATTAGAGCCCCGAAGACTAGATCTTTCCCCATAAAGCCTGCAATTTCCTCCAGAGTTGGGATCAGTTCACAATCCAAGAAGCAGAATACATTGGTCTTATGATCCCAGAAATTAATCAATGCCTCAAACACATCTCTTCTAGGGCCGATTTCCGAGAAAGAGAATAATAGGGGTCAAAAATCTGATTTTTGAGCTCTGTTCTACTTGAGAGAGATGTCAAATGAGGGTCGTTGGATCAAAAGAGGATAGAGGGATGGGATTGAGTTCTACACATTTAACCAAAACTACGTAGTTTTGAGCCACATTTATCTGGAGGGGTTTGATTTGGCAAGAGGAATTGGATTCATATTTAGCCAATTAAGCCACAATTGAGTCTTTTTGCCACCTTTTTTTGTTAAATATATATATATAGATGTATAGACACACGGACACACTTAAAAAATGCATAAATAAGAAAAGAAACACTAAAAACTAAAATAAAATAAAATGGTAAACAAAAAAATGCACAAATAAGATGAACATTATATATTTTAGGAGTAATTAAAGACGTCAAAAATTAGGGGTTCACATAAAGTTGAGTTACATATTCAGTTCTTGCATATAGCTTATGTATCTCTTATGTCATGCTTTCATGGATTATGTTAATCTCCAAATTTGGTGAGGATTGCTGTAGCTATGCTGGTGTACAAGACGGTGTCAGGAACAAAGAGCTTCCGGAAATCAGTTCATCTTTTCCTGCAGTTCATGGCATTCTTTTTGAGTCTAATTGGTCTGTGGGCTGCTTGGAAGTTTCATAATGACAAAGGAATCGACAACTTTTACAGTCTTCACTCATGGTTGGGCCTAGCTTGCCTATTTTTATTTGGAGTCCAGGTACTTCTCTTAAATGCTTCCATGCTACTGTTTTTGTTGTATTACTTTCCTGTTCTTTTGCAATGTCCTTATTACTATATGTAATAGTGCATAAACTAGTTTTTCAACAACTTCTGGACAGTGGGCTGTTGGTTTTGCAACTTTCTGGTATCCAGGTGGTTCAAGGAACA
The DNA here is from genome assembly GCA_029948455.1 of Solanum rostratum. Classification (NCBI taxonomy): domain Eukaryota; kingdom Viridiplantae; phylum Streptophyta; class Magnoliopsida; order Solanales; family Solanaceae; genus Solanum; species Solanum rostratum. The sequence continues at coordinate 20,686,657 of CM057056.1, forward strand.
GTAGAGCAACTCTTCTACCATGGCATGTCTTTTTTGGCATCTATATATATGCCCTTGCTATCGCTACCTGTGCAACTGGCTTCTTAGAGAAAGCTACATTTCTTCAAGCAAGCCATATAATCTCACGTTACTCCACCGAGGCATTGTTGGTGAACTGCTTGGGTGTCTTGATTGTTGTTTTGGGTGGATTGGTTATTCTTGCTATCGTCTCTCCAATAAATGGAAGAGGCGATTCTCTAAGAGGACCAGCAGAATAAACTCAAGTCGATGTGTATTTTATATTTCAATTTTGAGATAGAGGTTATATCAAACTTCATGTATGGAAGGGCTTAATTTTATTTGATAAAGAGATGTAGAAAAATGTTTTTAAGCTCAAAATATATGATGAGGAAACTTTGAGGAGTTTTGCATTTTCTCAAGTTGATGAATATTTTTTTGTGGGTGAACAAAGATAGTGCACATATTAACTAAGCATTAGTACATGGATTCATGGCCATACTACCCAGAGGGTTCAAAATACAAAAGAGGGTAATAGTGACGGATCGTTTGGTTGGGAGTAAATTATTCTAGAATTAATTATTTCGGGATAAGTCATTTCAACATATATGTGGGATAAGTTATCCCGTCATGTATATGGGATAACTTATCATATTATTTTTATGACTACTTAATACCTCCAACCAAATATAGGATAAAATAATCCTACATTTATATTGAGATTATTATACTTTATACTTCACATTAAACGATTTCTAAAAGTTATTACTGCCTGACCTAACATTACCAGAAGAGAGAGCTGATTGCTGTGTTTTGTTTGACAAGATCTGGTGAGACATCCAACACAAGGATCTCTTCCAAAAAGTTGATTCTCTGATTCACATCATATATGACGATTCTATTACCCATGAAGGTGGGGATTTGTGAAAAAAACACAGGCTGTAAAAATGTACCGTTATACCAAATCGATAATTGCGTATATGTTTATAAAATTTTATCATTTCGTCTAAACGAAGGAAGGTGAATATCTTTGTTGATTTTCTATGATTGATTTGTCAGGGGTGGGTTCGATTTTTGCGGTTCGGTTTTTCCCTAAAATCAAAGACAGAACGGAAGGTAATTTTGCGGTTCGGGTTCGATTTTGCCAAAAAAAAAAGTAAATCATTGATTTTTCGGTTCGATTTTTTTCGATTCAATCTTCGATTTTTATTCAATTTTTTGATTTTTAAAAACAATTTTTTACCGAACAACCTCAGCTTAGGAAGTCTTGGAGGCAATTTAACCAAAAGAGATCATTGTTGAGAAAACATATGTTTTTTAAGCAAAAACCAATTCTTTTGGTAGATTTTTACGAGTGTGTGGTGAAAGAAAATGAGCACATGGAATCAACAATGAAATTCTCTCTTAACAATTTCTCTGCAATTTTCATCTTCTTCACTCTAAATTCTCACACAAAACAACCATTTTTTCATCTACTAAAAAAAATTACAGCAACAAAGCTAAGAATTATAAAAAAAAATCGAAGAAAATGGAATCATCGACGAGCAAGAGGAAGGGGGAGATGCAGAAGAGGATGTGGGAGATGAAAACAAAGACGTTGCTTGTGACGAGTACATTTCAAGGGGAAGATTTTTACCTCCTAAACTAGGCAGAAATTTCTTCAAGTTTGAAGTTCCAATGATCCAATCTCTAGAGCCTGGAGGGGGCGAGGGGCGAGGGGGCAGGGGCAAAGGCGCGGGTTGGGAATTGGGGGGATTTAATTAAAGAGGCTAGGGTTTTTGGTTTATATAGTAGCGATTCGGTTCGATTTTGTAAGACCAAAACCGAAATCGAACCGCACGGAATCGGTTCAGTTCGATTTTTCGTGTTTGGTTTCGGTTTTTTACGGTGTGTTTTTTTTTTTGGTATTTTTCGATTGACTTCTGTTCGATTTTTAGTTTTCGATTTTACGGACCCACCCCTATTTGTCACCGCTTAGAAATACCTTCCGAGCTATTATATCAACTAGTTTAGTTTACGTGCGTTGTAGGTGTGTATCACGTCAAATCGTTAATCACCGAGAGTTTAACTACAATAAGAAATTAAAAAACATCAAACATGTTCACAACAAAATTTTAGGATTCTATTTAAAGAAAGAATTAGTGTGCTAGTAGAAAATTTTGTTTATAATTCTGATTTTTTTTTTTTTTTTGAGGATTCTATTAAAATAAAAATTAATGTGTCATTAGAAATTTTTGGTCTATATTTTTGGACTTCTTTTGACTGAGATTCTTTGTAATAAAAGGTAAAGTTATTGATTTATAAGTGTCTAATAAATTTAGTAATTCAAATGTTTGTAGAAAATATTTTCCTAATCTTTTGGCTATATTTTCTTTTGACCGTTTTTATGCCTATTTATTTTGAATTTCTTTAAAACCTTTTTCTCCTATTACTCTAAGTTTTTTTATTATTTTTTTATCAAGCCTATTTTAGTTGAAAAAAGATAACCACAATATCAGAATAAAAAAATCTTCTTTATTTAATTTTTGTTATGTTTATTGAAATCAATATGTAATTTCATTATAATAATATAATAATTGAAGAAAAATAATGTAAAGATGATATTATCTAAGATAAAGGCTTTTAATGAAGGACTAAAATAATGTTATATAATTGAAGAAAAATAATGAAAAAGAATATTGATTGCACAATTTTGTTTCGAGCTAATATTGATTGCTAAAATGTTGAAATTGAAATATATCGAAATAATAAGCTTGTCTCCAATTGAAATAAATATATATATATATATATTCTCATCACAATGTGTTTTAGGAGTCTTTTTATATATTTTAATATATGATATTATAAAAATAAAGTAAAAAATAATTTGAGGAATAAGGTGAAAAGATGATTTTGACTAAAGAAGAGAGTTTTAATGAAGGGTAAACAGTTTCTTCACTACATAAAGTTTGCTGCATAATTATTAGTATGATGGTGAGTTTTCATATTTCCTTCTTAAGTAAACTTTTTATCTTAAAAATTTTACGTTTTTATTAAAAAAAATTGTTCTTAATAATATGAATTATGCATTCTAATTTTTTTAATATAATTTTATTACCAAACAACGTGACACATGCGTGCAAAGATTTTAATAACACAAAAGATCTTTTCTTATTTTCTTTTAATTATTATTTAATTATTAATTCAATTTTCCTTCCATATTAATGTAATTAAACTTTCCTTCGATATTTTAAATGCCACGGGTATCACTTAAATTAATTATATATATATATATATATATATATATAATTAATAAATTATTTTCTATATAATTTATATTATTGAGTACAAACTTTAAAAAATTACGTAAATATTACTATCTCATATTATTAAGTTTATAAATACTTAGTGCATAAGTGCGTGGAATTCGAGAAGAGTAACATCTCATTTCTTTGCACTTTATGAAACTGCTAATCTTAATCATTGAAATCTCAATAAATACATCTATTTATTTTTAAAGTCTAAATCTTAATTATTCTGATTTTAATCACTAACAACATTAAGTGTATTTTTTTTTTATTTTACAATTATTTAATAGGTATGAATGATTAAAATGTATAACAAAGTGTTAATATTATTAAGATGTTTATTAAAGAACTTGTACAAAGATGGTAGTTCACCGCAAGTTCTTATATCTTATAAATAAGTAAAAATTCAATAATCGTTGAATATAAAATTTATAAATATCATATAAATATTATTTAAAAATATGCTTGAGTTATTAAATAATTTTTTTAGAAAAAATCAATTTTTTTAAAATGGTGAATGTTGATTCTGTATATCAAAATTAATATTTTTATGAAAATATTAATCGTATTTGTGAGACTCTAATTTAAGTCCGCCACACACTTAATTTAATCTTTTATTACTATATGTATAAATTATGACTAATTTAAGTCCGCCACACATTTAATTTAATCTTTTATATGTATAAATTCTCAACAAAAGAAGAAAGCATTTCATATATGCACTATATTTTGGTGCATCAATATTATTATTCATGCTTTTCTAATAATAATTTAAGGAGTAATTTAATATTCCTGACATAATTTTATTGATATATTTTTTTTAAATTTATTATATTACTTACTGTTGGAGCAGTAAAGTTTTGATGGCTGACAAAAGATAAAAGATAATGAAACAGGTTGGTCTACCAGGTTCTTTCAGCGTACTGTATCCATGGCAAACTGCACACGCTGTACACAATAAAAATGGAATAAAGGGTGCTGGAAATAAGGCGTATAAAAACAACAGCTGTCAAGAAGAAGGATTTAAAGAGGAATACTACTCCAACTCAAATAGGATGCGTAAAAGAAGGAGAAAAGAGAAGTTCGATTAGAAGAAGGAGTTCTAAAGGAAAAAGGATTCCACTAATAACTGGTGTTATCCTTAAAGAGGTGGAGAGCAATTAAATCTCCGATCAGCAACTATAAAACTAGAGAGAGTTCACAAAAGCAAGTTGGCGCAAAAAAAAAAAAAAGAAGCGGAGAGAAAAAGAGAGAGACGAAGAAGAAGAGAAACGCGGCGACATAGCATAGGGCTTAGGCAGTTTTGTCTTCTCTTTGTAATCCTGAACACTTGTGAAATCTCTCAGAGTCTATAACTGAGATTAGATTCTAGTTTTCAAGTTGGGGGCAACTCGAAAATGTTGGGAACATAAGCCTAGGGAGGTTTATGTGAAGTTAGGAAGTTGTTGAAGTAGTTTTGAAGGTTAGATTACTAGGAATTGTAATCGTTTGTTGAAGGCTCTTTTGAAGTAGTGAAGTTGAAGTTAAATCCTGTAGAATACAGGTCGTGGTTTTTCACCCTTCTTGAGTCGGGGGTTTTCCACGTAAAACTGTTGCGTCCTGTTTATTTCTGCGTCATTGAAACACGTTCGATTAACATGTTCCAACGATTAGGCAAATCTGTAGGGGATGCAAAACCTAACACTTACTTTTATTAATAAAATATTTGATAGTCAACAATCTTCATACTATTTGATTTTGTCGACTTTCTTGATTCTATCTCTTCGATTCTTAATTTTCAACTTTTATATTTTTTGTAAAGTACAATCGGATCAACAATCTTCATTATCCAAACTAATGAAACTTAGCTAATTATAACAAATTGAAATTGAATCACAAACACTTTTTGTAACCATGGATCAGATCAAACCTAAATTGATTAAAGTGAAAGTAGAGAGAATACAAAAAATGTGTTAATGATGAGAAATAAAAGCAGGTAGTTTCAAGCGAGGCTCAGCAAAAATCAAACTATACGTGTTTGAGTCGATTCAAACTACAAAAATATATATATGAGACAATCATTAAAAGCTCTATAAGGAGGGTAGTTATATAATTTTTCAGATATTTGATTTATTATCCATGTCTCTAATTTATTTTTTATTTATATTCTATAATCATATTAGAGCCTGATTAATCTGAATTCGTGCCACATAAAGACTTTTTAATAACACATGTTGGACTTATTAATCATGTCTACCATTTCAAATCTCTAGTAATTTGAGGCACCTCTTTTGTATGTCAAACAATCTCAAAAGTTTATGATGATATACTCAGAAAAATCAATAAAATATGTTCAATTCCTTACCCTATTTCCGCAAATCAAACTAACAATATTTTAGTTGACAATTGCTCTGTGTATATCTTTTATGAAGTGTGTTGAAATTCTTGATATCTCATCAAATTTATGAGATAAATTTACCTTCATAAGAAAGACAAGATAAAAAAGTGATAGAACTGACAATATCATAAATTAAACCAAGAAAAAAGATCTACAATTAATAAAATCAAGAGAAAGCTTATTAATCAGAGTACTAAGAAGAAAATTAGCGGACTTTATTAATTTATAGGATTGGAACATTAGGTCATTATAGGGTTTCATGAATAATTTAACTAAAATAGGAATGAATAGTTTAAATAAAATAGGAATGAAATAAAATATTTTTGTGGACTGTTTCTTTTTTGTTTACCTTTTACTAAACCGTTTTTCCCCCAAATTATTTTGGAAGTCTTTTTACTATTTTTTTGCATCAAATCTATTTTAGGTGAAAAAAGATTCTCCTTATACGAATTTAACAATAATAAGAAAATCTTCTCAATTTAATTTATACTATGTGTATTGTAGTTAATATTTAACATCATTATAATAATAATAATAATATAATATTAAAAAATAGTGAAAAGACGATTTTGTCTAAAGATAACTCTTTTAATGAAGAACAAAAGTTCAAACAACATTTCAAAGGGTTTCACACTTTTAATATAGAATAAATATAGATAATAGAAAAATTAGAAGCAGAAAAAGCCATAATATGAACATGATTACTCCGTAATGGATGAAGAAACTGAGAGGTGTAAAGTGACAAACTGCAGTTTTCAAATTCCCTATTCTATGAATCTCATAATTGAATTGTAATCCCAAAACATCTCCCTTTGATAAAACTTGACAGCTAGTTAGCATATTGAGGATACAGAATTATGCAATTAGTACACAATCACTATCAAAAACTATGTACTACTCTTCAATTCAAAATTTTCACCATCCTTTAACAAAATTCAATAGTAAGTTCAATTAGAAAAAAAATAGTCCTTTAGATTTTTAATGTGTGACATCACATAGTTCTATCAATTTTATTAAAAAGGACCAGTGCAGGAAGTATCAACTATTGTAGAGCATAAAATTCATTTAGGGTTTATTTGGAAAGTTAGCTGGTAATTGAAATTGGTGTAATTATTAGGATAATTATTTATATCATTTAGTAATTACTATATCTTGTTTGTCTGTCTTGTGGTATAATGTATTGTTTGATTGCACAAGTGTGATTACAAAGTTATATTAAATTTTCAAAAAAAAATTACAACAACAACAACATACCCACTGGAATCCCACAAGTGGGGTCTGGGGAGGGTAGAATGTATGCAGACCTTTTAAAGGTGGAGAGGTTGTTTCCTGGTAATCCTCGTCTCAAAATCCATAAGCAGAATAAACTAGATATGAAAAAAGGGAAGGAAAAGAAAGGAACAGAAAGAGCGACTAATAAGGAAAACAAACTAGATAGTATGCAAATACGATAAAATGAATATATCAAGACGGAAAATGACAACATGTACAAGATATAAAGACAATGTAAATACGTTAAAAGTACACAAATACAGGACTAATAATGACAACATACGATGTAAAGATATCATTACTCCTACTAACCTACTATATCATGAAGTCATATATCGACCTACTCCTACTAACCTATTAGTTTGCTACCCTAATACGCTACCTCCATTCCTTCCTATCTAAGACCATGTCCACGGTGAGATCAAGTTTCACCATATCTTGTCTGATCACCTCTCCTCAATATTTCTTCGGTCTACCTCTACCCCTCCGTGTAGCTCCTAATACAACCTCTCGCGCCTCCTAACAGGAGCATCCTTACATTTTCATATAAAAATTAATTATCTAAAATTTAAAATTTACATTTTAAAAAATAAGAATATTTATAAATATTATTGAATTAAGTATTTAATATATATGTTGTCTTTTAAGAATATATTAATTAGTAAACATATGATCCTAATTAATATCTAAAACAAATTATTTATATTTTTAAAATTAACATATTTTAATTAAATTAATCATAAAAAACTCAAAGTACAAATTTCGAGATGAATATCAGAAAATGAATTTTTGATAAAAATATTAATATTATAAATGCTAGTAATACTAGAGAAAAAAAAAACATAACACTATAAGCTTTTATAATTCTACTTTAATTTAAAAATTAGAATGCTAATAAAATTATGTAATGAAAAAATAAATTAAAAGCAATAAATAAAATAACTTAAAAATTACATGAAAAAGTAAAAATTGAGAATGAGAAGAAAATTAAAAAAAAATATTTATAAAAAATATTAGGATAATAAAACTAAAAAAGTAAAATAATAGAAATAAAAAATAAATTAAAACAAAAAATAAAAATAAAAGAAGATTTTTTTAAAAAAAAAGATTTCATCATGTAATTACATTAATTCGTTAACCCCCTAAAAATTAAAAAATGTAATTACACTTTTTCAATTATACTTGATTCTTATTTTGTCAAGTAATTAATTGTCCTAATAAACAGGTCATTAATGATATTATTAGCTGAATGAATGCGAGGTTTGTGCAGATAAGATTTTTCTTCGATACGCCATTGTTGATTTATGTCCCCAACCTAATGGATGAAAGCTGTCCAACAAAAGTGTTGACCGTGGCACAAAACACTTTTTTCTTTAAATTCATTTTAAAAAAATATAATATATTACCACCCTAAAATAATTAAAAATAATATGATTTTTGATAAAATTATTTATAATTACATAAATATTTAATTGTTTTTAAAAAATTATGTCAAATCAAATAATGAAGGAATAATATAAGTAGTAGGATAGTGTCTAGTAGTTAAGTTATTTGATCAGTCCAGTTGTCATGCATCCTTTGTCAGGTGCAAACCCCACGGGCAAAATAGAATCGATTCCTCAATTTCAATATAGATTATAGATTATTTGTTAGATGATGAGAATATATATACATTATTAATTAAATGACGCAATATATATGCATTAATTTCTTAACAAAATATATATTCACTCTAAATCATAAAATTAAGGATATATATTTATCCATTTGAAGAGTAAGAACAAAAAAGATCTAAAAAGGGCAAGATATTTAAGTTGGAAAAGGGATTCCAATTTTGGCACCATTTATGTGATGTGTGGATGAATGCAGGAGATGGGGGGCCTTTGAAGGTAACAAGAATTAGGTGATTTGTCAAATAGGATACGTCAAAAATAGTCCCTTTAAGTTACTCTTAAGCAATTTTTGTCTTTTAAATTTATCTAACTTCATCAAATATTTAACAAATTTTAATTACAAGACTTGATACAATTTGTGAAAAATAGAAATCATCAAAAGTTACATCACGCACTAAAATAAGTAGAAACTATCGCTTATAAAATTGCATTTTCCATAAAAATAAAATTGCATAATCTCTAAATGTAAGTTTCTATTGATATTATCTTTTCAAAATTCTAACGTAAGTCCGAAAACAAAGATAATAATTAGATTTATATATATTTTATTTTTTCTAATCTTACTTCACTATGCACCATCTAAATTGGATTTGATTGAACGTGGGCACACTGTTGCTATCGTATGGCAGCAGTGATATTCCTGTACATGTCATTCAATTCACAATACAGAATGAATCCAATAACTTCCACTTTTCTTACTAGTAATGGCAGTTATTTAGGATACTTTCATTTATACTCAAAATGGAACCAACTTTCCTCACTTAAAAATTTTCCTATATACCTTTTAGAACAAAAAGATATTTTAAAATTTTGAAAATTATCTCGATGCTATTAAAAATTATTATTTTTCACTGAAAAATATTTGATGGCTACTTGTATAATATTTTGATTGTAGAAAATAGAAAAATAGTACTGCCGTATTTTTGTATATATTATATTAAGTTAATTTTACTATAAATTACTATTGTATAAGAACATATGATCATCACAAAAATGAAAAGCCCAAATATAATATATTGTTAAAAATAGGTAAATTTATGAAAATCTCAACCTTTTTTATTCAAATATCAAATTTTCCCAACTTTTTATAAAAATTACTAAAATCCTAACTTTTCTAAAAATTTCATTTATTTTTGATACCTCATTATTATATTTTTTATTAAAGAATATAATTAGTACAATTTTTAAATTTAGAAGTCTATTTATTGTCAATCACTTTTTACATTTTAATTTTTCCTTTTTTAAATCAGTTTTTTTAAAATTTTTATATTTTGATTTTTATCTGTGTGACAGTTACCATTTAAATTTTAAATGTTCCTTTTTCAGTTTTTTCCACAGAAACGTTTCTCCATTCTCATCTCCATCTCCTAAACTGTATCAACTGCTCCATCGAACAAGTACATATCAATCTTCATCTTTGTTTTCATCTTCAACTACTGCACGAGTACCATTGCCCAAGGTAATCGTTTTTATATTCACAAACGCACAAATACACAAATTTGTCGTCGTTAAAAATCTCTGATTCACCTTTCTTTGTTGTATTAATGAACAAATTTAAACTTTTGTTGCTTGTAAAATTGATACCTAATTTTTTGGGGATTTTGAAGTTAATGTGTATACCTAATAATGTAACTATATTTGATATTTACCCAATTGATTTCTTGATATTTACACTGATAGGTTGGTCAAAATGATTTCTAATTTTTGGGGATTTTTGAAATTAACTGTGATACCTAACAAATTAAGTAATTTGATACCTACATAACTGATACAAATTATTTGGGGGTTTTGAAAGTTGATGTAGATACCTATCAAATTAATTGGAATTGATACTCAACTATTTGAAGAAAATTCGAAACCCTAAAATCAATGTATTTTGATTGTTATTATTACAAGGTAAGTAATTGTTTTTTTTTTTTGTTGTTGTTAATTGTTTTGAGTGAAATTATGATTTCATTTTTTTTTATGTTAGGGGAAGTTGATACCTAGTGATGATAATAAGCAAGGAAAAACCACCAGAACCACTTGATTTCTTCATTTGGACAGTTGAGGTACTTGGGATTTTTTAAATTTTGTTGTATTTGAATTCATGAAGTTCCACTTTTGTAGATCTTGTGAGTTTACTATTATTTTAGGGATTAATTGCATAATTTGTAACTTACAGCCTTAATTCAAGGGATACTGCTAGTTGGCAGTAATTTCTTTTCCTTATTTAACGTTTCAGCATTAATTTTCAGTTACAATTAGGTAAGTATCAAGTGGGCCTCAGAAGGTATCAAATAAATGTCAAAAGTCGGAATTTTTTGTAATTAGGTAAAGATTCGAGATTTTTAGAGATTTTTTAAAATCAGTATGGGATTCCTAAAAAATATACTTAAAAATAACACAATGTACGTTTAGTAACCAAAAACAATAAACTTCATCAATAAGATATTGTATTTCATCAATGATTTCTTTTTTATTTATGTTATTTATTTATATGTGTAATACAAAATATTTGTTAGTAATTTATTTATGATGTAAAATAATTATGTTAAAAAGAATATGAATTATATAGGATGAATATATAAAAATAAAAATAAATAAATAATTATTTTGTGAAATAAGAAAATTAAAGAGGGAGAAAAATATAAAGAGATTTATTTTTAGTGTAAAATTTAATATAGTAAATTAGAATTGATTTATATTAAAATGATATGAAAATTGATGTTATAGATTGAAGACGTGAGAGAAAGGAGAAATCTCTTGTTCATTTTAAAATCAAGATAGCGCAAGACAAGGACTTGACGGAGTTTTTTTTTTTGTATAGATGCTTTAATTTTTTGTTGTAAGTGGCAACACCAGTAAATTGACCCACGCAAAAGGAAAAAAGAAAAAAATGAAATAATTATTTTTATAAAAAGAGAGTTGAAAAGAATATCGATATATATATATTGAAGAATGACAGAAGGCTCACATTAATGATTAATGAGATGAATTGACTACTTTGCAATCTTCTTCAAAAGTTTTTGAATGTGAATTAGGTTCAGGACCGAAGCACCAAGTACAAGATGTGTCGATGGAGTGTTGAAGAATGAAATATGAGCGGGTTGAGTTTCAATCGATTTTTAGTGGATCCATCGGTTCGCCACCTCTGGTGTGAATACCTTGCTGACTTTTACTACTAATACGAGCAAAACAAGAAGTGAAAGAATTGTAGCTACTGTTATAAGTTATACAATAATAGCAAGTTGGTAGTTTATCCTCTTTTTTCCTTTTTAGAAATGTAGCTCTTCCCCTTTTTTGGGACCAAGACATATAAGGACACTTTGATTTTGACAAATCTCTGATAAAATGGAGTACAAGATACACGTGCAACAGAGCACTTTAGATTCCATGACTACAGAGACATGTACAGTATGATCCACTCTTAACAAAATGAATGGTTCATTCTTTTACTACAGTATGTAACAATCAGAGTTACCAGACTTCAATAAATTCAATGCCCCTTTTTAGAGCACAATGCTTTTTATACAGATATGAAACTCACCTACATCTTTTGCTTTCTACTTTCTGGAGTTTTCAAATACTCTTGCTATGTATCAAATCTTTCTCAAAACGATCAAACACAATAATATAAAATGAAATTGATGGAATAAACAAATTGATTTACTCACGTCTAGAGATACTTTTGGTATGTATCAAATCTTTTTCAAACACATAATATAAAATGAAATTGATGGAAACTTGATTTCACGTCTAAAGCTTTGAGACTTAAACGTTTGGACCAAAGAATAAGTAATTCTGCTTGCTTAGTAGTTGTGGCAAAACGTAATTTATAGTATACAATTTAAAAGGGAGATCAATATAAACATATATGTGTTCGAACGATGCTATTTTCCCACACATTCGACGGAGAATAATATAATGTCGATAAACCTATGACTAGAAAGACTTATTTTTAGTTGTGTTAGTCGATAATGTTTTCATTAATTATGTAAGAGAATCAGATGGTACATACACAAGTTTATCTATCTTACGAAGATAGAGAGATAGTTTCTCAAGCAAATACGGCTGCAATAAACATTCGTTAATATAGTAATTACAACAAAGAAAACAATGAGTGATACTAAAATTGAAGAATAAGATATTAAAAGGGTGGTAATAACAATAAAAGGTGATACGGTAATTAATTGCAAACAAATAAGGGAACTAGACAACGTTTGACTACCTACTAACCTTCTACCAAATACTCGACCTCTATATCTTCCTATATCTAGGTCCATAAAATACAGGAGAGTTATATCTTGTCTAAGACCTTTTTCCCAAGAATTTTCGGTCTACCTCTATCTTTTCTTATAATCACTATAGTCAACTTTTGAGACCTCTCGATTAAGGCATTTGCACATCTTTTCTTTTCTTGTCTGAATCATCTTGACGTCACCTTCCTCATATCTTGTCTACCACAGGGGTCATTCCCACCCTAACGAGACCACTAATCACTGACTATATTTTCTGAGTAGGATAAAGTTAATTAGCACTCAACTTACTTTGGTGAATTACGGTTGACTGATATAATTGCTTAAGTTTGAAACCAAAAGAAACTAAAGTAGATGGACCGGTGCATGAAGATATTTTGCCTTATTAATTATGGGGTTATTATTTGATAGGAGTAATTAATTTTTTGTGAAATTGAATGTCAGAAATGCAAATATGAAATCCAATAAGAAAGACAAAAAAATATATAGTAGCTAGCCAGGACATTCTGGTGTCATTTCAGTGGGAACAAACCCACATGCCTCCTCCAATAATTTCTTATCTTTTCTTTCACAGAGACCCCAAACATGCCGTGTAGGATATAGTTTGTAGCTACCAAAAATACATTCATTATTTCGCAAATATTCCCTACTGCAACTTATATCTTTTGATTTTCTTTATAAATTATTAATATGTTGAAGAATGAACAAAAATCTTACATAAGATGCGTTGTTTTCTTTGACGATCCAAGTCAATTAGCTTTTGAAGTTGCGAGTAAAGCTTAAAATAATCTAATTTCACAAAAGTATGGGTGACGCTTAAACGCTAGTTATCAATTCCTTATATATATCGTTAGATTCTTAGATTTTGAATTAGTCTTTCTCACATGTAACATCAAAAACGCCTTCCCAATCAAAAGAAGCAATAATTCAGAAATTAGAGGGTTATAGTACGTACATGTTTCTACACATTGCAAATCAACCAGAATCGTTCTTTCATTATTGAGCTTATCACAAATGAGTTAGAGAAACTGGTTTAAAATGTAATCAACTCCTTACGGGAATTGGAACTAATCTAACTTCTAAGGTAACCAAATATTTCTCTTTTCTATTTACAATTCGGAACAAAAGGGTAAACAGAAGTGAATTTTGAATGAATGGAACTCTGTTCAATATTGTGTGGAATTCACTCCAGGCCTGCCCCCTTTTGCTAGATTTTTTCATCAATATATTTCCAATTGGATCATCAATCATGCCAACAAAGAAGCATGACTACACATCTTCTCATTATGTAAAGCCTCCCTCTTTGCTCCTTGAGAAACTTTCCAAGTCTTCTACTTGACATTTTCTTCTTTGAGCTCTCATCATGACTTGCACCACCAACATGGCTCATCTTCATTTCAATTGCAAATTTAAGTCTTTAAAAACTAGGTTTTTTTTTGTGTGTGTGTGAGTGAGTGAGAGAGAGACTGAGGAAAGTGTTAGAAGAATGAAGTTTGATTTGAAGTGGGAGAAGGAGAAGGCATTTTCTTATATAGAGGATGATGAGTAAAGTGTGTGGTCCAAAGCATGCAATATTTAACAAAAAGAAAGGACATTACCAAGAAACAGGGTCCCCCTTCCCCCACAAACCCCAATACACTTGGAATCTAACCTCTGCCCATCTCTAGTCTCTACCTTCTCAATCACCTGCCACCTCAGTAATTCAAAAAAATAAGAATGGTTCAAATCTTATAAGGAGATCAAAAATCTCGTACTAGTCTGATACGAGATTCCATTACATTCATCGATAATTTTTTCTTCGTTGAAATTAACACTATATAATTATTTCTATTATGATTTCCATCTCGTGCTCTCTTCAACAACATTATATTTTGTGGACATCATCCCGAGATAAGTGATGACGTTATTTTCTTGGAAAAGCTTTGAGTTATAATTTAATAATTACTGCAATTTACTTTTCTTATCCAGAAGCTTAGTAGGATATTTCCACGAAGTTTCAATTTGTTTTGCTCGTTTTAAATGCAAAGACGTATATTATTGGATAGAATCTTAGGCTTATATCCATAAAATACTAAAAACAAACATTTTCCCTTCATATTCTGCCCTTTTCCCCTCCATCTATTATTAGTAGCAAACAATATGTCATGAGTCAAAACGTTGTTAGATTAGCTAGGCGACTGATCAAGCTGTACTATATGGTCAATCATTAAGAAATTAGAATCCAATATATTGAGATAAACTGGTTGAAATCTAAAGAGGAATAAAACTGAGATTATGAGACCAACAGTAGACAGGACAGTCCACTAATTACTATTAAATTCACATGATAACCTTCATTCCAACCAAGTTCAACAACATGTTTAGCGAGAACACGACAATGGTTTTACGTACCTTTTAATATTTTCTGTCTTTCGCTCTTCCCAATAATAACTTTTTCTCGACAGCCTCCATTATCTAAATTTAAGTTATATTCATCGATAATTTCAAGATTTACTTTTTTTTTTTAACGCATATATAAGTGGTTGGAGGGGTCCCTTTTTTTGGGGTGTGAAGAAAATAATGTTTGGTTTGGTCAATTTCATTGTAATAATTAAGTACGGAGCATAACACATGACATAAGATGGTTGAAGAAAAAGAACGTAGATAAAGAGGAGACAATGAAGATTAAATAACACTCATGTGTTTGATGATTTTCAAGGCTGTTACATATATAATATTCTAGAAAAAGACATACTTGTACTGTACAAAGGAGGACATGTTGGCACGTGATCTTCTCGTGACAGACATGGTACCCATCTTCTATTATTCAGACATATTATTAGTAGTTTCTTATATTATGTCCCATGAAACTTCCTCCTTAGTCCTTTATTATGTTATACACTCAATAGCCAATGTGTGAAGTTACATATCTTCCTAGAAGTAATCAAAGTGGATTATGAAGCAACAACAACCAAATCTTTGTATTAATTGATATCAATCCCAGACACCTTCGAAATGTACAATCCAGTGAATTATGATTACTAACTAATGGTGCAATTAGGAATATATCAAGTTCTTTGCAATTAACGCTACCCAAGTTCACTTAATCATATGACCATAAGTATCAAATTGGGATTTGCTATGTCTCCAATCTCCACTTTGAGAAAATTAAATCATATAAAATTCAAACTTGTGACACAAGAACTTTTAATTTACTTAGCGGCGTACACTTGTAGTGAACAAATTACCTTATAAACATTTCCAGACCGCAAGGGTGGCTGAGTTGTTTGGAATTTCTTAATAAGTTTTTTAAACATTTTAAGTTGTTTATTATTGCAATTTATAGTAGTTTTTAGATCATTTTCAAATTTATAAATTTCATTTCAAGAAACCTAAAGTCTCTAATCCAAATATTACCTATGCCAAACAAATTAGGACAAAAAAAAAAATTACACGAAAGCATGTTTACTCGGTACACACTCAAAAAATAGTGATTGAGGTTTAATTTTAAAAAAATTACATTAGAGGAACATAATTTAAAAAATTGCCAAATCATAGAAAAGGGCAACTTCGCTCGCTTAACCAATGGACTAATAAGCACAAGTAATCAAATACTCTTAATTTTATTTGATTTTTTTACATAACTATACATTATTTTGGTATAAATTACACTTTATTTTTTATTTATCAAAATAGCACCCAAATTATCAAAATAGCACCAACTATACTGACATAGTATTTAATGAATGCCAGATGTCATCTTTTTTTTTTTTAATTATTTTTTATTAAATATGGAATGGTATTCCTGATGGTATTGTCCATGGTGACTATTATGCATTCTTTCAAAAGGCTGCCAAAAAGGCTGTGCAATCAAATCAAATAATATTCTTCTCTTACCTTATTTTGTAAATAATATTGATATTTTAATGATAATTATAAAAAAATTGTTAGTACTTTGTAAATGTCATTCTTTTTGGTATACTTGTATGAAAGCTATATTTTTTTTTTGGGGGGGTTACTGAACAATCCCCTTGGAACAGAACACTGAAAGTGGGCTTCTGAAGAGAAAAGTTGGGTCTTCGTCTATATTAATTTGTTGTATTTTGAGTGGTCCACAAAGATTCACGGTTAGCTTGTATGTATATTTTATTCAAAGGACTAGCTGCCAAGGCAAATTTGGGTAGAATTCTGACAGTAATTGGCGGCCTTTGACTACAACTACTTCAATACAAGACGTGAAAATAAAGAACAAAACATAATTATATAACAAATACAGTTTCAACAAAGTTTCGAAGCAAATATTCGTTGCATTTAACGAAAAAAAAATGCAATTAACAACTGAAAAATATATCAATTAGAAGATTTTTTTTTAATGCTAGCGTTTATTAGGTCAAAGTTGTGAAATTGGCAAGTTGGAAGATAATAATCAAGAAGAAGGACAATGTTTTTGTGGTACATTTGGAGGGGGTGGGCTTGTTGGGTCTGGTGGTCCAGAAAGATTTTTCACGGCTATATTTTTGTATTTTAAGCACACACCAGGAGCTAAATGCCAATTAGCAAAGACAATTTTAGGTTATATATCTGACAGTTGACTAAAAATAAGGTAGTAATAGACAAGTAACACATGTATATGCAAAAATAGAAGAACAAAAAAACAGCAGATGAGAAATCCTAGTGGAGGTCCCTGACAAGAGAGAGGACTCCCATGATTCGTCATTGTAAATGTCAGATATTGGAGATGATAACCACGTTTTTGCATTCAAATGAGGTCGGAAAGGATAGAGTGCATGCATAATTTATTTAGATCGTTTCTGATAGATTTTTGATTTTAAAAAGAAAAGTTTGATAAATAAAGTAATGAAAGTTAAAATATATATTAAATAATAATTATAATAAAGTAATACGATAACAAAAATATTCATAGAGCCCTT
This sequence comes from Solanum rostratum, assembly GCA_029948455.1. Lineage (NCBI taxonomy): Eukaryota > Viridiplantae > Streptophyta > Magnoliopsida > Solanales > Solanaceae > Solanum > Solanum rostratum. The sequence goes on from CM057056.1 coordinate 20,704,411, forward strand.
TTTCTATATCAAAATACACCAAATTTAATTTGTTGCATTTTTAAAAATTCTTGCTCCACTTTTCATCAACTTGATTAATAAATTTCGATTATGAATTAGCTTAAAATAATCAAGCAACGTGGGTTCAGGAATTGAATTGTCAACAATATTATTCATCTTTTCATTTTTAAATATTAGGGTGAAGTTTCAAGTAAAAAGGAATTTACTTTTTTATTTTTAAAGAATTCGTAATACATAAGATATTCAAAATGATCACACTACTTAATTACAATGGTCTAGTATTAAAAAGGGTAAATTAGTAAAATTATAATTTTTAAATGCTAATTGTAAATAGAATAAAAGAATGGTCACAAAAAAAATTAAAATAAAAAAGTTAAACATAATATCGTAAATCAAATGAGAGGTGAGTGTTACAGAGCTAAACCAGCAAAAAGGTCTTTGAAATAAATTTATTTGATACGAAAAATTTGACGATAGATTACTAAAAGAATTAATAACCAATTCCATTTTTTAGTATAATAAAGTACCACATATATTAAAGCCAAAATAATTTTAATTTTTTCTAAAAAAAAAAAAAAGAAAGGCTGGCTGCGATCTTGATAAAATGTATACAACACAAACAATGAAGAACACCAACTTATATAATGAACTAATTATATAAATTGAAGAACAGTAGCACGATATTTCTCAGATATACGATTTTGGTAATATCGAGCTAAATTTTGGTAAATACTATATTTCTAATATATACTGATAATTTCAAAGACCCTTCTCCAAGTTTCGCTTCAAACACTTACCTCCCCTTTGATTTACGATATTACATTTACCTCTCTTATTTAAATTTTTATATAACAATCTTTTAACTTACTTATCGATCGTTAATATAAAAAATTACACTACATGTGTTTTACCCTCATTATTATATTGTAAATATGTTCTTTAAAAGAGTTTCTTAAAAATAAAAAAATCATAAATTAAATATGCACGATTTTTTTTTTTAAAAAAAAAATTGAATTTCGAAAGGAATTTTTTACCCCTCCAAGTTTCTAGATACGTACGCCAACTAACTATAATTATAAACTTCACAAGATATCGAACTATATGATTCACTGCACAATTTGAAATCAAACGAAAATATCCATATATGACAACAATGAATATTCATACATCAAAATACACCAAAGCTCCATTTTTCAAGACTCCTTCTTACGTCTCTTAGGGATTAGATTGTTGATCCTTCATGTAGTGTTGTCTACTCTGTGGGCATCTCAAAACGGCAAAGTGGACAGTAATGGCTTTTCTGTAACCACTTGGTAATACAATGAGCATGAAACATATGAGAGCAAGGCATGGACAATACTTGAGTTTCCTCCCCCAACTCATCTAGACATACCACACACTCATCCTTGCTATTTCTTTCATGAGCTTCCATTGGTTTTAGATACTCTATTGATGATTTACTAGCCGGCACCATTCCATCCACAGATGATGCTACCAAAATTCTACCATCGCATTTGTGATCAATGCGTAATGTCAAATCCACACATACCTCTGACATCTCTTTAGTCATGATGCTTTGCAATAGGCGAGTTGTAGTTTCAATTACAACATTAAATTGATCTTCAAATTCATCCTTAAAATACAACATAAACACTTGTGATATAACATGATCGAGATTGATATTGTAATGAGGAATAATGATTTGGGCCGACTTGGTTGAACCGTCCCATGTGTTCCCTAAGTATACGGATTCTAGATCATTCGGTTGTATATACCAAAATCGTTGTTGAGTATTGAGATTAAAGTGAATGGTTAAAGAAGCAGTTGGGGGAATAATCAATTTTTCTTCTTGGGAAATTGGTTTAACGCTTATGACGCATTGCTTGGAGCAGCCATGGCATACAAAGCCTGTTGGCAACGGCATATTGCAACACTTGTGTGAGAGGAGAAATCAATTTTTACTAATGAGGAAACTTAGACCCTTCAAGTTTATTTATAATAAATTACTAGCAAACCAAATTTTATTAGGAAAGCCTAATTTGATCAGGAAAAGGAATTACGTGACAATTTTTTGGTAACATTAGGAAAGGAAAATTATGGAAAGTGTATATCCTTTTTTGTTTTCTTGTTTCCAAGTCATTATAATTTTGTAAAGTACGCGTTTTGGAAATATAAATTGGAAACGTTTTTTTTTCTTTTATTTTGTAATGTTGGATGCAGATGAAGGCCCAAATATTGTACTTTACCATTAAAAAGGCTGAAAATATTGTATTTCTTATTTTTTTAATAATGGTAATTTCTATTGGTCCTTTCCTTTACCAAACTATTTAATCGATTTGATATGTAAATACAATTCGACTGACGTGCCTCATTTGTCAAAAGGCGCATCTCCCAATCCCCCACCGTCACCTTTTTCATTCTTTGAAACAAAAACTCTTCAATGTAGCAAAACCAACTTTTCCTCAAAAAATTTGCTTACAATCCGTCTACATTCCAGGTTAGTATAACTAATTTTTTTTCTTGTATTGGAATAAAAGATTTTGTTTGTTTGAATGATTTTATATGCGTTATAATTTTTATTTTTTGGGATCTTTTTCCATTTCTATGTTGTTTTCTTTCACAAGTGAAAAGGAAGAATAACTATGGAGGGCACACCTACTAGAAAAAACCCAAGGTTTTAAAGTAATGTTATTTCTTTTGAGAGCACTCCTTGTTGTTGCTCTAGACCTAGTTTTGAGTTGAAGAATACACACCATCACCACCTAAAAAGGACGACGGGTTGGGTGTTAACAAAGAGAAGAATCAATGCATAAATATTAGTTCTAGCAAGAGCAGGGTTAATATAAGTTCGAAAAGGAAGGGTAAAGAGCCTATGCATGAGAACAATTTACCACATGACAGTGATTTTGAGGACGAAATCCCAATTTTGAAGAGAGCCAAAATGAACAAAGGGACTAATTCGTCCACTCCTGTCAATCCAAAGGTATTTTGTTGGTTTAAATTTTCTTAATTCTGAATGTGAGAATCCTTTTTTTTTAATATATTTTTTTCTTAGAAGTCCATCGATAATAAAGACAAAATCGCTTCTGGTTCCCAAAAAAAGAAACCTGGGAAGAGAAGAACTAAGAAATTTCAAGATGACCCGAAGGTATATTTTAATATTTTTATATGGGTATTTTATTGTGTTTCAGGTTTTTGTTAATTTTTTGATTTTTTACTGTTTATTTTTTTTTATATTTTTTTGGACCATTTCTTGACAATAAAAAAAACTCTCTCGTTGGTGCTCGTATGCTAATGTGTAATGTGTTTGATGAAATAACTGTGTTTTTATCAAGGTATGACTTGCTTGATTTGTTTAAAAGTGGTCCATTTGGGTATTTATTTGACCTGTCACCCTTGAATGTGCAATCATAATTCATTCGAGCGTTGATTCATCATCTCACAACAAACACGATATTTGTGAAGTGTTTATATTTAATTTTAATGGCAAAGAGCTTAGATTTGGTCTTAGAGAATTTAGGGCTATTACTGGTTTGAAATGTGGTACAGTTGAGACTACACCCATGATTTGGTTGAAAAATCAAAGCTTATTGAGTGATACTTCCCGATGGCAAGTGACTAGAAAAGCACCATTTGATTAGTGCCTTTAAGACATGTTTGTTTGAGACTGAGGATGTGTTTAACATTGCAGTGATTTACTTCATTAGTACATACATTTTGTCATCCCCACCAAAGAAACATTTTGTCTCGTTTGATCACTTTTTATTGGTTGAATCTGGATATTACACAACATATCTATGGGGTAGACATTCATTTTTTGATTTTAGGGATTCTTTGGTCTGTCAACTTATTGAAGACCCAAACTATGTTAAATTTTTTGGTTTTCCATTGGTAATATAAATATGGTTTTACGAGTGTTCCAACAAAGTTGATCATGCTATCGTTGTTCAGAAATAACATTGAATTCCTCGCCTATTCAAGTGGACAACATCAGACAACAGGTTGTATTTTTATAAGTTTTTTAGAGGAATGTTTAGGCCGTATGACAATCAGGTAATTCGCAGTTTATATTTTTTTCTTGGCTTATTCTTAATCCTTATTCATATTACTCTTTTTTTGTTTTTTTGTTAAATTTATAGTACAAGTTTCAAGATTTTTCTTTTACCGCGGAAGATTTGGCTGCCTTTGAAGTTGAGCAGCTTGAGGATTCGAACTTTGTTGGCACTAATGTTTTGCATGCCAGTGTTGAGTGCAATGATGATGTCGTTGCCCGTAATTTTAAAAATCTTGCTGGAGACTTCATGTTGGTTAGTATATTCAGATTTGCAATTCCACAATTTTTAATTTTATTTTTTTATATTCCGTCTTATTTTTTTTTCTTAAGTGCGCAATGACTTCAAAGCTTTAGAGGTCAAGGTTGAAGCGCAAATTGGGGAACTAAAAGCGTACATGGATGGATGTTTCAAGAATATACTTAATGAGAATAAGTCGATACAAAGCGAAAGATTAAAGAATGAAGGAGTTGGTGCTGCAAAGGTATCATAGAAATTTATGTATAGATCTGTTGAACATTATGCTTTTTTAATGGTGAACATGAATAGAGTCTGTTAGTTATGGCTAGATTTTTTGGTAAAAAATGTTGATGGTTTGTTTAATGTTCTTTTTGGTGCACTATAATTTTGCTTTTGAGGCTTAACATTTTTGGTGTAACTATTGGTGCCTTGGTTTTTTTTTTTTTTTTTTTTATATATGTGGTTAGCTCTGAAATGTGAATTGGTATTCAATAAAGTGAACATTATGCTTTTGTTGGAATGGTTGGTTAGCTTTGAAATACAAATTGATATTCAATATGGTGAACATTATGCTTTCTAATGGTGAATATAGTTTCTTAGTCATGGTTACATTTTTGGTAAAAATGTTGATGTGTTGGTTAGTGGTCTTGTTGGTGCACATTATTTTTTGTTCTGAGGCTTACTATTATTGGTATAACAGTTGGTGGCTGGGTTAATTTTTTTTTTTAATATTGCTGATAGTTACTCCATTCAATGGTATTCTTGTTAGTATTCATAGTGGTGATTCTTTTGTATATTATATGGTAATCTCATTAGCTGGTGAAATTATCATTGTTTTTCACGATGGTGCCTTTTACGGTGGATTTTTTACTTTTATATTAATTGTTGCAATTCTTAATGCTTTTTTTTTTTTTTTTGCTAAAAAAATTGGTGTGTTTGCTAGTTTCCTTATCAGTGGATAATTTTTTTTTAAAAGAGGTTACCCTTTTGGGTATTAGTGTTGGTGGGTTGATTTTTTTTTTTTTATGATTATTATTTCTAATGCACAATGCTAATGTTAATATTATTGTGCATGGTGAATATTCTGCTCACGTTTATTGGGTATTCACATTAGTTTTTGCATGGTGAATGACTTTTTTTTTCTTGATTTGGTGCAGCAATGCTTTTTTTTTGTGTTGGTTTGTGACTTATATGTGCACAATTACTTTGCTAATGAAGGTCATAATTTTGGTTAAAGAAAAAGGTGGTGTGTGGGATGTGTGGTTGTGTTGGTTTTTTATTTGGGGTGCATGTAGTATTATTTTTTAGTGTGTTAACATGTTTTCCACACTACACATGTTGAGTTTGGTTTATGATTTGGGGTCTATGCAATATTATGTTTAGATTTAACAGTGTTTAGTTTGGTGAATATAGTTTCTTAGTCATGGTTAGATTTTTGGTTAAATTGTTGATATGTTGGTTAGTGGTCTTGTTGGTGTGTACACTATTTTTGGTTCTGAGGCTTACCATTTTTAGTAAAAATGTATTAGTTGGTGGCTGGGTAAATTTTTTTTTATGTGGATCATAGTTACTCCCTTTAATGGTATTCTGGTTGATTTTTAACATGGTGTTTCTTTCGTATATTATATGATAATCTCATTAGTTGGTGAAATTGTTGATGCTTTTATTTTTTCTTTGGTAAAAAGATTGGTGTGTTTGCAAGTTTTCTTATCGGTATTAGTGTTGGTGGGTTGATTATTTTTTATGATTGTTATTGCTAATGGACAATGGTAATATTAATACTGTCGTGCGTTCTTGTCTCGTCATCTCTATCAATATACGTCACACATAATGGATATTTCGAAAAGAAATTCGGCTTGAACCTTTTCTGATCTAAATAGAGTTTTAACCCCCATGTCATTGTAGATTTTCAATGGTGACGCATGCACATTCACGACATATTGTATTACCAACTTGACACATGTCGTGTCTAACCTTATTTGAGAAGCAATGACTCTCAACAAATCATCATAATTTGATGACGTATCATATAACACTCCTTCCATCTTATAATCCACGTAGTTACCTTTGTAAGACACCAAATATATACCACAATCAACATCATATCTTGCACATTCAACATTCCAATGTTTCTCACATTACAATACCATCCAAAATACCAAGTAGGGAACCATTTCTTATTGCTACCATTATATACACCAAGCTAGGCTCACCACTGTTGAATTGATTCCTTTGAATTTAATTTATTTTATACCAATATATACACCATTTAATTGACCAATATATACTTCATTTTGTACAATGTACAAAAGTTGATGCCTCCATCTACCTTGACACACCTGTCAAAAAGGTTGTCACTATGCAATCAACTTAAATAAATTGATTTAATTGCTTTTGATAAAAGAAAAGCCTTTTAATTTTTTTTTAAAAAACTTGGAAATGAACTACATTTTCCTACCATAAGTAACGTTGACTATAGTACCAAAAGTAATTTTTTTTGGTGTTACTAATGATCTACACGGCTGAATTGTATAGTTAATAATGTTAATTTATTTATTTTAATTTTTTTCTTTCCCAATACCAATCACTTCAACTTGTCATCACCATTAATTACTATCAACCAACAACTTTTACTTATTTTGTAATTAGAATTGATATATTAGTATAAATATTAAAAAATCAGTAGGCCCTTGTAATTTGATATACAAATTTGTAATACTTAAGTTTTTCACCCTTTTTTAAAGAAAAAAGTATTCACAAAAAATTTAGCATGTCAAGAGTATTTTAATTTAATAAGCGATAAAATTGAACTTCAACTATATTTTTCTTTTCTGGACACTTAACTTTTATGATTTATGACATCCCTTCAGAAGATTATGTATTCATACTAAATTTACCACCTTATTCTTGCAAAATTCATACTTACCGAAGTGACTTGTGGAAACTCATAAGATACAAATTTCAATACTAACGCCTTAAAAAATCGTTGCGTTACTAGCAAACCTATCATAAGAGTTTCTCACTTTGTAAAAGGATTTATAAAAGACTAGTATATATAAATTCAAGGAATTGCTTCACTATGTGTATTTAATTAATTTCAATAATAAAATATGAAATGTATTTATTGATCATTTATTAATTTCTATTTTCATGTAGGAATTAAATATTAAATAATTATTAATCATTATAATTTAATTAATTTATCTATTAATAATTTGACTCAAATTAAAGTCAGTAAATAATATTTTTGAAATTTGTATTTTGAATATTTAAATTCATTTTTACTCTTGTAGTATTAAACGTATTATGTGAAAAGTTAAAATTTGATTTTTTTTTTTTATAAAAGAAGAGCTTTATAAGTGGTTCAACATAAATATATAGTAAACTAAAAACATAGTTGTAATCAACTATTAGAACAATATTATAACAAACAACATTGTGTACTAATACATTAAATTAATATATGATCACAAAAATAGTTATAATATTATTATATATATTTTTAAAAAATATTTTTTTAATTTAAAAATTATAACATTTAAAAATATACATGCAACGTGCAGAGACATACAAGTATTATATAGAAAAAATGAAAAGGTAATAGAAGGTTTCTTTTTATGTAAAGTTAATATAAAGTAATTACGTATTTTGTAAAAGAGGCTAAGTCAAAAAAGAAAAAGAGATCGCCGTTGCCGGGGATCGAACCCGGGTCACCCGCGTGACAGGCGGGAATACTTACCACTATACTACAACGACTTCTTGTTTCCCTGTTCTCCATAGAAAACTAAAGATTATTAAATTCGCATTGTCGGAGTAGACCTAGTATTTATCCAGAGGGATACAGTTTAAAAAATATCATAAATCAAAAGTAGTTAGAGAGGCATTATGATTGGAAAACAATCTTCTTATTTTCACAAGGTCGTGGTCGTGTGCATGGTACTCACTTTTGGTTAAACATGTAAAATTACATGTTATTGTCATCGTTATTGAATTTTTCTCATGTTGTTTTACAATAGACTAAACTATTGCATCAAATTGATAGTATTTATTTAATTTTTATTTACATGTATTTAATGACAAGTAATTGTTATCTTGACCGGCTCATACGGTATAGTAGACAAAAGTTTCTCGATCACTTTCTTTCGAATTTTGAGTTCCAGTAACATATGTTTTAAAAGAAAATCTCCAATTTCATAGAAATATAGTTTCCATAAAAGCATCTGGAATCAGTCCATAACTCCCTCTAACTGTAAGCAAGGATCAAAATCTGGTTTGTATCCTTCATCTTTCATTAGCTTGCTTAACTTCCATAACTCTTCGCGTATATGTATGATTTGTGGATGCAACTGATCTCCAGCAACAAATACATGAAACTGACTCTTCAGCTCAATCCAGCTACATCCAGGCTCCTTGCTTACTCCACGGATATTCATCAACCTTCTTACGCGTTCAACATCCTCCAATCTTCCCATGGCTGAATAAATACTAGAGAGTAGCACATAAGCAGATGATTCTTGTGAACCCAATTCCATCAACTTCTCTCCAGCGTATGCGCCTAATTCATAGTTTCTATAGTTCCTGCAAGCACTTAGCAAGATACGCCACAAACACAGACCATGGTCAACATGACTTGCTGCTGACTCGATAAATTCTTTTGCTTTGTACAGTTCTCCAGCACGACCAAACATATCTACCATACACGCAAAATGCTCTAGCCTAGGCTCTATCCCAAACTCATCAGACATCATCTTGAAAATATTCCACCCTCTCTTTACCAAACCCATGTGACTACAAGCAGAAAGAATGTTTACAAAAGTAACATAATCTGGTTTTGTTCCCTCAAGAAGCATTTCCTCAAAAAGTTCAAGGGCTTCAGTGCCGCAGCCGTTCTGAGAAAGACCTGACATCATTGAGTTCCATGACACTAAGTCTCTAGTAGGCATCCGCCTAAAGACTTGATTACCGTCATGGAGGCTTCCAGACTTCGCATACATAGTTGACAGAGCACTTCCAATTGGAACTTCAAGACTAAACCCATGCTTGACTATATGAGCATGAATCTGCTTCCCCTGCTCCAAAGCAGCAAGGCTAGAGCAGGCTTTTAACACGCTCGCCATTGTCAACTCATTGGGTACAACACTCTCCATCAGCATTCTACAATACATTCCCATAGCACTTTCATTATCCCCATTCTTTACATATCCTGCTATCATGGAAGTCCATAAGACTATATCGGGTTCTTTCAAATAATCAAAACCACTTCTGGCATCAGTTATATTACCACATTTAGCATACATGTCCACTAGCGCGGTCAGAATATACATTTGGGGCTCAAATCCCAACTTCAATAGATATCCATGCACCTGTTTTCCTTCTCTAAGTGCATCAAAATCACTACAAGCATTAAGCACCCCAACCAGAGTGTACTCACTGGGATTCATTCCACAGTAATGCATCTCAGAGAACAATTTCAAGGCCTTCTCACAATCCCCATTCTGTGCATAACCAGTAATTAAGGCAGACCAGGTTATAGAATTCTTCTCAGAGGAGAGCTCGAATGCCCAAAATGCATCATCCAAACTCCCACACTTGGCATACATAGTAACAGTAGCATTAGCAACAGAAACAGCCCAAAAAAATCCATTCTTCAGGGAAAGACAATGAATTTGCCTTCCGACATCGATAAACTCAGGCAATGCAACAGCACTAAGAACACTAGTGAATACAAACTCATTCACATCTTGCCCTCTCTCCCATAGCATCGCGTTAAACACTCCCAAAGCCTCCTTAACTAGCCTCTGCGAAGCATACCCAGATATCATTGTCGTCCAAGAAACAGAATTTCTCTCAGGCATTTCATCAAACACCTTCCGAGCATCACCAAGATGATGACCAGCCTTACAATACACGTTCAGCAAAGAACTACCCACAAATACATCGGAAAGATAACTGAGTTTGAACGCAAGACAATGGGCTTGCATCCCAGTAAAGGAGTCCCCCAAAGTGGAAACAGCGGTGAAAATGCCAGCAAATGTGTGAGGATTTGGGAGGGCGTTTTCCTGTCTCATTTGCTTGAAGAGTTTGAGGACGGAAAGAGAGGAATCTCGACGACCCAATTGAGAATAGCCATTGATGAGACAGTTCCATGAGACAACGTCTTTGTTTTCTATTTCTTGAAAAGCGAGACTCGCGTCCAACAAACGGTGGCACTTGGCGTACAAGTTGACAATGCTGTTGGATAGGTAAATGCAAGAAGATGAAGAACCAGTTTTAATGAGATGGGCGTGAAGAGATTGGCCCTTTGGAAGGTTTCTGCATTGAGTGTAATGGAGTATTTTTGTGAAAAGGGAAGCAGAGGATTCAAAAGCTACAGATATTGAACCATAACTCATATCATAAGTCACTTGCTTCTCCACATCAGGCCCTTATAACTTAGTAAATAGCTTCGATGAAGGTGTAACGAAGGCATCATTTGCTTAAGAAGACGGTTCGAAAGAAGGAGTTAGATACGCGAAGCAGATGTTCATAATTTTTTATGTTTGTCGCGTTCGGATTGTGGTAATAGGGTTATTACGTATGCATTATATGGATTAAAAATTGTTAAGAAAGATTGAGAAAGAAGTCTACGAGTGTTTGACTCAAGTATGGGAATAGCTTTTTTTGTAGTTTCGAATTCGGTAACTTGTATGACTTGGATTAATCCCAATGAAAGATTTGGTGATGATAAAATCTGAAATGAAATTCTCTTCTTTTATTTCAAAATTCTGCTGTGATACACAAAGAGGATGCTTATATAGAGCATCTATGACTTGATCAACAAGACACTAACTAACTCCTAACTAACTACCAACATAATTAGTTAGCTAACTATTTTCTTAACAAACTTCTAACAGAATTAGTTAACTAACAGAATCAGTTAACTTCTTAACTCCTCTAACTAATACATTCAGCATCAAGTAATACACCCCCTTAAGCTGGTATGTGAGAAGACATTGAGCATACCAAGCTTAGAAGTCAATAGTTGATGCTGTCTGACACTTAAACTTTTGGTTAGAACGTCAGCAAGTTGAGAAGCTGTTGGAATGAACTGTGGTTTAATCAGACCATTTTTCACTTTCTCTCTAACAAAATGGCAATCAATCTCTATGTGCTTGGTTCTTTCATGGAAAATAGGGTTAGATGCTATATGTATAGCTGCCTGATTATCACAATATACTGTAACAGGATTAGGCACGCTGCAATTTAGTTCTGCTAGTAGACCACAAATCCAAGTCAATTCTGCAACTGCCACTGCCATGCTCCTATACTCAGCTTCTGCTGAGCTCCTGCTTACTGTATGTTGCTTCTTGGATTTCCAGGATAGAAGTGCATCCCCTAGTTTCACTACATAGCCAGTCACTGATCTTCTGGTGTTGGGACAAGCTGCCCAATCAGAATCATAGTATACCATCAGTTCTGGTGTTGAATTGGATGGAAAGAACAACCCAAGTCCTGGTGATCCCTTTAAGTACCTTACTACCCTCATTGCTGCTTCCAGATGAGACTGTTTAGGTCTTTGCATGAACTGACTTAACACTTGTACTGCAAAGCATATGTCTGGTCTTGTGATGGTCAGATATATGAGTTTCCCAACCAACTTCTGATAGCCAACTATGTCTTCTAGTTCAGGATCATTTTTGTTTCCCACATGAGCATCATATTCAGCAGTTGTGAGCTTGTGATTCACTTCCAAAGATGTAGCAGCTGGTCTAGACCCACTGAGTCCTATTTCTGAAATTAGCTCCAAACAATATTTTCTTTGGTTTAGGAGTATCCCTTTTTCTGATCTCATAACCTCAATGCCAAGGAAATATCTTAACTCACCTAAATCTTTAATCTTGAAGTGGTGGTGCAGTGTGTCTTTTGCATGATTCATTAACTCAGATGTGTTTCCTGTGATAAGTAAATCATCCATATAGACTAGTATGATTACAATGCCCTTTCCTTCTTTCTTTGTGAATATAGAGTGGTCATAGGCACTTTGTGAGTACCCTGCAGTGACTAGTGCATCAGTAAGTTTTATGTTCCATTGTCTTGATGCTTGTTTCAATCCATATAGAGACTTAACCAATTTACACACCTTGTTGTCTCCCATTTTACAGAAACCTTGAGGCATTTTCATATAAACATCCTCAAATAAGTCACCTTGCAAGAAAGCATTGCTTATATCCATTTGTATCACAGGCCAGTGATTTGAGGCAACAAGACTCATTACAGTTCTAACTGATACCATCATGGAAGTCTAATCCCTCCTTTTGGTTGTACCCCTTTGCCACTAATCTTGCCTTAAACCTTTCTACTTCTCCATTGGACTTGTACTTGATCTTGTACACCCATTTTGACCCTATTGCTTGCTTTCCTGCCGGAAGATCAACAATGTCCCATGTGTGATTCTCCTCTAAAGCTTGTATTTCCTGCTCCATTGCTTCAATCCACCTTTTATCCTTAGATGCTTCCTGGAATGATTGGGGCTCCAGTAAGGTTGAGAATGCACTTAGATAGGTTTGGTACTGGGTTGACAGTTGTGAATATGAAATGTACTTGGAGATAGGGAACAAAGATGTTTGGTTTGCTTTCTTCTTATTCATATCATAATCCTTCATCCATATGGGTGGTCTAGATACTCTATTACTGCTTCTTCTTGTTTCTGAATCCTCATGTTCATTTTGAAGATAATATTCCTCTGCATGTTCTGCCTCATTTATTATTGGATCTGAGTTGTCAGCTTCATTGAGTTCCACTCCTGAGCCTCCACCTATCAGTTCTGTGTGAACTGATGGCTCAATAGTGTTGCTACTCTCAATAGTTGCTGAAGTGTTATCATTATGCTCATCTTGTGCAACTTGTCTTCCATGATCTACAGATAGTGAAATATCCTCATATACTGCTTCTGAGGGCATAGGATAGAATATGTCATCTAGATCCTTCTTGGTTCCTTTAAAAGGAAAGATTGTCTCTCTGAAACTTACATCTCTACTTACCAGGAATGTGTTTGTTTCTAAGTCAAACAACCTATATTCTTTTTGTGTTTCTTCATAGCCAATCATGACTGTCTTCCTCACCCTTGAGTCAAACTTACTCCCTCTAGGGAGCACACTAGCAAAACATAGGCAACCAAATACTCTGAGATGATCAAATGTAGCAGGTTTCCCATGTAAGAGTTCAAATGGAGACTTCCCTTTCAATATAGAAGATGGTAGCTTGTTGATAAGATAAACGACTGTTCTTATGCATTTACCCCAAAACCTATGTGGAACACCACTTTGAAACTTTAGAGCTCTTGCAACATCTAAAATATGTCTGTGTTTTCTCTCCACAACTCCATTTTGTTGAGGAGTGTATGGACAACTACTTTGATGTGTAATGCATAATGAAGAGAATAGTTCATGACAACTTGAATTGAAGAACTCTTTACCATTATCAGATCTCAGAGTCTTAACAGTCACATCATATTGATTTTTCACCTTATACAAAAAATCCTTCAACACAACAACCACCTCACATTTTGATTGTATCAGACATACCCAAGTATATCTACTATAATCGTCCACTAGTGTTACAAAATAAGACTTTCTGTCATAGGTAGGTACCTTAAATGGTCCCCATATATCAACATGAAGTAAATTGAAACAACTAGAAGTAGAAGAAGTACTGACTGGAAACTTGAGTCTACTTTGTTTAGCCATAGGACAAACTATACAAAGTTGTTGTTGTGTTCTACTCATCTTAATATTCAGGTCTTCAATTTTGTTGAATACTTCTATAGAAGGATGGCCAAGTCTATTATGCCATAGTGTTGAATCTGCTTGTTCTTTCACTACATTTCTTGCTTTCACTGCAACATCCTCTTGTAGCCAGTATAGTCCCTCATGTTCTCTACCAATCCCCATAACCTTGCCACTGTAGAGCTCCTGAAATATACAAAATTCTGGATAGAAGGTGACTGAACAACACAACTCCTTTGTTATCTTAGACACTGATAATAGGCTGAACTTGAAATCAGGCACAAATAGAACATTTTTCAATATATGATGCTGTAAAATAACTGTTTCTCCTGTGTGTGTGATACTGCATTTATCTCCTGTGGGAACTTGAACTCCATGTTGTTTGTTGATTGCCTTGATATCTGCTAACACCCTTCTAAATGGTGTCATGTGATGAGTCGCACCTGAATCTATAATCCAATCACATTTTCCTACTTTTGAGAAAAAGGAAGATATACCTGCAAAGTTGCATTGGTAATCACCTGTATAGTCCTTAGATTGTGAATCAACTTCCTTCCCTTTCAAGCTTATATAGTGCTGATACTAATCATCTGAAATGTAGTGGCCTCTGGATGATGTTGAACCATCTGAATCAGTCCCAATAGCTGTCTCAGTCCTCTCCACAGAAGTGTGATGAGCTTGTGGATGGTTTCTTGTTGTGTAACCTGATGATCTCAATGTAGTGTCCTTGTTTTGTGTTGACAGATGCCTTTTACTCTTGAAATCAGGAGGGTAACCAACTAGTCTGTAACAATTTTCCTTCAGATGCCCTTTGTATCCACAATGTTCACACACAGTTCCAGGAATGGTTCCTCTCACTCCACCATTTACTGTCTTCCTAGACTTAAAGTTTCCTTCCTTTCCAACAGCCAGCAAGCTTAATGAATCTCTATTGACATCAAGTATTCCCAGCTTCCTCTGGCTTTCCTCTTGAATAACTACAGAATATGCTTGGTTCACACTTAGAATAGGAGTCCTAAGAAGTATGTCACTTCTAACATGGCTATAAGTCTCATTCAATCCCATGAGAAATTGCAACAACTTTTGATTACTCAAATGTAGATTGTAAGCTCCTGATTTTGCACTCTCATGTATGGGAGGTTGAGGTGCTAACAAGTCCAACTCATCCCAATAATCTTTCAGCTTAGAGTAGTAAAATGTGATAGAATCAGTACCTTGTGTGTGCATAGCTATTTCCTTCCATAGTTGATAGATTCTAGTAAGGTTCGACTTGTGAAATCTTTCCTTGAACTCATCCCACACCTTTTTCGCATTTGAAGCCAAAACTATACTCGAAACTAATTCTGATGCCACCACACTGCTTATCCATGAAAGCACTAAAGCATTACACCTATCCCATTGCCTTGCTAAATCTCCCTTGTACATGCTTCGACTGCAGCTTCCATCAATGAATCCCAATTTATTCTTTCCCAGCAGTGCTAATTTCATAGATTTACTCCACAAAGTGTAGTTTTCTGGACCTGTTAATTTCAATCTAATCAACAAGGCTCCAGGAGTATCTGAAGGCTGTAAAAATAGTGGATGTGTATAATCCAACTGTGAAATCTGTGTGCTTCCACTCTGCGATGGCTCTGAGTTTGCCATTTTCTTCAAGCTTCAACAATGGAGCTTGACTTTATGGCTGTAAGGATCAATGCTCTGATACCATGATAAAATCTGAAATGAAATTCTCTTTTTTTATTTCAAAATTCTGCTGTGATACACAAAGAGGATACTTATATAGAGCATCTATGACTTGATCAACAAGACACTAACTAACTCCTAACTAACTACCAACAGAATTAGTTAGCTAACTATTTTCTTAACAAACTTCTATTAGAATCAGTTAACTTCTTAACTCCTCTAACTAATACATTCAGCATCAAGTAATAGGTGAGATCACGGGAAAGTAATTAATGACGAACTAAGGTATACAACCTCGAAGGTATGGATTAATATTGATTGAAAAAAGGCTTGGTTTACATGATGTGAATCAGGATATAGCTTTTCATCGTAAATTGCATCCGTGGTTAGTTGGTTTCGTCAAGGCATGGTTTGGATAGGTAATAAAATGAATGAATGCGTTGGTAGTTGAGCATTTGGAAGGACTTGTTTATGGTCTCGATTGTATATTGTAGTACTTATGATGGTGGAAACTTAATGAAGTTTTGATTTGAGTGGTTTGGTGTAAGGCGAGGCAATCTGCTGGGAAGTTTTGGCAGATCCAATGAAAGACTGATTTTCAAATATTGAAATTACGAGTTATTAGACGAGCCATAGATTTCGTGACAGCTCGTATGCATGTTCGTATGCTGAAGATCAGAAAATATGTCAAGTGCTAAACTGTTATCAGACCAGGGCTCCTACGAGCCGTAAGTCAGGTGACGAGTCGTAGATAAGATCGTGCCTAGAGGATCAGAGTTTTGAAGAATTGCAGAAGAATTATCAGACGAGACCCCTTGTGGGTCATAAGTCAAAAGACGGTCCGTAGGACCAGTCCGTATATAGAAGACAACTTTTGGGAAATGTAGAGTACAAAGCCCAAGTACAAACCGTGATCCATTTACGGCCCGTAACCCCAATCGTTCGATTTTTTTATTCCAATTTTCCTATTTCATTTAGATTTGGTTTCCACTTATTATAACTAATTTTTTAAAGATTTTTTTTTAGAGGGAGAATAGTCAGAACGTTGAAACTTTGTTACTTGTGATTATTATTATGTTCTTAGAGATTTCTTTTGACATTATATTTGGGTTATAACATTGTGATTTTTGTGGAGATTTTAGATTTCTTGTTCTTCGATTTATTGTTGTAAGTGTTTAATTATACTATTCCATAACATGATTCTTTCATCAACAACAATCATGAGTAGCTAAATCTATAACTAGGGTTACGGGAACCATGAAGAACTCACAAAGTAAAAATCAGATAATCCACAATCTTTGGAAAGTGTACATGTGTGTATTAATCATCTCTTCGATTAGAGTGCTTTTTAATGGTGGCTAACGTTAGAACTCACCTAATTCTTATTTAATGGATCAAGGGGTAATGAATGGAATAATAATTAACATGATTCAATGTGATCCCTCTCGTCTAATCGACCTGAACGGATCAAGGGATGGTTGTACTGGGATAAAAGGTAAGGGTTAGTAATACAACACTGCGGGAATAAATCAAATTACGTAGTGAAATTCACCTAACGCCAGGATCAAAGGTTTAAGAGAACATAACTTACCAGTTCTACATGCTACACACTAGAAAAGGTTACGATTATCTTGCTATATTGAGTTAGGAATTCATGGGAACACTATACCCTAGTTACTTCTCTCACTGATTTCACAACACTTGCATTTGACGATTTGATTCTAGTTTAGGTTTATTTTTAGCATTTTACAAAAACCCCTCCTTTAGGAAATAAATAGATCAATTCAATTTAATTGCTCATAATTACTCTAGGTCTAGACCTTATTCCTCGTGGGATCGACTCTAACCACTATTAGGTTCTATATTTGACAACGCCCACTTATATCTTAATTGAGAGGTATAGTTTGTTGTGTCGGTACATTAGGACAGGTTGCATGTATTTCTGTTGAATTCAGTTGAGTTCGATGACCGTTTCATTTTTGTTAAGAAATTGGGAACTATTCTAGCTAGAGTTGTCGGGCAGTGGTGTTTCAGGGTTGTACCAACAGTTAAAAGTCCAGTGGTGACATCGATCGATCGAGAAGGCTATCTAAGGGTGAGAGACAGACATGAGGGCTGCATCCCAACTTATTTAAATCTTTAGATATGCCTTTACCCTTACTTTCATGGACGAAAGTACCATTAGTGAGAGATGTTGTAATGACCCTCCATGTCATTTTCGCCTTTCATGATCATTTCATCAGTTTGAGTTAGTGCATAGTAACCCCGAGCCTTTTTAGACTTGTTGATACTGTTGGTGTGATTTTGGGGTGAATCAGTTGAGATAAATATAAATTGAGTTTCTGGTGAAGTCCAAGTAAACGGCTTCAGAATGAAATTCAAACGGTTCCATTGGCTTCGAAACAGCCAAATTAGGTTAAGAGCATGTCCAGTGCAGTTATATAATATTTTACAAATTTAGCTACCGGAACCTGTTAATAACTTTAGTCAACACCCTCGGAAAATGTGCTCGAATGAGAATTTCAATAGCACAATCAGCTCCGAAACGTCGAGTTTGCTCTAGCATGACCCTTCATTTGGTACCAGGGACCTCCGGATGCAATTTGGCCCCAGAGGGCTTTTCATTAAATGTTGCATATAAAGAAGTGGGACCCACATTGGTTCATAATGACCTTCAGTGAAAATTTCATCTGCATCATTAGATCTGAAACGTCAAAATTATTAGAGTTACATAGTTTGTTTACAAAAATTAGAGTCCGAATAAGCTCAAAACATAAAAAAAAGGATTATATAGTTGCTGAAGGGGAAGGGTGATGTATGAATCAGGCTGCGCCAGATATTGCCACATGGTAGAGGCGTTTCGGCCACATGGATATGTATATAAGGTTGGTTTCCGGGAAAGTATTATATATTTTCCCACTCAACTTTGGACCTCGATTTTGAGATTAATTTTTATCCGATTTGAGTGATTCAAAAGGCTAACTTGTGTATTTTTTTGAGAAGAATATCGTGGAAGTGTTAGAAATTGCTTTTGGCATGCCGTTCAAGGTAATTTTTCTCATTTTGCTATAGCATATCAATATTAGTTACTGAAAACTTTGGATATTGAGATCTTTGTCGTTTGGAATTGAATTTCAATGAAATTTTAGTCTAAATAGGAGAGTTTTTTGAGACGGACTTCATAGGGACCTCTGATTTTAGCTTTGACACATATTTCGGGATAAGAATCACTATTTTGCTGAATGTTAGATCGTAAATTATCAAAAACTTCGAGTTGCGATATCTTGGCCATTTATTTTCAAAATTAAGTAAACTTTGGGTCTACATTGTACTACTTTTTGACACACGCACTGTGTTATGGTCGGATCCTTTTGGTTTGACTGTATTTTTTAATTATCTGACTGAGAAGCTGCTGCAAGAAATATATTTTGATAAGAAATGTAATTTGATTTTTGGGTTGTTTCTCCTTATTCTAAGCCTCGTTTTGAGCTCAATTTTCGACTATAGATTTGGGGTGAAGTAGAGACCATTTTATGAGGATTGATTTTGTATTTCGGGTGTAGGCCTCATTTTTTTTCGTTTTAATCGCAATTGACGTATTTTCCTCTATTTCTTGAGATATTACGGCCAGAACATCCTTATTTACGTTATGATTCATGTTTTGATTGTTGAGCAACATTGAGGTATTTACGAGAGGTAAAGCTTGCGTAGACTAATCTGGAGCATATGGTTTTATCTTCCAGACAGGCTAGGCTTTCTTTACCTCTAGACTGAGTTGAAATGTGTAGTGAGAGCATGTTTGTTGTTGGAGATTCATGTGTAAAGTATATGTGTATGATATGATTTCCATTTGGACTTTGTGATACCTACATTTGTTCTGTTAGCAGTTTTCAACACTATTTGGGCTATAAATGCTTTTGGTAGAGGTTGTAAAGGCGAGATAGAGTGCGACTGAGGTAAATTAAGCGTTGATGCTACCTGTATACATATGTTTGACTATTTAAGTGTTGATTTGCCCCGTTGGGCATAATATTGATACCTACGTACATTCAGGGTACTTGTATTTGTTTTAGGCACAGTCTTATACCACTTCTGTTGAGACGTATACCTATTTGGCTACTTGTATACTTGTTGGGTTATCTAGTACTAGGGGAATCATGCTACATTGTGGGAAGTTAGTTGTCGGTTGTACTCCTAACTATACAACATGATTCTGTTGAGGTGGTGTACTATTATACTAGACCCCTAGTTGTTTATTGATGGGGTTGTAATGCTGATTGTGAGGTATATGCCATACCCTGGGAAATTATTGGGTTATCCATTATTTGGGGCATTAGTGCATATTGATCAACTGATTTGCCTTCCATCTTGTTCTAGGGACTTATTACATTACCAACTGGCCTGTATATTGTAGCCCTGGTTATTTATTACACTAATCGGCTAGGTTGTTGTCATGATTCTGTTTGGCAAGATACCTCTGGTTATCTATATTCGTTGGGACTTAGCCTAGGCTTAAGTCAGTGTTGCGCTAGAGTTGTTGTACATAGAGCTATATGATTATATATATGCATAGGATGACTTGGGAGGCCCACAGGAGCGGGTGTCGCGGACCGACATGATATATATACTAGGATCGGATGACTCATACCGTCACGATGGAGGATTCCTCCCACCAAATTTTAAGATCGGGTGTCTCATTTTGTCATAACGAGGGATTCATCTTATCTTCTATATATGTACGTACTTGGATCGAGTATCATGGACCGATATGATACACAAGATCGGGTGTCACGTTCTGACACAGAATTAGGAAGTCGGGTGCCACGAATCAGCACGGGATACACTATTCTTATCCGATTTTACTGATACACTTATCCACACCCTGATTGTGCGTGGGTGTACCTTCTAGACTTATGTGGGCTCAGCTGGTATATAGGCATAGATACTAGGGCCTTATACCCACGTACAACACCTTATCTTGGCCGTATGACAACGTGATATGGTTATGCATGGTATTTGTTAATTGGTTTTGGCATATACTATTGGGTCTTGCTCAGTTGGTCCCTCCTATTTCTACTTGGTTGGTTCTTCTAGTTCTGCTCAGTTGGGTCTTCGAATGCCATAGACATACTTGACACTTTTTCTTCGGGTTTCATCAGTCAGCATCATTGTACGTTACTTGGGTTGTGCAGTTGGGGTTCCGTGGTTCTTCAGATATATATTTTTTTACCTCGATTAAGATTGATAGCACTACAGTTGGGGTTTTGTGGTTCTCCAGATATGCTTATTTTTTTTACCTTGGTTCAAATAGCTAGCACTGCAGTATTCCATTATATTTGTTCTTACCATATTTATTATATTTCACTTAGTCGGCCGATGATGCTTATTGGGTGCCTTTCACTAGCACTCGCCCCTACTTTTCTTCATCTACTCATAGTGCAGGTCTAGGTATGAGCCACAACCATTGATCTAGGGGCTTGTAGACGCTTCAGGAGGCTTTGGTGAGCATCAATAGTTTAGATATTCTATAGTCTCTTTCTGTCCAGTGGGCGGTCTTTTATATTCAAACATTGGCCCTGTATATATGTAGTTTGGATTTGTATGCGTAGGGTACTATTCTTGTTATGTCTGTAGATTTGTATATTTTAATTTGAGTCTATAGTAGCTTTGTACAGGTGACATTTAGGTTCTGGGCAGGTTGTTGTTAGTTTATTTTGTGCGTTACTAGTATTATTCTGAGTAGTATTTAGGACAGGTACTGTGGATTGGGTTGGCTTTCCTGTAGGTTGGATTTAACAGGCGTCATCGTGATATGTAAGGTCGGATCGTGACAAGATGGTACAACACAACTACCTTTGTTAGTTGATATAAATTCGATTTGCTATTGTGTTTGGAGCTCAATTCATGGTTAGAGTATTGATTTTTAAATATTTAAGTGGTGAAAATCATATTAGAAAGGTAAATTTGATTTGTCAAGTGATAAGTAATATTTGTTAACTTTCTCAAGAACTTCTAATAGTAAAATTACTTTCTTAGGATAAGTTGTTCTTTACAATAATTTATTTAGTGATTTGAAATTCCCATGTGCTTATAAAGACAAATCGTTGGGTCTGAATGTAATTACGTTTAGAAGATGATCTTTTTTTAAAAAATTATATTTCTTATATTTTGTATCAATTATAAGTCTCAAATAATTTTTATCACTTTTTTTAAATTTAAAGACTCAATCTGTCAGGATTTATTAATAAAGCTATTTACAAAATTGAACTTGGCCTGAGGTGCTAGAACCCACAAATAAATCAACCAAAATAACCCCTAAAACAAGAAAACTAAAAAGAAATAGGAACAAGGAGGATTAGAAGAGTGGAAAGATCGAAGCTGAGAAGTCACAAAAATTAGAAGAGCGGAAAGGTCCAAGTTGATAAGTCACGAACCTCTATTCGTCTCTGGCAAGGTCATCAGACTTAGCTCCTTCTGTTTGTTCAGCTCTTATTGAATGATTTGGATGCTAAATTAGCTATTGGATCTTCATGAGGTATGTTCCTTAATCTTAAATCTTGTATCTCTTCGTAGCTGAAGAAAGAAAAGGTCTTTTATTTTGTTCCTATCTTGAGTAGCTATAATTGTAAATCTTTGCTAATAGTGTGAATTGATAGAGTGTAAGTATTTATTCGTTAAAAGAATGACTTGATTTCCACCTCCACCTACCTCGTGACCTCGTCTCTATCAAGATTTACGTCAGTATAAGCTATGTAACCTTTAGCTAGTTACTTATTGCGCTGTATTTCTCTCCTCTAGATTTTAATGAGATGAACTTTCTAAAGCTCTAGATTAAAGAAAGCACACAATTATAGTAACTAATTATAGCTTTGAACTATCCCCATTTTTAGTGCAGGAGCAGACAAGAAATGTAAACTCTTGCACCTACAGAAGTCCTGATTTGGTATTTATTGAACACCTTAAAGCTATCACTAGGTGTAAATACTAAAACTAATCAAAAAATTTCAAACTTCAGTATATGTAAAAACTGCAATATTCATCTACTTATAGCTTCCTAAAAGAAGAAAATTATTTCCAATTGTATATCAGTGCCCTTCATAATTCTGTTAATTAGAAATGTTCATTCGAGGATGAGGATTACCTTTTTTATCCATGGTAATTATATCCTTCTTTCTTTAGGGACTCCTAAAAAGAGTTGAACTGAAAATCCCTTGCTATGGAAACTTTTTTTTCATATCATCTAAGCTAAAAACAAGGAAAACTTAAAAGGCAAACTTTCACTCATAATGACTTCAAATCCTTATTTATGTCAACTTTCTTTCTCAATAACTCTCACACACTTGTGCCATTAAATTTACCGGTGCTAGATTGAGTTCACGAAGGTTTATTTCTTTGACTTTCTAGATGAACAAATCTCATATTTTATCTAGATTCTCCTTTTATGATGTGACTTGTTAAAAATTTCTTTCACTAGTTTCTTTTCTAATCCTTAATGCGTAGATGACATTATTTTTAAATGACATCATGACTATAAAATTCTATTCAAATGAAATGACTGAATTTTTGAAAGGTGTTAAATAAAAATATGAAATTTTTCTAAAATTATGTGACAAATATATTAGCAATAGAAAAGATTTCAACTCATCAGAAGTTTTAATTTTCGATCATTGTTTTGAATACAATGGTTGGTGTCTTAATCTTTTTAGAGGAACTTTTAAAATGAATATAGTTTGAGCTTAACTACAGATTTATAGTTTTAATTTGCTTAAATACAATTTTCAGTTACATGTTAGAAGAAGGAGAGAGGCAAGTGAGATTTGGAGAAGGAAGAGAGAGTGGGATTACGGGAGAAAGGACAGATGTTGTAACAATGAATACAATTGATAAGAAAAAACGAATACAATTGTATCTAATTGTATAAATGAATACAAATTATGTCAAGTGTACCAATGAATACAATTGTCAATTGTATCAATAGGTAATTGTGTCAATGAATATAATTATAACAAACAAAGATAATTATATTTAGTTGCATCATTAAATACAATTGTATCAAGGGCATTGACGAGATACAAATTATATAAATGGATACGAATTGTATTAAGTGTATCATCGAATACAAATTGTATCAAGTGCACCAATGAATACAAATTGTATCAAGGTTCTCTGTGTATTCACCACGTATCAAATATATCAATGAATACGATTGTATCGAGTTGTATCAATAAATATAATTGGGTATGTTTCTTGTGTATTCACTTTGTATCAAGTGTATTAACAAATACAATTATATCAAGTGTTTTAATGAATATAATTGCATCAAGTTGTATACATTTGTATCATGTGTTGTATACTCTTTCAAAGTATAATTGATACAATATTGCATCTCATTTCAGGCTTACTGAGAGTCTAAGGATAGAATCAAAGATGAGAAAAATAAAAAGTCGCTTTCTTGTTCTATTATATGTGCAAATTATCTTAATGAAAGCTTTCTTTTTCCCTCTTGTGAATATATTGTCATAACGTGTATCTATCTGTTGTTTAATGATTTCACTTAATAGAATCTTAAACGCAATCTTTTGGGAGTATCTTTATATCTCTCGATAATTGATTTTTATTAAGCTTTTAATTTTGTGATCAACTTTATCATATATGAATATATTAAATTCGACTTCTTTGTCCATTAGGTAAACAGAGCTTCAATTGGAACATCAATGATTGTTTAAGCTATTTTCATTTTGTTCGAATTCAATTGGATCCACTTGATCTTTCGTTCCTCACCTTTTCAACTTAAAAATTCACTCTTTTAAATTTGTACTAATAAAGTATGATAATAAATAAAATTGAAGAAATAAATTTGTCTTGTATGCTTTTTTAGCACATAGTAAATAAATTTCAAGATTTATTTTTGAAAAAACATAAAAATAGGAGCGGACAAGACATTGCTTAGATTGTTTTATTGAATCGTAATTTTAATTAGTTCTTAAATATGGTCTATTTTCAAAAAATAAAAATTTTACCATTCAATGCAGTTATATACTATTACATGAGGAATTTTAGTAGTTTTGGCTACAAAATTTTCACATTATTAGTTAAAGTTTGATTCCATACTTCGTAATTTTCTCCTTCATTTTTTTCTTTCTCAATCTCTATTTTTTTTAAAAAAAAAAATACATAAATAATACCATGTACTTGTCATACCCCGGGAGCGTACCCTTGGCATGACCGACACTAAGATACTATTGCGAGTCTTCAACCGAACCACTTGGCCTCATCAAATTCATTCAATCACAATCTAATAGCAAAAGACATTAACTATCAAGATTAACTCAATGGGATAATAATGTGATCAACAATCAAGGCCGAAGGCCAAACAATGTATCAAGTTGATGAATAAGACAAGCATGAAAGAAGCTAGCCAAGAACAATATTCAATCATAACTCCACAACAAAACTATGAAGCCTCTCACCATCTGATAAGTGATGTCAATGACAGGTCCATGGATACCTTAAAACAGGATGAAAGCAAATTTAAGATCCGACTCTAGAAGCTAGATGAAATAAATAATGAGCATCCTTCAAAAGTAGGGAGGACTCACCAATCAACTGATATCTGGAGTAGATCTTCAACGGGGCGCTTGTTAACGATCTCTAATACCTATCTCTGTATCATAAAATGATGCAGACCCAGATAGACATTAGTACGTGGAATGTACAAATATGTAAAATGACGGAATGAAATAGGCATCAATATAGAATACTATCAACTCAGATAACTCAAATCAAGATAAGAAGGAACTCAATCAAGATGTCAGAAGTCTAAAGCGAGAGCAAGGCTTAGACATAGACCCCTCGTGGATAATCCAATCCAATCAGAGTACTATGAAGACCTAAATGAGGGTATCTTTTATCTGACAACAATCACTTATGAGCTAGTGATCGTACAATAAGCTGACGTCGTTGCCAAATCTGTCCAATAACTTGCCGGGGTAAAGAACGAATCACCCTCATGGATCCAACAATCAATCAAGTCCTATTAATTCAAGACAATAAAAATAGGGAAGCATTCCGACTTTAACAAATTCAATCCACACCTACATTATTGAGTTTGAGTTGGACTTACTCTTACTCAATTCGATGCTTAATACTCCTCCCAAGACTCAATCCTCATAAATAATCAGTCTCAATCAATCCAATCAATAAGTCTCATGGGGACTCTTATCATTCCCTCAATTCTGTCACAATCGAGCCTTTCGGCCTATCAATCATCCCATCAATTTTCAATCATATCTTTCAAGAGAGTTTAGACAATCGTTAAGAGAACTATCAAGTTAGACCCATCATTTGAGTTCAATTTATGAGGACTCATGGGACCATTCAGTTCTAGAAACCTATCATCATGCTCACATCACAATCTCAGTCAACATTCTCAAATTAAGGCTCTTGACTCCTTTCTTAGATTCATTCATGCATTTATACTCAAATCATATCTAGGGATTTTGAAAATATAAGGTTTAAAAACATGCTTTAAAGAAAACAAGTTCATAAAAATAATTAGTTATGCAAAAATATATAAGAATAGATTTTCATCACTTAATTTTCAAGAAACTAACTCATGTAGACTCAATAACTTCCCTTTTCAATCAATCTCAATCAAGGGGCACATGGAAGAACAATTTCATGCTTTAGGTTAGCCTTACATATCTGGAAGAGAAAAATCTCTTGAAGATGTAGAACCCTGGCCTCTTCTTTGGGAAGTTCTGAACGCCAAATTCTAGTAATTTCAGTCAATTTTTATTTTACGTGTCAAATGTTGATTACAATGTCAATTAAAGGTTGTTACATTTAATTTTAGCAATCCTATGGTTGTTAAGCTAACCAACTAACCTGATTTGTGCTTGTTCGAAATGTCTTTTTTTTTGAGGAAGAAGAGAGTGATTTATTGGAAGATGGCTACCTCTCCTTTCAAGAAAACATATTCAAAGTTTCCTTAGAGATTTTGAAGATTATCATTTTGTAGTCGTTTTCATGGATCTTACACAATAGAGCTCGATCAATTCTTGAAGTTTTTACTTGAGCATGCAATAAATCTGGAGAAGCTGGTTATAGTGCCAGAGCATAAGGGATGCAGCCGCTGTTCTACTGAATTGTTTGTTACCTTTTCCAAGAGCTTCTAATGGTGCAATTATTTCCTCAGGACCAGTTACTCAAAATGTTTTTTTACAGTGATATTCGAACTGTAAATCCAATATTGTTTGTCTTGTTGCTCACTTTTTAATGCTGAAATATCATCATACCCTTACACTAAATATTAGTTGGCCATAAATATATTTAGTAAAAACTTGTGGAAAATTTTGTAATTAATGTTTGGCTATATAATTTTTCATTACTTGGAAAATATATTTGGCAGTCATTCCAAGCTTTAGAAAAAGCTATAAAAACATCCCTCATTTATAGTTTTGGACTAAATTTTCATCGTAATTTATTATAAAAATTTATACAGTTATGTGCATATTTTAGACAATTTTTATTCGAACTTACTCTCTAAAGTCATATCCAATTCAAGTAGCAATAGTAATTTTTTGTATACAAATTAATGATATTCTCCTTTTGTTTTCTTCTTTTTCTTTCAAATTCATATTAATTGTGTTCAATGTCATAACATTTCACGAAATAAATATGTTCATTATAAAATCATAAGACAAGCTTATGAATATTTTAATAATTTTTACAACTTATGAATATAAATTATGTTTAAAAATAAATAAATAGTAAATATTTCTCCCAAAATCTATGATAGAACGTATAGTCAAACTTTACCCAAAGTTCAAAGGATACATAGTTCACAAATAATTCTTTAATATTATTTCATTCATGAATATTTTGAGTTAATTGTTACAATTATTGGCACGACCCATAATCGGATCGCAACTAAAGAGAATAATGTAAAGCGGAAACAACCACAACATTTAATATGAAAATCTCAAAACCTGGAGTCATAGTACAAGAGCATCTAAAGTAATACAAAAGAGTCAATACATCTGTCTCAAATGAAATATAACTTTGATAATGTCTAATACAAAGTCTGAAATGGAAAGCAGCAATAAAGGAAATCTCAAAGATCCACGGCGACTTGAAGCCTGAGCCTCAACGCTAAGATCAAAATAGATGGAGAGTAGCTCTACTAGAATGAATCAACTACCATGTACGGGTCCCTATGCTCGATCTGTAGGGTGGAAACAAAGTAGGAGTGAGTACACCGAAATGTACCCAGTAGGTTCAACCGACTGTGTTAGTGAAATCGAATATATATGGAATATCTAAGAGACTCTACCACCTGCATCACAAGGTTAGTACACAATACAAATATATATATATAAGCACAAATAACGATAGTCAATATAGTCAATAATGCATTGAATATGGGTCTTGTCAAACCATGTACCAAATGTCTCTCAACCTTGCCACCTACCCGTGGTCAACGAGTGTCACAATAGCTCAACCTTGTCACCTGTCCGTGGTCAAGGAATATCATAATATCTTGCAACCTTGCCACCTGCCCATGGTCGAGGGGTTTGAAAAGTGGAATATATCACCCTTGCCTCCTGCTCGGGTTAAGGGGTGGTACAATGCAATAAAGAATACATGCATGATAATGATACAAGTCAAGATATATGTAAAGTAATCATGACAGGAATATTGACACATAACCCTCATATAATCATGGAAAATAATATCATGTGCCATAACTGGTGCCACAATTCATCGTCATATCTCAAATCATCATAATTGTATCAAAAATCAAGCGTACCAACAATACCGCACCTTACTCGTCCCCAAAATATATACTCATCATAATTATATCAATAACCAAATATACCAATAATACCAGACCTCACTCGTCCCCTAAATATATATATGATCCTCAAAAGTGTCTCATAAGCCATCAAATTACCATAAAATCTACCCAAATAGTATCATAAGTCTCATCACATCACAATAGTATCCAAAATATTTCAATTCTCAAGATTTCGTCTCAATTTATCAATAGGATCATATTTTGCCCAATATTCAGCATAGCTCATATCACAATTCCAACAACATTCTATCACATCATCCCATTTACTAAAGAATCAATTTAGCTCTTACAATTATCACATGAACATATCCAATAACTCAAATTCATTCCCAAAAATATTAGTTGAACCTACCTCAATGCCAAAATCACATTCGGACAAGCTTTTAATCAACTCAATCCTCCAAACGATCACCGGATCAATCAATTGCTATCAAAAATTGATACCATGCATCAAGAGGTGAATTTTGATACTCATATTGGCACAAATTAGGCTTAGGGGCAAAATGGTTAAAATTAGAGCTAGCAATAGTCCCTCAGTACCGGTCACGTCTAGGGTACCCTCCCGGGGCGTGACAATTAACCCCTTGTTGGATGGTTGTTACTCATTGTATTATATTGTATTGTTAGTTTAAACATAATGTTTGTTGTGATTGTTACTTAAATTTCATTGTATGGTATCGTTTAAATTCATTGTCAGGTAATGACAAAAAGACCGATTTTGCGTAACGACCGATTTAATTTGGTGTTGTTGCGTCGTTATTTTAATATCTTCTTCTTATTTTTACTTTATTTATTATTTAATAATTTATTTTATCATTTACTGTGTCTTTCCATAGTAGCTCACTACTAGAAATATGGCCTATGGCAACGGTTGCATTTCTGTTGCTGTAGATAGAATATCCGTTGCCATATATTTGTTGCAACGGTTATAGTAACCCTCCCAACAGGTCGCGTAACCATAGCTCTATAGCAACGACATATATAACCGTTACTCAAACCGTTGCAATAGACGCTCCTATGGCAACGGTTTCCACTTCCAACCTATGGCAACGGTTCTTATATCCTATTGGAACGGATTCTAAACTGTTCCTATAAAATTTCTGCAACACTTGTTTTATTATTGCAACGGTTATCACATTCAGGTATAGCAACGGTTCTCACCCTTATTGGGACGTTTCATAAACCGTTCCTAGAATGTCTTATGCAACAGTTATTGTATGTATCAATTGTAACAATTTTCTCTTGTTATTGCAACGGTTTTATTGGACTATTGGAACAGTTTTGTTCACTACAATGTGTCAGTTGTAGGCAAAAATATCACATAAATATAATATACATTCGATATGTATTTCAATTAAGAGAAGAACCTAGTTTTAATCAAATACAATCTAAGATTCAAGGTCATGCAATATCCATTAAGACAAAATACATAATATGTTTTACCATTCAAGCGGTTCAAGCACAAGTTTTCTAAGTCCAAAAATAACAAAAGACTTTTACATACTTAAAACTTGTTAAGTTCAAAAAATATCAATTCAAATCCCCCTAGGGAGCATCACCTTCATTGTTTCCATCTCTTTGTTCACCTTCATTGCCTGCAAATTATGATAAAAAAAATAAATTAGCAAAATTTCTAGAACGAATTTAATATAAATGAAAAAAGATAAAAAATTATCATTAATTTTGGAAAAGAGAAATAAAACACTATCCGACAGAAATAAGAGGCAGAATGTAGGTGTATTTTCATAATAAGAGGTAGAATATAGAAATAAGAGGCAGAAATAAGGCTCAGAAGCAAATATCATTAACTTTGGATAATATTCACACACAGAGAAGCCATAATAGCAAAAAGAAGCTAGCAGAAGTAAAAACACTTTGGGCATGCTTGCTGGTGTTTCAAGGATTTTAGATGACTTCAGGGGGACAAATCCGAGGGCTGATGCAGTGGCTTGGAAGCAAAATCAGGCTACTACTATCTCAGTTAATAAGTTGTATAAGGAAAAAGTGAAGGAATCCCCTGGTGTAATGTCTGGTCCTTGGAAGAAGATATGGAACAGCAAAGTGCCAACCAAAGTGAGATGCTTCACTTGGTTGGTGGCCAGGAGAGCATGCCTAACACATGAGAAACTGCACAGAAGAGGATTTCAGATAGTCTCCAGATGCTCATTATGTAATGAAGCAATGGAGACCAACAATCACCTTTTTCTCCATTGCAGTTTCACTGCACGGCTATGGGCCATTTCTCCCTTTCGTTGCCCTAATAGAGAACTCATTAAGCCTATTGCTGTCTCAATTGCAAAATGAAAGAAATCAAGAGTAGCAAACTAAAGGTCCATCTATTACTTGCATCATTTTTCCAAGGTCACAACTCACAATTTAGAACTTTTGAAGCTATGCCATCGCCTGTCATCCAACGTGCTTCTATCAGAAGTCTGGAAACTGAATTGCTACCATGATCACAGGTGAACTAGGAGGTTCTCCTATTGAATTCTATTAAAAAGAAGGGTGTGGATTCTTCGTGTGAACAATAAGAGTAGATAGGTTAAGTCAACATTACGAATAGCATTCACAAGGACAGAAAGACATGTTCAATGGAGTGCTCAATAGAAGTGGGTATGTCACTGATCGAGCAGCGACAGTACACTTGGGTCCAGATTTTTAGCCGTTGAATATAATACTATATCCTATTAGCACTGTCAGTACTTCTTTTACCTCAGAGGTGAAACAACTCTAGTTAAAGTGAATTATGGAATATGGAGCTAGTAATATCTTCAGGTCTTTGGCATCAGAAAGAGCAAATTTCTGAGACGAGAAATATCATAACAGCGTCATGAGTTGGAAGAGCTAGTTTCTCTTTTCCATGTGGTAGGAGGTTGCACTTAGGTTCAGGTATATGTTCTTTTTACCCTTGCAAAGCCACTGAATCTTCTTTGCTGATGTTTTACTAGTGTGGGTTAATGATTTTTGAGTTTTAATTTGTCATTTAAGGCTACTGACCATTGAACCAATCCTTTGGAACTTTCCCCATACACATCAATCTAATATTGCCAGTTGGTTTCATCAAGTAAAAAGCATGTGTCTTATCTTTAGTTTATTCTCCCAAAGCAGGTGATTCAAATTCATCCAAATTTGGTTTAGCTTCAGGGATTCTTGATACATTACTTTATTCGATATTTTGATTGATTGGCTGTTTCAAATTTGTGCTAATTACCTTTCATATTGACCCAATTTAAAGTAGAAGTGGTGTTCACTTTAGCAGAGCTCGGGAAAAATCTCAGCAAAGAAATAAGACGTTCAAAATAGAAGATCCATATAAAATTTCATAGAGACTACACTTCTGTTCCACAAACTCAGTCATCAGTCTGCACTGTACAAGCTACTTCTTCTATCCTTCCTAAACACTGAATCAGCAGGTGTCCTTCTGTATACAAGCAAAAAATAAACCCAAACGTCTGTCAGTTCCCATTTGTAACATCCTACCTCCTACCACTACTCTGTAGTTACCTAAAACCTCTCAATTTCCTAATCTTGAACTAGTCATACTTCTTAAAAGCCAAAACTCAGCCAAACTGTGATATCTTCTGTGCAGTTAAAACAGATGTGCACAGAAACCAGCCAGAGAAATACTAACAGAAGCACCATAGAACTATACAATCGATCTTAAAATTCCGTAACACCAATATCTAATTCTCTATTAGGGCAACGAAAGGGAGGTGAAGCAAAAAGGAAGAATAAATAAGAAATCCAATGAAAGATGATATAAACGTAGCAAAAAGAATCAAACTTAATAACACATAATTGAGATAATCAGGCAGGGATATTACCCTTCTCAGTAAGCACCAAAAAACTCCAAGAAAGCCAATAAAAGATTATATAAACGCAGCAAAACGAACCAACTTTTACACAATATGAACAACATGCACCTAAGCAAATATCATTAACTTTTCTTCTGTACAGCACTCAATAGGTAAAAAAATGTTACAGGAATAAAACATTTAAGCAGGATGGCAAGGTTGGATTTTTTTTCTGCATTCAAAACGCTGAAATTATACAGAGAGCAAACATCCAGGATGGCAAGGTTGGATTTTCTGCTTCCAAATGGAATTACACATGTTTTATGAGAGCAAACAAGACAGACATGATGCAACATCCATATACTGAAATTACAGTATATAGAGGAGATCAGAGGTACAGAAAAAGGAGAAGAAGAGGAGAAGGAGAAGGAGAAGGAGAAAGGACAGATACGGAAGAAGAAGGAGAAGAAGAGGTGAAGGAGAAGGAGAAGGAGAAGGAGAAGGAGAAAGAGAATCAGTATATACTAACCATGATTACTGCTACTTGTAGGCAGCTGAGAGATTTGCTGATTAGCTTGTGGTGTCGAAGTAGCTTCTCTAGGTGAAGGAACGCACAATGCTGTTAGTATGTCTGCACTAATTAATCCTGCACGTTGAAGTTGTGCAATTATATTTGCAGTAACATCTTGCTGAATAGTTCTCCTTTGTTCCTCCATCTGTTCCTCCATTTTTTGTATCTTTTCTTGCATTTGTCGCACTGCATCATTTGTGGTATTTAAAACTTGTTCAGAATTGGCTGCTTTTCTTTTCAGAGAAGTCTTTGTAACCCCCCGTCCGTACAATCGGAGACGTCCTGGATGTTCTGGTCCCATGACAGAAGAAAATGCATCACCAGACTCACTACCCTCGATACTTTGTTGTTTTTCAAATTCATCCATTGCAGCCTAATAAAGAGATTCAATAAAAAATAATTGAAGTAAACATAAGTTAAGAAGGAATAAAAAAATTTAAAAAGAGACTACAAGTAGATAATATTCTTACGATTTTACTAATGGTGTCTTCATTCGATTCTTTGTATGAACGTCCAGGGTGTCTTGTTCTTGTGACAACAAACAACTCTTTAAGTGATACATCACTTTCCTTTTTTTTCTCCTTGTCACATAAAAAAATAGTATGAAATATCTATTTAAAAATAATAAATTAACATTTGATAAAGAAGCAGAAAACACACCAAATCATTGCGGATTAAAGAAAAGCTTATTTTGCCAGATGTGTGTGGATTCTTCCACTTTTTTCTGTTCTTCTTATTGGTTTCAGCCATTTTCTGCAAATAAATAAAGCAATAAAAATACATCATTTCAATAACTGACCGAACATATAAACCTTCACCTTAAATGACGTGCTTGTTCGTTAAACAAAGAGAAAAAAAAACAAAAAAAGTGGTCAGGACTCCTATAAATTTCCAATTACACATTTATATCGAGTGTGTTGTCGTAACTACTCAGATACTAAGTCTGGAAACTCTTACACTAGAAATCCTTTTCTGGATTAAAATAAGAGAAAGGTATCTTTGTTTGATATGATCTTTGTTTCGCCTGCATATCACTAAGATCCAGATTGATTCAAGTAAACAGTTTACTTGACTTGAACTGTACCACTCTAATATACTTTTAGAGAAGATCCAGACAGTTGCTCGTGTTAGAAAAGGGAACCTTATCAACCTGATCACATACTCTAGAATTGTGTATGTGCTAATCAATAATCACGATCAAGATGTTCAAAGAATACGTGCATTCTTTTAAAAGAAATATCCATACATCACAATCAAGATGTTCAAACACTAGTATAAAACAAAAAAAAAGAAGAAAAACAAGCTAAGCTGGCAGCAACATGGAAAAAAGACAAAGAAAATTCCAATAGGCATTTTGCAATACAAAATAGAGAGCAAGATTCAAACCTTAAATTACCTTGTGTTTATCCGAGTCCCAATATTTAAAGAGTTCCTTCATCTGACATTCTGGAACATATGGAGGCCTTTTTCCCCTTACAACATCATCACTAGCACCTGGTTTGTAACATAACATCTTCAAATTATGTTTATGTTTTCTCCAAGCAGATCCAATTACTGCTAAAGCCCATTCTTTCGCAGCTTCCGGGATATCATACTTCTCCTACATAAAATTTTATTAGGTTAGTAAAATATGTAAAAACAATTGAACAAGTAACTAATTTTAGTAACTTCAAACCTGAGTATATCTCCATAAATCATCTTTTGTGTCCATATACTTCCAATTTAATATGTCGAGAGGACAAAGGGTCGCATTCCTCGCCAATGTACCAAGAAAGCTACTTAACTCTACAACAACATCCTTAGTTGGACCAACAGGTTGATTCATGTCATTCAACAGGATCAATTTACGCTCAAGTCTCCCATGTACAACACTCATTTGTGTTGTACCTCTCGTATTTTTTTGAATAGAAGGGTCTGAAGCTATAAAATAACCCAATTAATTAGAAGCCATAACTGATTATAATAAGTTCCTTAGCTATACTTACCTTGTTCATCAGATTGTTCATTTTGTTGAAGAGTATTTGTAGAATCCATTTGCACTTGCTCCTCTTCAGTTGGTTGCTCTTCTACAGGTTGTTCCTCTACACAGTTTTCATTTGCTACAGTCTGTGATGCTCCTCGCTGTTGTTCTTCCATTGGAAGTTCTTTCTCAATTAACTTCAGCAGATTCCTTTTCTCTAACCGCACAGCTTTTAGAGTTTCTTGTGTTGTTGAACATGATCGTCTTTGTTTTACCAAGGACGATAAAGTTCCAGGTTTAGCATATGCCTTTTTCGTTGTAACATTTTTGCTTTTTGAAGGCCCTCTTGGACTCATGACTATCAAAATCTGTATAAATTTAAAAGTGGAAAAGTTAAAAATATTACTACATCAGATAAACAATAACAATAAACAAGAGAAATAGAGTAAGAAAGAACCTGATACTTTGTGCCTTTGTAGTGTGGTGAATGGATCCTCGTATGAATCGCAAGAAAATATGGAATACTGAAAATAAGTATAAGAAAGAAAGACTTAGCAAGTAGCTAACCAACACAAGTGTAAAAAACTAAAAAAACTTCACTTTCACATCATATTTTACAAGCAAAAAATAGACCTACAAGGAAAGAATCCTTCGAGAGTGATAGTTATTACTCACTATAGAAAACTATGAATAGTATAAATTTGAACAAGCTCAAAATATTCTTCATCAATTATCCGCCTCCATCCAATCCCAATCGGTATCATCGAAGTCATCCTCCTCTTCCGACGTTTCTATAGTTATATCATTTGAACATTCTGCGAAAGAGGGAATATCAACGATATCAACAGGTAGATCTTCTCTCGACCATCTAACATCACCATCTAGAAACGTATTTGATGAACCAATATCATCATTAGGCTCCCTCCAAAATGCTTGTTCAATATTCGAATAGTCCTCTTCCTCCAAATCATACAAATCAACATGATCATTTTTAATTGCATAATAAACCTCTTTCTCAATCGGATCTTCCACATAAAAAATTTGATGTACTTGAGATGCTAGTACAAATGGATCATTTGTGCAGCATAATTTATTGAAGTACACTCGACTCAACCCATATTCATCGACTTCATTTTGAAACCAATCACATCTAAATAGCATAACACTAAAGCAACCATAATAATCAACCTCAATGATATCCTGAATAACTCCATAGTAGGTAACCATTCCATCAATGGGATTTTGGTCCCTTGCACTAGCAAAACTATCTGTTGTTGCTGCCAAAGTCACTCCACTATTTTGAGTCTTGTATGGAGCATCTCGTTTCTTTGTATGAAATCGATATCCATTGATGAAGTACCCAGTATGTCTTTTGGCTATTTTATTAGGCCCTCTAGCCAACCATCTCAAATAGTCTGGCACTTTAGTATGTTTAACTTTCTCTTGCAACCAATTGGCAAATTC
The DNA here is from genome assembly GCA_029948455.1 of Solanum rostratum. Taxonomy (NCBI): domain Eukaryota; kingdom Viridiplantae; phylum Streptophyta; class Magnoliopsida; order Solanales; family Solanaceae; genus Solanum; species Solanum rostratum. The sequence goes on from CM057056.1 coordinate 20,740,798, forward strand.
TCGACTGTGAATTTGTGCTTTTGCCCATGCATTTCCTCTAGCAGTATTATCAATTAAATTCTTATGTTCCCTGTAAACATGTATGTCAAAACTTTTAGGTAATTATAAATAAAATTAAAAACACATGAATGTAAAAAATCAAAGAAAATTTAAAATATTAGATAATTATGTTATCATACTTGATAAATGCCTCTACTTGCTCATCTCCAGTATTGAATAAAGCATATCGATGGGCTTCAGACCAATGATCAATATCCATCTCAAAAGTCTTGCCTCTCCTTTTTCTCTCACTTCCAATTGGATGGCCTATCTTAGGAAACATATGTGAAATATCACTTTCCTCTATTTGAATGTCCTCATCATCATCCATTTGGTATCTGCTGAATCTTGTCTTCACCCAAACAGGTAGGTACCTCGAACAAAAAGTCAAACAATCATCAGCCTTAACACCCTCTGCTATGCATCCTTCCGAATTCGATCGATTACGAACCAACCCCTTGTACTTGCACATGTTTCTCTCAGAAGAATACATCCAACGTAAATAAACGGGACCTCCAAGCTTAATTTCATTTACCAAATGAATAGACAAATGTATCATTATATCAAAAAAACTTGGAGGAAATATCTTTTCAAGAACACATACTATCTCTGTGATTTCAGCCTGCAATTTATCAAGATTACTTCTTCTTATAACCTTACTACATATGGCTCTATAAAAATTTCCCAACCTAATCAAGGCCATAGATACTTCCTTAGGTAACACTTTTCTAACTGCAATCTGGAGCAAATACTCCATTATGACATGAGCATCATGGCTCTTATATCCTGATACTTTCATCTCTTCCACTTGTACACGATCTGATATATTTGAGGCAAACCCTTTTGGTAATTTGGCATTTTTTAAAACAGTGCAAAACAATCTTTTCTCCTCCGGTTTCATTGAGAAACAAGCTTTAGCCAAATGAACTTTTCCAGTATCATTATCCTCTTTTGGTTGAAGATCCTTGCGTATACCCATCTCTTTCAAGTCATAGCGAGAATTTATATGATCTTTGGACTTCCCAAATATATCCAATAAAGTCCCAAGTAAACTATCACAAACATTCTTTTCTATATGCATCATATCAAGATTATGCCTTAGTTTGTTATGTTTCCAATATGGCAATTCAAAAAATATGCATCTTTTCTTCCACGGGCCATCATTCTTGCGAGATCTTTTCTTTTGACCCTTTCCGAAGACATTATTAAATTCAGATAGCTCTTCAAGAATATCAATACCAGACAATGGAGTTGGTGCAGTTGTATGATCCTCTTTACCATCAAATGATTTCTTATCTCTTCGAAATGGATGATCTGGAGGCAAAAATGCTCGATGACCCATATAACACATCTTACGACTATGTTTAAGGTATTGAGAGCAAGTACCATAATGGCATGTAGGGCATGCCCATCTCCCCTTGGTGCTCTATCCAGAAAGCATTGCTAGTGCAGGAAAATCACTAATTGTCCATAATAAAGCTGCACGTAATGAAAATGTTTGATTAGTTACAACATCATATGTTTCCACTCCCACTTCCCATAGTTCATTCAACTCCGCAACTAGTGGTTGAAGGTACACATCTATATCCTTTCCTGGAGATGATGGACCTGGGATGATCATTGACAATATTATATATTCTGGTTTCATGCAAATCCATGGTGATAAATTATAATTGATTAACATCACTAGCCATGTGCTATGAGAAATGCTCATAGTTCGAAATGGATTGAAACCATCACTTGAAAGACCCAATCTAACATTACAAGGATCTTTAGAGAAGTCCGGGTGCAAGGAATCAAAATGCTTCCAAGCTTCTCCATCAGCAGGATGTCTTAGATTCCCATCTTTGAGTCGTTCAGTAGCATGCCATCTCATAGCTACAGATGTTTCAGAACATATGAATATCCTCTGAAGCCTAGGCTTTAAAGGGAAGTACCTTAAAACCTTTGCTGGAGTTTTAGTGTTCTCATTGGTCAATTGATCACGAACATTCTTCCATCTAGAAGACCCACACACAGAGCAATTATCTATATTTGCATTATCTTTCCAAAATAGCATACAATCATTAGGGCAAGCATGAATTTTTTCATAATGAAGACCCAAGTCATTTATCACCTTATTTGCCTTGTTGAAAGACTCGGGTATATGAGCAAATGGAAATGCCTCTCTTAACAAGTCTAATAAGTCCGAAAAGGCAACATTACTCAACCCGTGAATGCATTTAAATAAGAACAATCGAATGGTGAAACTCAGCTTAGAAAAGGTCTTACACTCCGGATACAACTCTTGTTTTCCTTCCTCAACTAATTTAAAAAATCTCTTTGCATCTTCAGATGGTCCCTCTGTTACTCCTTCATGTCTTTCGTGATCTTCGATATTTCTAAATGTATCACGAAGTAGACCATCAATATCATCATTTATGTTCGATCTTTCATCATTATTCCTTGGATGTGGCTTAGTATTTGAGGAAAATCCTTCGCCATGGAAAATCCAGTTGGTGTATCCCCCACGAAACCCAAAAGCAATCAAGTGATTCTCCACTACACTTCGATAATGCCAATAGCGATTAAAGCATTTTTTGCAAGGACATAAAATTTCATTTCCTTGGCTAGCTCGTTCAAATGCTTTATCAAGAAAAGCATTCACTCCACGTCCATACTCATCGGTGGATCTTGGAAGAGTCATCCAACTTTTATCACTAATATCCATTGGATATCCTATGTGACACAAGTAAAATATATATTAATATTTAACAAGCAATATCACAGTATTAAAGTAATCTAATTTCAACTACAAGAATCTTAAAGTAGAAATTTTTTTGCATATGTAAACCAAACCATCAAGTTGATAACATTTCATGTTTAGGAGTATAATTAATAAGAAAGGATATTTGTGTTCTCTATAAGCTAATTTAGGCTAAAGAATCTCATAACAATGCAAAGTACCACTATGGTACAATACAACCATTTTCACAAGTTACAATTGTTAGGAGAGAAGCTCAAACTAATTAGTGATGACTACTAAAATGTAAGAAAAAAATATATATGACATTTAAGCTAAGAAATATAACATACATAAAGTAGTATTTGACTAAATATTCTGTATATCCTTCCTTTTTCATTGAATTTTACATCTTCTCTTTATGCTGTTATTATACGCGCATTTGACTCCATCCATACTTGAATCAACCATTATTAAACCCTACATTTTGTACATCGTATTCTTTATACATTAAACCTACTTCAAATAGTCCACGCCCACTTACTTGTGCGCTGTTGAATGCACCAAATGACCTGCCAGTTCACAACATCTGATCTGATAACCACCTGCTACCATTCATTTGTGGCAGTGCTTCATGACTAATTCCCCATATAAAGATACTTACCATTAATACTAACAGTAGAAATCCACTCCCTTTATCTCGATGATCGTTTAACACTATCTGTCTTTCTATTATTACTCTCCACTGTCTGTACACACTTTAAGCCGTATTCTGACTTCATACATGAAAGTAGCACTATTATTATCTCCAATGCTACTATGACTTACTATGCCAAAACTTTAAATGCACAGGAATTCCACCAATGGAGGCAAACAACACAGATCGTCCTGCACGACTAAACCTCGCAGATACATGCCCAGGTACAGTTTAAATTACACCTTAAACTACTTTGTTGTTCTCCGTACAAAACTACCTCCAATCCCCCAAAAACTGGCACACATGCACCTCGCACAATTGTGGATTCAATACATGAGGGAGAAGTATGTTCGAAAAACTTTAAACATGAGGAGAAGATGTCCACTAACATATTGACATATCTGATCATGCGCACACTGCCTTTATTCATAACATGGAGGAGGAATTGAAGATATGTTCCTTACAATTGGAGTATAACAGTCGAGGATCTATACAACTACAATTCTAGAGTCCAGGTAACCAAGGTCATTTGGAAACTATTTGACACAGGGTGGGTTAAAGTTAACACTGCTGGGGCATCTAAAGGAAACCCAAGGATCAGTTCTTGGGTTTTATGCAAAAGAGATACAAAAGGGGATGTACTACAGGCACAAGCTAAGGAGATTGAAGAGTTATCCTATACTACATAATTAAGCAGAGGCAAAGGCTATTTTACAGGCTTTAAAGTGCATAGAGACAGCACATTTGGACTTCCTATATAGCTGGACTGTTTCTTCAACAAAAGACAAAGGCTACATGAATTAAACTTGACAAAATAATACTAACATTATAGCTTTCTGTTTGTCTAATATTGTGAAGAGTTGTCGGGGAAAAGAGTGACTAATTGAGTTGGTCAAATCATATCATTTTTTTAACTTGATATCAGATATTACAAGTTCAAAACTGGATTATATGGCCTAATATTCAATTGAAACACAATAGTAAGTCGAAAGTTGCGAAGAAGTAGCCCTGGCCACTACAATAGATCAGAGTAAAAATAGAAATTTTCATTACTAAATATAATGTGAATATTCAGCTTCAAAAGAAAAAGCCCTAATCCATAATTTTCACAATAACCTTCACTAAATCAGAGGTACAAACTTCATAACATATATATCAAATAAAAGACAAAATAGGATAAAATAACATCTATTTATTAGAAAACCAGCAGTGTATCATAAAAACCCTTCAATGGAATTAAAAATCTTAATGAGAGAAACCTCTTTCAGAAATTCTTCACAGGAATTGAAGAGAATATAAAGATAAAGGAACTTAAGTATACCTGAAGGTAAAGCAGCAACAAAACCCCAAAATCAATTAGCTTGTTGAAGATGTAAGACCCGTCACTTTTACCAGCTAGAATCACAACAACTACAGATCGATGAGCACAGAGAAACTGCATTATAAAGAAAATAATGTGAATATTCAGCTTTGATTACCAACATTATGCACTATTTTCAGAGAGAAAATACAGAGAAATTACAGAGAGAAATTTCTGTCACACATGCAAGACTTTTTCAGAGAGAAATTACAGAGAAAAGCCCTAAAATTAAACCCTTTTCATCTGGAGTTGCAGAGAAGAAAGCTCCAATTTAGAGTTACAGAGAAAATCCCCCAAAGTCTACAATCACAAGATGCTTGTGACTGGAAAAAAATGTGAATATTCAACACCCTTTTCAGAGAGAAAATACGGAGGAATGCCCAAAATTCTTCAGCAAAGAAAACCATAAAACCCCAAAGCCTAAAATCACAAGAACTTCCCCTCCTTCAAAACCACAACAACCACAAGAACTTTCCCAGAGCTAAATCAAAGAAAACTTCATAGGAATTAAGTCACATGCAAGAGTTTTTCAGAGAAAACTTACCAAGAAAAGCAAGCCCTTCGTAGAAACTACTGTAGAAGTTTGCAGAGAGAGCTTCTCAGAGAAACTACTGTAGAAAGTGTTCTGAAATATAAAATAAAGGCTTCTGATAATATATATATTATATATATATAAGTGGAGGGAAATAAAAAAATTGGGGGAAATTTTCGCGGGTGGACTTTTTTATTAATTGGGATTGCAACGGTTTACAAAACCGTTGCAGAAAGTGTTTTGTCGGAACGGTTTATACTTAATGGAACGGTTTATTTTAATAAGTGTTCTATTAGGACCAAGAGTATATTGCAACGGTTTAAAGCGTTGCTATATATAGTTTATGGCAACGGTTTATAAACCGTTGCAAAAACATTGTTGCCATAGGCCATATTTCTAGTAGTGGCTCTACTATATACCCTATAATTTCTTGTAGGTTTATCATTCAAATTATTGATGTATGACATTATATAATGCCGGAGAACAGTACAATCTATACAAACATTGTATTCATCGAAACAATACAATATAATACAATATAGCACAACACAATATATTACAAAACATTACATAACAACCATCCAAACAAAGTGTAAGAAAAACAAAATAATGTCGAGTAGTTGAGTTGTTGCAACCACAATGAGCTTTGAATTCGGTATCATATTCGTTTTAAAATAAATTTACCTCACAATTCAAAACATTTTTTAATACTTACTATTAAATAAAAATTCTTGACTGTGAAATAAATTCGTACGGCAAAGTCGGCTAAAGTCAAAAACTCAATCTCCGAATTCTTCAACAGAATAGTCGGTGAAGATACGTTTTTTAATTAATTAGATATACTTTAACACGGATGATATGGCAGAGTAAAATTCTCAAATTTGTGACGTTTAATATTTTTTTAGACAATATAAAAATTTCTTATATCCTTATCACATTTCAATTTTCAACAACTGGAATAATTTGATTTCAAATAATATGTTGTGATCCCGCCCCAAAAAAAATAACATAGTTTGCGGTTTATTTATTTATTCATGTGATAGTTTAGATATTTTAAAATTATAAAAAAAAAATATGATTGATTATAAATTTTTATGATAATTAAAAAAGAACAAAAGGAGTATTTATGTCTAGCAAATCAAAACATCACTCTTTGGTAGTTTCAATAGAAAGAATTGATTTTGTTTGAATAATAATATTGTAGATTTAGTTAAAAATGAATTATATTTGCTACACAATTCTAATTAAAGATAATTTATTCACTTCAATTTCGTGAAGCTTCGAGTAACCAGGTAAATTCTTGCTTTTATTCCTTCAACTCTTGGGGCTAATTTGTCGGAGAGAAAGCCAATTTAATTAGAAATTAATGGGCCAAGTGGGCCAATAACTAATAGTGAATCAATATTTGGGACCATCCAAGAGCCATTAATATATAAGAGAAAAAATATAGAGGATTTTCGCATATAGTTACTCAAAAATATCTTAATTATGCTCCATAGTTATAGTTTAGTAATTACATTTTGTAATTATAGTTATAACAGTATTTGTATAATTCGCGCAATATTTGTATATATTTGTATAATTTGTTATACAATTCACAGTTTTTATATAGCGTTTGTATATTTCGCTATATAATTTGTGCACAACGTTTCTATAATTCGCTACACAATTTACAATGTTGTATATTTCGCTGATTCGCGTACAAATTTTGTATAATCCCGCACAATGTTGGTATAAATCGCGCAAATTATACAAAACTCAGACTATAATTACAACTGGATATTTGTACCCAAAAATAATTAATTCAAACTATAGCTATATTAAATAATTAATCAATATATGTTTGCTTATCCAAATAATTTATCCAAAATTATATATGGTCTCATTATATATGTCCACAATATATCTAAAAGAGGGCCTCTGCGTCATCCCTATCGACTCTTCTCCAGTCATCAACAAATTAATATTATATTCTCTTTTCATTCTATCGATTTTGGTCAATTAATGGTGTGTCAATCTAATCCCAATTCTTCATGTCTTTTTTTTTTTCCTCCACTCGGCATATGGTACTCATAATAGGGTCCGATTAAATTTAAATACTTACCCCTTATTTGGATGATTATTACACGTTGTATCGTATCGTATTGTATTGTTAGTTTAAATACAATATTTATTTTGATTGTTACTTAAATTTCATTGTACCGTATCATTTAAATCCATTGTTAAGTAACAATGAAAAGACTTATTTTGTGTAATAACCGATTTGGTGTGGTTGCGTTGTTACTTTAATATCTTCTTTTCATTTTTTACTTTATTTATTATTTAATATTTTATTTTATCAGTTATCCTATTTATTCATAGTAGCTCTACCATATATATTGCAATTTCTTGTAGGTTTATCATTTAAATTATGAATTTATCACATTATGTAACAACGGATAACAATACAATCAATCCAAACATTGTATTCATACATTGTATTCATGATATAATACAATACGATACAATACATTGTAATACAACACAACACAATACATTATGAATCAATACACAACGACTAGCCAAACAAAGTGTTATCAAGAGGTCCCACATTAGGTGTATGACATTCCATAATAAAAGTGACTTAATATCTAACGAGTTCAAACTCGAAACTTTTGACTAAATATGAAACAATACTTACCACTCTGTCACAATCTTTGTTGATTCTCCATGCCTTTTTTAATTTGGCCAAAAATTATAATATTTACAATTTATTTGTAATAATTTTCATAAAAAATCTCAATTTGATTCATATTTAAACACATAAGTACTTTAAGATACTGTTTTTCAAGTTTGACTTGTTATATCTTTTTTTAAATAACATCTAAAATAATCTCTACGATTTCAACTCCATCATCATTATATCCAAATAGCTGTGTGGCATGTTTATAATTATAAGTCATTTTTATTCATAAAATAAAGTGAATAATCCTCTTGGACCTCCATGGTTGACGATCTCCATTCCACGTTTTTCTTTGAGGTCAAACATATGCGTACATGTTGACCTAAATAATGCAAAAGGCAAGAAAAGAGAAGGTTACCAAGGAGCTTCACAATATATATATAACCAAGGCAGGTTGCAACCATTTGAAAAGGTGATTTTGCCTTTCATTGGCCCAAGAGGCAAATTCAAAAGTTCATCATTCCTACACAACAATTTCAATTTAATACTATGAGTAAAAGTCTCTAGATCCACGTAATTTCATGGATCACAAACTAAATTTGTCGACGTTCAGTCGGTGACAACGTAACTTGTTGGACATAGTGGAGGTCATATTCCCTCTCACATCGTTGGACATCCTAAAATTTCATAATAGACAAATATAGATGAATAAAAGTAGTACTCAAGCGAATTGGTCTTTCTAATTTGGCATAGTATGTTTTAAGTTTGACAAAAGGAATTTTGAAATGTACATCCAAATTCATTATTGCACTAATTATGCAACTACTAATTTCAAGATATAAAGATTAAATTTATCATGTATTAAGATCTAGTCTCAACCTTTGAAGTAATATTTCAACAAACTATACATAATTTTTATCATCCATATCTCAACCAAATTCAATTATTACAATTTGAAAGACTATAATGAGAATTGTCTTAAATATATATAAAATTCCTATGTTCAATTTTATTTCCATTCCTTTATTTATAATTAAAAAAAATAAAAAGGAAAAAGATTGAACAAACGACTAATTGTTCACCTAGTAGCTAGAATTAATCTTTTAACATGTGTAATTCAACGTTAATTTCGTAGTCAGCATTTACCAAGTATTATCTATTCCTTGTGTAGAAAGAAAAAAAAAATCAACACCCATCATTAATATTTTACCAATTCGTCTACCCAGAGATATATGTGGCAAAACGTTTACGTTTTCTTGTAATTAAGTTAATCTTTTAATAGTTGACAAAAATAACTTATCTTTTAGTGTACCATTTTCATAGTTCAATGTAAATCTTTAATTAATTAATCAGCATTTAGTATTCTGTTCATTTGTATAAAAAGTAAAAGGACAAAAAATAATAATCAAACGCCACCACTATTCGTCCACCTCCGATATATGTGGCGCAACGTTCAAGTTTAATTTCCTAGTGCTAACTAAATTAATCGTTTACCATAATTCAACATTACGATGTATTACTATTCTCTATTCAAAGCACAAACACAAAAAAAGATAATACTTAAACAGATGATAAAATGTTTATATCAGGTACTTTTGAATCAATTTTGAAAGAAAAAATTGTATCTTTTTTCTGCGATCATTACATAGATAAATTAATCAATAAAAATGTGTGATCTCATTTTTTAACACATACAACGTTAGATAAATCATCAAATCTTAGGTTTATTTGTTATAATTTGAAGCAATCAGTTCTTGGATGACTATAATCACAGTTCAAGAAGAAGAAAGAGGGGGAGAAGTAGCAGATTAAGATGAAATAAGCAATTGAGTTCCTATATATCTTTTACACAATATGATATATATAAGTGTAGAGATTAATTACCTCTAATTAATCCTAACGACGGAAAAGACTCTTTTACCCCTTTATTCCTTCTACCCCTTAACATTATTTCCATCATTATGATGAACATTTACCAATTTGTCCAGGTAGGATATATGTGGCGACACGTTTGCGTTTCCTAGAAATTGGGCTTCGTCGTCAAGTCACCCTATTTCTAAACACGTCATCACATAACTTATCCCACACAGTTGGCCTATTTTTATATTGCTTCCCTATCTAATCAACACGTGTAAAGCATGATTAATTATTGTCCAAAGTCCACACATATTCACCAGAAAAAAATAATCCGTGATTAATTTTCCAACAATCAGACGGTTGTCTTGCCAACAATTCTAACCACCCACTTGTACGCCCTTATTGTAAGTCTTCCCTGATTTTTGCCCTCGTGAAATAGTAAAAGCTGGTTTAATTTAATCAGCACCATGGAATATAAATAAAAATATCTCGTAAATCATGATATTATTTAATAGTTAATTTTAAATATTTTAATGTAAATAATTAATTAATGATCATAATCATATATTAATCTCATATAATACTTGAATTTACTCTGAAAGGTAAAAACAAAATAAAGTGAAGGCTGTTGCCTCATATTGCGGGTATATTCCTCTTCGACAGCGAATATCTCATCGGATCTAATGAACCTTTCCTACTTTTTAGAGGAAATTCATATTTTACGCTTCAATGATTATATTCAAAATATCCTAAATACTAGTAAGTACTAAATTTTTGTTGTTAGAACATTTTTAGGCACGATTTGAAATAATTAATTAAATATTTTTATTTCATTTACTTAATTGAATCTTCACATTTTGTTTTATATCTATGATAAAATAATGATTGACCATTAGATTAGAATTTTTAAGTTTTTATTTTTGTTATGTGATTAACTTATCTAAAAATTTAAATAATTTTAAAAAATAAGATATAAATTTTATAAATATTAAGAAGTGGTTGCTAATTTTTTCTGAAATGAGCTATCAACGTTGTTAACAATTAATATTGTTAAAATTCAAAACAGAGAAAGCATAAAAACAAAAGGGTATTCCATTTATTTGTTGTCATTGTTATTAAAAATAAATATTTTTTAAAACAATAATAATTACTCATTATTTTAAAATTTTAAGATAAATATGACAAGTAAAATAGAGTGAGTAATTACCACGCAAGTGTTTTTAATTTGGATGAAGGTAGTAGCTGTCCCGTCATTTCGTCACAAAGAAATGGACCTATAAATATGCCCGACCCAATGACTCCTTTCTTCATCATTGAAAAAACTTGGACAATTCAAATCCCTAGCTGAAATCTCCCATTATTTCCAAATCAATTTTTTCTGTAACCTCATAGTAGTTCTTATTTTTTCTTTCAATGGCGTTCAAGAAATCGCTAATTCAGCGCCTTTCCAATGTATACAAAACCACTGGTTTTTCCATTTCTGCTTGTCGTATATCTTCATCATCCATGTCGGCCAGAAAACTGACCCCTCCTCATCCTGATGACAAAATCGCCCCAGATCCCGGAGATAATGGAATTTTCAGGCGATTAATCCACCGTCAAGCTATATACTCATCTCCGTCGACATCTCCGGAGCTCCGGTCACTACCCACCGGCGGAAGTCTAGTTGAGAAACTGCGAGAAATGGATATAAGCAGAAGTAGGATCAAACTCGATGGACTCCTGCCGCCACAAGAGTTACGGGGGGAACCGGAGCCGGAGCCAGAAGGGAAATTGACGGTGGCAGATGCGAAGAAGCTGCTAAAAGTATCACAATTGGAGATGGTGAAAATGAAACTAAAGCAGATTGAAAAGAATTGTATTTCGTACTCGGAATTTCTTCAGATCTGCTCTGGGGTTAGTTCGAATAATGAATTAGGGATCGAATTCGCGAAGATTCTAGATGATTCTGGAACTGTGCTTGTTTTGGGAAACGTTGTGTTCCTCAGGCCTGATCAGGTTGGTTTTTTCTCGCATTTTTCATTCTTCTTTTACTATTAATAATCTTTTCTCTATGCTATTGCGTAACTGTTTTTTTGACAGATACGCATAAAGATTAATTTACTACTATGTGACAATCTGTTGGTAATCAGCAACATTCGATAGAAATTAGCTGCAAATTTCTGCATTTTCTGTTTAATAAAAATGTTGGGAGTCTCCCGAAAACTGATAGTAGCATTTTCGTGTTTTTTCTCCAGACAGGAAACTGAAACAAAGTTTCTCCAGATCTCTAAAACGACATGGTGACTTTTATAAAGGAGTGGACCAGTTCGGATCATTTTCAAAGACCCAAAATTTCCTTCTTCAAGACCTTTAAGATATTCACCCCCCAAAAAAGAGAGAGAATTAAGAAGAATCCAACTTTTTTGGGAGGGTTTCATATTTGATTGGGGAGGGCAAATGATATGCCAAAATTTTAATTGATGGATAGTTGTGGGCTTTGTTTTGGTGGGGTGGGGGCGGTGTAAAAGAGGAAAAAGACATCCAATTATTGTGGAAACTAGCTAGTTATTCACCTTTCAAATTGGCCACTAGTCTTTTCTTTTACTTGACGTTAGAGAACTCTTTAGAAAATAACAAGGTGAGAACTGGTTTACGTAGTTCTAGAGGAGTCCCAATATGTCAATTCTAGCATGTTCATATTAGAGGGAAAGAGTTGAAGAATATCATATTAAGGGACTATACAATAGCTAGGGAGATAGTGGCACTACTTGTCACAAATTAGGTTAGGAGAATGTCAATTTTGAAACTTTTTTCCTATTCCAATTAATACATATTTTTTGAAAAGTATTATTCTATATACATATTCTTTTTTTTTTGAAAAAAAAAAACTATTATTCATATATATGAGTAATATTTTTAATTGGAAGCAGTGTGGGATGACGACTATTGTGAATTGGAGCGCAAGTTTTACCCAAATGTTTGGTACTCTGTTTTTGTTTACAGGTAGTGAAAACTCTACAAAGCTTGTTACCGATGGCCGTGACGACGAACCCAAATTATCCAGAAATGATGAAAGAGCTGAACCAAATGGAAGAGGAAAAAACAGAAATTGACAAGAAAGCAGAGTCATTGGTGCGTAGAGAATTATGGTGTGGGCTAGGCTACTTTGTCATCCAGACAGCAGCATTAATGAGATTGACGTTTTGGGAACTCTCATGGGATGTCATGGAACCAATTTGCTTCTATATTACATCCTTTTACTGCATGGCTGGTTATACTTTTTTCCTTAAGACGTCCAAAGAGCCGTCTTTTGAAGGATTTTTCCAAAGCCGGTTTGTCGCTAAGCAAAAGCGACTCATGAAGCTTCGAAGTTTTGATCTTGAGAGGTATAACGAGCTCAAAAGAACTTGTTATCCTCAATCATCATCGATGTCACCTCCCAAAAAAGCTTAACGTTTATTAATTCGTCCGATAATGTGTACAAGACAGAACATTTTGCTAGGTAGAGGAAATTTATTTTAGGAATAGGAATATTTTTATTAAGAAGGGAGTGCAAACGAGAAAAAGAGACATCAATTAGTCTCTCTGTTTTTTTTTCCTTTCTTTGTTTGATTTTAACTTTGAATGTGTCATACTGACGGTCAATGTATATGCAAATGAAGAGGAATTCCAATAATCATGTGAACCTGCCCTCCACCTTGGCACTTGCCTTCGTGGTGCTTAGTCAGATGTGAATTTGATCCAATGAATATGCCATTTGAGATGTTTAATAATTGCGGTCAGAGACACATTCCATTTGAAAAAAGTGAAAATCTTTATTAACTTAAAATGTTGTTAAATTCAATATCGTTTATCAAGTTTAAATTGAAATAACCATAAACTAAATATAAATCTCAAAATAATACATGGGAGTTTGAAATGGTGAAAACACTTATTTTTTTCAATTATATAAGAGGGAGTTTGAAGATGAAGCAAGCACATCTCCATTGACGTGTTTGTTATAGCAAATACATTTTTTTAAAAATTTAAAAAGAAATTGTTTTACTTCAATTTAATTGGTGTATAATATTTTTGAAATTATGGGATCTGTTTTAACTATATTTTTAATTTTTAAATTCATATCATTCAACTATAGCTTCTTTATTTTGAGTGTTAGTAATATTTACATATATTTTATAATTATTTTGAGTATAAGATCAACTATCAATGATGCAAAATAATTTACTTAATGATATCTTAATGGACCTTTTCACATAAGATTTGCGCCCAAAAAATTGAGACGATTTATTACCATACAAATATATCTTATACTTTTCTCGGAATAAAAATTTAAAATTATTTAATCATTATTATTTACAAATTTATCAATGTTAATAATATTTATCAAAATATTTATTTTATATACTTTTTAAAAAACATGTTATGTGAAGGTATAAAAAATAAGAACCATAACAATTAACAACTTAAAATATTTTAAAAGTAAAACAAAAGGATTTATTATTGAAATTAATTTATCGACGTCAAATAAAATGAGATAGAAAAGTAACATGTATTATTTAATTATTAACATAACATAAAAGGACTTGTAAGTCTAGATAATTAACAATAGTAATATTTATCTACATATGAAAGTTAAATAAAAATTACTATTAATCACTAGAATTAAAAACTTAAAATATTTTTAAAAAACATGTAAAAAATTCAACTAACACTCGAGTGTTGCATAAATAAATATAGATAAATAACAATAACATATACTATTTAAAAATTACATAAAATATACTATCATTTGCACTACTTAATAATTTAAAATGGCACATATATTGAGAAATAAAAATGATAGATATTGAGTTCATATTGACAGTATCTAATTTATAAATAAAAAATTTCGTAACTAATAATGTGTATACGCGGAAGTGAAATTGCGATGAATTCGCTGCGGCGTGGAAACATTGGCAAATGCATTCCTCAGTTGTTAGTTGTTAGTATGATCTTGCTCACACAATTCCAAAATTCAATATTGTACTGCGAAAACAATTTTGACTCATATGATACGGGGAATCGCGCTAACAATTATTTGCGTTTAATTTAATATTTTCTTTTAAAAGAAAGAAAATTACATAATAAATAATAACATCATACTTTTGCTGTTAAAATAAGGAGGGAGAGAAAGCAGCTACTGAGAAATTTTAGATAAGGCAAAAGCCCAAGAACACAGGAAATAATATTATCTAGTGAGAGTTTAGCCCTAACTTAAATAATGTTTTCTCAGCACATGCAGTTAAATTAGTGGCGAAGATCGCGTGTACAGGTCCAATAATTTATTTTTTAATAATATAATATAATTACATGGTTATTGAATTTTTTTCATTAATTATAAAATTAATATTCAATAAATATTATTAATATTAATTAAATTTTATGATTAAGTGGTTTTAAATTTTTATATATATATTTTTATTGTTATTGTATTTATATATATTTATTTAATTTGTAGTTCTTCCTTGTTGACAAAATTTAATCATGGGAAGATATTAAAATAGTTATTTAATTTTATTTATTTATTTTAATTAAGTATTTACTTAATTTAAAATAAATTGTTGTGATGATATATGAAATCATAGTTGAAACAACTAGGAAAATTATTTATTAGGTTGAAGCAAGCAGTTGCGTTATAAAATTAAATTAAAAAGTTCAGAAAATATTTTTATAGCAGCTGAAGCAGACACAGTTAACAGGAAAATATTAAAATAATTAAATTATTTTATTTTCTGCTGTTTAAAAAAAAAAATAAAGTATGGGGTGATATAGTGAAATCATAATTGAAGTAATTCGAGAAATTATTTATTAAGTGTAATATTGTAAAATCATAATTGAAGTAAACAGTTGTCTTTAAAAGATTAAATTAAAAAATCCACAAAATATTTTTATAGCAGCTGAAGCAAGCATGTCGTCCAACAACTCTCTGCTTCAACTACTTTCCTAGCCTCTTATATATAATTGGATTATTTTACGAGAATGTAAGTGTTATGAATAAAAAATATTTAAACAATCAAGTTATAAGAAATTTGCTAATATGCTGCCAGTAATTAAAGTTTATAATAGTATAACAAAATTATACTATTAATTATATCAATATAAACAGATGTAATCTACAAATAAGATTCGAAAAAATACACAAATTTTATTTCTACTTTGTATTAAAAATAATAAAAAGTTGTTTTTCAATAATTTAAAAAGACGTTTTCACTTCAAATTACTCAAAAAAAAAAAAGTTAAAAAAAACAATAACTTCAATCTGTATTGATGATCAAAACACAACTCAAATTTTCAAAGGTTTTTTTTTTCATTTTAAAAATAAAAGCTACTGTTTTACCCAAATTTCACAATAAATCGTTATCAAACACTCACAATACAAATATTTAAAAGCTTATTTTAATTTTATATCAAACCAGTAAACACGTAAACATGTGTTTATATAATGACTCTTTAGTTTAATTAATAAATAAAATTCTGTGTATACCAAGAGAAAATATTTTTATTTATATATAAGTTTCTATCACTTAAATAATTAATATATATTTTTATTGTACTAAATATAATAAAACAAGTTATATTAATATAAATATTGTTTTATGATAGGAATAACATAAGGAGGATAAAGGGAAGCAGCTTAGAGGCAACGGCCCACTTGCAGCCGCTTTGTTGCAATGTTGGAAAATATTATAGCTGTCACGCAAAGAGTCAACCTTACGACTTATTAAGACACCACCAAAGTATAGAATTCTCTACTCTTACGCGTTTAGGAGAAATAATAATATATGTCGTTGTTTTAGTATTATAATCTAATATTAGGTCATTTGTACAATAATTATGGCTCGAACAAGTTAAAATTAAGGATCAAAATAATTGTGACTCCATCATTTTGTTCTTTATTTAATTTAAAAATTTATGTAATTTGGTAAGAGGCTCTCACACAGGTATACTAAAAAGAAATGGTATTTACATGAGACTACTAACTTTTTAATAATTAACATTAAAATGCAAACATTATCTACAAAAATAGGTAAGAGAAGAATTTTACATTGATTAATGTTGAAATGATATGGGCAAATCTTAGCGGAAGAGAGGCGAAATAATTTTTGAGCGTGTGATAGGAAAAGAAATTAAAAAAAATAAGATGATTTGGTATACCATCAATTACATTAAGGGATTCATGTAGAAGGATTACATAAAAAAAAAAAAGGATCATACCTAGAACAAGTGCCGGAAATCACAAAATCTTTCGAACAATGACTTTCTTTAGGATAAACATGAAAATGAAGAGGCGACAGGGATAAACATTCAGTGATTCAACTAAAAAAATAACAAAAAACAACCAAAAAAAGGGGGATTATACCTGAAGAAGTGCCGAATACCCAAAACCCTTTCGAAAACCAAATTTCGTTTGCGTTAAATATGAAAATGAAGAAGAAGAACCATCTTAAATCACCATCTTGGCTAAAATGGGGGGACGCGCCGGCTAATTTAACCGGCGCGTCAGTCGAGGACTGGCCACATCCCATCAGTTTAATGGTTGGTCAATACACGTCGGCATAACGTGTATAATTAAAAAAAAAAAGTAATAACATTAGTTGGTTTGACGGGAAAAATATTAAATTAAAAAAGGAATAAAATCCTAGTAATTAATGCTTTGTCAGAGAACAATTAACATCATAAATCATGTCTGACATGCATTAATTATTGGCGGCAGACGTGCAAATTTTTTTTTAAAAAAAAGCACTAAAATCTGACTACATTTAATGCATGGACAGTAAAAAAAAAAGTAATATATTTTGATAATTTTGTGCCTATTACGATAAATAAATTGTTAAGTGTAATTTGTTTTGAAAAATTGTATAATTATGTAATAAATTCTTTCGTAATAAGAATGGCAATGCATATCCATTAGATCCTAGAATCAGGGGATGATGTTTTATTCCAAGATTTTTTTTATGGTTGTTAACAATACAATAGTTTAACGTGGATTAAACAATAAGAATACACCCTCAAAAATTAATGTTTTAATGCGTCAATGGCTTGTTCTATCACATTTTACATCTTTTATTTATGCAGTGGATTTGATTATGTATCATTATTGACAATTTGACATACACTAATTAGTTTAGACTTTAGAGTACATACATTATAGAGTTTGCCAAATATTTTAAGCGCCATTCATGTGAACATTAATAATACCTAACACAAGCTTTTGTAGCAAAAACTATTTCTAGATTGATTGCTAAAACTAATAATTTAAAGAATTATTAAATCCTCAAAATAGTAATGGTCGTATTTTTGCGACAAAAGAGTAAAACAGGACAAGACAATATGAAGAAAAAGAAATGAGTCGATTAAGATGTCTTATTTTTTATTTGTCATCTCCTATATATGTAACACTTTTCATCAAATAGGATCATATGATTGTGAAAAGAAAATTTGTAATATGGGCAGCATAGCAAATCTTCCTCCTCCTTTTACAGCTTGTTTGGATGGTGGTTTGTCATGGTTTCATAATGTATGGTACTGTACTGTATGGTATGGTATCGTACAGTACAATATCATACAATGTTTGGATAGACTGTATGGGTTGTTACTATTTAATGATAATTTGTTGTTTGATTTGACTGTATGGTATTGTATCGTAACTTATAAATTTACAAAAATGTCCTTAATTAGTATAAATATTAAATTTATCAATATTTTTTTAAATATTTTTTTTAAAAAACAAATACATAGAATCAAGTAGGGAAACATATAAGCTAATATATCTCCAAATCATACAAACAGCGTAAGAAAATAAAAAAAGTAAGAACTTTAAAAAAAACCCTCAAAAAATAGATTAAAACGTGAAAGAAAAAACAGGAGGCGAAAAAAAGTTTCAAAAGTTGATGCGAAGAAAAATAAGTAATACAAAAACAATATATATATTAGGGTAAAGTTTAATAAAAAATAAAGGATAAATTAGAACTATTTAGATTTAAATAAGGGTATAATTGAAAAAAAAAATAAGGAAACCATGGGATACCACCAAATTGATGGTTTCAAAAAGTGAGGGTTTTCATGGTTACAGAACCATGAAACTAAACCATACCATACCATATAATTAATGAAACAATCAAAACAAACGTCGTTCTCTTATTAAACATACCATACCATACCATGAAAAACCACCATCCAAACAAGCTGTTATAGTAACTTTCTCGTTTCCTTAAAATTTTTAAAAGACGCAAATAGTCTATTAAGTAACAATTAATTGAGAAAACTGTGATTTTGGTGTCCATCATTTATATATTTTAATTCTAATTGTGAACTTTTGGTCCTTATAGATCTGTACAGCAATGGGGTTTGGGCTTATGAATCAAATTTAAACACTTATTTAGTCTAAACACGTTTTAATTATTAAGATTTTGAATAAAGTTTTAATATTATTAAAATATATTTTTATGTGGATAAGTTTCATTATCACTGTCAATCATAAGTCCTAGGGCTAGCAATAGTCTCTGGGTACCGGCCACGTCTAGGGTACCCTCCCGGAGGGTGACACTATCATTACCATACCTATTACCTCCATCATTTTAATATACTAGTTCAGTATACGTGCTTTGCACGTATATGTCATGTCAAATTTAAAAATTATATATAAATAGAACTTTTCATTAAATAAATATAATATTCATGTAAATAAATATTATAAGTTTGATACAATAGTTGAGTCTATTGTAAAACGGCGAAGATGAGAAAACCAATTCAATTGTAATATAGATATGTTAATAGTTTTTTGATACATAAAGTAACAATTCAAAGTTGAATAATTAGAAGTTAAATAATTAACTGATTAGAATTTAATGTAACAAGAGATTTCTAAATATAAAATGAATAATTTAATATTTTCAATATAATTTTACTAATTTTTTTCTTGTTAAATTAGTTATATTACATGCTTTTATTAACAAAAATTTGATAGTTAAAATTTTAGTTAATTATTTAGATAGAATAATCCTAAATCAAAAGTGAATCCCAAAATATAAAGAAATTCTAATCCAAAAGTGAATCCTGAAACTAAATAAATTTAAAATTAAATAATAAATTAAAAAAAATAGTGAACAGACGATTTTATCTAAAGAAGAGTATTTTAATGAAGGGCAAAAAGTTCAAACAATATTTCTGAGGGTCTTCATGTTTTTAATATAGTATAGATAAATTCAGCGTCCGTATTGCTATCTACCCTACCATTATCAACCACTATCACTATTGTGGCCAATCTATACTACCAACTATCTTCACCATCACCAATTATTACCAACATATCATCAACCACTACACTTTCGACTATTATCATTCATATTACCAACTATTAATATTAACCATATTCGCTATTATAGTCGCTACCGCCGTTATCACTATCAACCGTCATAATCACTAGTCAATACAACACAAACAACCTATATCATATTTACACCATTACTAGCCACGACTCCAATCATGACCATCATCACAACTATAAACCATCCCATGATCATTATAGCGAACAAAAATATTTCATTTTTTAAAAACAAAAAACAATTTTATTCTGTTAAAAAATTTATATTTACTTATCTTTTTAAATTTAAACTGATTATTTATTATATTTAGGAATAAATGAATTAAACATATTTGAAAAATAAATAATATTAATCATTCAATATTCATATCTGTCACGCCCAAAGTACCATTAAGGCGGACTGGCACCCGTTGCCGACAAGGCTCAGGAGAACCAACATATAACTATGCACCTGCTATGAACATTAAGAGGTTTTCATATTTAACATGCTGTCAAAAGAAAGTAAACTGCATTAATAAGTCAAAAGTAAATGCATAAGACTAGGCCGTTGGAGCCACGATGTCTATAGTACGCTACTTGACCAGAATTCACTTTACATAGTCTACAAAGACTTTAGGTAAGGAGCAATATCTATATGAGTCGGGACAGGCCCCGCCTCATGACCAACTGTACAATACAAAATATAAGCTCTAGACACACAAAGCCCCGAAGCAACCTGGAGCTCAGTGACAACAGCTAGAAGTCCTGTACTCCTACTGGGGAAATCTAGTAGCTCCTGTACCCGCAGCATGAAATGCAGGTCCCCCGTAACGGACGTCAGTATGAGATAATGTATTGAATATGTAAGGCAGGAAATACTATATATGAAATAAGAACTCAATTGAAATCACACACTGGTGTGTAAGGATAAAAAGAAAGAGACCACCTTTAGTCATACTGTGGAATCATGTACTTTATGTCTTTTATTACTTTACCTTTCTTTACCGTATAATCTGTGCATAATATATCATGTAAATGACTAGCTGATCAGTGGTAAATCAATATCGGGATCGACCCATGCTAGGCTTTCCTTTCACCCCTGGGATACTCCCATAATACGGGATCGACCCATGCTAGGTGGTACTTCCACCCCTGGGATACCACCCATTAATAAGCAACTTTGAGTTATCTTTTATTTACTTTTGAGATGATTCTTTTGATGGTCATAACATCTAGAGCTGTAGGAATATAGACATGACATGTGATATATAAACAAGCACACAAGATAATACCACAATGTAAAGAGATTTACACAACTAAGGAAACATGTAAGAGATTAAACAACACATGGACTTTATTTGGTAAAAAGGAATTCATGTATCTTTGGTACCCAAGTACGTATGCAGATTTGACAATGGCTATGTATGGGAACATATGAACATGGTAAAGAGTGGAGACACATTTATTAGTTGTGTCGGAGTTGGTAAGTGCCTTTATGTACCAAGGAAGAACCTAGATTTCATGCCAAGTAATAAGAAACAAGAACCTAGATTTCATGCCAAGTAATAAGAAATCAAGTAGCCTTACATACCTCGTTATACTATGTCGTTATTACATTGGAGTAGTATCCTTTTCCTCCAAATACTTATCTACAATACAGTAGGTGATAAAACTAGTATTAGCAACTAATAAACACATCTTGGTAGTCCAATTCCACTCAAAAATAATATCCGGGCAGCAAGCTTTGTAATTAGCAACCAAAGAGTATTCTTTCAACATTTCCACTCCTAATCATATTTTCTAACACACATTCTCATATACATATCATATCCAGCTTGTTTTAGTCCCATAATAGTGTTACAACAGCTCATAAAGTACAACATACAACAATTCTACACAACACGCAAATAGGCAACGTAACATTACGTCCTTTCGTTACATTTCAGCGTCAACCATTCCCAATCTGTTTCAATCCTCAACCAAACTGTCCTCAACATATTTACACACAAAAACAGTCTTAAAACAGTCCGCAAGTAGATGGAAAACATGAAGCAACAATCTAATATTCAGTCCACAAATTCTTACTAAGAGTGCAATTAAGATATCATATAAGAACTCATTTTCGCTGAAGATAAAAATAGTCCAGCAGCCTTCTTACATCACTACAGAACCAAGCCTTATTAAAAACATAAATATTAATTCATAATCTAGCCAACCAACAAGAGAAAAGCCTCTTAATAAATAAGGAAAGTGGAGAACAATCTTTGGAACACATGTTGTCCCAAATTCTTGCACAAGTACAACCAACATACTCTTCATGTTTTTCATGGAAAATCATACCAAACCATAGGTATTTTTACTTACCTTAGCCCTCAAGGATTAGGTGCTCTTCAAGCACCCTAAAGGTGTGTCTTGGCTGCTTTACAAAGTGAAGAGAGAGCAAGGAGAAACTTGGAAAGAAATCTGATTTTTGGCTTTGTATAAATGACTTGAAATTGCTGGCTTTTGATCCCTTTTATAGGGCCACTTTTGGCCGAATTTCTTTTGCATTTCAAGCCTTATTTTATTAAGGTGGTGATGCAGCAACTTGGCCCTTTCACTTGGGCCTTATTGAGCTTCAATTGGATGGGCTTTGCTGCAAATATTTCTCTTTTACACCCACTTAGTTTGGGCCCTATTTGTGAATTGGGTTGTGAACGTAATTTGGCCCTTTTTCCAATTCATCTTGGGCTGAAAATGTTGCCCCTTTATGATGCCAAACCATGGGCCCAAATGACATCCTTAACTCGGAGTTTATTCTTTATCCGACTTGAACGAATTCGGTGTTGGGCCTCGTCTCCGTCTACCTAGCCTATTTAAGCTAAGTATAAATTTGACAATTACCAATCTCAAAAGAGGAAATGCCAAAAAATGCCGACTTTTATTCAAATCTCTAATAATACCAATTTTTTTAAAAAAATTGATACACAACTCTAGAGAGCCGATACGCAAAAAAACCGGCTGATACCTAATATTTCTTTCTTAAATTAGCATCAGTTACAATAATTAAGGAATCATAAAAGATATTGCAATTAAATCCCTTAAATAACGCAGACTTACCTGTATTTTAAATAATCTGTTTCACCTAATTAGGAACGGATTATAGTTACCTTATTTTTTGATTTTTTTTTAGCCTGGATTCTAATTACCATATATTGTCTTTTCTTCACATAAATTTTTAAAACACAGCTCGTCCATAGCTTAAGCCTTCAATACGAAAAATGAATATTTCAATTTTGATTCGTCATTCAGGAAGATGGGAAAATGATGTGATATACAGCGGATACAAAAGTGATGGCGTCGTTGTTGGTGATAACATATCATTTAGTAATCTCCGAACGGCAATTGTTATGGAGTTGGGTATTGACGAAAGGCGGAAGGAAGTTTTAATTCGATACGTTGTTGATGGCAATGCATCACCAATAACAATTCGCAACGACATGGGTGTGAAGCTTTATTTTGAAATTAAAAAAAGAGAACCCGGATTTGGGATGTATCCGTTATGCGTGGATACATGCGATGTCCAACAAACTGTGAAAACAGTCTTCGACGCATCGTCTGGAATGATGGAAAATCGATTGGCAGTGTCTGAGTATGTGGCAGATGTGGATGTATCGAAAGTTATTATGGATGACACGATAGTAGACGTGAAAGTGAAACAAATCTACAAGGATAAAGCTACATTAGTTGCAGTGATGGCGAAATATAAGATTGAGAAAGGATTTAATTTTAGAGTGAAAAGATCCAATACCAAAAGGTAATTATATGTAGTGTTTTATTTTTAATGTTTTGGATGATTGTTTCAGCGGAAAAAAAAACATTGTAATGAAGCAGTTATTATTGAAAGATTTTTATTTGTTTCCCAGATGAAATTTATTGTGTTTAAAATTTTTTTTGTAGTTTATATGTTTTATTTTGCTTTTGATTTACCATTTTTATATATGTTGGGATTTTCAGTTATGTATTGAGGTGTTTTTCTGATGATTGTGCATGGAGTATGAGATCGTCTTGCCAAAAACACAAAGAATTCTTCAAAATAAGATACTTTAACGATACACATACATGTATGATGAGGGATAGGGTGTTGAGCAAAGTAGAGGCTACACTGTCATTTGTCAATGGAGTCACTGCCCCAAAATTGTTGAATCACAAGAGAAAGCATACTCCAAACGACATTAAAGATGATCTTAAAGCTGCATACGGGGTTGACATTACGTATCAAAAGGCATGGCGAGCTAAGGAACGTGCATTGGAAACTTTGCGTGGCAAACCAGAAAATAGCTATAAATTGTTGCCCGTATACATACACATGTTAAACACTGTATATCCGAATTCGTATATAAGGATCCACAAGTCAAATGTGAATGAGTTCATGTACTTGTTTATTGCCTTGAGGCCTCTAATGAGGGGATTCCAATTCAATCGGCCTGTGGTTGTTGTTGATGGTGCCCATTTAAGCGGAGCTTACAAAGGAACATTCATATCAGCTAGTACAATGGATGGAGCAGGTATCAATAAAAAGTGTTTTAAATTGTTGACAAATAATTATTTATATTGATTAATAATGTTGTTTTTATGTAGGGTGCATACTGCCGTTGGCATATGGAGTTGTTGATACAGAGAATGATTGTTCGTGGTCTTGGTTCTTTCAAAACTTCAAGAATGCTTTTGGAGAGAGGGATAATATGTGCTTTGTATCGGATCGTAATGAAAGTATAATCAAGAGTGTGGGTCGTATATTTCCAAACGTGCCACATTATGCGTGCATTTGGCATCTTTAGAAAAATATCTGCACGAATTTCAAAAAAAGCAAAAATATGATTAGCGAGAAGTTTTACGCGATGGCAAAGTGCTACAGGATTGAAGACTTTAACAAAATAATGTCTAAGGTTGTTGAAATTGATCACAGGGTAAAGGATTACCTTGAGGATGTTGGTTACGAAAAGTGGTCAAGAATACACGCGCCAGTGAATAGAGGACAAATTATGACTTCTAACATCGCCGAATGTATCAATGGATGTCTTGTTGAGGCAAGAGAACTACCCATTATTGACTTCCTTGAAGAAGTGAGGATCCTATTCGGTTCATGGAACTGTAAAAATCGGGAGAAGGCGTCATATACAAAGGATACATTGGGTAGAAAATTTGAAGAAATGCTAATTGATCATACTGTAAAATCTTCATTGATGAAGGTACGTGTCAGTCGTAAGGTTCAAGTATATGAATTTTTGTTTTTTTAGTGTAAGCAAACAAAAAAAGATTGAATAGTTGTAAAATAATGTTATTGATGAACACTTTATTGCTGGTTTGGAACTGTAATTGACAAGTTCATTGTTTTTTCGTGAAAATCAGGTTGTGCCGTCGTCGGAATACATTTTTTCTATTTATGATACATCACGAAGATACGTAGTATGTCTAGAAAGAAAGAGTTGCAGTTGCGGAAAATTTCAAATTGATGAATTACCTTGCGCACATGCAATTGCTGCTTTGAAGAGTATGAATGTGGTAGATATGCATCCATATTGTTCTGATTATTATAAGCCAAAAGCATTAGCAAAAACGTACGAAGTCCCAATGATGCCTATGCCTGATAGAGCAGATTGGGAGGCCCCCCCAAAAGTTCTTAGTGAAGTTGTGTTGCCACCCAAATACAAACGGATGCCAGGGAGGCCTAGGAAAGGGAGAAGAAAGAGCGCAGGTGAAAATTTTAGCGCAAGCTCTAATTGTTGTAGTCGTTGTGGTCATGAAGGGCACAATAGACGAATATGTAGTTTCATTCCAAAAAAAAAATTGAAAAATAACTTTGTTATGTTGACGTGAATAATAATTTGCTACATGCACTTATCTTGAATAAAATCATTATAGTGTTTTCTCCGTTTGTATATTAGTTGTAAGTTACTTAATGGTCAACTTCATTAGTTTATTTATTCATATTTAATTTTATTTTTTATGACATTTAAATGCAAGCCGTTGAATTTCTTATTATAAAGATGCATGACATGTATCGGCATCGTTGTAATTATGTGTAGTGGACACTACATTAAAGCAATTCGTTGAATTTGTCAAAATTATTTGCAATTGACTCTACATTGTAACAGTTATATAATTGAGATATCAATAATTTCAGTGCATACATACGTAGACAAAACATAATATGCTAATTCAAAAATGAATGCAGGAAAAAATCTAAAAACTCATGTAATTTTAAACAAAGTTCATATCTCGTACATAAATAGTCTCTACTTAAAAACCATCCTGTTATCCAAAATAAATAGATAATGCATGGAATTAACATATGGAAAAAAATTGTACAGAATATACAAAAGATTTCTCATGCGGTGTAATACTTTCCAAAAAAAATAAAAAAAAAGCAAACATGAATATATAGCGGGAAAAAATATTGTAGATACATAAAATTGGCATATTGTCAAATTATCCAAAAAAAATAATAATAATAAACTGGAGTTGTTATAAGACAGAATTTAGAAAAAAAAAACTGTCCTGCAAGCTAATTTTTTTCAGATTTTCCTACGAAAGCATCACAACTTTGTCCCGGTCTGCTGGACGGAATGAATCTCTAGGCCTGGGGGGATCGTCGTTTTCGCTTTCATACCCTTCGTTAGCCTTGTAAAGTCCATATTTCCAAAGGATAGCAGCATACCTTTTCCGAAGGTAAAGAGGGTCTGGTGATTGTGATGGTACATGAATCCCGTCGCTTAGATACTCAGCAAATGCAGCGACATATACACCGCAATCACTGCACGTATTGTAGGGCGAATAAGAAAAATTTAAAATAAAAAAAAATGTGTAGAGAAATGAATAATAAAGAGATTTTTATAACTTACACGCTATCACTTCGTTGTTGAGCTACTCCTTCGACAAATTCAACTTTAAAAGGCACCTCTTGACCAACCATTTCTCCGGTTGAAGCATCAGTATATGCAGCAAGCTTTGACCAGTTTGTGCGAGAAATTTTCTCAAAGAACCCGCTGTTAAATAGATATGTGGGCAACATCAAAGCCATTTTTTGAATTTCACTAGATGGTTTTGTACGCCTTGAACCCGCAGACGAGTCATATACCCGTATCAACCTTTCTTTGAGTACAATTACAGCAAGTACCCAGTGAAATTCATCATTGCAATTTACAGGAACTTATACATCATCTACAAGGTGCCATGGATATCCAGCAGGGATAGAGTATCCATTGATCATGTTAGTGATGGATCTTTCATGCCCAGATACAACAAGGCCGCGTTGAAAGTGTTCCTGAGTACTAATAGCATCGTCATCTTGCGTGTCATAGTATCTTGCATGAGTAGCCCTTATGAATCCATTAAAAAGGCAGTTTGTTGTAGTGTATTTGTAATTATCTCCAAAAACACTTTTGGATTTCCTTCGAAGGTAGTAAAAAATAACATCTAAATGCTGCATAAATGAACAAGTAACCTATCAAAAATATACTAGAAAAACTTGTAGGTATCAACTTTAAGTGAACATGTAACTGTAAACCTTACAAATAATGATATACTAATCTCATGAATTACTATGTTTCAATTTTTTCAATTTATCACAGTAATCAGATTTATAAACTATTTTGGATTGATTCTGTGATGAAGCATAAGTATCAAGAATATTGACAACACTAACCTCGTCTGTCCAGCATCTATTTTCTTGAGACATGATGTAGAACCAATCCTTGTCCGTTGCTGAAGCAACAACAAACTCAAACCTGGGAACACCCAATGAAGCAGATTCCTTTCGGTAATGGGTGTCACCTGATTTCCTGGTAAATTTAGACATAAATTGCGATGAATCTGTTATGAAACTATTGTGTGCAGAAATTTTAGAAAAAATGTACAGGTATCACATGCAGGTATCAGTGATATGTTCTTGTTTGCATGTATCCATATTATGTAAATTATGCATGAATTCAAATCATGTGTTTCTGCATACACATATAGATCATCGTATTCATATAGTAATGTTATATATAAAGGTATCTGGTGCAGGAATCAGTGATATATGTTATTCATTGCAAATATTCCTAATATGTATATTATGCATATACTCAGATACTTACCTACTCTCGTGTCTTTTGAGTAGTCCGTTGTCGATCCAGTTGTCAAACTCAT
Organism: Solanum rostratum; assembly: GCA_029948455.1. Classification (NCBI taxonomy): domain Eukaryota; kingdom Viridiplantae; phylum Streptophyta; class Magnoliopsida; order Solanales; family Solanaceae; genus Solanum; species Solanum rostratum. The sequence continues at coordinate 20,769,163 of CM057056.1, forward strand.
TGAGTAGGTCCAAAGGCTGTTCGTAACAAATCCCGTATCCATCAAATGGCAAATTTCAACGAAGAGTGTAAGTAGTTTTCTCCTTTCCTTTTTCGCTTGAACTGAAATTTGCCAAATAAGGGGACTGGTAAAATTTTGAAGGGATCCTACTGCGTTGTGCAGGGCTCATTGATGATGCATGCAACACAATCTCTTTGCATGGGAGAGTGGTTGGAAGTTGGCTGTCACGGAGAAGAAAATCATCGTCTTCTTGCTGGGTGCATGTCTTCAACGGTGTTGCTGTTGCGGGTCTTTTAAGTTGTTCCAAAATGGTGCCTATGGCTTGGTTAGTTCCCTCAGAAAAGGGACTGAAGTACGACGAGTCCTGAAAATTAATGATATAATTTTTAAATTATCACAGTCATATTAAATGATGCTATTTAAATAATAAAGCGGATTACCATTTTGTCATTCATCTGTTGTTCAGCATCTATTTTAGATGCTGATGCATCGTGAGAACTTCCACATACGGTATCCCCCTTAAGAAAATAATTTATTTGAAAAGCATCAACAAACATAATCAGGCAGTAAAGATACATTAAAACTAAACTAAACTGTTGATAAATCTCAAATAACAATAATGTATCACACAACTGTATCGTTGAAATGTGTCAATAATAATAGTATAAATTTGGAAAGAAATGGTAGGTATCATTGTTATATCATTCTCAGATCAGAAACTAATGGTATAACACATCGAGTACGAATGTGAGTATCAGTGTTATATGATAATTAAACATATGTCATTGCTACCATGTCAAAAAACAACACAAACATTGCACAAAAAGATGCAGGTATCAGCAGATACCTGGTACATATAAAGGGTACATATTAAAAAAAGTAATGTATCAAATACAACCATTAACATATTCTGTGTAACATGAGACAACAAAAATTCATTAATTTGAAATTTACATATGAAAGTTAAACCTGCTTAGATTCATGCACAATATCTCCTTGTTGAGTATCGCCGTGACTGGAAAGGACTGTTTTGCCTTTATCAAGCTGTTTGTTAACATGAACATCAACATCAGCTTCCATATTTTTTCCGGCTGCCTCAGGAATTGGATGCTCATGGGTTGTCTACATACAATAATGAAGAACATAAAATATTAAAGATATGAAGTTGTAATATATAATTGTGATATAAAGTGTAAAAGAAAACACACCGTCTTGCCTCCTTGTACAGTGTTATTCCCTGGTTGAGCATCCACAGAGATATTTTCATGTGTCTCGTTTCGTAAAGAATTCACCTCATCGTTTATAGTTTTCAACATAGCATTGTGATGCGAAATCATTAACTGTTCAAGTGCATTGAACCTTTGATCGACCTATAAACAAGAGTAACGGTGTTTTATAGTCATTAGATAAGCGAAATCGTTAGGTAGTTTACAAAACATAATATGAAACTTACATGATCCATTAGAAATCTCTTGACTACTTCAACTTCTTCGCTTGTCATGTGTTTTCCAACGACTGGAGCGTCATCTGGAGGAAGAGAAGAGCTGGATCGTGTCTTTGTGATTTTTGGTTCTTTAGGAAGCTTAACAGCCTTTTTTGGCATGTCTGATCCAGTAGGCATGGTTTTGCTTGGAGTGACTGGCCTGCGTTTATTTGGTGTTGTCGGAGATTCCGTAACACATGAACGCTTTGACCTTCTGAGCAACGCTTCTGGTGGTTCAGATGTGAAGTCTTCAAAGCCGGAATGTTCTCGAATCCGAACTTTGCTTGCCCGACCGGAAGACGAAGATGGGATAGCTATTGTATGATCAGGCACCACTGGTAGATCAAATGTGGAAATCTCTTCGTCTGACGGACGAATGTTTGAACAATCAATCTGGAAAAAAAAATATGAAGGGATGGAAAAATCACAGCTTTTCAATATGTAAATAATCAAAACTGATGCTTGTATTAAAATACCTCTCCAAAAATGGATGTCATGAAGTACTCATATTTTGGCCTGAGCCCAACTACTTCCCAGTTCAAAATCCTAGGAATCCGATTGCCAACTCTAACTGCAATATCGTTGGGGACTCTGGAGGCACACTCATATATCCAAACATTGAAAATGTATGGCATCCCTGAAAGGCGATACAACTGTTTTGCTCCTTTGGAATGTTGTCTGAAACTTTGTATCATTTTATCAAACGTCACTTTCCCCCACGGAAAGTTGACATATCTACCATCTTCAACCATGCGAAAGTGGTCAGCTGGAATAAGAGACTCATTCGTCTGTGAGAACACAAACGTGTGGATGAAAAAAATGATCGCCATCTGAACAGCGTCTTGAATTGTGTCCCAGTTACCAAGCAAGAAACGCTGCAACATTCGACCTTTGTTAATTCCATGAAATGAACCAGGAAAATAATTTTCAATAAGTCTACTGGGCGTAGAATCTGGATACGTAAAATCAGCCACAGTTCCAATGCATTTAAGTCCAGAAATGGTAGCAAAATCCCTCACTGAGAACCTGAGAACCTTTCCCTTCATGTGCCAAATGTGCAATTCATCCGGGTTCTGTTGCTTCAGCTCAGAAGCATGAGACATTTGATGTTTTGGCCTTGGAAATTGCACTTGGGAATATTGAGATAATGTCCAAAAATAGTTTGCTTGAAAGCAGCCACACCATCGTCGCCAATGGAGGACTTTATATCAGCCACGAAATTTGAGTTGTATGAAGAACCGAATCTCACACAACCTCTGGGGATACTTTTTATAACATAATTTAATCCCTGCAAATGATCATGCAGAATTATTATTATATAAATAAGTGTGTATCATATAGTAAAATTAATCATTAGTACTGATCAGGAAGATTGTATCACTGTCATGCAAAAGATTCAGGTATCACTGTATTAATATGCTAATCCAAATGCATATATTCACTGTAACAATGACAAAAAATGCAAGTAGCACTATTATGCAAAAAAATCAGGTATCATAATGAAACAAAAATATGCAGGTATCCATTGAATGATATGTATTCAATATCAAAAATGCATGTATCACTGTTATGCAACAGATTCAGGTATCATAAAGAAGCAAACATATGTATGTATTCACTGTATCAACATGGTGATCCAAATGCATGTATTCACTGTATCAATATCAAAATGCAGGTATCATTGTTATGGAAAAAAATTCAGGCACCAGTATGAACAAAAATATGCAGGTATTCATTGAATGATATGTATTCAATATCAAAATGCATGTATCACTGTTATGCAACATACTCAGGTATCATAAAGAAGCAAAAATATGCATGTATTCACTGTATCAATATGATGATCCAAATGCATGTATTCACTGTATCAATATCAAAAAGCAGGTATCATTGTTATGCAAAAGATTCAGGTATCACTGTATCAATATGTTAATCCAAATTCATGTATTCATTGTATCAATATCAAAGTGTATGTATCACAGATATGCAAAAAAAAAAAAAAAACAGGTATCACTTAAAGCATAGCTGAACCCATAAAACTCACATTAGTGCAAAATGTGGAAAAAAACACTATGGTGTTCTAATAATCATGAAATCCAAATCATCAATTTAATTATATGTAACATTGATATGTTTCTATGATACAGTGTTGCACCCAGGAACAAACAATATACCATGATAGTGTCTTACTAATTTGGTGTATCAATGATATGTTTCACCAGTCTGGAAAAAAATTGTTCAATATCAAAATCATCAATTTAATTATATGTAACATTAATATATTTCTATGATACAGTGTTGAACCCAGAAACAAACAATATACCATGATAGTGTCTTACTAATTTGGTGTATCAATGATATGTTTCACCAGTCCGGAAAAACCCTCCCCCCATTGTAAATCAAATAAATTAGGAATAACACTATCTGGAAATTTGCATGTTAAAATGTGAATAACAAAACATCTATAAAATTTCAGTTAACACAAAAAAAAATTTATGTTAATAATTTCAGACACAATTAAATATACGAAAAATTTCAATAAAACTACATTCATAGAAAAAATATGAAAGTTAAAATTTGCGGATACACAACAATAATGAAATGCATGGGTATAGAATAATTTGTATTTATCAATATATGAAATATTCTAGAAACTACAATGAACAAATTGAATAAATCGGATAATAAAAAACACCTTTCTCAGTGATGGGCGAACAATAACAGGTTCGGCTTTCTTCCTCTTTGTTGAATGCGTTTTAGAGGGTTTAGAGCTTGAACCCGAATCCTTCATGGACCCAATTTTTTCTTCGGGTTCTTTATCAACCGGGTTGTTCATGGTTGTTGGAGGACCTTCATCCATTGGAACAGGTGAAATCGACGGTACATTGGCATTATCTTGGGTTAACCCAAGACTAAATAAAGGAGAGTCCATGGAACTGTTGGACGGAAAACGGAGAAGAAGTGGACGGAAAAGGGACGAAATATGTTGAAAAGAGGCGTACTGGAGAAGAAAAAGGAAAAAGCCGGTTACTCAAAAAATGAAGAGTAAAAAGGTGTTTGAAGTTAAGTTGAAAAAGGAGATTTACGGTTCCAATAAAATTTAAAATTTAAAATTAACTGCTATCAGTTCCTTTGTCAAAAAAGGATATTATTTAATTAAGTTAATTAATTGTAACTGATTAGATTATTGCCCTAAAAAAAGACATAAAAAAAGGTAGTGGAAATTGTTAGTTGTTTAGGTATCAAATAAAAAGTTAAAGAAAAAAAAAAGTGATTTCCGTAATTAATTTAAAAGGTAGGTAAAATTAGAAATTAGGAAAAAATATGTTGTGTGTTTTTATAAATTTTCCTTAAGCTAAGCACGTAAGTGATTCACCTGTTAGCTTCCTAAGTCTCACAAGCACCTCACTTCTTTCACTTTATTTAAGGTCACGATCTCCTCAATTTGACTTAAAACTTATATACACTCGGTCATCTTAAGCATTAGACGTACATATAGTCCTCTAATCTGAAATTCAAGCACTTGTTAAAAATGTGTGCTGATTTGACCCCGCCATATCGTGTTTCATATGCATTGGACTAGTACATATAAGATGTGGGGTGTTACAATATCTAAAAATAACATCTTAATTATACAGATATACATTCAAATTCAAACATCTTGATCTTAATAAAAATAAATATTATGTAAATTCTATAAGATATAGCACACGACAATCTATGTGTTGATTTTTCGATGAAAAGGTTAATAGGTAAAATAATTTCTGCATATATCGCTGATCTCATTAAGTAATCATTCTCTCTCACAAGTATGAACAAAATATAAGTATTAAGAAATAATCCTACTACTTAACCTTTCAAAAGCTTAGATTAATCTAATAAGTTCCTTTTAGTCTTTATTCCAATTAAATATCTTTTTCACTTTCTTTAATTCTGTAGGCAGAACATGATAATTATTCTAAAGTCACGAATTAATTAGTAATGTAATAATATACTTTTTTCTATAATTTCTCATATCAGATCAACCCACTAAAATATAAATATGAATGAGAAAATCACTTGCAAAAAATATCTAAGATCTCAAATAAGTATTACGTCAACACTAGAGGCAATCCGGAGAAAGAGAAATTATAAGATTTTTTAAAACAAAAGAATTTTTTTTGAATAATATTGCACAATAAATAAGTTGCTTTTTTGTAACATAAGAGCGGAAGGTGCTATGAAAGAGCTTTTACAAAGGCAAGAATTATGATTTACATATTAATAGTTCTGCTTATAATTCATCCAGAATAGCTAGGGATGGCAACGGGGTGGGAGTGGGGCGGATTTAGAGCTATGCGGGATGGAGCAGGTTTAAAGTTATGTGGAATAGGATGGATTGAAGTAGTTATTTTTAAAATTAATGTGTGGCAAGGCGGGTTGCGGATTTAAAAAATCAAATAGGAATTCAAAGAAAATTAAATATTTGTAATTAATAAAAATCAAAGAAATAAACTTTTTATATTAAACGTTGACTTTAATTTTATTTTTTTTCTAAATTTAAATTAGATATGTCCGGTAAATTATTAGTTGTTAAAATGTTAATTAGAAACTTTTAATCAATGATTAAAAAATAATTGTTAAAATGTCAACTAAAAATAGTTAATTAGTGAAAAATTAAAAAAATTATGAATTTTAATTTTTCATATTAAATTCAATTAAAAAAATAAAAGAACTTAAAAATTTAAGCGAGGCGAGTTTATGCGGGGCGGAAATGGGTGGGTTGAAAATAGAAAAAGTCACCATGCGGGGCAAGGCAGAGCGGTTTAAAAAAATTGCGGGTTGAACTCAACTCGCCCCACACCCGCCCCATTGCCATCCGTAAAAATACCTGGTTTCTATGTTTCTTATCCTTTTAGAACATGAATTGTGATTAGTTAAACTAACTAAAACTTTGAGAAATTACGCAACTGAGCAAACATTTACTAATAAATAATAAAACTCAGCTACAGTTTTCTACTATTACCTTTAACGACTAATGTTTAATGAATTTGGTCAGAATATTTCGTGGGCTCCACATACTTTTTCTTATAAGTCTCTTCATCTTTCAATATTACTTTCTCTCCCCTTGAATACAAAAAATATGATTTATCTTTCCATGAATGATCCCTAATTTCTCTCTTATAATTGCTCAACCAGTTCATCATCTCCATAGGTAATTGATTTCAATTTTTCCTTTTCAAACTCCCTCCAAGATCTTGTATCCTCAATTTCAGGTTTATTGCATTTGCATTCTCACCCACAAAACTTCTAATTATATACATATACAAGAATTCAACTATTCAAAATTTTCACATATACCAATTATACAATAGATATATAATATGGGATATCTATTGAAAAATCATGCCTCCATACAAACACAAATTATAGGAATAATTATACAAAACAAAGCTCTGGTCAAAATATAGAGAGAGAAATTATTTTTTTCACAATTATACATTGGCACATATACATACAAATAAGTGAAAAATACAAACAAAAAATTGTATACGATCATAATAAAAACTAACCTGTGTATAAATACAAGAACAAAACAATAACTCATCCTTATTCAACATGTACTGCATTTATACATCAATACATGTTCGTATATGGTTTTTTTATACAAATATTAGATGGGATATTGTCGATTCAAACGTCCATGAATTATAATTTACCGCATCATTAAGCAAGCATATACGAAAAAATAAATCAACATAATAGAAACAACCGAAGATGTATAGCGACTCAAGAAAATAAAAAATTACTTACATCTGGTTAACCGTAAGAGAATGACACATCAATTTTTGCAAATACAAAAAAAATATTGAATAAATCAAAATCAACATGTTAACTTTTGTAATATATAATTCAAAACAAATTGACGTGTCTTGAGAAAATTTACAAAGTCTCACCAAATTTTCTTTAAAATTTGTGCAGAAAAATGCATCTTTTCTGTGAATTTTTGACGACCATAAAAAATATAACATTTTGGAGTTGACAGAGTCCCTTTAGGAAAGGCTGTCTAATTAGATTCATCATCCATAAATTAAGGAACTGCTATCCTTATTAAGAACCATAAATTTAGCATTTTCTTAATTAATTGAAAAAGACTTTGTATAATCTGTTAACATTTAGTCAACTTATACAAAAGGAAGTTCCATTACTATAGTTATGAAAGGTAATTTTGAAAATTATAACTATTTTTGCCTATTTAATTTCAATAGTTGGCTGTTTATGAAAAATCCACTAAAAAAAATACCCCCAACTACAAAAATAAAGTAAAAATTTCCTTCATTAGTTTTCGACTTAAATATACCCCTTCATTAAAATTTTACAATTATCATTTTAATATTTATCTTTCATTTAAAATTCGACGCCGATCCACCTTCAAAATCAACTTCTATAAAAAATTTGAGTAGTACAAATTTTTACTTTATTTAAAAAAAATAACTTCTATTCATAATTGCAATTGTATTTTCTCTTGAAATGAAAAGTTACGTTTATTCTATTGCATTGCTAACAAGAACACTACAACAACTTTTGTATAAGCCTCATAGGCTTGGGAAGTTTACACAGTTGGATCCAATTGTATTCAATAAATTGATCCTCAAAGACGAAAAAAAATGCCACGATAATAATAAGGATGATTAAGTGTTATCATTTAAAGATCAATTTTTTAAGACGTTTGCAAGTGAAGTGACAATATCTGAGTAAAAAATCTCTTGACTCCCTAAATAAGGTTTCACTAAACTGATCATATGGCATTTTATGTCATGTGCCATGCATAGTGTTATTTTCGTTAGAAAAATGATTATTTCTTTTTTTTGTGTGTAGAGTTGTAATAGAAGAATATTTTTGAATAAAAACTAATATGAAAATATATTTTTACTTATTTTTTATAGTCTAAGGATTTTTTTGATCCTTTTTTATTTTCTTTGAGGAGAGAATATTTTTGAGCCAAAAAATTAACTCAAGAGCATTTTAAAATCAAAATTTAATAAAAAAATATTCTTACTCTATTTTAAATAATTTCTTTTCCATTTTCTCAAACTTATTGGAGAGTGTCACATGAAAGAGAGATATGCGAAGGAGTGTATATTTTTGTTCATGCATTATACACCCAACACTTGTTGGTTTTTCACTGGACTTGAGAATATTAAGAGGCCCAAAACAAAAAGGAGGGCTGAAGTTGGATCCGAAAGCTCCTTGAAGCTTCCTATGATCGTAGGGTCCTAAATCTTCCCCTTAGAATTGAAGATTTTGAATTCCAAAGTATGTAGAAGGCCCTAGAATCTTCCATTGCGTCAATTCTTCTGTTCGTTCATATATTACCAGAGATCAGCAGAAGGATTAAACTTTGAAGTCATCATCATTTGTTCCCAATTTATCATTCTTCCTTCTCCCAATCGGTAAGTTTTGTTTTTATTCACTGCTAATCAATTAATTTTACCTTGATCTTCAATTCATTGGCGTCGATAATATCTGAATTTTGTGTAATTCTCAATTTTCGAATATGTACCTTATTGATCTGATCGGATTTATGGAAATTGAGGGTATATGAACGTTTACTTCTTCACAGTTTATCAGGTTGATTTATGATAATTTTGTGTTTCGATAAGTCATTTGAGATGATTCTTCGTTATATTGAGGAACCCGGATCGCAATTAAACAATTTAAATTTTAGATTTTATTGTTTGAGGTTTGGGTCTGATGTTGTGCGCCTAATTTCCAATATTTAAGAGAATCAAATTAAATTGTAGTTCATCCATGATTTACCTTTCATCGATGCGTTTTTTATCATTTGTAAAAATCTTTGTATAAATTGCCTAGGCTATAATGTTTTTGAAAGTAAGATTGTGTTTTATCTTATTTGAGAAAAACATGTTATATTTGTAATTCTTCATTTATTAAAATGTAAAGAAATATGTCATTTCCATGAATCAAATACTCGAGTAGAAGAAAAAGGTTCATTCTTTTGTTAAATGTTTATAAAATAATAGCTAGTTTTGGTATGATGGGGCTGTTATCACAACTCAATCATAGATGATGGAATCATCAAAGATGTGACCTTTTCGAAATCTGTTTATAACTCACTAGAGGGCATGGTCTGTCCAGTAGATTTCTGGATTGTCACAGCTTATTTATTGAAGGGAAACAATGTAGGGGTCTAGCTTACTGAAAAAAAGTAAAAATATTTTGAGCAAATGATTTTGATTCAGTCTTTGAATGTTCATGTTCCAGTCGCCTGTTTATTTGGATCTAGCTATCACATTCGTAGTGCCTTTGGATGTTTGTAATATGTTGCAAATTGACAGGTGAAGTGCATTTCTGTCTGCTAACAGAGACATTGAGTGAAATATGCAGAGTTCGACTGCCAAAACATTTGAGAGTTCTTCTTCCTCAGGGAATGGCAGCAATGATGCTGGTGACTTTGAATGCAACATCTGCTTTGAATTGGCACAAGATCCTATTGTGACCCTCTGTGGTCACCTCTACTGTTGGCCATGTCTGTATAGATGGCTAAGGCTTCACTCACAATCCCATGAGTGCCCCGTTTGTAAGGCCCTTATACAGGAGGAGAAGTTAGTTCCTCTTTATGGAAGAGGGAGGTCTTCGACTGATCCCAGATCAAAACCTGTACCCGGAGTTGAAATTCCTAGAAGGCCAGCAGGGCAAAGACCTGAAACAGCTCCTCCACCTGAATCAAATGCTTATCCTAATCTCGGGTTTGGTCTTAGGGGGGGATTTTTTCCAGGAGCAACTGCAAGTTTTGGTAACTTTACCATGTCTGCTGGTTTCGGTGGATTATTCCCATCATTGCTCAGTTTTCAGTTTAATGGATTCCCTGGTCCAAGTGCATTTGGCGCAGCACCACATTACCCATTTGGGTATCCTCCTACATATCATGGAGCGAATGTTCAGAATGCTGCTGCACACCCATCCCAAGGACAGGCAGATAACAATCTGAAGTTTATGTTCATGCTTGTTGGATTTCTTGTATTCCTATATTTGTTTGGGTACTGAATGAACCTTCTCATTCATCTCAGGCAGCCGTTACCTGTAGTAATCATTCTTAATGGTTGTAAATATGTTTTTGCGCTAGAATTTGCAGCACAAAGATGAACTGATGTGATTAGTGGAGTTTGCACACAAAATTGCAAAACAAGAATTGTGATTCTTGATTGTTCATTAAAGTTGGTTTTTCCATTCCATGTTTGCTGAGAAAATGAGTTAATCATGGTAATTAGAGTGACAAAAATTATTGCTTCTTCTCTTCCGCAGATCTTCTACATTCATGATGATTGAATGTGATTTGAGTGACATTGTCTTTGAAAAATGAAAAAAGACAAAACACTCTGTGCTAACTTGTTTAAGCTACAGGTCAATTTGCTATAGTAGAGGGCATGTTCCCACCATGTTTGCTGTGTGGATAGGACTTCAGGTGTACTGTTAACAAAATGAATATTTCATCCGAGTATATTATATTATAGTACAACAGTATGAGTGGGAGGGAAAAAGGGGGTTCACGATGCTTCTTGAACACAATGATTTTGCAGTTGATGTAGATCCTCTGTGTGCAGTTGTGTCGGAGACACTGCTACTTTTTTCTTCATGATTTAAATCAGTAACCGTAAGGTCGGAAGAGATGAAGGGTGTTTACCACCAGAATAACTCCCTTCTGTTGAGATAGTTGTTGTGATTATGGAAGATTAAAGGCAGTATTTGCGATGCATTTTGATCCAATCCATTATATAATTATAGGGGGTATATGGATTAGGTTGGTTTTGTTTTTTAAATACAAAATTAAATCATTTTTTTGGAATTTTAAATTTATAAACTAAATCAAACTAAAAAAATTTGGATTTTTCGACCTTGACTGTTTTGGAGTATTTTGGAATTTTCAAATTTTTTCAGGTTTTTGGTAAAGTATTCATGCAAGCATATAATGAATTTTTGTTTCAAATATTTCTTTAATTTTATCCAAATACAACTGTCTAAGGTAGTTCTTAAGAAAATAAGACAAATATGGCATATATGAGTTATATTGACATTAAAATATTCAACAAAAACGTTAATGTAATTGCATAGAATAAATATTGCAAATAGATTAGTCAAAATAGAAATGACTAAAATAATTTTAATAAATATTAATTATATAACTAAACATTAAAGAAAACTAAAAGTAAGTTATGTATTTTAATTATCTAAACCAATATAAAACTTAAGAAAAATATTCAACATTAATTATTATCATTCTTAATATTGGGTTGATTTTTTTTACTAGCAAAATTAGTAATTTGATTTTGATTTGAACTTTACTAAAGTTATTAATATCTATAGAATATAACTTTTATTGGACTATTCAAAATTTTAAGTCAAACTTGAAATAATATTGCTAAAAGATAAAAATTTTAAAAAAGTATAATTGTTTTTTACAAATTATATTAAAGTAAACATTTTATGTATAAAATAATTTTTAAAAATTACATATATGATGTCGGATTGATCTGATCTTGGATTGACTTTTTAAATTTAAAAATAATACAACCCAATGTAGTCAATTTTTTCTCTTCAAAATCAATCAAATCATTAATCAAGCTTTTTTCCCCCTCAATTTAACTCAATTTACAATTTGATGTGATTTTAAATTCAATTTTATTTAACCCTATAATTGTAGGCAGGTGGTAACATGAAAAAACTTGTCCTACTTGGGTCACCCAAGAGCAATCATAAAAAAGATTTTAATATCGTTCAGTGATGTAGGCCAATAGTAGCTGATATTATTTGCAATAATTTTGCGATCAAAAAGTAAATCTATCATTGAAATTTTTTCATGCTTAACAAGTCATTAAAGAAAAGAATTAAAAAGAAAAACTTGATTACAAAAGATAATTTGTTACTTTATACCTATTTTGCCTTTATAGTTAAATACTATTAATCAATTTCAATTCTCTTTTCAATGAGTGAGATAACTTATAATATTTATGAGTGATATAGTAAATTTATTATTTTATAAAAAATATGCAAAATCAAACGTAAATAAATAAAAATCGACTAAAAAAATATCTTCAACCAAACAAAATATAACTTTAGTCCCAAACTAAATCTTGATGGATCCTATTTTATCGGATGAACCAAAGGATTAGTACACGATCTGTTAAAAAGCTATAGTTGTAACTTAAAACACAAACATGTGAAGGGCACATGCAATTTCAATCATTTATTCATCATCAAAATGGCCTTATATATGTTTTAAAAACAAGCACATTTTACAAAAATTCCATACTTTTTAGAGCTAATTCCAACTAATATCAGCTTCTTTTTCTTCTAAATTACAAAAAATCCCTTCTTTTTGATTAAAAAAACGAAAGCAGTGATACTTATCGAAAAGGTAGGAGCATTAAGAAATTTTAATTATGATACATGGAGAAGTAGAGATTGAAATTTGTATCAATAAGTGTTATAATTTTGTATCAAATTTTTGATAATTATGTAAATATATATTATGTATTTGTGTAATTTTTACTAAAAACAACTCAACTAAAGGGACTGATAGTTTTCACGTGTGAATATACTTTTAATCAATAAGTAGCTAGTAACATGGATCTAACTTGCTGGACTAAAGTGTGTACATTAATCTCTTGTGTTGATAGAAAGAAAAAGACTTTGGTGGTTGAGAATACCATCTTTCTTCTAATCAGTTGGTCCCTTCAATTATAAGGGAGAACTATTCTTGCATTGCTTATCTTTTTTGTATTCTTATTCCAAAAAATAAATAAATAAAATCAAATCCTTATTATCCTTCTTGTTTTTTCTTAATGATGATATTTTTAGAAAAATATGTATAACTTAGTTATACTTAAAATTTTATAGAAAATCTCTCCTCCCTTATTCGCCACTCTCCTCTCTCCCTCTATCTCTCCCAATTTTGATCCTCACTCCTATTACGTTCTCTTTGCACCCTCTTTCTCTCTCTCTCTCTCTCTATAATTCATCGTGTGAATTTTTCTTTTTCTCCTTCTCTGTTTTTTATATAATATGAAACCCCACAAAAGTCTTGAATTATTTTTATTTAGACATGATCTTCAATATTTTCTAGGTGGTCGTTAATAATTGATTAATTCATTTTGGGGTTTTTGATTTGTTGTTGAATGCGTGAATCTTCTCAGATTGATACAACCAACTGTCTCTTTGTATATAAAAAAAATTGTATTTATGTATTGACAAAATATTGATACAACTAGTTTAAAAAAAAATTGTATGTGTATTTATTTTAGGAATGACACAATATTCAAACATTGTTTTATGTTTTTTTTAATAATTTTTATAATAGAAAAACAATCATAAAGTTTTACATATAAAGTGGACTGGCCCAAACAACTTAGATCCGACCAAACTTACTGATACTCGACCCGTAGACTCTTCACTTTCCTAATTGAACCTTCTTGAATCAGTTGCTCCTCATTTACTTCCAAGCTTGTCGTCATTATCCTTGAGGAGAGTCGATCCTTAGCATGTTTCATGAAGATACCAGTCGCCACTTCAGCTACTCCATCAATGGCTTGCGCCACCCAGATATGAGCGACGGATCCACCCAAGCTATGCGAAGAGGATGGTCGAACCCATGACTTGGTGAGTTTAATCTCTTCCCCTTCTCTATTTTGAGGCATCAGTAAGTCCTCATTTTCATTGTTTCTACAAAGATAGTAGATAGATATGTGTTTGCCGAGGCCATATCGTTTTCCTTGCTGCTCTTTCCATGGTTGTGCTCTGCTTCCAGTGCTCAATCATCCAGCCATGTCGTTTTCCTTGCTACTCTTTCCATGGTTGTGCTCTGCTTTCAGTGCTCAATCGTCCAGCCTTTCGATTGATACAATCTGATATGTAAGTTGTTCTGTTGTAATCGTATGAGTAGATGTTGATGGAGAGAATCTGATTGTACATAAAGACTCTTATTAGCAATTTGTTCCTCATGCTATAATCATCTAGAGTTTATTGTCCTTATGCTAATTCTAATATTGTAAATTTGTGCTTTATCTACATTTAGGATCCTTTTGCATAATGTAGGTAGTTCCCTGAAGTGATGACATTGTAGCCCCTCTTCTTGTTCAAAAGCATGGCTAGCTAAGTTGTCTGCTAGGTGATTCGCTTCCCTGTAGACGTGTTTAATTTCTACCTGTATGCTATACATGTTTGTCCTTATATTTGCAATTTTCTCACATAAAGCCCACGGGACCTTCCAGACACCAGAAATTATTCTTAGAAGACTAAGGGAGTCAGTCTCCATTAGATTATTATTTAAGTCCCTGTGCCTGCAGAACCTTAAACACTGCATCACTGCTGTTGTCTCCGTATCCAGAATGGTGGTGACCGATATCTCCCTTGCTTCTCTATATATTAGATCTCCATAAGAATTCCTCAGACAGAAAGCATATGAGCTGGGACCTGGATTGCCCCTACAAGCCTCATCCATATTGCACTTTATCCAGTTAGGATTAGGAAATTCCCATTTAACTGGTAAGTGACATAACTTGGCTTATAGTTATTAAGACAATGGATCACACTATTCCAGTCCAAGGATGTTGGAATCCAAGGGAATTTCATTTTAATCATATAGTATATCAATTGAAAACATTGATGTACTAATAATTCAAATGAAACCCCCCTTCCATGTCCAATAGAGTTTCGTCTTTTCCATAGGGTCCACATTATGGATAAAGGGATAACTCTCAGGATAGGTTTGAGTCTAGCTAAACAGGATGAGTTCCACCATTTACTGATTTGATGTTGCATGTGGTTTCCCTCAATGGTGATTCCTGTACAAGAAGCAAAGTGGCTGTTAGAAAAAGGTGGGACATAGTTTCCTCCACTTCAATATCACAACAGTAGCACTTGGAGGCCAGGGCTATCCTCATTCTCTTTAAGTTATCCTCTGTATCTACTCTCTTCTTCCATACCCTCCACTAGAAAACACACACTTTGAATGGGACATCCTTTAACCAAATATAATCCATCCACCAGATTCTACCCTTCTTCTTCCTCAACAAATCATAGGCAGACTTTATGGTGAATAGTCCATTAGATTGAGGCATCCACCAAGCACAATCAATATCATCCTGGAGCAAAATTGGATTAAGAGACTCTATGATGTAGTTGACTAGATCTTCTAGCAATCTTCCTCAACAATTCTTCAAAACAAGAAGCATTTCTTCTCTCATAGAACACTAGGTAGCCCAAATAAGTGAAAGAGAAATTCCCAATCCTGATGCCAATTAATTTCCTAAGTCTGAATGTGATAACAATGGGACTCCTGTCATGCACATAGAAGCAACTCTTGTTGTTGTTGACCAACTGGCCTGAGACTCTCTCATATCCACTAACTATATTCATGGTCTGAATAATTGAATATTCATCTCCAGAACAAAAAATAATGGTATCATCATTATATGCCAGATGGTTGATCTTAGGAATCCACTTGGGAAGGCCAAAGCCTATATATCTAGAGTAAAAAAAGATCATTAAGCCTCTTATGTAGAACTTCTGCAGCAATAATGAAGAGGCAGGGGGAAAGAGGGTCCCTTTCTCTGTCACCTCTAGAAGACGGGGAGAATCCATAGGGTTGTCCATTGACCAGGACAGAGTACCAGTTATTACTCAGGAGTCTCCAAACCATGTCTATAAGCACCTCAGAGAACCCAAATCTTCTAAGCACCTTAATCACAAACAACCAGGACATTTTGTCATAAGGCTTAGCCATATCTAGCTTAACAACCAAATTTTGGTGTTTGTTTCTTTTGTTGATGTCTCTTATAATCTTCAGTGCAAGCAGAATGTTCTCACCAATACTTCTCCCCTTGATGAAGCCTGTCTGAGTCTTAGAGATAATATTAGGGATTACTCTAGAGATTCTTCCCAAAATAAGTCTTGAAAAAACTTTATTAATGAAATTACAAAGACTAATAGGCCTCAGATCTTCAAGATGTCCGACCTTCTCTTTTTTTGGTATTAATACCATATTAGTATGAGTGATGTACCTCGGCAACTGTTGTCCACAAAAGAAGGCTCTATACATTCTTTCAATGTCACCACCAACAATGTCCCAACAGTGCTGACAGAAGGAACCTATAAAACCATCTGGGTCTCCAGAATTGTCCCTTTTTAGATCAAATACCATCTCCTTAATCTCCTCTATGTCTGGCATTGCTATCATCAAGGCATTGTCACTGTCAGAGATTAACTGTGGGATGTAGTTTAGGAATTCATGATTATCAACCACTATCTCCTCCTTAAATTGGTGTTCAAAGTATCTAGCAACTTATGTTCCAATATTCACTTCAGAATTAATTATATCACCCTCCATTGTATGAATTTCATCTATCCTTATTTTATTCCTCTTTCCATTGACATAAGCATGGAAGAATTTAATATTTCCGTCACCCTTAGAAAACCACTTCATTCTATCTTTCTGCTTCCAGAACTCCTCCTCCAACAACCAGTATTTCTTAAGTTCTGCATTAGCTCTACTAAGTTGCTCTCTGTTCTCTACAGTAGGATTGATTTCCAATTGAATTTCCTTGACCTTCACCTCATCCTCCAAAATGGCTACCTTTTGGAAAATATTTCCAAAGGTTCCCTTGCTCCAGATTACCAGTGCAACCTTCACCTTCTTGATCTTTGCATGAAACTCCACAAAGGGGTCCCTTATAAAGTCCAAGTTCCAACTCTTCTCCACAACTTCCCTGAAATGCTTATGTCTCAACCAAAAAGTCAAGAATCCATATGGCTTCCTCACTAGTTATTGTTGAGAATTGCATTTAACATGTAGGGGGGCATGATCAGATCCCTGTCTGATAAGGTGATGAACTTCAGAAGAAGGCATTAGATCAAGAAACTCTTGATAGACCAAAACCCTATTCAATCTTTTAAATATACATTCCTCTTCTACCATTCCACCAAGTGTAGTTACTTCCCAAAAAACTTCAATTCAAATAGAGCACAGTAACTAATACAATTTGCAAAATCCATGGCCTCCATAGTGGAAAAAGGACCCCGAGTTTTTCCTCCTCATTCAGAATCATATTAAAGTCACCCCCACTAGCCATGGAATGTCATTTAAGTCAGCAATATTACTTAATGAATCCGACAGCTCCAATCTCTCAATAGGAAGACATCTAACATAGATGACAGAGATTAAGAAGCTAGTTTGCCCACAACTAAATGTAGCTGTAACCTTCTGTCCAGAGTCAATAATATCCACCAAATTCCATAAGTCAGACTAAAAGATCCAAATTTTTGAAGATGAGTTACAATACCCATTCTGGAAACCTAATCTCCTTGCATATAGAATTATTTAATTCTACAACATCTTGAAAAGGTTCTAGTAGGGCTATGTATAAGTAATGATGTTTCCTATAAAGATCCATTACTCGGTCAAAATCCATTTGAGTCCTAACAGGTCTTATATTCCAAAACAATAATTTGTCAATCATTAATCACAAAATGAAGCCTTCTCCCTATTGCTCCTTGTTTTAACTTGTAAAGGAATAGCATTCTGGTTCCTCTTTACTCCACTTTTAATCCCCTCCACTTGTCCGGGAGACAAATCAATATTAGGAGGTACATCAGATCTAGGGGATCCTAGACCAATGACCACATTCTCATTTTGAACAGAGCTTTGGCTATCAACCAGGTCTATCCCTTCAGCTGTGTTAGCACTACCTACATCTATTGGAGTTTCTTGTGTCTGAGCAGTGTCTTTGATTACTTCCTTCGTATTGTCCTCATTTTCTTTCCCCTTCTCAACTTCCTTATGCACATTGCCCACATTCTGTTGGAATTTGTCCAGCACCCATTCTTTAGTGGTGACCCCCTTGTCATTTTAGCTCGTGGCCTGATTGGTAGTAGTATTATTAGGAATTTTATCCACTTCGTCTTGCCTTGACTTGTCTCCTACATTCTCCACTTCTTTTGTTGCCATTGATGCTTGAAATTTGTTGTTAGTCTCCACACATGCTGCCTGCTTTACTAACTCGACAACATTCCAAATTTGTTTTCCTTTGGTAGGTTGCCCCCCTTATTTCTGTCTTTTTTCTCCTTGTGCTCCTTGGCTTGCTGATCTTCTTCTTTTTGCATAGTGGTGGCCCCATATTTTCCTTTGTCATCGCCTTCATGTCCTTCCCTGCCTTTTCCTTATTGTCTTTTGGATACAATTTCGGATGTAGGACATAACACTGGTGTTCATCATGTCCATGAATTTTGCAATTCTTACAATATTTGGGGACGTAGTCATATTTAACTGTCACCCATTTCTCCTTTACTTCCCTAGTTTTCTTCCTCACTCCGACATTAATACGCTTATGGAACTTTTGTAGCAAATCAACTTCAACCTTGATCCTTGCACAACTAGGTCTTGTTTGATTCTTCGTTGCAAGATCTACCTGAAGTGGTTTACCAACTGCTTCTGCCAACATGAACATAGTCTCTTTTCCAAAGAAATTTGGTGGTAAAGACGAAAAGGAAATCCATGCGATGACCATTGTTGTTTCCTCCTCCGGATTGAAAAGTGGATCTTAATTCAGAGTCCGCATTGTGTATGTCCAATTCTTATGAGTAATATAAAATGCAGGCTTCAATAAGAGATTGACATAGTCTTCCATGTTGGAGGCTCTTATGAGGATATGATGACTGCTTAAAACTCCAACGTTACATTCTCCCTTCAACTCACACTGTTTAGTGATTATTCTCCTTAGATCGTGAATGTCATGCTACCCATAGGAGAATTTTTCGATAATAACAAACTGTAAATTCTCATTGACGATCATTTGATTAACCTCCTCCTCCCTCTACACTACCCTGGGTTCCCCATGTAGATAAGCAATAGGTTTCAAAGGAATGGCTTTGACTGCAGGTTGGATTTGTTTGAAGAGCTCAACATATTTTAGTTTTGGGTTTAAAGGATTATCAACCCCAGTGGGGTGGGGGTGGGGGGGTTGACCGGTGGAATCAGTGGCCATAGCCACCGGAATACGGTGGAACAAACAATGAAATGGCGGCTAGGTTTATTTTAGCGATTTTTCCAGAGCAATTTGCTTTTTGGACTTTTTGTAATTTAAAATACTAAAAAAAAGATTTTTTATGTTTTCTTTATTTGTGTATCACAAAAAAAAAAAAATCAATACAAATCATATTTGTGTATTTATTTTAGGGATAATACAAAATGCATCGTATCTATGTTTCTATTTCAAAGTTAACAGATGTATCCATGTGCGAGATTGAAAGAGAGAAGAAAGAAGAGATTATGTGTAGTGTATCTATGATCTCTGTATGCTCAGTTTCACGAAGATACATGTTACATCTGAAATACAACATGTTTGCCTCTTTCCTCTCTAAAATTATTGTTGTAAATTGTAAATAGGCAAACTATAACAACGATTCATAATTATAGTTCAAACTATAGCTATTTATCAAAATTATATTCCTCTTAGATTTAACCTATACCAAGTATTAAGAATCCAAGTAAAAACACCAGGAAAATGAAAGGAAAAAAGAAGAAGAGAGAAATGAATGACCTTCTAAAATATAATTTCAAAATGTCCTAAAATAAATACACAAACATCTTTCCATGTACCATTTTCAAACTTTATTTTCAGATTAAAGGACATTTTAATCAAAATATCAGTTTAGCAGGATCAAACATTAGAAAAACATCTAGTTCTAAGTTCTATATACGTTAATATGGGGCAACATTTAATTAAAAGTGTTTGGTCACATGGTATGAAAAGGAGATAATATGGCCGGCCCTATTAATTACTTCCTTTTTTTTCATGACTACTACTTTCCACTTTCCATTTTATAGATGAATATGAAACATTATCACCACTTGACCCTTTAACTACATGTTTGGTTATGTGGATCCCCAAATATTATACTCGCTCCCTCCGTTAAAGAAAGAATGATTTTTTTAGTTTGTTTTAAAAAATGATCATTTTTCTTTTTGACAATATGTTATTTTTGGCTTTTCATATGACATGTTTAAGATTACAAGACATTTTGATCCATTTGGCTTAACTTTAATTTAGAATCAAAAGATTGAAAAGTCCTTTTTATTTTTTCAAACTTCTTTTAAAAAGGAGGAAGTGTACGTTTATTATCTCGTACGTATCTCAATGAGTAAAAATGTAATATCTATGGTGGAAGTGTTGTTCCTTTATTCACCTGCCATAACAACCCTATAACTAAAGTCTGATGAAATCTGAATTTTACGTAACGTCAAGCTCGCTGCTCTTTCTTTAAACAATTGACATCTGTTTTACCTTTTGGATTTCATTTATTTTTCTAAGAGTTTTAGGTCAAAATTCAAGCTTTGAATTGGAGTGTGAGTTATGGAGCAACCTGGATGTGGATGTGGTAACTAAAAGAGGCATTAGGAGCAGATTGATATGAGTATTTGCTTATCTCTAAAGACAAGTTCACCCAAGAAATACGTGTTGCCAACCACATCATACCAACACTTTTCTTCTCCAAAAATTTTACTATGATTTGTTATGAGAAATGACTAGTGTAATTATTTCTTTAGTGTTGAGGATATAGTTGAATGTACTTTGGTTTTGAATTTCTAAAATGGTCAATTTATTCGATCTATTTTGACTTGATATAGATTTTAAAAAAGTTAGAAACTTTTGAATATTATGATCTTAAATTAAAAGTATATCAAATTAATGTACCCAAATGTCCTTTACTCATATGATTTTAAACATGTTATACGAAAAGTTAAAATTAAAGAATTATTAAAATAGGGCGGGACGGAACGGAGGGAATAAATTGTTAGTACATAGTCAAATATAATTCTTTTTTCTCATGTATTTCCAAGAACTTTTGGTCTAAAACGTACGACCAACTAAGCTCATCACTGAATGTACCGAATGTATAACAATTTTTTTTTATTTCTCACTCGGTGTTCAGTATTCATATTGGAGTTTGACTATTTTAAATTTGTGTAACGTATAACTCCACTTTGGGGAAAACACTCCCTACCAAAGATTTTTTCATACTCAGAATCATAATGAAGATAATTATATGTAAGTTTCGACGGTAAAAATTACTCATATTAAAATGATAACTTATCGATTAATAAAATTAATAAAAATTGGTAATAGATAAGTTATCACAAGTTAAAATATATACCGTATTATTTTTTAATCTCCCTCGAGAAAATTTTGAATCTATCACTCACTGGCATGACAATCATGATTGATTATTCCAACACTCTACGTCAAAAAATTGTACTGTAAAACCATAATAATGCGTGTATAAATAAAAAAATACTTTCCATAGTTATAAAAACACTCTTAAAGAAAAATCACTGTCACTCAAGTACACCCAACAAAAATATAGTACTCCTATGTGTGTGTATATATATAGAAACTAGCTAGTGTGGCATGAGTGTTTATGTAGGTGCCTCCATAATGCCAAGAGTTGAAAGTTTGAAGTCCAGGCCCTTCCTATTTTCTCTTTTATGGACCATCTCCTTTGCTATCAACACCAAAAACTTTCATTTCAAAGAAGCCCCAAAATTCTACAATTCCCCAACTTGTCCTTCTCTTCACTACAATTCCTCCACCGACACACAAATTTACTTCGACAATGCAGTCAATGTAGCCATGACTCTTGATGCTGCTTATCTTCGCGGTTCGATGGCTGCCATTCTTTCTGTTCTTCAACATTCATCTTGTCCTGAAAATGTTGTTTTTCACTTTGTGGCGTCCTCCTCTGCTAACATCCACTATTTAAATGTCACGCTTGCTACTTCTTTCCCTTATCTACATTTCACAATTTATCCATTCCGAGATTCAGCTGTAGCTGGATTGATCTCCACCTCCATTCGCGCTGCTTTGGATTGCACTTTAAATTATGCTCGCAATTATCTTGCTCATCTTCTTCCTCCATGTATCCACAAGGTTTGTTGAATTACCTCCATCCACACTTTGTTCTATTTAGTTTATGTGTGTGAAATTTGAATGCATAATTTCAACTGATTAATTATTTGATCAGCTTCAAACTTGAAGTATATATTGTAATTTGAGTTTCGAAAAGCAATATTTACAAAATCTCAACTTTGGTTATTGTCAATTTTTCAACTTCATTTCAAATCTGATTATTTTAAAATCCCAACCAAATCGTGTTAGAATACATACTTGTAAAAACTGTATGAACTATCGATGGAGCAAAAGAAAATATGTGATCGAATTCCTAAGATATTTGTTATGCACATATATAGGTTGTGTATCTGGATTCAGATCTTATTCTTGTAGACGACATTGCCAAGCTGGCAGCCACACCTCTTGGTGAAGAAGCAGTTGTAGCAGCACCAGAATATTGCAATGCAAATTTCACGACCTATTTCACCCCTACTTTCTGGTCAAACCCTTCTCTTTCTTTGACTTTCGCAAATCGAAAGCCTTGTTATTTCAACACGGGTGTTATGGTAATTCATCTGGAAAGGTGGAGAGCCGGAGATTATACGAGAAAGATTGTGGAATGGATGGAGCTTCAGAAGAGGATGAGGATCTATGAATTAGGTTCATTGCCACCTTTTTTACTAGTTTTTGCCGGAAATATAGCTCCAGTGGATCATAAGTGGAACCAACATGGTCTTGGAGGCGATAATTTTCGAGGACTCTGTCGGGATTTGCACCCTGGGCCAGTTAGCTTATTGCATTGGAGCGGAAAAGGGAAGCCCTGGGTTCGGCTCGATGCCAACAGACCTTGCCCGTTAGATGCCCTTTGGGCACCTTACGATCTTCTGCAAACACCTTATCTTCTCGAACCCTAAGGTATTTTTCTAAATAAGTTTAATCTCACAATCACAAGTGAAGCATGATAGGATAACTTCATCCATAGTAAAATAATGGCCTGCATAATTGGTTAATTAGATTGCATTTACATGACTACATGTAAGATGCGTACATCTCAGATGGTTTAATTGTCTATGTGTTTTTACTTGTTGGGCACACCAAAGTTAAAAGGACGTAGCTAAGACCAAGTTAAATGACACATACCAATATATTATAACCGCTTGGCAGTAACGTACCTTTTTTAATTGATTTTCAGAAGCTATAAGAAGTTGAAGCACAAAAGAGAGTAAAGATCTGTGTACATAAGGAGATCCTCCTCGACTGTGTTGTGTACATGTACAGTAAGATTTTGTTTTCATGCCTAAGGTGACGGCTGTTTCTTGTATATTGGAGTTGGAGTATACAATTCGAATGTTTACTGTGTGGAATACTTATTAGGGACCCTTCCGTAATGTTGGAGAAAATAACATATGTATTAGTGTTATTTTTTGTCTAGTACGATTTTCAGCACGTACTAGTTATACATTCTACTCATAATTATAAGGTGTATATTAACTAATACATAATAAACTATAGTATTAGTAGTATACATAATGGTTATTAATTAGTACATTGATATATAAATATGATTAAAGGCAGATCATGAACTATTCTTAATATACCAATCCAAACAATGGATAGAAAAGAATCTTAAAATTACTAATCACACCATTATTTGTACACTTTATTCAATACGACTATTCTTATTAACTCTACCGAATGACTTTAGGAAGATTAAATACAGTTGATAGCTTACAGTTAGTTAAGATAAAAGGTGGATCTCTATTTTATTTATTGAAAAATTGTACTGATTTTGGATCACTGTACCTAGTAAGATCACAAATGGTATTATGGTGCACTAGTACACTTGAAAATATCAAATAGTATATGCCTCTTATCTCTAAATGATTTTGGCCGTTAACTCTTTAAGAATTTACCCTTTCCAAATTTAATTTCTAGCAACAAGAGTATAAATGAGCACCTTTTTATTTGTAAACTACTCTCTTCTTTTTATTCATATATATATAAAATATAAAGACGTAAGATCAAGAAAAGAATTAAAATTTAATATTCGTGAAATTAATAATACGCTCTCGAACTAATTTTTTCTTATATATATGATCATAAAAATGAAATTAGTAGTCTAAAAAAGAAAGTCAGAATACGACTGTGCCAACGTAATTAAGCACTAATAATCTCATGATCTTCTTTTTTATTAAGCTCTTCTCCTACTCGTCTTGCATGCATTTTTTTAGATCAAAGAAGAAAACAAGTTTTGTCTCATTCACTAAATCTCCTTCATATAACGATTACCCTGACGTGGTTTCATATCATACACATGAAATATAAAGGGGAAAAAAGTAGGAAAAAAGAAACTATAAAAGGAGGAAGTGTTCTAAGGAATCAGAATTTAAACTCTATGAATCTATATTCTAAAATAATAATATTGATTAATGTTAATAACTTGATTGTAAACTTAATTTTGCTGATTTATATTTAATAAAAAATTTAATAATAATATATAATTAAATTAAAATTATTGAATTTGATCAAATTCATAAGGCTTCGCAAGTGTCGGTAGAGTTCTTTATGTTGGGCGGGACAAGAGGAGAAAAAAAGCACATGGAGAAAACATGCAGAAATGACACGCAAAATTCTTGGAAGATAACAAAAGGAGACCAATCATGTGGCACTTGGGGCCTACCAATTTAATTTATTTACTCCCGCTTTTTCCTCGCCTAAGATTATGTTAATATGATTATCCCCTCCGTCTCAAAAATTAAGAAGTAGTAAATAATAAGGTAATTTTATCAAATTATTTTTTGAATATAATAAATATAATATCTTAAAAAATGTAATAGAAAAATGACTATAATTAATAATAAGAGTAAATTAGAAACTAAGTGTAAAATTGTCTCTTAATTTTATAAAGTGGATAAGTATTGTTGGACATCCCAAGATAATATAGGGAATAAGTAAAGATGCACGGAATTAAGGAATACTTAATTATTAATAATGTAATACAGGAAGATAGTTATTAATGTATTATTTTATAAGAAGAGAAATTGATCACGTAATTTAAACAATCTAGCTAATTTGTGAGAAGGCATGTTGAAAGTCCAATAAATTCTAAAACTAAATGATGGACAATGCGTAACAAATTTCTAAAAAAGGAGTGAAATTAAAGTCCTGCGTTCCCTCCTTTACCTTTTGACTAAGAGTCGACCTGTTATTGTCAATTGGATCCATCATAAACAAATAACAATATACTCAGTATATTCAGTGAAATCTCACCAGTGAAGTTTGTAAATAAAAGGTGTGCTTGGATGGATGAGACTCAACTCGAGTTTTGAAATAAAAAGAATTATAATAAAAGTATTTTTTTTTTTGATTAAATAATTCATGTGAATATAAATTAACGAAGTCAGTGTATTCTAAATATAAATATAAATATAAAATGATTAAAAAGACTAAGCCAACAATTGCAGGCTAGGCAAATGGTCAACTTTCGTTCTGCCGAATCTTCAAAACACATTACTCACTTGGTATGAGAGGTCATTAGGATAATAAGCATTCTTCATCTTTAATTTTTTTTATTATAGATTTGAGGATAGAATAAAAAAGGAATGAATCATTTGATACATTATCCAATCTCGTTTTTACATTGTCACCAGTAAGACGGATTAAACTTTTTAAAAATATTGTAAATAGATTACTTGTGAATTAAGCACGGATTTTATGCCTTTTTTATTTTGTAAAAGTGAAATTTTTAGAAAGAACGATTGATTTATTTATTAAATCGTTCAATATAGTTATATCTGTTATATCCAGATAAGTAATATTTTTCAACCATTAAAATTGAAATATATATCATAAAATATTCAAATTGTTAGAAATAGATGATAACAATAATTCAATCCAAAATAAAACTTGTTTGGCTTTGAGTCATCAAGATGTTTTTTGAATTTGTTGTGTTATTTCTTGCCTATACAACTTTGCAATTCTTGAAGCCAATTATTGGCACTTGATATTTTATGAAAAGTATACATAAAAGATATGTGTCGTTACTTAATCATGGTTGATTTTGATTTGTAACCACTATGTGCATATACTCCTTTGGAGATAGGGGTGAGTAAAAGATAAAATACGGAACAAATCTTGATTACGACCTTATCTTGCTTGCTTTTGACAAAGTTTTTAGCTTCAAATAATAGAAAATTTAGCATGGTAGAAAAATTTAGATACCACCCATCATTAATACAAGCAATAGCATCCAGCCAAAACAAAGTCAAAATTTAAAATTTATATGGTCAAAATCTTTTTACTAAATGCACATATAGCTTGTTCTGGTTATTGGATTTGCATTGAAACATTTCTACACATCTAATTGACTCTCTAATACAAATATAGGATCTAAGCAAAAGTTATTGGGTTCGTCCAAACTCATAGCTTTCACTCCTGAGTATAGCAATAGCAAACGACCTACTTATAGCCTATTAACATGTCAGTCAATATTAATAGAATTAGCCAAACATGCATGACAATAATAAGCATACTAAAGATTTGGACAATCGTTGTATGTTTGCTTTGCTCACTCACTTTTGTTGGCTCAGATGAATTGCTCTTGGCTTTGTAAGCATGCTGAAGTAATTATGTTTTACCTTTTCACTACAATAAGTAGGTAACTTTGCATGCTTATGGAGATATGTCTTCGGTAAAGATGTATCAAAAGCTTACTTTTTCTTCTATTTTGGGGAAGGGTGAAAGATAGAAACACACTCAGATTTATCTCAAAACATCCTATACAAGATTTTACAATAGCAGCTGCTTTAGCTGCAAGAGAAATACAGGGGAAAACTGGACACAAGAACTCGAATTTGCAGTATATTCTGGAGATCAGCTTAGTTGTCCTTCTTCTTGCTTTATAATCCAGAATGTGTTCCAAATTTGAGACGAACTGACAAAGTTCTTAGCTATATTTACGCTCACTCAACGTGCTATCACAGGACTAACGATCTGAACAATCTCCTCACCTTCACCTGAAGTCCAAGACCTTCCGTACATTTCAAAAGATGATTGAGCAAGAAAACACAGGTTGAAGACAATATCGGTCATCCTAGGCCTCTCTGCTGATTGTTCTGATGTGCAAGCCATCGCCAAGGTAGCCAAGTTTAGAGCATCATCAACAGGGTAAAACCTCAGCATCGGATCCATCCACCTTCTAAACTTCTCTTCTCTGTTATTTTCCATTTCCAAGATTTCATTAATTTCTTTCCACATGATCCGGTTCCCATCATTATAATCTTTTGATTCCGTTGCTTTCTTCCCTGAAAGCAACTCCAACAGCACAAGCCCAAAAGCAAACACGTCGACTTTCAGCATCATTGAATTGGTAGCATGTCTGGCTGTAGAGAAACTTGCAATTTTGGCTTTAAAACTTGAATCAAGAAGTATGCTACACGTTTGGATGTCCCCGTGAACTATACTAGGTTGAGTATGTTCATGCAGGTATTGCAGAGCATTTGCAACATCCAAGGCTATGTGTAACCTTTGGCTCCAACCGAGTGATGCCACTGAGACAGAGGCAGAAGAAGTTGATGATCCAGGAAACAACCATTGATCCAGTGAGCCATTTTCAGCATATTCATAAACCAAATAAGAATTCCCATGATCATCTGACGAAACACCCATTAGTTTCACCAGATTTGCGTGATGTAGTTTTTGAAGTATTGTCAATTCCTTGGAGGCTTGTTTAGCTTTCTTGACAGCTACAACTTGGTCATTAATTGTACCCTTGTACACTGATCCTCCTATCCTGTATCTCTCACTTAGGTTGAGAGTCGCCTCCATGATGATCTTCAGGTCATATATTATTGGCTTTCCAATATAGCCAGAAACTCCAGGAAGAAGCTTATCTTGAAAGTTCTTATGGTCCATAATTTCACCTTCCGAGGCTTTTTTGGTATGAAAGAGATCAGAGGTTCCAAGAGTAGAAGAGTCACGGGCTAAGTTAGCCCTCCTCTTCTCATCTAGATGACGCATGTATACCATCAAGCAAAATGAAAAAACTGCAAGCAACCCCATAATACTTAAAACAGTAATGAGGATCCATCGATGTTTGGATTTTCTGCTGCTTGCAGAAGAGGGGTAAGATTGCAGAATAGTAGGAAGTTTTACCGGTATCAAGACAGGAAGACATATTGCAGCACTGAAATTTCTGTAATTGTTGGCAGCCAGGATGTCAGCTGCAGATGCTCCAAACATATTGCTTACAGGCAATATATCATCCCAAGGCTGCCACACATAAGTGACAAGGTACTTAAGTCCCTTTTCAAGATCAGAATGTGTGGGGCATTTACAGAACAAAGGAAAAACTGCTTCTGAACCAACTGTCAAGTTGGTTGGATCTAGTGTTGGATTCATATCTTGCACCACATGATAGTTAGTAAGGTTCTCAAAAGCTCCTACTGAAACAGAATAAAAACTGTCACCTTTCTTGATCTGATAGGTAACATTGGAGAAATAATGAGAACTATTGCAGTAGCATTTGACGGGTACGAGTAAAAGCTGGTCATGGAATAGCTCGGTATCCTCTGAGGCTAGACCTGTGGCCTTAGCAATACTTAAGCGACTAACTTCAAGAAGATCAGAGATACTTCCCACATCAAAATAATATGGTGGACGGGCACGATATGAGACATAAGTATCACAAGACAAGGAAGAGTTTAACGAGCACGAAAAGTCTGTGCCTGTGCTAGATGTTTGAGCAGTTACGTTGGAGGACACAAGTATGAGAAAGATGCAACAGTTGTAAAACAAGGAGACAAGATGAACTGCCATTGCTGCAAACTTAGATAGCAAGGCACCAGCTAGTAAGTTATATTTGTTAGCTTGAGCAAGAGCGCATTTTAGGAATTTATTAAGCTTTGATGTGAAAGCTACAGATTCTAGAGGTTGTAAGGACAGGGGAAAAAGAATATCTAGGAGGCCTTGTCTGTAGCTTTGTCTTGGAGATACCCTCTTGTCTTCACTGCCTGCTCTTCATATTTTAAGCAGCTGTCTCTGTCTTTATGCGACAATACTTTATAAAAAATATTCTCAATAAGCAAAAGGAAATCATTTATATATATAATCCTTACTGTTCTCTTCGACCATGACGTTCCATTTCAGTTCTTTTCTAGGGAAGCTCCAGCAAATAGATTAACACTAGAACCAACTCCAGACGGCACAGAATCCTCCTTCCCACCAAAGTTCATAACGTAAACAACTGTGAATTAAAAAATAGAGAAAACGGGCGAATTCTCAGAGGTGGTTTAAATAGGTATATGCTTAACATATGCAAGCGAGCTTGTGTCACTCTCTTACCTTAGGAGAAAGGGACATAATAAAGTGGGAAAAAATTTACAGTTGTCAATTTCTTGGAGACAGTCTGGTCATACTTTGGTACGATGAACAATATTTTTCAGGGATATTTTCCAGAAAATAAGTCATCTTCTGGGGTCCGATTACCAGAAAATATTTTCCAAGGAAACCCTTCTTCACTAAACGGTTAAAATGACTTCCCTCACCTTTGCAATTATCTCAAGTATTAAACTTCAATATCATTGATTTAACCAACTTTAGATGTTATTATCAATCTTCAATATTCAAAAATATAAACAAAACAATTTTATTATGCTAATATTATTATGAATATTTTATCTTAAAAAATCAGAAAATATTTTCCTCTCTCCACCTAACACCAGAAATTTATCCAGGAAAATGACTTCTGTCATACCAAACACACCCTCCTTGTTGCTAGTTTTATTGTCTCTTTCAAGACTAAGTGAAATGTTCTCTCTTGCCAAGATTTCTGGCATTCCAACTGAAATGATATGTGAGACAGAGAGCTGCTTAGTTTTTCCATGATAACAATTTTAATAATCTCTGAAAACCTATTTTACATGAAAATAAAGTCAAAGCCAAAGCAAATCCTTAATGACAATGCAAGAACTATAATTGAAGGCTTAAGAGGATAAAATTGTATTAAGAGGCAGAAAATTGAACATCCAATCATGTGTGGACATTGGCCTTCAGATGAACTAGCAGAAATCATAGAGCAGATTAATAAACACCAGCTCTATCCTCCGAACACGAGTATATCTTGTTTATAAAGTGCACAATACCGGATAGAAGCTGAACATGAGTAAACTTGCAATATCACCATCTTATATTAGTAAGACAGCTGCATTGTTGACAACTAGGACATTTACTCAGATGCCAAGTAGAAGTCCAGTTGATCATTCGCAATTTTTGGCAACAATATTACAAAGATCAACACTTTCATCTGATCAACATAATCAAAATGCTACCAGGCCTCCTTGATGAGAGTTAAGTTGATGATGTTGACCTGAAATATGGAGGAGGCCATTTGCTAATTTGCAATAAGTCTCTTTCTCGGATCTATTCTTCATCGCACTGTTGGAACCAGAAAAGCACTACAGCTCTATATCCTGATCAATGGCATAGTCCTTCAACTATAAGTTGACTAGAAACTGTTGGAATAAATGTCACAGACTCTTGAAAGATCAGCAGAGCTCACTGTAAACATATGTCCAGGTGAAACAATGGGAAGAGCATCACTTATTTCCTCAGTTCTCACTTCTACAGAAGCAGCTTCTAGGAGCTTGCCTTCCTTCCAGAGACTCTTGACAAGCAATTGTTTGGTATTAGCATCAGGCAACAACCCAGAGTTCCTCATGTCTTCAAAAATCCTGAGTGCAAGAGCAGCTCTTTCACATTTGCAATAAGCATGGATGAGAACTTTATACATATACGCATCAGGCTCTATACCACTCTGCCTGACCATCCCGAAAAGCCTCTGTACAGTTTTTATATCTCCATGAAGAGCAAAATGGTTCATTAGTCCAGAATATGTTTGTGAATCTGGAACAATTCCTAGTAAACTCATTTCTTCAAGAATAAGTAAGGCATCCGAATTCCTATTGCATTTTATCAAAGTCCTTAGAAGAGATGAATACAGAAGCAACTGACTGCTTTTAGATATTGGACCACAGATCGTTTTAATGCTTTTGAAAACCCTAAGGGCGGGATCACCATGACGAGAAATTCCATAAAAATCAATAATTAACCGTATGGTGCTGAATGACAATTGAATGCCCTCTCTTTCAACCTTAGACAAAAGTTGATCAACCAAGTCGACACATCCATGGCGAGCTAGTCTGGCTATCATTCTTGAAATTGTGTATATATCATGAATGAATCCTGGCTGACAAGAAACCCAGCAGAAGAACTGCCAAGCTGTATCTGCTGACTTGAAGCTCCTGATCATCTTGCACACCAACCTAGTCGTCCAAACTAATTTTGCATCCTCCAGTGCTGACACCTCCTCAGAGCCCCAGTTCTGCAAAGCACTAGCTAAAGAAGCTGGATCCAACCATGGCTTCAGGTGAAGTTGACCCGTAGCATTAGTATGGTTACAATCGATCTCTTCATCTTCATCATCACTATCTTCTTCCCTACTGTCCACACAGTAACCAATATTCTTAATCCTCCCATCCGGTAACATGTCCCTTAGCAATTCATTTGCTTCAGCATCATAACCAGCACTCTGCATCTGCTGCAATGACAATAGCATAGCTCGAACAGGCAATATTCCATCACTCCTCATTTGATCAAGCAAATCTTTGACAACATCCAACTGATTGGCAATAGTGAATGCTTCCACTAGAACAGAATACTGCTTTAATGTACGTTTGATCCTAACATGAGGTAACATATGGAAAAGCTCAATGGCTGAATCCAACTTTCTAGCTCTAACAAGATGCTCAATTATAATAGTGTATGTCCTACAATTAGGAAGCGCCCCTTCTTCAATCATCCTATGGAATACGCTCACAGCATCACAGTCCTTACCCACCTGAACATATAATCCCATTACAATGTTGTAAGACTCAGTACATGGATGCTTTCGAAGGTTAGTCCTCCACTCGTCCCACACACGGACAACCTCGTTAAACTCTTTACCGATGGCGTACCATCGCATCTGATCCATGTAACTAACATGTGCTACATTAATGAACTTTCCCGAGTTAATGGCATTGATCAGGGTCTGGAGTTTAGCAGTTTCCCGCGCCTTAGCAAGAATCTTGGCTAATGCATAAAGGGTATTATGGGTATGCGAGAAATGTGGAATTTTTTTGAGACATTCGATCAAATGTAGAGCTGACTCAGGAGAGGGAGCTGATTGAAGTGCCTTCGTGACTACAAAAGAGTCCAAAGAAGGATTCTCGAGATAGGTAAAAAGATTATCTGAAGAAGTAGACCGAAGAGCGAGTCTTATTGAATCAATAAGTCTCGCTCTCTGGAAGTATAAATCTACCTTGTTCACATTTTGGGTTGCCAAGAAACGGCAAAAATGCAGAGATAAATAATTAAATGTGCTGTTTATTTTGTAGAATCGAGCTAAGTGCATATAACTTACAGCAAGACAACAACTTACAAGTAGTTAAGGAATTTCAGGAAGGAGATGAGGAGTAAGAGTCAAAACCTCATGCGACAAAAATATCAAACAGTTGGTGTGCAGTCTAGGATAACTCTTCAGGAGTTTGTAGAAAACTTCGCATCAAGATAAAGGACTAAGCGCATCATTTAGAGCCAAATTTCAAAGATTAGCGGCGAATTGTTTTTGGCTTTGTGAACTGTGACTCCACTTGTTGGGCGTAATTCAACTCAAATCTTTGAGCTGTTTGGCGGACAAACAAGTAATTTACTTGACAGGACAGATTTTTACATTTTTCAAAGGAGAGTAACACTTTTGTTTGGATATTTCATAATGTACGGTATCTTATGGTACAATATTATATAATATTTGGATAGATGATATGATTTATTACCATTTAATAATTATTTTGTTGTTTAATTTGATATTGTATATAAATTTATCAAAATACCCTTAAATATTATAAACTAAAAAAAGGAAGAAAAAATTATAAAATAAAAAGAAAAGGAAAAATTATACATGAGAAAAAATATTGTATCTACTTTTGTTGTCTGCTCCACTTCCATTTAGCAAAGTAGGGTTTTCTCCCTTTACCATGGTTGTTCCTCCATTTCTTTCTTCAATTGGAGCTCGATCATTATTTTCATCGGAGTTCGCTCCTGATGGCCTTTATTATCTTTTCCATTCATTATGCTTCATCGACCATTCTTCAAGCTAGATTTTGTTGAAGCTCGTTCCAGTCCTTGTTTAATGGCTTAGTAAAAGGAGAGATTCTCGGCTCTTATCGTGCAAGTGTTTGTTGGAAACCTTCCGTATATGACCTAATTTGTTATGTGTTGAATCTCAATTCTAGGTCTTTGTATTCTTCTTTTGTGTGCTATAACTTTCTTCTGTTGTTCTACCTTTGCTCCATTTCTTGAGGTCTTTGTCATATCTTAAAAGGACTGTGTAGATTCCTTATTTTTGTAGGTAGGTATTGATCTTAGGCGTATTTATACGCCGAACTAGCCAAAAATGCCCATAAATAGAGCCTAGTTAGAGGGTAAACCCATAGAGTCTAGGTATTTTTAGTATGATTTCGTTTATTTTGTTAATCGGGAGCCAAGTGCGCCGTTTGGTTGTGTTTTTGTAGGATTTGATCAGATTATGCTAGTACAGAGTCACACTCGGATCAGGAGGAAGAACACATCTACAAAACTAAAGGATAAAAGTCAGTTAGCTCAGCAAAAATACTCAAGTGTGCGTCGCAGACCCGGGGAAGACCCGTGCTAGCTGAAAATGATGAGAAAAAGGTGCGAAGCAGGAAAAAAAATGTGCAGTCCGCATCGTAGACTTGTGAAAAAATAGTGCAAAGTGGTCTAGTCAGCAAATAAAGCGAAAACCATCTCAAAACATATTGGTCCGCGTCACGGACTTTGAGGATGCACGTGCAAAAATTGAATTACGGTATTTTTAAGTTATATTTTATTTTAAGCTTTAGGTTTGAGAACTAGTTTTTTGGACGGAGCTGAGAGGAGACGACTAAAAACTCTTTTTTACGGCTATTTTGGTTAGTTTTCATCTTTGTTTCTTGGTTGTTAGCCTATTCTTGATGTACGACTATATGATGAGTGGCTAATTATCCCATATTCTGGGGTTGTAGCCATAGATAATATTTTAATTCTTTATTTTTGACATATATGAATGGGTTTCTTCAAATTACTCTTATACTACTTAAATCTATACTTCAGAGCCTGATCAACTAAGGAGTAAACTTGTTGTTCATTCTGGATTCGAGAGATGTTGGAATGGATAGAACACAGTAGTATAGAGAGCTTGTTCGACTAGGAAACTAGATTGATTCGTGTAAGGGAGACCTGTGATAACTACCCTTACACCTCGTTTGGTTTATAATACAGGAAGATGACGCTAAAGTACTTTTATTGATCTGTCTATCCCCGCTCAATAATGTAGTTTGACAGTCAATAGCGGTAGCCGACAGAAGCGTGTAACCCTATTTAGGTAATTTTAGCCCTATGAATCAGTAGTCAGGAATCCAGACATATATGCAAACTTTGAGACTAGATCTGCGTCAAATAGATTACATTCCCGGAATTGTTCTTAATATGATAGTTAACAACAAATCATTCTAGTTTAGTATTTTAATTAGTTATTTAATTTTACCACAATTCTTTTCACTATTCTGACTAAAACACTCTAAAATTGATAGCTTGGATAGTTTACCAATTTTATTTTAATCCTTTGGATTCAATATCCTGACCCCTTAATCAGGGCCATTATATTACTTGTTTAGACCATGTACATTTGCGTGCGCTGGGGAGAAACAAATTTTTTTCGTCGTTGCCGGGTATTTAAAGTTTAAGTTGGTTAATTTTCTGAGTTGTTTTGTTTTGTGGTGTTCACTGCATTTGATCTTAGTTGGGTTGTTTTGTAGGTAGTCGGTTGCTAAACTGGAAGATCAGGATTCTTGCTTTTGTCAATCTAAGAGGAGAGCAAGTGTCTTGTTCCAAACTCCGCTAATTGAACTCATTGAACAGGAGGATCTAGAGGATAACAAAGAAGAACTTGATCCATGTTGGAAAGGAAATGGCAGAAACAAATCCACTTGCACCACCAGCACCTAGACCACCGGCACTTAGGCCAGATCGGGATTTGGCAATCCCGTGAACCACCAATGTCACTAGTTGCTTTCTAAAGGCGGAGCCCGGTGGTCGATGGTAGCTCAAACAAAACATGGTCCATTTGCTACACTCTACTGGACAGTTTACCGGGTTGCCACATAAAGACCCACAGGTCCATCTTCAGAACTTCTCAGAGATTGCTGATACTTTCATCCCCACAGGAGTGAACAGAGACTACATGAGGATGACCTTGTTTCCCTTCTCACTGTTGGGGGAAGCATGAAGGTGGCTACAGATTAAGCCACCCAACTCCATCACTTTCTAAGATTATCTTGCTCGCAAGTTCCTCACTCGATTCTTTTCATCTGGCAAGACGGCCAAACTCAGGAGTGAGATTCTGAGCTTCAAGCAAAAGCTTAGAGAAAATTTATATCAGGCTTAGGATAGGTTTAAAACTCTTCTTATTAATTGTCCCCATCATTTTCAGGCTAACGAGGTGTTGGTTCATACCCTCATTAAAGGTGTGCAACCCACTACTAAGATTCTTCTTGATTTCGCTGCAGGCGAACATACATTGGAAAAGACATAAGATAAGTTGTATGTGCTTCTTAATCGGATCACATAAGGCAATCCCGAGTGGAATTGAGGATCAAGCCGACCGGTAGTCCAAAAGCAGGCCGGTATGTTAGAGATTGATGCTATAACTGCTCTGCAGACTCAAATGTCAGCTATGCAGAACAGGATGACCACTCACTTCAACAACCTGGCGTTGGGTCAACAACAGCCAGCGCCGGTGGCTATGGGTCAACAACCAGCCCCAGTAAATATGGTACAACAACAAAAAAATGGTTGGGTGATGTTTGTGGGGGAGGAGATCATACTGCTGGGTTCTGTGGAGCTAATTCAGAAGCAGTAAACTATGTGGGTAATGCCAACAGAGGTGGATATCAAGGTTTAGGGAACTCATACAACCCAAATTGGAGGAACCACCCTAACTTCTCTTGGGGTGGAAATCAACAAAACCAGCGGCCACTTTAGCAGAAACTACAGGGTGGCAATGCTTACTACAATCAGCAGATGTAGTTGCCGGCAAAGCAAGCCAACCCAAACAACATGACTGACAGTAAGGTACTAAGGCAAATTTCGTCAAACCAGAATAGACAAGAGGAAGAGACTCAATGAAACAAGCAGGGTCTCTAAAGCTTGGAAAAACAGTTGGGGAAATTGGCAAGCACTGTGAATTCTAGACCTCAAGGAGGCTTGCCAGGTAACACTGACCCCAACCCAAAGCAGGTGAATGCAGTCAGCACTAGGAGTGGAAGACCACTGACTGAGTTGGTCCCAAAGAGGAGAGATGGAGCTGAACCAAGCACTACGCATAATGATGAGGCTGGAAATCCTAGCCCAACTACTGATGAGGCAACTCCATGCCTAAACCTCCTCCTCTATTCCCTCAAAAGCTGAAAAAGAAGAAGGAGGATAACTGCTTCTAAAAGTTTATCGGGCTCTTGAAACAGGTATAGGTTAACTTACCTCTTATTGATGTTTTACAAGGGATACCGAAGTATGCCAAATATGTGAAGGACATTGTGGCAAACAAGAACAAGTTGGTTGAATATGAAGCCATGGCGCTCACAGAGGCATGTAGCTCCAAGATTCTCAATAAATCACAACTGCCAACCAAGTTAAAGGATCCGGGAGCTTTACAGTACAAGTAACCATTGGGAATTGTTTGAATGCAAGAGATTTATGTGATCTGGGCGCAAGTATCAATCCCATGCCCAGCTCCATGTTCTTAAAGTTGGGGCTTTAAAACCTGAAGCCTACTACCATCGTATTACAATTAGCTGATTGTTCTGTGTTAAGACCAGATGGTGTGATTGGGGATGTCTTAGTCCAAGTGGGATCTCTCATTTTCCCATGGACTTCATCATCTTGGATTTTGAACCTGACCTAGAGGTTCCATTTATACTTGGACGCTCATTCCTAGTAACAGGGGGGGCATTGATTGATGTGGCAGCAGGGAGGCTCATTATGAGAGCCCATGGTAAGGTTGAGGTGTTCGATGTCTACAAAGCCATAAAGCACCTGCTACATATGAGGATTCGACTGCCATCACAGTGCTGGATATTGCGGCTGTAGTGAGCCAGGTGGAGATCACAGACCCACTAGCCAGAGTGTTACTGAATCAAGGGCTAGTGGATAATGTAGAGGCCAGAAGGATGGAAAGTGTGCTGAACAATCACAATTTCAGCATGTTAAAGAAAGCAGCTGAGCCATTAAACAGGGTGTTGGGACCTCCACCCAAACCCTCAGTCGGAAAAGCTTCTCAACTTGAGTTGAAGTCGTTGCCGTCACATCTCAGGTATATTTTTCTTGGTAAAAATAATACTTTACTTGTAATCTTTTCTGCTTCATTGACTGCAGCCTAGATTTTTTACCTGAATTAACTGATCCCATACTTTAGGTTCAACAATGAACATATTTGTGATAGGATCCCATGCAAATCTGTTAATACCCCCATCTGGAAGATGTCATAATATCTGGTGAAGTGCTTCTTAATTATTTTCATTCGATTGTGAATTTTGTCCGTGTTAATAATTTTATCAGGAAATTTTGATTTGAGCTCCTTCAATATGTTATCATTGCATGTGTAGAAATAGTTCCACCAACCTTGTGCTCAAGTGCATTCTCGTGGCAATATGCATCAATTAAAGTGTCATTCGTTGCATTTGTCCAAAAACATATAGAATTATCTGGAGCCTTTAGATCACTTGAGACAAATTCATTTGCGTTTTCACCATATTAACTGCTTCATAATTAAGACAAATAGTCATAACATTAAAAGAAAATGTTCATACATATAAATATTGATAAAAGTTACTATAATTTACCATAAGTGTACTAAGCATAATGTTTATAACAAAAACATCTAAATAACAAAATCACTATTAAATTACATTAACTTAAAAATGCAACACAAATAATCACAATAGTTGTAACGCCCGGTAAAATTACCAAAGTACTCCTAGAGGAGAGGTGTGCGCAAAACGCGTCTTCCGATGCTCGGATCAAAAATTCGAGAGCGGATACATGATCAACATAGAAAATTGAGTGGGAAAAGGGTCTCAGTCGATTTTTAGAGCGACCGAGTCAAAAGATAATTTTTCGTTCCAAAACGAAAAATAGTGTGTCTTCGCGACAGGGCCGCGTCAAGGACCTATCGCAGAGCCACACTTATATTTTTCTGTGATTTTTCGACGGAGTTCAGTTTTCCAAAATTGCACTGTCCGCGATAGGTTCGCATCGCGGAACTGTGTTATTTCAAGTCGGGAAATTTTTCTTTAAAATTTCGAGGGGCATTCTAATCCATTCTTATACTTTTTAAACTTCGCATACGACGAATATAGGTCATTTCTCCGAGAAGAGGGTTCTGAAAACCTATCCAAAACGTTCTCTCTAGAAGAGTCACTAAGCCAAGGCTTGAGGGGAGTTGAGATTGAGGAATTCAAGAGGAGTTTGTTCAAGAAATTATGTTAGCAATCGTCCCAGGTATGTAAGGCTAACCTAAAGCATGAGATTGTTCTCCCATGTGCCTTTTTTAATAAATTGAATCATTTATGGAATGTAATGAAATTGATGTGAAGGTTGTTGAGTATTATACTGAGTTTTACTTCATTCATATATTTTACATGAATTAATGATCATCATAAATTGGAATTATTGCATAATACATTTTCATGAGTGCTTTTCACAAAACCCTATGATTATTTTATTATAAAGTGTAAGAATGAACTAGGGAATAAGTCTAGAGCCTTAATGAGAATAATGTTTGTGATGTTGTGATTGTGTTTCACATTTGATGAGAGTCTTGATGAGAATGATATTCATGAGTCTTAAAATCGGAAATTTAATTTCTAAGAGAGCATTTTGAGTCCATGATGTTGATGTTGATGTTGATGTTGATGTTGATAGGGTGAAGTGACGTTGATGTTGAGGTATTATGTCCCTACGGGACTGATGTTGATGTTGAGGTATTATATTATGTCCCTATGGGACTGATGATGATGTATTATGTCCCTATAGGACTGATGAGGTTGATGTTTTATAAGCATGTCGAGTTCTGGGAGAAGTATCGAGCACCGAAATGGGTAAGAGTGAGTTCCACTCAAATCCATTAACTACGAGGCCCGCGTAGGAAGAGAGGATTGAATCACAATGCGGATGGCTCCTTTCTTGTCCCAATAGAGGACTGAGGTTTTTCTTATAGATCCACTGAGGTTGATGTCCTTTACCCCGGGCAGGGTACTGGATGGATGTGGCAACGACATCACTTCGTTATATCATCACTGGCTCATAGGTGATGGTCGTCGGTTAGAGAAACTCCCAATTAGGTTTCCCAGTGAGGTCTTACTTCGATAGTACTCTGATGTTGATGTTGGTGTGATATTTGGAGTCGAGTTCCTTGAGTTGAGTTGAGTCGAGTTCCCTGAGTTGAGTTGAGTTGAGTCGAGTTTCTTTGAGATGACTCTGATGTATTGATGAAGTTAAGATGAGAGGTTGAGGAGTCATTTGTCTACTCTATTCTCTTGCCTTAGATAGACGCTTGACATTCTGATGGAGTATGATGTTGAGTTAATGTTTTACTATGTTGTTGTACTTATAATGTTATATTCAACTATTTTACATACCAGTACATTCCACGTACTGACGCCATTCGGCGTTGCATCATTTCATGATGCATATACATGAGCTAGAAGACTTCAGTAGACACATCGTTGAGGTCAGAGATTTCGAGTTCGGTCATTGGTGAGCCTGCTTGCTATCCGGAGGAGACCCTTTTATTGTTGCTTTCGTTATTTATTGAGTTGGGTAGCCATGGCTTGTAATGGCACCATCTTAAACAGTCGAGTCAGGTTAGAGGCTTCGTAGCATGAGTAGAGGTTTAACGTTGATGTTTATTTTCCTTATGAATTGAGTAGTACATATACTTACTTATTATGATGTTAAGACTGATGTTGGCCATTGGCCCTTTTATTTGAGGTAGCCCACTACTCTACTTCCGCTATTCCTTTATGTTGATGTTGGATGACTGTCCTGAGAACGAGTGGTTCGCATAGGGACTAGCATAGTTTTTCACAAGAAAACTAAGCTTGATAATTAGTCCACATGGCAGCTGCTATGCCATCTGGAATCAACTCCTTTTTTCTATACTCCTCATTAATCTCCCTAGAATATAAATGATCCTCATGCATAATATTATCATTAATAAGTTCTACATCAACTTGAGTGAGTAACCCATCATTTGGATCTACACCACTTAAGTAGTTGTGCAAAATACAACATGCAAATATGATAAGCTTTTGAGTTTCAATGTCATATGATGATTCTGTTGAACTAGAAATTATAGGAAATCGTTTTTTGAGAACTCCAAAGCTCTTTCGATAGCGTTACGCAAAGAAGCATGTCGCAAATTAAATAATTTATGAGAATTTCGAGGTGGATTTCTTGAATACTCTTTCAAGTGATATCTCTCCCCCTTATAAGGTGTAATAAGTCCACTTCTCAACATGAGTCCAGCATCAACAAAGTAAAATTTTCCTTAACATTAAAAAATTAAAAATATTTAATTATTTAATTATCATATATAACTAATTTTTAATATATAGTATGTACCTACTGGAATTTTTAGTGGATCTTGACTATTTAGTGCTTCTTGAATCAGATGTTGTACCTTTCCACTAGCTAACACATACGTAAATTTTAAAACAAATGTGCATGCACCTAATATATTTTGTGTTGGATAATCTTTCCTCCCACAATATCTCGGTGCTTCATTTTGTGAAACTTTAACACGTATATGTGTTTCATCAATTGCACCAATACAATCTTGATATTACAATCATTACTTAACAATGTAATTTTGACATTCATTTAAATATAAATAATGTAGTAATTGAGTTTACCTTAAAATATGGATAAAAACGTTGGCTACTAGCAATTTCAGGAGGAATAAATGAGCCATCAAGTTGTTTAATAAAGTTCTCATATAGCCCCAAGATAGCTCCTTGGACAACATGAAAATGACGATTCACGGACTCTTCCGAGCGTCGAAATATGAAAGATAGCTTACAATTTGTCACATTATGTGCTAATAAATAAAGTGTTTTTGCAATTTGTTCTTCAACTGTAACTCGAAGTGTTAGTTTAAGACCTCCATCTTTGATTAAAAGCTCACTTAAACCCGTAAAAATCGAAGGACTCATTCTTATTATATTATGGCAAAAATCAGTGGTAAATAAGTGATTCAGTAATTCATCTCTGACTTTCTCTCTTTCAAGCCGTATGTCACGTGTGATCAGACGTCGATTATTTTCTTCATATGTATAATTCCAAAACCAAATAATTACTAAAACAGCTGCATATGAAGCTATTGAACTCACTTGTCCCAATATGTGGCTACTATCTTGATAATTCTGATCAGCCATCTATAATAAAATTATAAAAAATGCATCAATTAGTTAAACCAGGTATATAAAACTATAAATTTGAATAACAGCTTTGATTTGACATGAAGAGTTAGCATAGTAGCAGCCTATTGACCAGCAGTTTACTGAAGCTTTGATTGAGTTTGTCTTCCAAGCTGCTATAGTTAGTTTATAAATGAAGTCAAGTCTAATCTAGGACTAAGAGAGTTCTTCATTCCTGGATTGTTCTCATCCTTTATCTTTTTTAGGCCCTTTAATCAACCTTGTTTAGTGTCAGGTAAGGGAAGTATTCTTATGTGGTAAAGAGAATGATGGATAATTGAGGTATGAAACTCGTGAAAAAAGTGATAGTTTAGATATATCTTTGACCATTAACTCTAATATGACACTTATTGTGTGGATTCAAGAACATAAAGGTTCTTGTGAAAGATAAACATAAGTCTTAGCTATATATATTGCTCAAATCCTTCAGAAATGCCGCCTAATTTGTGTCGAATCATCCAAAATTATTCATAGCGCAACTACATTAGAGTCTTAGTACTCTTGCAATACTATTTCTGTGACAAACTATGATCATTTTTCTAATTTTGTACGCCTTCCTTGTGTTCTTGTTGATAGGTGTATGTTGTAGCCATAAGAAACAGAAACCTTCACCTTCTTGAGGATTCATCTAATCTCTATGAGATCGATGAGGATGAGGAAGCTGCAATTCCAGCAGAATTTCTACCTCATACTGATACATACAAGTTAGTAATCTCTCTGTTTCATATACTTACACCCAAATTCTTATACTATCAGGTCACCTAAAAGATAACTAAAAGCATTGCACGTAGTAAGCAAGATTGCGTTAGTAACCTAGAGAGTAAGATGAATGAAAGATAACACTTATAATTTGATCGATGTATGTCTTAATTCCACCCTTTATTCGAGTAGCTTTTTCTTTGACTTATCGTTTTTTAATATAATCTTAGTTATTTCATACATATACTTTTTTTCCCCTCTTAGCCTTTGTTTGGAAAGATGTTGTAAGCTATGTTAATCACACTCTAAAAATTATTTCGTATTATTGTTAATATGTTTTTGAGGTTGAAATAGCCGGAAGCAACAGCAACAACAGATGAAAAGAGGAGAATTCAGTCGATGTGGTAATCCTACTGGTGTAGAGTCCAATGATCCTTATGATCTTCAGCTTGTAGTTAGTCTCACCTTTTTAAATTGTTGTTTTATTACTTTCAGAAGGCTTCAAGAGATAGCTACTGCAATTCATAAATGTAATGTTTTTAAAATGTTATGGAGCAGCAAAGAAGCAGGATAAGGAAAAAGGAACCTTGATACAATGTTGCAGAAAGAGTTCAAGTGATTTTCTTTATTCCTTGAATGTACTTGTATAAAATTACTGTCAAGTGTAGTCAATATACTATTGTCTTGGAATCACTAATCACTCAGCTCTTCCATTTGATAAACGACAATTTTCATTGTCCCATTCTCAAAGCTACTTTTAAATTTTTCTAATAACATGTAAAAGGAAATCTATTCCCATGTGATAGAAGCTACATCTGTATATGTATGTGTATTCAAACATAATTTAGAAAAAGATGATTTTTAAAAAAAAAAAAAAGCGCACGTCCAGAATTTATTACAAAAATGCATAGAATCAAGTCAAGCTAGT
Organism: Solanum rostratum; assembly: GCA_029948455.1. Taxonomy (NCBI): domain Eukaryota; kingdom Viridiplantae; phylum Streptophyta; class Magnoliopsida; order Solanales; family Solanaceae; genus Solanum; species Solanum rostratum. Next base: position 20,812,843 of record CM057056.1, read on the forward strand.
ATATCTTCAATAGAAAAGCAAAAATTTCATAAGACGAACAATTTCAACTGAGAGAAGACAGGTGGAAGAGAAACGTTGATGCTAATGAATCGTAATAAAAATCGAAAAGAAAGTTCAGGTTCGAATTCCAGAGAATAAATAATAGGGATGGGCTTGTCTATAATGATAGACAAATGAAAGAAGAAAGAATAATATGATTTCAACAGATATATTAGGGTAAAGTTTAATAAAAAATAAAGGGTAAATTAGACTTATTTAAATTTAAGTATGGGTATAATTGGAAAAAAAAAAAAGAACCATGGAAACCACCAATTTGGTGGTTAAAGTGAGGGTTTTCATTATTTTGTAACCATGAAAAAGAACCACACCATGTAATTAATAAAACAATCAAGACAAACGTGGTTCTCTGGGTAATCATACGATACCACACCATAGGAAACCGCCATCCAACAGAGTGTAAGGAATTGATATAATTACATGAAATTTTTGAAAAGAAATTTGTCCTTTTATTTTTATTTTTTATTATTTTAAATTTTTTAGTTTTATTATTCTAATACTTTCTAAATATTTTTTTTATTATTATTCATATTTTATTTTCTTCTGATTCTCAATTTTTACTTCTTCATGTGATTCCATGTAATTTTTATATTATGATTTATTTTAATTTATTTTTTCATTAGTATAATGTTGTTAGCATTTTAATTTTTAAACTAAAGAAGAATTCATTATCGAATAAGGTTATAACGTTACATGTTCCTTTTATTTAATATATCTAACATTTATAATATTAGCATTTTTGTTACAAATGCATTTTTCGATGTTCGTCAAAATTTTATACTTTTAGTTTTATAATTAATTTAATTAAAATATATTGATTTCAAATACTAACAAATTAGTTTGTTTTTATAATATTGGTTAGAAATATATAGTCACTAATTAATATATTTTCAAACGACAACATATATTTTAAATACTTAATTTAATATTATTTGTGAATTTTCTAAATATTAATTTTTAATTTTAGATAATTAATTTTGATTTTTAAAATTTAATATAATATTGCAATGTCACTTATGCAACCGAGCAGCACGTGTAATTATACTGTAATTACATTGTCACAAACAAACATGACAGAGTAATTATTAGGCCGTGTAATTATTAGAATGGTAATTAATACTTAAATAATTATACCAATTTCAATTATCAGATCACTTTGCAAATAAATTCGTAATGACCTTTGGATGCGGATAAAGTAGAAATTTGCGCAGAGTGCCCCTAAATGGTTATTAATTCATTTTTTTGTCTGGTTTGATTAACATAAATTTAACAGATAATTATATTTTAAGAAAATTGTATAGTATAATAATACCCCTATTTTTTCTAACATCTCTCTTAATCTTTCTCGCCTCCCTCTTTAGCTCTTGTTTTCCCTTTCTCATTCTTTAGCCTTTTATTTTTGTATTTTACTTTATATGTTGTATCTATATCAATTATATATTTCTTCTCTTTTTCATAGTCTTTTTTTAATATTTAATTTGTATGTTTGTATCACCTGTATGTTTGTTCTCTTTCTTCATCCTTCTCCTTTTTTAATTTTTTTTTTTTCTCTATTTTACTTTACATAATATATATCAAAAGAGTAGTATTAAAAATATCCTTGACCTATGTACGAATTATTAGTTTCGTCCTTAAACTATTAATATGTTTAAAAATATCCCTCAACTTGACAAATTAAGGTTAAATACACTCTCGAACTTGGCATGAATTATTAGTTTCGTCCCTAAAATATTGATAGGCTTAATAACACCCCTCAACTTGGCAAACTAAGCTTAGATACACCCCTCCCATACCACATGACATATACGTGAGTACAATTTATTTAAAACATGTGAAAGGTTAAAAAAAATCACATCAGTCTTAATTTTTCCTTCTTTTATTAAAAAAAATTCACTTCAATTTTTAATTACCAACTACTAGAATATCCTTCTTCTTCCCATTAAATCTTTCCTCCATTAATGGCGGCCTCAAAGCAAGAGTTTTTTTTTCAGTCTCATTTTTAATTGCTTGATTCTCTTTCTTTTCCTATTTTAATTTGTTTATGATTATTTTTTGTCAATGTGGACTTCTGAAAACGTTAATAATTTCATGGTCGGATGACAATTCGAAAGAAGATTTTGGGATTGTAAAAATATGACAACAAATAAAGCTCTACAAAATTTCAAATCAAAATTTAATAAGTTACAGAAACATGAAGTTGAGAGTTATTTTTAAGCCCATCAATAGTTTAGGGACGAAACTAATAATTCTTGCCAAGTTTGAGGGTGTAATATTTAAGTTTAGTTCGCCAAGTTCATGAGTGTTTTTAAGCTTATCAATAGTTTAAGGACGAAACTAATAATTCGTGCCAAGTTTGAGGGTGTATTTAAGCTTAGTTCGCTAAGTTGAGGAGTGTTTTAAGTCTATCAATAGTTTAAGAACGAAACTAATAATTCGTGTCAAGTTCAAGAGTATTTTTAGTACTTCTCTCACATATCAATGATATATTTGCTCTTTTTATTTCTCCATCTATTTTTTTTTTCAATATTAATATTAAAGAACAATAAGCAAAATGATAACTTTTACTATATAATTCTTTTAAGTGTGATAATCTAATAGTTGAAAAACATACTATAATTAGTTATCGTTCATAATATAAACAAATTAGAATGTAGGTGATAAATTATTATTTCTTAATATTTTAAAATAAATAACCAAAAATAAATATTTATTTTTTAAACATTGAATAATTAAAAATAGACTAAAGTATTATGAGACGTGGGCTTTGTATGTAGGCAAATCTTGCCGGAATAGAAATAAATTTGTATAAATTTGACAAATACCAAACTCAAAGAAGGAAATGCCTAAAAATCCTGACTTTTATCAAAATTACTAATAATATCAATTATTTTGAGACATTTGATACAAAGTTGTAGAAGGCCAATACCCAAAAAAACGGGTGATACCTAATAATTATCTTTTTAAATTGGCATCAGTTTCTATAATTAAGGAATCCTAACAGGAATCCTAACAGATCCTGTAATCGGATCCCTTAATTAGCGGCGACTGAGTTGTTATTGAATAATCAATCGCATCCAAATCGCAACGGATTCTCCTTATCGTATTTTGTTATTTTTTTCTTAGAAAATTTAAAAATTAACAACCGATCTGCCATTGTTGAATCCTTCCGCAACGAAAATGAATATTTCAATTTTGATTCATCATTCAGGAAGATGGAAAAATGATGTGATATACAGTGGATACAAAAGTGATGGCGTCATTGTTGGTGATAACATATCATTTTGTAATCTCCAATCGGTCATTGTTACGGAATTGGGTATTGATGAACAGCGGAAGGAAGTTGTGATTCGATACATTGTTGATGGCAATGCATCTCCAATAACAATTCGCAACGACACGGGTGTGAAGCTTTATTTCGAAATTAAAAAAAGAAAGTCTGGATTTGGGATGTATCCGTTATGCGTAGATACACACGATGTGCAACAGTCTGTCAAAACTGTATTCGACGCCTCATCTGGAATGATTGAAAAACGATTGGTAGTTTCAGAATATGTGGCAGATTTGGATGTATCGAAAGTGATTATAGATGTGAATATCAATGTAATGTACTAATTAAACATGTAACATTGATATGTGTCAACAAAAACTGTATAAATAGTGCAAAAAAGGCAGGTATCACTGCATATCTGATACAATTTAATAGTACATATTACAAAACATATTTTTGCAGTTAAATGATATGAAAACGTAAATGAAGGGTTGCTAAATTCACAGATCAGAATAAATGAAGGTATCACACACTGTGTACACATGTGAGTATCAAAGTAATGTACTAATTAAACATGTACCATTGATATGTGTCAACAATAACTGTATAAACAGTGCAAAAAAAGACAGGTATCATTGCATACGTGATACATTTCAATGGTACATATTACATAGATTTCACATATTAAGAGAGGTATCAAATATATCCATTAAGAATAACGGGTTCGACTTTTTTCCTCTTCTTTGAATGCATTTTTTTGATGGATGGCTTAGAACTTGAACCCGTATCCTTCATCACACCCATTTTTTCTTCGGGTTCTTCATCAATCGCATTATCCATGGTTTTAGGATCAACTTCTTTCAATGCAACTGGTGAAAAATGAAGGGACATTGATATTATCACCAAGGGATTGGGTTAAACCAAGACTTGAACATGTAGTTTCTTCTTGATAGCAGTATCTTTCGGCACACCGGTCTCTTCTTCAATTTCTTTATCAACCGTATCATCCATGTTTTTAGTATCAACTTATTCCATTGCAATCGGAGAAGATGATGGGAGATCTTGGTTATCACCAAGGGATTGTGTTAAACCAATACTAAAAGAAGGAGATTCCATAAAAAAAATGGTGGAAAAATGGAGAATGAAGATGGTGAAACTGACGAACAGAGAGAAGAAAGCGTGAAAGAGGAAGGGGATATACATTTTTGCCTTCCTAATGTGATTTCAAAATGGTAACTGATTGCAAATAAATTGGGAAAGGGAAATAGTTAATTAAGTGATTGACTTTGACTGTTACAAAAAAAATGCATAAAAAAAAGGAAGTGGAAGTCTTATTTGTTTAGGTATCAAAAAATATGGAAAAAACTAGAAAAAAGGGATTTTAGTAATTAAATTAAATGGTAGGAAATATTGAAAATTTTGAGCTCTACTTCCGTGACTCAATACCAACCTATCACCTTGTGTAGCACTGTATACAAATTTATTATCAAAATTATTGTTAATCGTCTTAAGCCTCTTCTACACAACTTATATGGCCATCTCAATTAAATTTTTTTAAGTAGGAGTGTTTTTAATAATATCATGAATATCTTGATCATTCAAGAGTTTTTAAATTTTTTGAACTTTTAAATTCAAATGCATAAATTTTATATTTCAGATAAATTTGAAAAGAACATTTGACCCGTTGGAATAGGCTTTTATAAAATAAATTTTAATTTGTCCCATCTTTATTATTTCAATCAAAATTTTAATTAATCTGAAATCTTCGAATATTATCTATCTTTTTAGAGAAATTCGCTAAAATGATCTTTTGTCTCATTATATTTTTATTTTATGTATGAAAATGTAATCTCGGAGCATTAATTTTGTGGTGGAAAACTATTTTGAAAATCCATTTAAATTAGAAAAAGGTTCCTCCTATTTCTCATTTGTTCTTTGCCAAAGACCTCATTATAACGTCTAAATTAACTATTAATAATTGTCACTAAGTTATCGATCATTTAAATCATTTCATGAATGCTTCAGGTCATAAAATAAATTCTCAAAAATTAAAAAATCGTAAATATTACTCTAATATTGACAATTTTTTTGTACAAAATTCTTTTCATATTTTTTAAGGACGTAAGTTTAAAAAATACCTAGAATTTTTTATTTTCATATATACTTCTACAAGATTCGACTTTTAATTAGTCTTGGACAATTTCAATATGACTGACAAGTTGAAAAATTAATTTTTCAAACCTTGTGGTGAAAAATTAATTTTTCAAACTTGGGAACTTACTTCTAATGGTGTGTTTACTGTTCAATCTCAACACTAAAAGTGCTCAAACTCATTTCAATGCTATACCTATCTTAATCATAATTTCTTTTACTTCATGACACATTTAAAAATCTCAAAATGATCATCTTTTTTTACACAAATATTTCTAACCTAATGCTTCTGTAGTTCATAACTTGGCACTATAATATTGTCATCTAGGGATTAATAACTATAGTAAAACTACTCTTATGACTATCAATTTGATTTGAATTCCTCCATCAATTTCGTTAAGCTTAGCACTCTTATAAATATTTGAGAAATTGATAATGTCATTCATGATGTTGCTGAAAATTGATTGATAAGCTTTGCAGGGGAAATGAATGTAATTACATCGCAAAAAATAAACATACTAATACTGCTACGTGGACTATAATTTATAATAGCTCGCAATTTTACATTTTACATCGCAATAAATGATAGCAATATTTTAACAACCTTTTGTTGTTGTTATGAATCTCTTAGAAGCAAACCAATGAGGAGTTACGAAATCAAGTTGCATTTATAGAATAAGAGAAAAACAAGAACACTAAATTAAACTATTTCATACTTATTTATTAGTTAAAGTAATTTTAAAAGAAAAGAAACAAGAATAGATTTTTTTAAAATAATTATTATAGATTTATTTGAAATAGAATGTGTTTAAAAAAAATAAAAATACATTTGTTAGGAAAACGATATTTTGACCCATTAAGTACGATAGGGGCATAAATGATATTTATGGCCCAAACTATTAGTGGTAAGGACCTTTTTAACAATTTAACACAGTTTAAAGGTATTTTTGATCATTTTTTGTATAAGAAATTATACTACTCCCTCTATTCTATACAAAGTGAATTTTTAGGAAATAAAATGCACTGTTTACAAAATTATATTTATAATTTAACAAAGGATAATATGTGTACATTGCTTCACAAATTCACCCTTTTTGCAAAGAAAAAGAAGTGAGAACACGTAGCTATAATTAAGGTGGGTACGATATATGCATTTAAGATTTCTGTGTCAAGTGGTCTTCTTAACTACACTACCTGCCTTAGTTGGAGGAAATAAAAGTGGTCCTTTAATTTGTATGTATGTTAGTAAAATTTCTACTAAATATGCATAAATATTTGGTTCTGAACCCTTTGAAGTTGGTATTGTCTAATCCTGTATCCATAAAGCTATTGATATCAACAAGGATTGGTGGTAAATAAGTATGATCTTAATCAAAGATTTTATATTCAAGTCCTAGGTATGAAGTTATTTTTATTAGTGAAGGATTTAATTGAACACTAAACAGAAAATCAAACAAATAAAAGAATTGTTGATTTTATATCCACTCTAGTCAGTAATTATATTGATATAGTGATTGTTTTGGTATGTTTACTAGGCTTGGTTCAAATATTATCCTTAGAAAATAACAACAGGACCCACTTTAAACTCTTGTTACAACGATTACTACAACACTACAAGAAAACAGATTATTAACCATGGAAGTCAGCTTAGAAATTTTAAGCACTAGCTAATATTCAATATTAGCTCAATATCTCTATTTCATAGCTAACCTTTACCGCCAGAAATTTAGTCACATACAATCGCTAGGAATTGGCTGCTTAGGTATACCGGATTTGGCTCTCCTCCATTACACTTTCCCTCCATTTCGTCAAATGCACTTCTAGATCGTGTGTTCTATTCAAAATTATATTATGTTAACAAATATTATAACCATTATTAAATCAACATATTTTAGAAAACTACTCTTCAAATTTAATTTGGTAAAAAGAAGATATTCTCCAAAAAATTTAAAATATGTCGCATTATTTCACATACATACATATATTTTCCTCAATAAGTCATAAAACTTTAGACTTATTCCAATTGAAGCTTAAAGAAGATGAACTATTTTATGTGCCAGATTAACTACCTAATAAACTATATTAAACACGTGTAATCTTTTCTAAAAAATTTAAACTAAAATTGTCTTATATGAACACTTTAATTTATTATATGTTCAAGTCTGAACCAAATAAACTAATTTGAATGTCTAATTAAATTGACGAAGTAGTCAGGTATTTAGGGCAAAGAAAAAAAATGAAATTGACGATAACTTTAAAAGGTTATATATTGATATATTCGGCAAAAAATAAAGAAATTATTTACTCCTTATTTTGGAAGAAAAATGAATGTCACATGTTTATTTAGGTGCATTATTTTGTTTTTATGTGCAATCTAGCTGGGCAGGTAATTGATAAACAAGAACAACATATATATATATATAATATTGATTGTAAGGTACAACTATCCCAAGTAAGAGCAGACCAATTCAACTGTTGTTTCAATTTATTGTTTTGAGAGAAAAAAGCAAAAATTAACTAAAGATTCTTGTTTGAACATGGAGAAGGAAAGAATTAAATGCAATTCTCGATTGCGTGAGATAGGTTCAATCTTAAAAGCCCAAACAACATCATGTGTCCTGTGATCTGCTCCTACTGAGCTTGGGTCCACCAACACGCTTCTTTCTTTCTTTCGTACGATTGATTCAGAATTTTCATTCACCAGATTTGGAAAAAAAAAATATAAATGTGTGAACTAGGGTACAATATACAACTTCAAAAAGAGATCGCTATCGATACTTTTCAAGATAAAAGTTAAATTAGACACTCAGTAAGAATCAAATATTCAGTATTATTTGTGACCCAAGTTGGACAGTCTAGTGCCACTAAACTATCTATCCTCTCTAATTTATGTGATTCAAAATTAATATACGTATAAAAATGTAGAAAATTGACAACCTTTATATATATTGTAATTTTTTATCGAGGGGACTTGAGTGAACCCCTGGCACCTACATAAATTCGCCTCTGCTTTTCATCCGTTTCAACTTGTTCATTATCACTCTAATTATTACCTTAAACAAAAGTTTAAGAATGACATCTCTGACACGTCCAAGTTGAAGGGCATAATAACATGATCAAAGTATAGGTTTAACCAAAATCTGTTATACTACAGCAGAAATTTAGTAGCATGGTTAGACTAATGGGGTGACGTACACACTATCATAATAATTATGTAGCATCATTCGAATAAAATATCTTAATTAACCAAAAAAATGAGTATTCTCAGGTAAATTTAATTCCTGCATGATGCAGTCCTAAAGTAAGCGAAACGTCACCAGCCGAATTGGTCCCAAATGTTATGATGTTGGATCCGATTTCAGATATATTTGTGGTCCTGTATTCGACCGGAGGGGAGAAGATGTGATCGGACTCATCTTGAATCATCGGAAAATTGGTTAGTTGAGTTGGTGTAGAGGAAGAATAATGTGTATTCATTGCGACAATTGAAGGGTCGTTTTCCGGGGCATTGATTTGGGATTTTTTGGCCGAAGCAATTGTGGCAGTGGTAGATGATTTTGCTTCTGTAATCTTAGGCGTTTCTGCGTTACTACTGATTTGGTTATCCTGCATATTTTCATCTTCATTAGCCTCTCGTTCATACATTTCTTCTATCATGGGTTTCCACAAACGCACTCTTGCATTTATGAACCAGTTTGCTACCTGCATATATATATATATATATATATATATATAACACAACATTATTACTTTTTTTTCTCGATTTATATGTCACAATTCAAATTTCAGGAGTCAAATATTATAATTTTGACGATAAATTTAGATATAGAATTTCAAACATTTTTAAAATAAAACGTAACACATTTAAAACCTACTTCCTCCAATCTCTTTTATATATCGTCCTTACTATAAATAGATGGTCCTTAATATATGTCATTTCACAAAATTAATACATAAATGACATTGTTCTTCCTATTTTACTCTTGATAGTTAGTATATGACTAACTAAAAGAACTAAAAAAGCAATTAATGAATATTAAATAAGCGCAAAATAGTAAAATCATTTTTTTCTTAATGCAAGTATCATCGCAAAAGATGACATATAAAAGGGACCAGTTTAAAAATAACATGTGTCGTGCTTTGAGTAGCGGCATGCGACGCAATCGCAAGAAAATGTTTGATGTAGAAACAGTAAGGCATGTAATAGAAATTTGGCTACGGGGTACGTAATAATTATTAGTATTAAACTATGTATCAGTAATTCCTATAGTTTCTCTTTTAACTTATCTGGGAAAAATCCAAAGAAAAGAACAATACGAATTGAAGGGGGCCCAAGAGCAGTTGTGGCATTGCTTAATCAAAAGGGAAAACCCACTGATATATTTGGATTTAACTTGTATACATTTGGTTCCATGTTAGTTGTTAGAATCATATGTGGCTAGGTAACTTTTAATGTTCTGCATGAATAAAAATGAGGGGATTGTTGTATGGTGACTAATAATATAAGAACATATATATATACACACACATTAAGGTTTACATACTTTAATTAAGAGATGCTTTATTTATTTATTTTTTAAAATATTTTTGTCGCATGTAATACTATATATGCATAGCTTTTACTTCTAAACTTTATATTCGCTATAAAATAATATATAAATTCTCACATAATTTAATGTAAGTATTGTGGCATGGTATTTATGTGTCTAAAAAAATTATATTATTAAAAACCAAATTAAAAGTTTAAATTTAATATACGAAAAGGTTCAATAATGTCTTTAACGTATTAGAAATGGTTTAGAAATGCTTTCTTTTCACCTATTGGATAAAGAATTCCTCTCCTTCCACTTATTGGGTCAAAAATACCCTTCTTACACCAATTGAAGCAAAAATATCCTTAACCTTTCAGAAATTGTTCTAATTTGTTCATTCTTCTATTTATTAGATAAGAATTTCCTTAACATATTAGAAATATCTCAAAATATTTTCTAATTCTAATTATATATGTCAATAATTTTTTTATTGTACTTTGATGATTATTTAGTTTTCTTTTGATTTGTATATATTTTTTTTCAAAAGTTTCTTGTTTGTTTGTCTGAATGTTTGTTTTACCTAACAGAAATGTTTCTTTTAAATAAATAAAATGCATGAACTAACATGTGAATTAATCAGAATAGTATGTTGCATAATAATATTGTCTTAGTTACAGAGAAAGAGAGGAATTTCATTATGTATAACCATTTAGTAATAAATTTTTGTTGAAATATTTTCTAAGAAAGTGTGTAAATACAATATCACTTGGTATAAATTATATAAAAATTTCGATACCTCGTTCACACGGCTATCTCGATATGGAACAACCTTGGTTTCATCTATCGAAACGAAGGTTAAGCTTAGGAGTCTAAATTGTTTCTCATCACTACCATATGGACTGATTGTTCATCACACTAACCTAACAACGATAGTTCTTTACTAATTGTAGTCTCAACGACATAACTGAGGTTATTGCTATCAAATATATTATTATTATTATTATTATATAAATGAATCGAAATTCTAATAACAATGCAACCTTAATTAATGATGTTTCAAAGAATTATCATGCAGAAATCGAGATGATTGAGACAATGTTGAAATTAGGTTATGCGCGATAAAATAACTCAAAAATTGGTGTGATATAATTTCTTAAAAATAACCGATTAAATTATATCATCGACTCCCGAAATTATAAGTATTGATTTTTGGTGCAGCTTATGAATATCTCAGGAGATAGAAATTTAGAGAAGCTAGGGAACAAACCTGGTTTCTGGATAGACCAGTTTGTCTTGCTAACAGATGTTTATCTGCATCACTTGGATACCTGAGAGAATTTTTTAAAAATTTAAACAAATAAAATATAGTATGATAGTTCCTTAATTGTATAAAAAGTTTGGAATGCTTTCCTTATCCGTACTTTTTGCTTTCTGTTTTTTGTGTATGTATATTGGCGTGAGGATCGAAAAAGGAAAGAGCAGTAGCTACTGGCAAAAGCACCGTCAAAAGATGTGGTGCGACGGATGGGACTGTTTCTCTTTTAATTAGATATCTCAAGTTCAAGTCCTAGGAATGGAAATTTTTTTGGTAGGGAGTAGTTCCCCAAATAAAATCCTATACAGAACAAATCTGAATATAGTCGGGCTCTAATTTAGACACCAAACACTAGGTGAAAAAAAAAAAAGCTACCGGCAAAAGCAAAAAGTAAAGAAAGAAGACAACTCCACCTCTCTCTCTTTTCTTTTTTCTTCCTAACATTCATTCATTACATATATAGATTCTCTTGCTTTTTCTCATCATTCTTACTTGTTGCCATGCATATATATATCACCTTAATGACCACTCCCAAATCAAAGAATCTCATTTGTCTATATTTGGAAAATAAACTTACTTAACTTTCTAATATCTTAATTTTTTTGGACACACAAATTATTATAACATATTTCCTTCTAAATTTTCTTGTTAGGACAAAATGGAAATTGAGGGAGCCTAAAATATTGCTTTGCATTTTAGTTCATCTTAAATATTGAAGTTGGCATAATTTGTATGTAATATTTTTATCTACTAACTATAATGAAATGATATTGAATGTGATGACCTCAAAAATTTAAATACTCCCTACGTCTCAATTTATATAATTCACAATCTTTTTTAGTCAATCATTCAACTTTAAAATGCTCACTTCATTTTTAATGACAAAATATGTAAGACTTATTTTAGGCTACGAATTTCAAAATACTTTTTTCTTCTTATATTATGTGTCAAGTAAAATTAAATCACATGAATAGAATCGAAAAGAGTTATACTTTCTAAATGCATGCCTAAGTCAGTCAGATGGTGCTGGGATTTCATCAAGAGGTAAAAGTGGTGGACAAAAAAGTAGTAAGAGGTAATTTTGCATTTTCTTGAAAGGACTGAATTGCATCAGTGCCTTTAACACTGACTGCAAAGAGAGGAGAAAAGAAAATGTACGAACTAGTATTGGAAATGCGTTTTAGATTAGACTAATAAAAGTTGATTGCATAAAAATCCATTTTGCCATGATCATTATACGATCTTCACTTTCTTCATTAACTTTTGTTTCTGCGGTAAATATCCAAGATCTAGATTTTATAAAGGTAATACGACTTTTTTGGCCAAGATCATATATAGATTTTTATTTTATTTTTGTCTCAATTCACCTGACACAAGAAAGAGTCAAATTTCTCAATTTTAACAGTAATTTTGAAAATAGGATCTTTAAATTCTTTCATATTTCAAAATTAATAAGAAAAATAGTATAATTTACCATAATCAACAATTGAAAAGAAAACTTGGGATTAAATGTAACTCTCACGAAATAATGATGAGGATAGGAAATACGTACGGATGAAGAAAATGCTCGAAAAGCCAAGCTCTTAAAATGTTGACGGATCGTTCAGGCAAGCCTCTTTGTGGTCTCCATGCTTCTTGTTCCATCATTCCCATTTGTTGAAAAGCCCTTTGTTGCCTCAAGCTTTGTTCAAGAACCTTAAGCCTCGGCGTCTCTCCTTTAGTCAGTCCCGAACTGCTGCTGGCGTCTTTCTCGCCCAGCGCCTCACATGTCTTCTTCAGTTGCGCTGCGATGCCATCTTTGAGGCACTTGAAATGCCGAGACATGGCTTTCTGTGCGAGTGCCGTGTAGGGAACCGCAGCTCCCAAACCCATGAATACATCAAATGAACTTACTACCATCTGCATTTGTTCGCAATATTGGCTGTATCTTTTGTCTACCTGCTTGACAAACAAGCAAACACACAAAGACGTAAATGTAAATTGACCTATTTACAAAGTGTAATTTTCGCATAATCTATAATATTTTTATACTATTGATTAGGTTAAGTTACCTGCGATAACAAGATTCTTTTTTAATAACATGGGAAACAAAGTAAAGAAGGTATTGTCAGTCTCTCATTTCTCATTTTTGATTTGTTTAAAAAAGAATGCATCTTTCCAAATTTGACAACTTGTTAATTTCAACTCCCATAATATGCATGACATGTTTAATACCAAAAGATCCAATGATATTTTGATATTCTTAATTTAAAATCATAAGATCCAAAAGTGCACAAATTAAAATATAGGAGTAACAAGTAAAATTTCACCGGCAAGGTAAAAAAAAAAGTAATTCATTTTTAAATAAATAATAATAATAAAAGAAGTAGTTCAGTTAGTTGAAAAGCATAAGGTGCAGCTGGGAAGTCAAATTTTCTCAACAAGAAAACTACTCCTAAAATGGTGACTTTACCTTCCTCTCAAGCAAACAAGAACATCTTCGTTGTGAATCAGATACTGATTGAAATAGTAAGAGGAAAAACAAAAGAATAGAAGAAAGATATATAAATATATTCTAATAAAAAGGTAGAAAGAAAGCTGAGAGTATATGTGAACAAATAGTATGCATAAAAAAAAATGACTGTTGTTGTGAAGAAAGAATATCCTGTGTGTTTTGTTGCATGTACCTTAGCTTAGCAAATTTTCAATACAGCAATAATAACACTATAATGTTTCCAAGAAAAAAAAGAAAGTAAATCATATTCTCCCAGAAGGATTTATAAGCATCACTTATTTTGTCTGTGTTTAAATAAGAGGGTAACCAAATAAAAGTGTACATTTATATTACATAGTTTTTGTCTACTATTTGATTTGTTATGCTTAACATGTTGAAATATGTTATCTTAATCAATATGAATATGAAATCAAACTCAACTCTATGGATATTACAAAACCTATTTCTCTCTAGCCGGCTTTCTATATTCTTCTCTATAAAAGATTCCTCCAACTCCTAGAATTTCTATTCCTTCCTTTTCTTGTGGTGTTAGTTTATAATTAACATATATATATATATAGTACTAAATAGACAACAATGATTAGTCAATGACCCCAAAATTGCGAATGTACATCTTTGGATTTATCTGAACTCAAAAATTTTGACTCACAAATAAATTTTAATTCTAGTAAATCAACTTGTGGTAGAATTTAAAAATCGATATAAATTTTAAATTTCGAATCAACCCCTACATAGAGAAATAGAGAGATAGGAAGAGAGGGATTGTACATGCCTCATCAAGCATGGATAAAAGTTTGACTTTTCTTCTCTGATGATCAAGTCTATCTGCAGTTGACAAATTAGGAGGGATAATGTCCTTTGTAGAAGATGCATTATTATTAATTCCACTAGGGTTAACAGAGGGGGACGATGTTGTGTTGTTATTCCTAGAAACTTTGTTCATCTTGTTGTATAATTGACCCCTCCCAACACTACAAAACTCTTCCAACAACTCTTGTGTAGCTTTGGCATACTTTGAATTCCTCAACACATTGACTAGTCCTGAAGATGACCCAAAACCAACATGATGATGATCTTGACTTTCTTGATTGAAAAACAACATTTCTCCTCCACTACTCATCCTTAATTCCTCAACCTTGGCTGCTTCCAAATGTTGTAAAGTAGATGATGACAAGGATAATGAGAGACCTTGCCCTTCAATATTCACATTTGCTCCTCCAATTGGATTTGAGGTACTTGCTCCTCCACATATGAATTGACCTAAATGCCCTCCCACCGGGCTACCAAACCTTTGATGAAGAGTTGAAGTTGTAGGTTGTGAAGAAGACTGTGATGGTGAACTTGGTTGTGGATTCATAAGGAAAAGTTGCATGGACTCTGCCGTATTTATATTTATACTTGCTACTTGATTGTGTTGACACTGATAATAAGCAGTTACACTATCACGGTCACTCAATACCTTAGCATTCACATGATCTTTTAAATTTGCATCCTCATAAGGTATCTGCAAACTTCCACCAACTACGACCCCTTGTCGGTTACCAAACCACTCATGATTCTCCAACTCCGTAGTCGGATGTTGATGATGTCGCTGTTGATTCAATTGATTCTGCAACAACTCAGTAGCGGCCGTCGCTGTTGTCTGAAAATTGAACATTTCAGACAACATTCCGGCTGTCTCATAAACTTGAATTCGACTTGATTCTCTTTCTTCTTCAACGGCTACCAAAGGCGGTGATGGCTCAA
Organism: Solanum rostratum; assembly: GCA_029948455.1. Lineage (NCBI taxonomy): Eukaryota > Viridiplantae > Streptophyta > Magnoliopsida > Solanales > Solanaceae > Solanum > Solanum rostratum. The sequence continues at coordinate 20,828,406 of CM057056.1, forward strand.
ACCCTTCCACTCTTAATTTTTCTTGTTGGATCTGTTGGACGATATGTTGTTGTTGTTGATCTTGAGGTCTCTCAAATTCATTCGAGAAACTAACAAGCCCTTGTTGATGATAGTCTTGAGACATCGGATTATTCCAAGGAATGGTATTTTTTAAATTGAAAAGTTGGAGTGTCCGACCATCTCATCTATTTATTTTCTTCTACCATCACCGTAGATCAACCCCATCTCCTTCTTTTGCTGTAATTGGCTGCTCAATCTACCATGTTAGTAAAAATAAATAAATAAACATGGAACAAAGAGATCATGGATATAACTATAATTAGGAACAAGGAAAGTAGAAAAAAGAGGAAAAGAGAAAGAATAATCAAAGTAAATTAAAGACTTCTCTTTTTTTTTCAAATTCTTTATCAGATAAAAAAAAAAAAGAAATTGAGTTTTTATCCATGTAAGAAGAATTAATTACCTGATGGAATTGCAGGTCGGAAAAGTTTGCAAAGGCTCTCATCAGGTATCATTTTCGCTTCAAGAAACGAACAATTTTTCTCTCTCTTTTGTTTTGTGTGTTCATATGTTGTTTGTAAGGCTGTCGTTTTTTTTAAACTTTATTTCTCTATCTCTGTCTTTGTATTTTGCAGTGATTGTTGTCTCTGCAATCGCCTTCTGGAAAGAGAGACTCCAATAAGTAACAACAATAAAGTTTACTTTTAAAATAATACTCATCCACTTCCTCTTGTTATCTCAATTTTAATATGTATCCATAGTTGCGCCTTTGAACACAACAACTCTCATCTTTTAAAAAACAAAATAAGTTGAGTATTTATTTTTAAGTTGAAAATGATATCTGAAAATTGGAGGAGCTTTTGATTTTTGATTTTTTTTAAGTAATTTGAGGTGAAGGTTGCGAAAATGATATATTGAATTTTTTTGGATTATGAAAAATTGTAATAATTCTACGTCCAAACAGTTTCCTAAAATAAAAATTCAAAAAAAGTGAAAATTGTCCATGATCAAACTAGCTTAGGGTGTGTTAGGCTCATTTTCTCAGATGGCATCGAGGAAAATATTTTCTTATTTTCTCATATTTATTTGGTTTAAATGTTTTTCAAATTAACTTCCTTTTCTCAAATTGAAGGAAAATGACTTCCTTCCAAAAATCAAGAAAAATATTTTTCAAAACTCTTGTCCTGTTCCAAATTGATTTTTTTATCTCTTCCATATACTATCCCCTTCCCAAAAAAATATTTTTTTTTAAAAAAAGTAAGATTAAAAATTTATTTTTGGAAATTTACATTTTAAATTTTTTTCACTCATTCCTATTTCGTCCCACCCAATCCCTCCCCCCCCCCCCCCCCCCAAAAAAAAAAATTTAAAATGAGTGTTTTTTTACTACATCCCTTCCCCGTCCCCCACACCCATACACAAAAATAAAAAATTATTTTTAAAAAAAATTCAAATTTTTACTCCAACCCCTCCCCCTGGCACCCCTAGCACACCCCCCACCCCCATATAAAAAAAAGTTAAAAATTTATTTTTTAAAAAAGTTCAAATTTTGAAAATTTCAATATTTAAAAAAGAATTTAAATATTTATTTTTAAAAAATACTTCAAATTATGAAAATAATTTCATGTCAGAAATTATTTTCCTACAAAATTTTTTCTATTCTCTAGTTAAAAATAGAAATTTTTTCTAAAAAATATTTTTATTTATTAACCAAACAATAAAAAATATTTTTTACTCACCAATCAAACATGAAAAAATGAGTTAGAAATTGACTCATTTTCCATGAAAAATATTTTTCTCCGTATCAAACACACCGATAAAGTAACTTGTTTCATTTTACTCTTTATAGTGACTTGTAGAAGACGAATCTTTGAGTAACCATAAAATTCTTTGTTATGACCTCAGGTCAAGTTGTGGGAGCCATCAAGGCTTCGTCTATTGAACTCTCTCTTTATAATCTGGGATGCTACTATAGCATTTTAGGTACATATTCAGATAAATTTAATAGCCTTTATTTAGACTTTGTTTAATTTATTAGTATTTATTATATATATATATACACACACAAAATTGTGAACTAAGTAATTAAAATGATCTACAATTCTGTGCTTGTAAACATCTTTAAAAGTAGTTCTCCCTTATTCCATTTCATATATATGACACTCTTTTTTCTTTATCAAAGTTGAAAATAATTTAACTTTAAAATTTCTCTTTTATCGACGATTTTTAGTCACATAAATATATATAAATAATTTTAGATCATAAATTTTAAAAGTTTTTCTTTTTTCCTAAAAATTATATCAAATAAAAAAATGTCACATAAAATGAGACGGAGAGGGTAACATAAATTTCTTTACCTTGTGAGCTAGTCTACATAAGCTAAAATTATTCTTAGTGAAGAAAATGGAAAGAGGAGAGCAATTTTTAAAACAATAAAAAGCATGAGGAAGAAATTCAACTTACCATTGGTAATTTCTCTATTTCAAAATTTTATTTAACGACAATTAATTTAATATAATATAATATGTAATAGGAGTATGTCAATATGACTAATTATGCAACGGATATATTTTTATATATAAGAAATGAGAGAGCAAACAGTTCTTTCTCAACATATTTATTTGAGTAATTTGTTTTTTCTATCAGGTTCATAAAAATATTTTATGAGTTTTTAATTTAATCTTTTTAAGATAACTATTTATTGATGCGTCTACTTCAATTGCTGAATTAAATTTCTTCAGCTGCTTCAACTATAATTTTATAATTACCTCTAATAAAGCAGACAACTCTTTATCAATATGCATGCTTGAGCAACTTACTTCTTTTCCTTTATTACATAGGCTCATAAAAATATTTTGTGGGCTTTTTAATTTAATCATTTTAAGGCGCTTATTGGTGCGTCTACTTTGGCTTCTTAATTATATTTCTTTAGTTGTTTTAACTATGATTTACAATATTGCCCCTAATAAATAATTTTTTCAGTTGCTTCAACTATAATTTTAATGTATCAACCCAATTAATTTAAGTCATGTATGTCTGAAATTAGGATAAAATAATTTTTTAAAACTGGACAAATAAAATTAAATAATTATTTTATTATCTTTTAATAATTATATTTGTGCAAAAAAAGTACTTTTAAAGAATTTATTTATATTACTTGAAATGATGTAAAAAGTACTATAGGTCACAACAATTGTCAATTTAAAATTTTGGTACTTAAAATTTTATTATTGCCACATAAATTGGGACAACAAGAATAATGTAGATTATTTAAATTTATGTAGAAACATACTATAACTTACGACAATTAATAATTTAAAATATTTAATAAATAATAAAATTTTAATTGACTCTCAAATTAAAATTTTATATGTGCAACATAAATTGGAACAAAACAAGTAACATATATTATTTAAAATTAAATTAAAATATAATATAAGTCGCAATAATTAACAACTTAAAAATTTTAAAAATATATATCAGTGTCACATAAATTAAAATTTAAAAATAACCTAGCATAGGCTTTTGTAACCAATTTATATAAGAAATGTGAAAGCAGACAGCTCTCGCATCAACATGCCTACTTGAGCTAACTGCTTCTTCTACTTTATTACATAGGGCCTGCAAAAAATATATTTTGTGGGATTTTAATTTAATTTTTTTAAGACAACTGTTTACTGACGCGTCTGCTCCAACTGCTTAAATATATTTCTTCAGTTGTTTCAACTGCGATTTTATAATATTGTCCCTAATAGATTATTTTTTTAGCTGCTTTCAATTGTGATTTTACTATGTCATCCTAGTAAATTATTTTAAGTCATGTAAATACTAGAGTTAGGATAAAATACACACAAAATCATAAATTAAGTCTTTCTTTTTAAACTGGATAAATAAAATCAAATAATCATTTTAATATCTTTCAATGATTGTATTTGTGTAGAAAAAAGTACTTTTAAAACAAATATAATATAAATGAACCAAAAAGTTTATGTACATTACTTAAAATGATGTAAAAAGTACTATATGTGACAATAATTATTAATTTAAAATTTTGATTCTTGAAATTTTATCAAGGTTACATAAATTGGGATAGAAAAAGTAACATACATTATTTAAAATATATGTAAAATATATTATAAATTACAATAATTAATGATTTAAATTATTTTTAAAATATAAGTAAAATTTAGATTGACTTTCAAAATTTTACATATGCAACATAGATTGGAAAAAAATAAGTAACATATTATTTAAAATTAATATAAAATATACTATAAGTCACAATAATTAACAACTTAAAAATAAAAAAAATATATATTAAAAAATCTATCGATATCACATAAATTAATATAAAAAAATGAGATATGCGCATGTTCTTATGAGTAGTGTGTATATCTATAATCGAAAAAATTATATAGAATAATGTGAGACCAATAGATGACAGAGGAGAAAATGACCAAGCTACAAATAATTTGTACATCATCAAATTTTGCACACTTTCCTAGATTATGATTGTTGAAGAGATAGTTGGTAATTGATTAATTAAGGTTAAGTTGAAAGATATTTCAATATCATTTATATAATTAAGAGGTTAATCTTTCATTATCACAGCTATGACAAAAATATTCTTATTTTTACCCTTTAAAAAAAAAAGAAACTACTAATAAAAGGTCTTTACATAGCAATGTTAAATAGACGATTGAGTTTAATATGAATAAATTAAAACTGTCTAAAACTCTAAATTAATAAAATAACAGATTATTGATTTATCCAAAAATTACTAATAAGCCTGAGATGGGTTATAGATGTGAGGTATAACTTAACCCGCTCAATTCTATTAGTATTTTATAATTTTTGAATACCAAATAATTATTTTTTATATTATGCTATATAAGTAACATATCAAATAAAAGCATATCTCTGAAAAATATTTTAAACAAGATTTCTCATTAGTCAGTTTTGGACTATATGTCAATTCAAATTTTTTTAACGAAATTGGAATGGATTGAATGAAATAAGTTGAACTAATAAATAAACAAATTGAATACATTTTCTTTTTATGGATTAATTTTATCATCTTTATTTATACCCCATAACATTTGTGGCACACTAGTTGGTTGAGTGTGTAAGTACGCACGTACATGTGTATATATATACTCGATAATTTAAGACCCATAAATGGGCCCAATTTGTCTTATTATTTTGCTTATTCTAAAAAAATATTTGTAAAATATATTATATAGTAATTTGGTCTATATTGTGTTGACATTAATTATTGGAACAATCACTTTTATACTGTGAAACTTTTGTAATTTATCACTTAATTTATTTTTTACCACTTCGTAATGATGACATAAATTTATCAGGAATCGAAGTTAATCTATTTATTAGATTAAATTGAATTATATAATAACCACAATTCTGTGTCAGTTACTATTTCAAAGATCAATATTGCTCAAGTAGAAAGTAAAATCAAGAAATGCAAACATGAAGTTCGGCATATAATGTATCTTAATTGATAACAAAAAATTATTTGCACACACAATATTTATTTTTTTCATGTACAATAATATCTACACTTCTAAAAAAATATGAAATTAACTATTGACTTCATAACTATTCCATCACTAATTGTCAGTAACTAATATAAATTCGTATAAAGGTTAAAATAATAAATTATGTTATAAAATAATAAAATTTTATAGTTTAGTAGTTATTTTTAATAAACAAAATGAATAGAAAAAATATTAAGAATTAAATTAAAGTAATAGAAAACTAGAGTAATTCGATTAGATATCACAATAATTCGTAAAAAAGAAAAGAAAATAAAGTAAAGTAATTACAAAATAAATTAATAGTTAAGTGAGACTTTCTTATAGTTTAGATGTACATTTAATAAAGTGGTCAAGTTTAATGGATCTTTTAACTATTAACTCATAACAAAATAGAGCAATTGAACTTTTTAAATTACTTATAAGAAATAAAAATAAAACATAAAATAATTTCACAACTTTTCGAAGAAATAATTGGACCCACATATTAAGAAATACATTTAATCTATATATTTCACTTTTTCATTATATGACAATTAGAATTTTCTAGAATTTGGATTGATTTTTCTGGAAATATCATACACACTGTGCATATTGTAATAATTACTTTAAACTTCTTTTTTAATTAATTTTATAAAAATGTTCTTAGTTGTCCTAGTTATAGCTTTCTATATAATAAATATAATAGAAATAAGTAATAATGATTAAAAAAAGTTTCCAAAAAAAGTTAATATATGAAATTTGTGTAGGATATTTAACTATATAGAGAGAATTTAAGCACAAGCATTATATAAAATATATAATATTTTAATAAATTATGTGAGTCTCTAGACTGTCAAGGCTCTAGATTCATCCCCTAAGTTCATTCATGTTTTAATAAATAAAAATCCAGGGTTTAGACATTAAAAATAGGAATTCAAAACATTTGTGCAATTAACAAGTTTATAGAAATCTTCAATTATCCAGTGAAATATATTAAATATTATAGAAGTGTAGAAATAACACAACTTTGCAAGAATTTGGCTCAATCCCCTTGAACCCTAGCTTTTTCTCCTCTTCTTCTCTCAAAGTTTTTACTTAATTTTAGCGTAAAAGACTTTCGAATGGGTTTAGGAACACTGTTTATGCTAAAAACGACCTATATTAGTCATGGTTTATGTTCAGAACGGGTAGGAAAAAATCTGGAATACCCCTCGAAAAACTGAAATATTTGAACTGTAAGTTGAGGGCCTAGTCCGTGTCATGGACTTGGTCCCTCACTATACATATTTCTTCAAAAGAAAATTCGATCATTTTTTTATCACGAAGAATATATTAGAACCACAGTTAAGTGTAAATCCGTGACAAGTTCGCGACGGGAACGTGTCGCACACTTTTCTGGAATTGCATCTTTGCTCCGAAAAATTATCTTTTGATGAGGCTGCTCTTAAAATTAACCAAGACCATTTTTCCACACAATTTTTTCTGCTGATCACGATTCTGGCCTCAGATTTGTCAATTTTTTTTTTGAAAAGATGTATTATACAAATATTCTTTCATCTAGAAATATTTTGATAATTTTATATGATGTAACAATTTTTTTTAATTATGAAACGATATAGTTACCCCTCCCACCTGGTCCATCTAGCGCTAGAGAGCATTTAGTATGCTTTTTTTTTTTCCTTTCTTTCGTTTTTACATTAAATGTAAATATATGATCTCATGTATCAAACATTTCTCAAAATTTATGCACTTGAATTTTAGCTTTTCAGGCGACATTTCTAAGACCATAAAATTAAATAATATCTTGATATATTCGATATAATTGTAATTTAAAATTATAAAAGAAAAATCATTTTTATTTTCATAATTTTTATGTCATACAAATCAAATTAGATCATTATTTTTTAATAATTTTAGAAAGTTGGATGAGTCAAATGTGATAACTACTCCATGTATTTAGCAAAAAAGTGAAGCTACATATATAAAGGGTGTTTGTTAGAAGTTTTCCAATTTGCCATACTAAAAACTCAAAAAAATGGGAAAGATCAAAGATGACAGATGAACTTTCTAACTGCTGCTAAGCAGATTGATGGTTGACAGGTTAACCCTCCTTTTCACATTGATAGGGCCACTTCACCTTTTAAAATATAATATATATACACACACATCGATAGTGTAAAAAGAAAAAAAAATCAATTTACATCATCATGCAAATCGCTTATATATATGTATAAGCATTTTTTATAAAAATGAGAAATTTTGATGGGGAAATCTTTCATTACAAAATGTTTTATCTCATTATTTGCAACAAATTTTAAAGCGATGAAAATAAATTACAATCACAAGTAAAATATAAATAAAGATAATTTTTTCATAAAGGAGGTATGTACAAATGTGTTGCTCTCACAAGATTTCTTCATGATTCGAGGGCCGTTAGCGGCGTATTTCTCGAACGAAGGATAATTTTGACCTTCTTAAGCCATATTTTGATTTCTCTATGGATTTTTGAGATGTCTTTTCAAGGGAATTTTGACCTCATGAATTAGAGTTTAGGGTAGAGTAGCCTTTAAGAAACCCCAACTAAAATAGAACTAATTTTATAGAGTCCTACAAAATTTCAATATCTATGCTCATAAATAAAATTATTTGACAAAAAATTAAATTAATTGACTCAATATATTTAAATATCGAATGAAGGTTTAATCGATTACAACGGCATTGTTCCTTCTTTTGCGTGGCAATGTTTTACTCCATACAAACCATGAGGTGTAGGTTTGGTGTCCATGCTACATCACTAACATAAATTAAAATAATAGAGTTTGTTTGGTAGGAGAAATAAAAATAATTAATCTTTTGATTAATTATAAGATGAGTTTATTTTTTATTTGATATACATAAAGTCGCGGAATAATTGATTTTGAAATTAGTTATATGTCAATTATAAAGTTATTTCTATCCCATATTAAAGATGAAATGATAATCCTCAAATAACTAATCTCGAAATAATTTGTTAAACCCCAATCAAATGAGCCCTTTATCTATAAAAGCAATCGTTAATTACTTTGTACTACAATTTTATTTTAAGATTTAATTTATATACACTTACAAAAATTGAATTGTATTCCGATAAATTTTAATACGTTACATAAGAAATCTATTTTATTTTTTCGATCACCAATTTTATTTTTTATGAATGATTTCTTGGGTTCGTTCGAACCTATACCCAAGGCTAAGAGTCTAAGGGGTAGTTTGGTAAAAGCGATTAGAGAAGTTAAATGCAAGTATTAGTTATGGACTTAGGTCTCGATCATTTGATAGTTGATTAGATTTATATTAGTTATAAGAGAATTTATGTATTAAATATTAATTATGTAGTGTTTAATTATTCATCTATCCACTGTTCAATCTTCTATAATCGTTCATGCATAAATAATACTTAAATTCTTTTATAATTTATACATATATGTGTTAGTAATTATGTGAGTCTATAAACTTCAAATCAAACTTTGTATTTATGTAATACATGATTAATCTGCATCTTAATATTAAAAGTGATAGTATTACTTGTTTGTGTGATATGCATTTTATTTTAATTTATTATTAAAATAAAATATTAATTAAATGCATATGTTAGTGATATAAATTTTGGAAGAAATGGTTATTAGTTCTTGTAACTTATATGATAATTAGTTCTTCTAACTTTTATGGTCATTAATTTCTTGTAATTCATCTATATAACCAATAGGGGTCGTTTGGTTGAGGAATAAGTTACGATAATCCCACGATAAAATGTAGAATTATTTTATCCCATGTTTGGCTGGAGGTATAAGGTAATTTTTGGACTATTTGTCCCACCATGTTTGCCTTTGTGATGGGATAAATCCCATATATATATATATATATATATATATATATATATATATATATATATATATATATATATATAGGTGGGATAACTTATCTCAGACTAATTTATCTTGGGACAACATGTTGCCAACCAAACGGGCCCTTAATGTCTTATAACTTATGTAACTACTAAGTCATGTTCTACCTCATTATGTCTTGTAGCTTATGTAACCTCCAAGGCATAATTCTTCTATTCATTTACCTACATTGTTATTCACTTTATTTTTATTCAAGATATAGAAGAATTTCTCACCTATAAATAGAGATGTTTTTTCCTGTGTAAAGAGTGTAAACAAGAAAAATAAAAAGTATTAAAAATATTATAGTGTGTAGTGAAGTGTGCAATGATGAAAGAGAGAGTTGAGACAAAGAAAATATTCTAAATCTTCAACTATATTCACTATTAAAAAAAGAGAGTAATTATATGTTGAAAGAAAGCACTCTTTTTGTAGAGTTTTGGACTCTTCAACTAATCCGGAGTTGTTTGAGTCATATAACGTTGTTGTAAGAGATATACTACTAGATCGATGTAGATTTTTATGCGTCAATGTGGAGTTTTGGACTCTTCAGCTAATCTAGAGTTGTTTGAGTCATACAACGTTGTTGGGTTGTTATATCCTGGAGAGGACACAAGTCAAGAGATATACTACTGAATCGGTGTAGATTATGCCATAGTGGGCTTGAATCTCCTTAATTAAAGAGAGCGAGATATCCACGCCTTAATTTGAATATCTTCTTTGTTCATTTTTATCATTTTATTTTTTAACTGTAAATTATTGTTATTCGTGGTATATTACACCAAAACTAACTTATGCAGGATTTTATACATAGCTCACCTCCAGCTATCAAATGATCCCTTGTATATGGTATTACTAATTCCTTTGTTTGGTACACTTTTTCAATCTGCGGACATACAATGCAAGTATTAATTATATATATACACCTTATCTGATATTATAATTTGTATAACTTATACATAGTAAATTATAATATTAGCAACATCAAAATTATTAATGCATGAAATAACATAGTTAAAAACATGATATCCCTGAAATTATACAAAAACTACACAAAGCTAATATATATGAAGAATATTTTAATAAGTAAATAATTTTTTTAGAAATTATATCATTTACATTATTTAAATTAAATATATTTATCTTTGCATTATCAACGGATTAACGTCAAACCCTTTATTTTATTATTATTATTATTATTTTATACAAAGAAGAGTACTTTAAAAAGACACTAGAAAAAAAGTCCTTCCTAAAATTATAGAGCATTCAACGTGGGGTTTAATGTAGCTTTCATTAGATTTAATGGGGTCTAAACCTCTGGTATCTCTTAAAAAAAATATCACCAAAAATTAATAAAGTTAAATTACTAAACTAGTATAAATAATTTTACTTTGTGGGTGCATATAAGTCTAATCCAACTAGGTAAAGTAGTGAAATATCGAAAGAATAACAGAGAATATACAGACCCATGATTTTCTTCTCTCAGGACATTCAACATTCATAAAATCCAATTTATTAGAAAATATATAGAATTACTATATAATTTTATTAGTAATTTTTAGTTAATTCATCATTAAATAGGTTTTAGCTAATTAATTTTTCATATAATTCTTTGTCAAGTCATAGCTGAATGAGATTAGCATAAATTTTTTTATTATTTAACTATAAAATTTTATCTGTCGCTAATTTTTTATTACAGCTATACGAGAAAAAGCAATTTCAAAAGTATATTGAGCACCCACAATTCTTCAAGGTCTTGAAAAGTCGTTGTCATTTACAAACATAGACGTACGTTACGTTCAATATTTCAAATGTCGTCTAGCTAGTGTGTTTTCAATATATATAAAAAAAAAGAGATGATGGATTCATCTTCTTTCTTTTTTCATCATCAAATTTTTACCTTTAATTCCCTTTCTTGGATGCTTCCTGTCGTTATTTTATTCCCTCTTTTGGGAACATGCAGACCTTTAATTTACAACAATTTCACATTGACCACAAAATTCCCACTCAATTTTTGGTTATATGATGAATTCTCAACCATACAAAATTAGATGAAGGGTCAAATATGTACTTGATCATATCCTATAATTAATTCCCCTTTATATCTTGCAAACTCCTATTTATTCATCAGAATTAATCATTTCCATGATGTGGTGATAATTAAACTATAGTCATCATGAATATAATTGACTGAGTCAAACATGACCAACTTTAATTTCCTATAAATATTATTGGTTCATGTGTCCATAATTAATATAGGAGGAGCTGTTTGTGAAAGTAATAGAGGAGTCATATGTAGGATACACACATATATGGATGTTATTGGTCTCTCTCCTCTATATTTAGGTTGTGTTTCGATACGTGGTATGAAGTCATGATTTTATATTAGTATTTAAATATGTAATTTGGAATTTTGATTTAAGATAATCCCCCAAAATTCTTTAAAAAGAATAATTTGATTTTTTTTAAAATGTAAAATTTGACTCATAAGTTAATATTTTGTAAAAAAAAAAAAAATCTATCATTTTATATCTTAAAAACAAAACAAAACAAAAAAAGATTCATGTTCTGCTCGGCATGAAAAGATTGTTTGTATCGTATAAAAAAATTATATTAAAGAATAGCTAGTTGCTACTATTATTGACTAGTGAATCTTTATACAATGTGTATTTGAAAGTTTGTACTCGCAAATATTTATTTATTAAAGGAACACGGAGATGTGTAATTTATCAATATGGCACCTTAGAATATTTTGATATTAATTATGAATTATTCATGCAGTAAGATTGTGTAAAAATAGAGAAATTTTAATAGTTTTTACAACTATTGAAGTTTTCATGTGCGTGGAAAAAAAATGCAATTTAAAAAATTCAAATTGCATGTATAAATAAAACTTTAACTTCATATCAATTTAATTTTAAATCATGATTTTCATATTGCATGTCCAGACCGGCCGCTAATGTGTGTCCTACCCAGAAATGGATACAACATCTGAAAGTTTCAATTTCGAAACAATGGTAACAACCTCAATGATATTTTGTTCATATTTTATATACACGATCTGAGTCAAAGATATTAAGTTCAAACAAAATTCATATAATATATCCTACACTCGAACGAGTCAAAGATATTGAGTTCAAACAGAATCCATATAATACACCCTACACTCGAACCTATATGATCTTTAGTAGCCACATTTGAGTGATTTCACTGTCAATGTTAATTTTATGTTTCTCTATAAAAAAAACTATTCTTTAAAAGATAAAAATAGAGAGAGAGAGCGCTATGAGTTCAAGTAAGAAAGTACGACTTCTCCTTTCACAAAGTTTCTCTACCCCACTCCCTAAAAAAGAAGAAGACAATACTAATCTAGCTCCTATACTAGCTTCTATTTTTACAAAGAAAAAAAAATTATCAAGTCCACAAGCATTATATTGTTAGAAAAAATCGTTAGTAGGGATGGTTAAAAGGTGAGTGATGGGGCGGAGTTGTATTCACCGAATGTGGTCAGATAAACAAACACTCTTTATCGAAAAAAAAATTCGAATATATAGATTAAATATAGATATTTTGATGTATATATCAATTGTTGAACACCCTTAATACAAAAATCATTCACCCATCTTCTAAAAGTATGAACACTCTTGACGAAAATGCTGACCCCGCCACTGATGAGTAAGACTATAGTAAAGTATTTTCAATTATATAAGATGATATATTACAACTAAATGGCTAATAACAACATCTAAAATATGATTGAAAATGATTGTGAGATCAGTCTCAAATCAATAACACTTTACAATATAAAGTTATTTGATAGTAATAATTACTCTAACATAAAATATTTATATTCAATTCATATTTTCATATAACTAATACTCAAGTCACCTTATTTAGACAAGAACTTATAGGCTAAGTGAATTTTAATGATGTTTCTAGTTCAGTGGCAAGTTATCTCCTAACCAAAATTAGATACTTCAACATCACTAACGAAAGGTAAGTAATTCTTTTTTGTATTATTTTATTTATATTATATAAGAGGGAGAGTTAAAAGGAACTATTAAAAACGTCAGTCTACATGTCTTCTTCAGCTAGAATATGTTTAGAAGGAAATGTTTTTCTTTTAATTACATACAATTTTTTTGAAATTGTGAAACCCACTTGAGTTATATCATTTAGTTTTAAACTCGCATCTTTTAGTTGTAACTTTATTACTATGAATGTTGCTGCTATTTGTATAAATTATATAATTACTTTAAATGAAAAATCGACAATCGATGAAGAAAATCATCTCAATTATGAAAATTTCAGTGGGTTCCCTCGCATCAGATCAGATTTTAGAAAAAGAAAATTGAGATGATTTAATACCCTGCATATATAACTTGTCTTGGATAAATTTTTTTGAAATAAGTCAAACAACACCCTATAATTTATCAATGTTAAAAACGTCATGTATTCATTTATAATTTATCCATGTTAAAACATGACTACTTGTTTTAATTAAAAATTTCAAAATTATAATCAATATCAATTAGAAAAAGAAGAAAAAAAATCTATGAACCAAGTGTGGGTAACATATATACACATATTATGTTAAGCTAATCAACCTTCGTTGTTTGCTAGTAAAAAAAATAATAAATTAAAACAAGAATCTTTACCTAACGATGTAAAACCATAACCATCAAAATTTCCATCAACTGATATTAGGGATGACAAATAAAGCGGGGCGGTTACTGATTATGTCACATCCCCCATTCCACCCTGCACTATAATTTGATTTTTTAAAACTAAAAACTACTACAAAAATACATCTATCGAGCAATTTTAGCTAACATTGAATTCAATGCATTTCTCATGACATGTTCATCTATTACCAGAAGATATGGGATTTCTTTTTCAATTGTTTGAATATTTTGAGTTTTCAAGAAAACAAAAAGGGATTTTGATATACTTTTTACAATGTACAAAATGATCCGGATAACTGGCTCACTCACTTTTCTATACCAAAATAACAAATAAACTAGTAGCTTACATTCAATTATTCTAAGAAGCAATGAAGCATGCGTAACAATATGAGCTTTCGTTATTTAGGTGGGGCAAAAATTTCGCGATTTAATTTTTTTTTTCAAATAGGTCTTGGTCTACCATAATTGTAGTATTTCTGCTGCAGAAGTATACTCATGGCGGAATGGGACCCGCCATGGCGGTATCGATGAGTCAAAATTAAAAAAATGTGAATTCTTATTTTTGTTCCTTTCTCCTCAGAATACCTAAATAGATAGGAGTTGTCCTGGAAACTCTCAAAAGGCAGCTTTAGGCAGAGAGGGGATCCTAGTGCATGGGAGCTACAACCAATAAAATTCAATCCTATCACCCTTGATCACCGCCTAGAAGACAGGAATCATGCAACATTTCCTTCTTGAGTAGTACTAAACCCTACTCCCACTACATAGTATAATATAGATTGACGGGAGAGATCATGCTTAGATTTTCGGGTATGGAGTAAGAATTGCTAAGCGTGTGTTAATGAATGTTATAACAAGAATTACTATGTGGGTTGGGATTAATCTATGACTGACGGTAATGATTTAGTCTTGATTGTTGGCCATAGTACACTATGGTGGGATGGTTGGTAAACTTTGTAAATTTATGTGTAAGAGACTGTTGGGACAACCAAATATCCTAGTACTTGTGGTAATAAGAGGGTGCAGAGTTTGATTATTGATCCGTGTATGCAAGTGGGTGTATTCGTGTTGACTGTTTTATGTGAATTACTTGAGAATGCCTACTCATGAATAACAAGGCGAATATAAATTGTCTTCACATTGATGATATATTACAATGAACTTATTGATTTACTTGTAGTTTCAAGCAAAGTCGTTTCATTGTAGGTGATGGTTTAATATTCTTATTATGAGATATATGCTTGCTAACTACTTCGTAATATCTTCTGTATATATGTGAATAGGGAATAATGATATATGTTTAATAAATAATTCTCATAATCAAATGTATGTAATGAACCTGTTACTTGAACTTGGCAAGTTGTGAATTATTCATTGTGGTTGTGATTATGATTGTGTTTGTAGATCGAGTGGTACGTTCTGGCACATTATTGAATTGTGTGTCATGTTCTGACAAATATTGGATCGGGTGTCACGTTCTGACACATATTGGCTGGATCAGATGTCACACATGGGTTCCATAAAAAAACCATTAATGATAGTTATTTGTGCATGATCATGATTATATGTGTGATGGTGAAGAAATTGACATAATTGTAACTGATCATGCTCATTTGGTGTGTAATAATCAATATGAGAGAATCGAAAGTTGAGGTGTACTAAATTTCGTATTATTTATGTTGCCATATTTGTGGCATAATTATGTATCATCTTTCTTACTACATTGTGATTGTTATATTTCATATAATCAGGTATGATTCTATGGGATTGTGTATGATCAAGTAGAGAGTAATTGATGATTGTTAAGCAATAAAGAGTTAGATTATGTTTGGCCCTATGGTTGTGTCTGCTAATGGAGGCTTGGGAAAGAAAGTCCGAGCATCTGTATCTGTAAAGGTTGCACAGGCGGCAGCCCCGCCATAGCGGAATAGGTTCCACCGTGACAATCTAGAACTGGTAACAAGGGAAAGAATTCTTGGTTGTTGCTAAAGTGGCCATTGTGAACAAGTTATTAAATATTCTACGCCGGATGCTATGAGGATATTAAGTAAAAGTGGAGTGGTTTAACCCAAGCTAGTGGTTGTGGACCTCGAAAATTTCCATCATGTGAGATAAAAGAGTTAAGTCCTGTCTGGTATTAGAGTTAGCACTGGAATAACTAAAGGGCTGGGGTGCTAAATTCCTTATTGGATGTCTCCTGATATTTGATTATATTGTGTGGTAAGTTTCGAGTTACCTAATGATGCTTATCAGTACGTGTTGTATGTACTGATACTACTCTTGCTATACCTTTTTAGTATATAGCGTGGTTGCAGGATCAGTAACGTTTTTTAGGTGAAGACGAAGACGATCTCCGACAATTTTTCCTTCCCTATGGTAGAGCTGTGTCATTATTTCATTTATTTATTTTCTTACAAACACTTGTACCTATTTAGATTAGAATCCTTAGGGGTGTTGATTGTATTTTCTAAAGGTTTCAAAATATGAATTTCAAATAATGTATTAAATTTTTTTATTCAACCTATTTTATTTTCTCTTTCGTTTACCTTCACATGATTTTAATAATTAAAAATTTAAAATTCTCCTAGTTAAAGTAGATGCCGCACGGTCCAATAAATTAAATCGTAACGGCATGAATAGTGAATCAGTACAAGAAAACTCGATAACAACAGTTTTAACTCATAATTCATTTTTTTTTCCTTCCAGTTTTATATGTTAGATTTATTTGAGACAAATGACTAATTATAGTCAACAATGTAATATTGGGAGAGATTATTGAAGGCAAAATCAATTCAAAAAAATTACATTATTAAATCTGCATAGTCCAGCATAAACCCATAATCCGCTTTGCTTCAATTTTGAAAAGGAAAACAAAATCAGTTTTTGGCCCACACCCACAAGAGCGCATCATTGTCATCCCTAACTGATACTTTATACATGTAATAATATTATGCCATGTCACTTGTGAATTTGTTTATTTTATTTTTTATTAGAAAAATCATTTGACAAACTTATTTTCCTGAAAAAAATATTTTGACCAACCAAATATGAATAAATTGAATAACATTTTTTATGTTTCCTCCATACCAGACACATCCATGATTTTAAATCTCATTAGGTTTGGTGAACCAAAAATAAGCTAATACGAGTGATGAATAAAGAAAAGGAAATTTTAAGCAAATATACCACTTTGAGCATTGAAATTACACTTCTCAAATTATTTACATTAATACCCACTTTTTTACATTTTTTTACATTTATAGCCAGTCATATTATTTGACTTTGTCATGAATAAATCAATTTTTTTTTTTTTAAAAGCTGACAGCATTTAATGCAAGGAGTGCTATTTAAGGCACCATCATTTAATGCAAGTGTTTTTTTTTATATTTTCCTTTTTAATGAAGCATCCGGCGGCATTGTATTTTAATTAATGGGAAGGAATTATTCTCTCACTCTCATTTATTAGTTGACAGAGTAATTAATGGGTGCAATTAATTCTACACTGACAGACGCGACACCTTATGGAACGACGCGCCGGTCTGTCAGCGGCGCATCTAATCAATTTAATAAAAGTGCTTTTTCGGTCACCTCCTTGCTAATATTGTTTCATCTTGACAACAATTCATCCTCTTTTCTTCTGCATACTGTGATTTTGCTTCTTCTTCTTGGTAACATTTTTTTCTTGGTAACAATCCATCATCGTCTTGTTCATTACCTATTCAAGTCGCCGAGATCCAGGTATGTGATTGTGGTTTATTTTGTTATTTTTCTCTTGAAGCCGATTATCCAAGTAATGATTTTTATTGTGTAAACTTTATCTCAACATTTTTATTTGAGATTTTTTGCCTCTCATGTCGTTTTATGTCCCCCGAAGTCCCCTTTTTATGTTTTTTTCCCTTTTTTGAATATATATTCCTTTAATGTTTCTTCTTCCGAAATCCCCTTTGTGGTTTGTTTTTTTGTTTGCAAGTGTTAATAATGGGGGATTTTGACTGTAGCATGTGATGGATATCTTCTTGTTTGAACATAATTTTGACTTTAGCATGTGTTGGCTCTTTGTATTGAGAAAGATTTGGATTTTGTTTTTTTATGGTGTCAAAGTAAGTATGCCGGTTGGGGGTTAATGTTATTACTTGATGGCAAGATTTGTATGCTAATGTGGTAATTGGGGTTTTTTATGGTATTTGGTGCTTTTATGGTATTCTGCACTCGTTGACACACTTGGTATGTTTTATGGTTTTTTTGTTGATAGTAAGTTTGTATCATAACTTTGGTAATGGGATGGGTTGGACATGTTTCCTGTGTTTGGTATGTTATATGGTATTCCAGATGGTAATTTCCCATTGGTAGGTTTGTTGATGGTAAATTTGTATGATAATTTGGTAATTGGATTGGTTTTGGTTATGTTTTCTGTGATTGGTATGGATGATGGCAGATGGTACATGATATGGTATTTGCAGATGGTAATTTCCTTGGTAAGTTTTTTGGTACATGATATGGTATTTGCAGATGGTAATTTCCTTGGTAAGTTTTTTGGTGGTAAGTTTGTATGATAATTTGGTAATTGGATGGGTTTGTTAGGTTCATTGTTTTGGTATGCATGCTGGTAGTTTGTATGGTTTCTGGTAACTTTTACTGTTTTTTGGGGAGGGTAAGTTTTTTTGCTAAATTTGATATGTTGGATGGTTTTTGGCTATGTTCTATGTTTTGATGGTTTTGGCTATGTTTTCTGTGATTGGTATGGATGATGGCAGTTTTTATGGTTATGCTCATATTTACTGATTTTTGGGGATGGGAGATGTACTTTTTTTGGTGTCATTTTTGATGGTATTCTTCATTACTGTTAGAATTGATACATGATATGGTATTTGCAGATGGTAATTTCCCTGGTAAGTTTTTTGATGGTAAGTTTGTATGATAATTTGGTAATTGGATGGGGGTGTTAGGTTCATT